>JAPFRF010000010.1:131509866-132139866 GCA_029282475.1 Phrynocephalus forsythii | reverse complement strand
AGGATGAAAGGCATTTAACGACTACGCCACAAGGCTCAGTATGGTACTCTTCTTAAAAGGCACCTCTTGCGTTGTCTAGGTTCAAACACAAATCTTTTAGGGCATAAATGGTTTAACCACATAATAGGAAAACCCAATTTGGTGGTGCAGCTTTATGAGACAGATAACTCTGTGATGTAAAGATAAGAAATGGGTCCCAGATGTTACCCTGCTGTGCTAATGTTGTGTTTGTTTGTTTGTAAATAAAATATTTCAATTAAATGATTAAAATTTTAAAATAATTGTTTTATTTTAATACAGGCGTTTTGATTACCGCCCTGAACCAGATCCTTACTGTCAGGCCCGGTATACTTTCTGCCCCACTGGCTCTCCCATTCCAGTGATGAATGACAAAGATGTCTTGGAGGTCTATCGCTTGCAGGCTCCTGTCTGGGAGTTTAAATATGGAGATCTCCTTGGACGTATGGTATGGCAGCCTTTCTCCTCCACCCCCCCAATCTTTTATCCTTGTTCTGTTATCCTAAATTCTTTAAATGAGGAAGTATAATTCAGGCTAAACAATCCCCAGCTCTGTTCTAGACATGAAATAGGTCTAAACATTTTCCTCCCCTCCCCCTCCACACACCTATAGAGGAACCATTTAGTGCTAATTGATTGACACTTCCATTTACAAAGTGGGTTTGTTCATCTGTTTGGTACCATTCCTAGTCTTGTATGACCTACCATCTGAGAAACCTTAACAATAAAGCAGCACTTATGAAACAGCATAATTTACAAGCAGCACTTGCTAGCTCTGCAGATTCAGGCTCAATGGCAGTTGGAAGTTGGCTTGTTTGTGAGTTAAGGCTATTCTGGAATCTGCAGTTAAAAGATTGAGCTTTTAGGCTACAATTCCAGGCATGATTACCTAGTTGTATTGCCCCATGAAAATTCGAGGGATTTACTTCTGAGTAAATATGCACAGGATCAGGCTCTTGTAGTGTAGTCCCCTAGACATGTTCAATTTCTAATCAACCCTAGTATTATATACCCATGGCATTACTCTCATATGGATGCAAAGGATTTGTAATCTCAAGAATGACTTTATAGAGCAGCTACAAAACTAAGGCATTAAGTTGCTGGAACTGAGTCTATAGACATTTGTGTATGCAAGAGGTTTTGTTTCTGTTCTTGTATCCAACTAAAACAGATCTCAGGTAGCAGGAGCAAAACTGCCTGCCCCTGCATGTGGGTAGGGCATCCACCACTCAGAATACTTAGTATGGACTAGTTTAGGGCTAAAGAGTGGGCTCAACTTAATGTAAACATGTGGCATATGAAGCTCAGAACGGGTTTCTAATGGGCTTGATTTCAATTCAGGCATGTACAAATGGATGAACTGGGGAGAAATTCCCTGTGATAGCTTTTCTAGCCTCTCCTTAGTTGGCAGTGGGGCATCTCCTGATCCAATGGTGGCAGCCTGGCCAGCTGACTCTCCTGTCATGGTGCCTCCATGTAGCAGCCAGGGACTGTGCTGGGGCATGCTGGTAGCTAACGTGGGTTGGGGGAGGTGTGTATTTGTATATTAATCAAGTGTTTGTGCTTTGTAATTATGTTTTGGAAGGCATAAGAGTTATTCATGGATTTTGAACTACATGGGGGGCCTGGCACCCCTATCCTCAGCATTGTTGAAGGGAGAAGTGCATATACAAACTGCAGGTTGGTTGTTCTTGTTTTCTCAGAAAATCATGCACGATGCTGTTGGATTCAAGAGCACCTTATCTGGAAAGAACTACACAATGGAATGGTATGAACTCTTCCAGCTAGGGAATTGTACATTTCCACATCTCCGCTCAAATATGTCTGCTCCATTTTGGTGTAACCAAGGGGCTGCCTGCTTCTATGAAGGAATAGATGATACCCACTGGAAGGAGAATGGGACACTGGTTCTGGTGACCACAATCTCAGGTAAAGTGTTACGGTGTATCTTGCTGCTTACTCAGTCAGGAGTAGATCTCAAGAGTTGTCACTCTGCAATAAATATTTAAGGATTAAGAGCAAGGCTCTTTGTGACCAAAGACTAATACATTTTACAGTGGTACTTGGTTTACAAAATTGATTCATTCTGTGGGCCTTTTCGTATTGTGAAAATTTCATAAACCTAAACTCAGTTTCCCATATGAATGCAATGAAAACCAATTAATCCATTCCAGAGCTCAGGAAAAAGTAAAAAAAAGGGAACAGATTAATTGGTTTTCAATGCATTCCTATGCCACACACCTCCATTTCAGTCATCTGAAAGCCAAAGGCACCACAGCGGTGACAAGCCTCCCCCTGCTGTGGTGCCTTCGGCTTTGGGGCGCACGAGCATCTTTCCCCCAGCGGCTTTGGCTTCCTGCCACCTGCCTGCTTTTCGGGAGCTGGGTGGATGAAAGTGCTGGGTCTCACTGCAGGCAGGGTGGTTGTGCCGCCACAACCCAGCAATGCCTGCCACCTTTGCAGCTTCGCAGAGATCCAAGATACCTTGAGCCGGTCATGCCACAGGTAGGGTGACTGCAGCTATCAAAAAAGTGGGGAAACCATTTCTAAGAAGCTGCAAAAGTGGTGGTCACTGCCAAGCTACGGCGCGATCCAACACAAGGTCTCTTGGATCCTTGTGCCTCAAGGTGGCTGTCAAAAAGTGGAACAGGGCAAAGCAGGGAAGCCTTTTCGACGTTTGGCTGTGCTCCACTTTTTGACAGTCGCCTCATTTCCCCAGCTGGGATCAGGCACCCCAAAGCTTCCCCACATTGCTGGGTTCAGCTTTGGGGCACTTGATCCATCACTTCTTTCCCCCTCCACTAGGCACGGAAGCGGAGGAACGGAGGTGACTGTCAAAAAGCAGCCATGGGATCAGGTGCCCCAAAGCTTCGGTTCGGCTTTCGGGCACCTGATCCCAAAGCCGATTTTTGACAGTCACCTCTGTTCTCACACTGGGAGGAGTCACCGCTTGCCAGCAGCAGAGCCACCACTTCAGTCCTGGGGCTGGGGCAGCTTGAAGCTGGCAGTCCTGACTCAGCAAGGGGGTGAGTGGTGACTCCCAGCGGGGGAAACACAATGACTGTCAAAAAGTGGGAAAACCCAGCAAAGCGGCAAAAAGGCTTTCCTGCTGTGTTCCACTTTTTGACAGCCACGCTGAGGCGCCCCCCGAAAGTCCAATGCAGCAAAGCAGGGAAAGCCTTTTCAACTTCCCCATTTTGCTGCGGTGGGCTTTCAGGCGTCTGCCCCAACGTGGCTGTCAAAAAGCCAAACAATACAAAGCGCCGTCCCCATGCAGGCTGGGCATGGAAGGAAATAATTGGAAACGGATGCCTCAGCATGCAGGGAGGTGGCGAAAGGAAATAATTATCATGCAAAACGGGGCATAACTGATTTTTTTCGTCAACTGAGGCATTCATAAAATGAGGTACCACTATATTTGGCACAAGCTTTTGTGGAATACAGCCACTTTATCAGATGCACCGAGTATTTGCCTCAGATATAGATGTGTAGGGGAATAAGACTGGAAAGGGTAGACAAATGGGTTGGAAGGTCACACCACCATCCTATCATAGGCAAGCGTATTCATCTATTTGTGATGATGAACAGAGTGAGCCAAGTGGGTCATCTGTGGTCTTCTCAGGGCCTCCACTGTGCACCTCCTACACTTTGGATCTCTCCAGCAAAGATGCCTCCACACTTACCCCAGTTGTGGGGAGGGGAGTGCATGGGTGGGAATGTCAAATATATGTGGAAGAGCAGGTGAACACGTTTCTGAGGTGGGAGGCAGGCAAAGGCAGTCCCTGGCCTTCATTTTGGCTCAAGATAAGCTGTTGTGGTCATCATAATGGACTAGATTTTTGCACTGAATGCTTCTGCTACTAAGGTTATTATCTAAACTCAAGAAAAGAGGCCCTTGCCAAGATTTACCTGGAGTTAGTAATTTCCCTCTGCCATCAATCAAAGGCTAAGTAGTCCACTATTTTACACACTATATATTCAGACTCTAGACATTACTGTGCAATTACATGATGGATGAAGAAGCACCATTTTATACCAGAAACCTGTGCATATTTACTTGCTTGCAGTTTCCACACAGTGCATAGCATAATGTGCATTGTCTACAGACAAGCCCAATCATACAACCACATCTGCTCAGATTGTCAGACAGAGGTGTTGAACTCAAGGATTTATTTATGTTAGGTGTTTCTCTGACTACAGTAGTTACTCAACAAAGTGGGAGGCAGGGCAAAACTGGTACCCCAGAACAGTCATGCCCGGGATTAGCTTGGAACGGTAACAGCAGAATACCACTTGCCCTCACCAGCAGTTCCCAACTACATGCATTCAAATGTTTCTTCAGCAATGTGGTAGCCCATCGTGGGCAGTAACATTTCTCTGACAAACACTTGGGTGACAGGTCTGTCCTTGCTGGTAGGCAGCCAGCCAGCTGGAAAAGATTACCCACCAGGTCTCGCAACAGAATTTGTGGCAGGTCCATCATGTGTCAATGTGGTTGCTGTGGCTACTCTGAAAGCGTTCTTGCCGAGCCTCCCAGTGTCATCCACAACACCAGGGGTTCCTACATCCACAATCCTTCGTTGTGGTGTCTACCCTCAATTTCCAGCAACTGGCTGCTCCATTTCACACAAGACAAACAAGCCAGTTTCAACAGAAAAGGAAAAGTTGATGGACCTCTATCTAACAACCTATAAACTGCAGGATTCAAAAACTCTTGAGACAACTCCCAGGACACACTTTCTTCTGACCTCAGTTTGGCCATCCCTGGATGTGAATTAACTGTAGTCACTTCCATTATCCTGTTGGAACCAGTCTTTGTTTAATTAATTCATTTGTTTAAGCATTTTTACCCCCTTCAAGTGAAAAGACTCCCAAGACCAGCCTCTATATCAGTTAAAAGGAAGGCAGTCCCTCCACATAGGCTTACAATCTTAGAGGCATTTCATATTGTTGGCAAATTTCTTGGAAATTCCAGAATTGCTACACTGAAATGTAATAATAAATATGAGGTTATATGCTATACAGTATATGAAAAGTGATTAACTGCAGCTGGATTGTATTCAAATACCTTATAGGCCTTAAGAAAAATTTTCAAATACATTAATAGCTGTTGGCTTTTATAAGTTTTAGACCTATTAACATCTTTTAAAAACCCCATTCTTGGGAGAAACAGGGAATCTAAATCAAATGACTAACAAACATGTGTCCCTGGAAATGACTTTCAAAAAGCATCTAGGAAAAACCTGGGAATTTTGTCCTTTGTGCATAAGTGGATGACAGGCCTTTAGCTTGCCTTGAGCAGGAAAGAGAGTTAGATCTTCCCAGATTCCAGCCCCCTCCTTGTCAAAGAAGGTCACAGCAGATATATTTCAGAAGCACGCCCCATTTTTCAGTCTGTGGCTCCCTTTAAATGTGCCAGAGGGCTATATGCCCCCCCCCCCGAAAACGGTTGGGCAAGAGCATCCTGACCTTTCCTAGAAGAAAGTACTGGGCACATAATGAAAGTTCTTAAGAATCTCTCGCTGTGTATGTATACATTTATTATTTATACTTGCATAAATATATGTATATATATATATATATATATATATATATATATATATATATATATATATATATATATATATATATATATATATATATATATATATATATATATATATGTATGTATGTATGTATGTATGTATGTATGTATGCGTAAAACTGAGTGTGTCCCTAGGCCTCAAGCTTATAAATACATGCTGGGAATAAAGTCTGCTATATATTAGCAAAAACAAAAACAATAGGGAAAGTTAGTTTAAAAACGGTATTATATGTACTCATATAGATTGCAAAATTCATCTTTTCTGGATGCAGAATTTTTTAGCCGCAAACACCAGTAGTTGATTATATTCGATTTTTGATATAATGCCTCCTTTCCTCTCCTTACAGGAGCAATCTTTAATCAAATGGCAAAATGGGTGAAGTATGACAACAAAACCGGCATTTACTACGAAACATGGATGGTGAAGGACAGCCCCAAAGAGCATGCTGTAGTGTGGTTTGAGTCTTATGAATGCTCCAAGTTTGTACTACGGACGTATCAAAAATTGGCTGAACTGGGGGCCATTTTCAAGAAGATACAAACAAATTATACCACCATTACTCTTTTTAGTGGTGAGCCCACTTGTTTGGGCAATGAAACAACTATATTTGGACCCTATGGAAACAAAACACTGGCTGTTGCCATTAGAGACTTCTACTATCCATTCAAACCTTACCACTCAGTCAAAGAGTTCTTTGTAGACCTTTTGAGAATACTGGATCAGGTTGTTTTGGACCATCAGTTTTATCTTTTCTATAATTTGGAATATTGGTTTTTGCCAATGAAATATCCTTTTATAAAAATAGCCTATGAAGAAATCCCATTACCTAACTCAGTTGCCACCACGTTTGGAGTGTAGATGTTCTTCAGGGTTCCAAAAACAAAACCCTTACAAGCCTCATTTACTAAGGACAGGCCAAGAGATGTCTCGGAGCTGCTTCGTGGTCATGTAGACCAGTGGTCCCCAACCCCCGGGCCGCGGACCGATGCCGGTCCGTGGACCAGTTGGCACCGGGCCGCCTGGGGAGGCCGGGGAGGCTCCTCCCCTTTTCCTCCGCCGCCCTCCTCCTCCTCCTCTTCTGTCCCGCGGGCAGCCGGAGGAGGAGTCTCGCCGCCGCCGGGCACAGCGCACGGGCGGGGTGGGGAGCCCGGGCTCCTGGGCGGGTGGGCCCCGCCTCCTCCTCCTGTCGGCGGCCGCTGGATGGGGTTTTGAGTGGAATTTCAGTTGGAAGCTTGTGGGGCCACGGCAGCCGCCCGGGGTTCGGCCGCGACTCCGCGGTTCCGGTGGCGGGGGCGCCGCCGCCGTATGCATGTGGCCGGTTTTCTTCGGCGGTCCCGGTGGCGCCCTCGGGCCGGAGACGCCACCCCCACCGGCCTCCTCCCCTCCCCCTCCCGCTTTTGTGATCTGCGCCCGCCGAAGGCCGCAGCCGGAGGCAGAGCGGCGGCGCAGAGGTGCCCCACCGAGGCGGGCGCCCCGCCGTCTCCCAATGCCGCGGAGCCACAGCCGAACCCGGGCGGCTGCCGTTTCATCTGTGGGAAGTGAGACGGCCGCCGCCGCCCGCCTCGGTTGGGGCACCTCTGCGCCGCAGCTTGCCTCCGGCCACCGACTGGAGGAGGAGGCGGGGGCCCGCCCGCCCAGGAGGGCCCGGGCTCCCCCCGCCCGTGCGCAAAATGGGTGGGAGCGCACGCCCGACGCCCCCAGCCGGCAAGCGCCGCTGCCGCCACCGCCGCCGCTGCTACAAACGCCGCCGCCGCCGCTCCCGTGGCCCCCAAGGTACACACCCCAAGCCCCCGCACCTCCCCTCCCCTCCCCTGCCCCCCACACCCCATCTCCCCCTCCCCACCCCCATAATTTGGGGAAAATAATAAAATAAATACCGGTCCCTGGAAACAAAAAGGTTGGGGAGCACTGATGTAGACGGTTGCTGACAATGACCAATACCTGGATTTCTATGAATAATGGAACAATTCTGGTGGGATGAATACACTTTACTTTCTGCTGAGTAAGAAAATGAGACCCCCCCCCAAGCACATAGGTCTTTAACTTCCTCTTCTTTAATATACCCAGGGTATGGTAAACCTACCTGGAGTCAATTTCAGCTGAATGGGTAGCTGATAAATACCTTAAAATTTAAGTTAGCAGAAATAAAATCTTGTGATCTAGGTTGGTATACTCCACCAAGGTAGTATGCAGCACCAGCATGAAGTTATATACCATAGTCTTCCTTACCTCTGAGATGTGTATGTCCCACCAACCTACATATTTATGCTTGCTGCATTTAATTGTGGGAGCTCCCTTTATTCTCTGTTACATAGCCATGCCACATGATTGGAATGCTGACAGAGCAGGGGTACTGATTTGTATCACTACTCTGCTTAAGATTTAGACAATAAAATACAGGCCTTAGTAATGGACCGTTGCGTTGGTGAAAAAAACTAAGGATGATTTGCCACTGAAGAGGAACAGGTGATCTTGGTAATATTAGAATTTCAAACTGGGTGCGGGGTGATTTCTCCCATCACCTCCTTGTTTCGGAAATGAAGTAAGAAACATAGGGATAGACTCAATATGAAATTGAATCTCTCCTGAACAAATAATATCCACCATGTTTGAAATCCAAAACCCAAGCAGAACACTTATTATGGTTACAGGCTAAGAAACATGTCAGAACTGCACCAGTTTCCAGAATCAGTGCATTGTTGACGATGTAAATTAACCTTTAAATTGTAATCTGAAGGACAAAAGAGAGCTACAAGTGCAGTTACCATACAACATTGTTATGCTGAGCCTGATACACAGTTCCTTCCCTGCAATCAACCTAGGAGCAATTATGGGGAGGTGCCTGGTTATTTATACATAATTTCTATGAGTCATGAGTGCTAAACTACTAGGCTTCTATGGTCTTGGATTCTTAGTGACTGATATGTATGTTGCTGTTTGAATTGTTTTCCAAGCAGGATTCAAGGAATTGACTTCTGTGGTTATCTTTTACATCCTAAACCTGGAAATAAATATTAAATTACATTGGCTTTTAAAAACAAATTTCTTACATTAATTCTAATTTGCTAAGGTTCATTTCTTTTTATGAGTAATCTGTATTTAATGTGTAAAACTTAGCCCCACTGTTGCTCTCAATCCACTATTTTCACACAGAAATCATTTCTCAAAATCTCACTGGGCTTCCTTTCCTCATCATATAGCTGTAAACTAGATGGTCAGTTTTTAAGAGATCTCACAGGGCTGCATAAGCTGCTGAAAATGGGGCTATGACAGAGCAGGGGTAATGTTCAGTGTAGGTATCCAAATCAAAGTATATCTGAGAGATGGCTGTCCAGTTTTCTCCTGAATGCCTGCACAACTGGAGTACTTACCACTAGATATGGGCACAAATTAAAAATATAACTACAAAATTTGTTGAAAAGTTACTAATTTGTCCGTTCATGCTGTAGGCGCCTGGAAAAAGAACTGGGAAACCACTCCAGTATTCATGCCAAGAAAACTGCATGGACATGAGGTCACAAAGAGTCGGTCACAACTGTAACGACGCAACGCACACACATTCAGTGAACATGAATTGATGAGTTATAGCAAATTTTGATTTGCCAATTTGTTGGCTTATTAAGCTGGGCTCCAAGACACAATCCCTTCAAGTCTAGGGAAGACTGGATTAATGGTTTCTTCTATGAACCTCTTGGTGAGTCCCAGATCTTTGGGGGCTCCCATAGTGCACTGGGGTTGCTTCCTTGTCCAAAGCAGAAGTGACTCTTAGGAAACACATAAAGATAGGAAGGGCTGCCCTGAAGGTTCATTCTTCAGTTCCTACCCCCTGAATTCTGACTAGAGGGTTATGTGCAAATTGTACAAGTCTTTCCCCCACATAAAGGTCTAACATTCACAAAACCATGCTGCCAAGCAATTTAAAATGAAACTGCCTGGGAAAGAGGTTTTCTTTGTCTTTAGTCAACTGAAACTCAGTTTGCTTAGCTTATCTTTGGTGGCAGCAAGCTCACTGTTAAATTCTCTCTGTGGATTTCTGGTGTTCATCTAATCAAAGTTGTCAAAAGAACTGAGCAACACAATTCTCATTAGGAAATACATCAAAGAATACCAAATCAGGAAAACAACAGGTCTGAATTGTGTCTTAAAAAAAAAAACTGGGACAAGTAGACTAAGTACATTTGCAGATCAGAAAAAGACATTATAAAGTTACACAAAACCAATTCAAAGAAAATATGGTTACTCAAATGTAGTGACTTTCAATTACAAAGTTTTATAAAAACATGCTTTCATACCTAAATTCTCACTCCATTAAGCAAAGTTTTATCAAAATTGTACACTTGAACTCAGCACAACTTGCTCTGAACTATGCACATGGTACACAGAAGTAAAAAAAAAATAGGTATAATTTCTAATTACAAAAGGGTCATATGCCCCCAATATAAAATCAATATTTGCAAGGCCTAAGGTTCTCCCCCACCTATACTTTCAACACAATCCACAACATATTTTTTTTGTCTGTGAAATTTACAGTTTACTCCATATTTTCTTCAAACTGCATTTTCAGGTGTTTAACTAGTTATTATGGAATATTCAACATCAGTCCAAATATGTACATAACAGCTACCTGCTGCTCACTTATTTCAGTAATAGTTTTGGAGAAACACTATATAGAATTGCCACTTTCTTTACATTTATTTTTTTGACAAAATCATACTTCCCCTCAAATAGTACAGTAGGGCTTAATAGTATGGAAAATGATATTTTATAACACTTCAGTTAGTGCAATTTAATGTAGCGATTCAAAGTGTCCATTTTCATACTGCACCACACCAAGCCTCTGATTGCAATGACTTTTGTTTTCACAGTAAAATCTTGTGCTGATAAATAACATAGGAGGGCTGTGCACCATTTTTAAATAGCAAGGAATGAAAGGAAAAGCAATGGAAAAAATAAGGATATAGCTAATTTCCCCTCCCATCCCATCATGAATTATTTTTCAGAGTGAAGGCACTCGGAAGAGCTGCCATGTAGCTGGGGGGGGGGATCTGCTGCTGAAGGAACAAGCCCTTCATTAAGATCATGAAACAGGTTTATCTGTTCTTTTCATCTTAACTGTTACCAGAAAGGTTTTTGGTTCTTAGATTGGATGGGATCAAAAATCCATATATGAGAAAACTTTCACCCTCTACTTTCTTCAGTATCTCCTCTTAAAACACACCCTGCATCCAAGGAACTGTTCTAAAAACGTCTGATGTGAAAGTCCACTTCCAACACATAAAAATGAAGAGCTCCTCAAACCTCCTTAAATGCAGGCCCTGGTCAAAAATGCTCTCACCACTGAATGTGAACTACACCAATAAAGCAAAAAAGTGTTCTGTTTATATCTTGTTATTTAAATAACAAGATAAATGCTAGCAACTTCCTATCTTATTCACTCCTCACCTTTCTGGCTTCCTTGGGTTTCATGGAATCATTTCTTTTTCCTTACACTAAAATCCATTTACTTTACTATATTTAATGCCGCTATACAAACACAGTTTCTATTACTAGAAAAAGAGGTACAGCACACCTAAAAGCAAGTCTGCAAAACAATTTCATGGGAGGGGGGAGAACACCAACCCAAGAATGTTACCATAATACAGTATATTCCTCCCATAATACTTTAGCTTCCTGAGCTTTAATAATACCTTAAAACAGGATTTGATATAGATTTTAACACTTTACAAATGTCAATTTTCCATATTTAAAACTGCACAGAGGAAAAAAGGCAATAGGGAAACAAACTGTTAATCTTTATAACCTACTTTATGTAAGGTTAAGGTGTGGTTCTGTAGTCTAAGCACTCGGTTAATATATAACCCAGGTATTGCTAGCATCTCCAAAAGTCAACAAGAAATGTTTATTTTATGCATGCAAATGCATTTCAGTCAGTTTTCAAAACTAGATCAAAGCACTAGGTTAAAATTTATTCCAAAGCTGGACATATAGCATTTGAGAAATTTAACATATTTTAAGATTCTACATATTGTATGGTCCGTTATGGTGGGAAAGACCAAACAAAAACATTTTATATGAAAAAAAGTTTTAGAACATCCTCAGACTCCACCCTAAAATCTTCACATTAAAAATAAACATTGAATATAGCACACAGATTGTCTTGGATAGTTTACACACTCAAACGTATATTAACTTGCGATGGCGAACCTTTTAGAGACCGAGTGCCCAAACTGTGATTGAAAACCCACTCAGTTTTTGCAATGTGCCAATCCAGCAAGTTAACCTGAATACAGGTGGCTGTGAAGGGGCGATGTCGGGTGCCCAGAGAAAGGGCTCCGAGTGCCACCTTTGGCACCCGTGCCATAGGTTTGTCAACACTGGCTTATATGATTAAGTTTCTCCATGGTATGCTCAAAAGTGAAAGTATTGTTCCTCATGCCTTCTTCAGAGATTCTACCATGTGGGCATCATATCAGGAAACCAAACTCTACCAAGATGTTTTGACACTTCCCAATGAATCTGCTCCAAACTATACTTCTGGTCAGGAATCAAGACCTCTTCCATGATAGACAACTGAGATAAACGGCCACCACACATCTTCACAAACTCCACAAAGGCACTGCAGGAAACTTCACACTCTCCAAGGCCAATGGCTGTCAGATTTTTGCAACGCTCCGCAATACGAATCAATTCTTCATCCAGTGGCCGTAATCCATTGGCACATACCACCAGTTCAACAAGACGAGGGCATGTCATTCCAACCCGGCCAAGTACTTCTTTGCTGACTGATCTCCCAAAATAGAGGTGAGTGACAGGTATTTCATAACGGAAGAATGGATCAAACTCTTCTTCATATAAGAAAAAATACATGACTAAGTTCACTTTTGGAGAATGTCTGATAAAAGCATCCCAGCTGCTCTTCTCAATTGAATGGAAGTGTGTCTGTCCCGGATTCTCACTGACTACATCAATGCGCAAATGTTCTAATCTTACGTGTTTTTCAGAAGACAAAGCAAGGAGGAGTTCGTCACTTAGCAGATGATAGTTCAAGGCAAGCTCACGTAGACCATGGCACTGATCAGCCACACAGAGGATACCTTGAGAAGAGAATGAAAGCATCAAAATGTAAATTCATATCTAGTCTGTGAAAGAAATGAAAAGCTGTGGTACACAACTACAAAGCCTTCTTTAAATTTAGTCTCAGATATATAAAGAAAGAGGTTAAGTATTTTAGAAATGAAGTAACATCCTCCAGATGAGCTGGAAGATAATTTCCCTAACAGTCACACATAGTTCCATACCTTAGGGCATAAAACTGGAGTATTTCCTCATTTCAGTTAACAAAGTGACCTGGAATGCTAATGTGACAATTAACTTATTAACAGGTTCATGTCTCAACCTATGATGTTTTCTTTATCCTGTATGTATTTTCCCAAGCTTCATTAACTGGGAAGCAAGTAGACAGCAGGAGGTGGGTGGGGAGGTTAGTTTCGTGGGAACCCATGAAAGGGCCTTCTCAACTGCTGCACCCAGACTCTGGAACTCCCTCCCACTAGAGGCCAGGACTGCCTCATCTCTGTTGTCCTTCTGGAAACAGGCAAAGACCTTTCTCTTCAGGCAAGCTTTCCCTGAATGATGGACTACCATTATGTGTCTTTTATATGAATCTATAGGTGTTATATGAATCTATAGAGTGTAGTGGCTCAGTGGACTAAGGCTTCTGAAAACTGTCGGCTGCAAAGTCGGCAGCTCTGCGGTTCGAATCCCGGGTAACACAAAGCAGAGTGAGCTCCCACTGATAACCCCAGTTCCTGCCTACCTAGCAGTTCGAAAGCATGTCAATGCAAGTAGATAAACAGGTACCTCCGTAAAAAGCGGGAAGGTAGAGTGTTCCATGGAGCCATGCCAGCCACATGGCCACGGACTAGCACAACACTGGCTCTTCGGCTTGAATATGGAGATGAGCACTGCCCCTAGAGTCGGACACGACTAGCATGCATGTGCAGGGGGAACCTTTACATTTACCTTTATAGGTGCACATAGACTTTGTGTGTATAACTACTTATAACCTTGTAGCTTTAAGGTAAAGTTGTCTATTAATGCTGTAAGATATCCCTCAATTCCTTGTTTTCAATACTTGAACACGTCTTAATTGTATTGGACTGTATATTATCATGTCTTAATTGCATTAGACTGTATATTATCCCTCATTACTATAAGCCTGCTTGGGTCCTTTTCCAAGGCGAAAGGAGGGGTAAAAATACTCTAAAATAACAAACAAACAAACAGTATTTCATTTTGGATAATGAAAGTATGTCAATATATAAATATTGTAATGTGTTGTGGAAGTGACTGAAGTATTAACATGTCAGCTAGACATTATATAAATATATTGCAAGGGTGACGCATAAAGGCAACTGGGACAAGAATTACTGTAGGTAGACCACTTGTACCCACCCCTGTATCCATATATAGAAAACACTTGTAAGATATGCTGGCAGGCTAAAGTAGCTGGGATTTATAACACCTGAACAAATAATCTCTGAACATTCGAAAATGCATGAAATAGCATCCCAGAGAAGACATACACAAATTATTTATAAAACAAATCTATACCTCACCTTTCCACTGGTATAAATAATGTTCTCTATATACATATATTTACCTACATTAATAATTAACCTGCCTTTACTTTTGAACATGTAAACCGGAAATATACATTTCAAACAGAGTGGCCAGAATCCTGTTGGTGTAAATTATGCAGCACAACTCTGGTGGGGTCACAGGCTATGGCACGGTTGATGATGTCTCAGAGATGGCAAATTTCTGACTTTAAATCATTCCCAAACCTTTCCATACCATCCAAAGGGTTCCTAGGATGAAGGTAATCCCTAGGGGTTATCGAAACCTGGTGTGAACGAATGGGAAGTTTTAATTCCTCCAAAATGGCAGCAGCTGATGACATCACTTAAACTACAAATTGTTATTTGTGCCAACAGGATTCCAGCCCCCTGTGTCGGCGCTGACCTGGCTCCTGAAGCTAGGGGAGCCACAGCAGCTTCTGCGTGTCAAGCCCCCCATCCAACACAGTTCCCATTTGTACAGGCGAAGTCCATTTGGCAATGGATCATGGGCAGAAAAACAAGAACAGGGGCCCAGGTTGTGGCAAGATCCCCCAGAAGCATCAGGGTCTCATCAGAGCAAGATCTGAGATCCTCCAGAAGCATCAGTGTCTCATTCTTTTCCCCTCTCCATCCCATGCTCCGACTGCTTAAAGGGCCAGCAACTAGTTACCAGGCACCACCATGGTACCAACCACATTACCAGGGCTTTGTTACACACACAACACCCTCACCTCTGGGCCGCCCGCCCACACTTCCAAAGGGCCCTGCCCTGGTGCTGGCTCCTTCTGTGCTCCCAAGCGTTGGGGAAGGGCTGCCTTGTTCATCCTGCCCGCCCACCTACCTTGTTCTGATGAGACCCTGATGCCTCCAGGGGATCTCAGCAGAGCCCAAGCCCCTGGTCCTGTTTTCTGCCCACAATCTCCGAGGATGTCCATCGCCTAACAGACTTCTCCTACACGAACAGAACCATGTTGGGGAGGGGGGACTTGAAGCGCAGGATCCAGTATGTGGTATAAAACAAAACCGGTTTGACTTGATAGCTGAAAGTTGGCTCCTGGCTGTGGGCTCCTAGCTGCCGTAGATAGCAACCTCTTATTTCCCCACAGGAAATAATGGAAACTGGGGCACCAGAACAAATCACCTAAGTTTCCATTATTTCCTGGGGAAATCTGCTTTGATAGACAAGTGTTTTGGTTTATGAGCATGCTTCTGCAACAGATTATGTTCGTAAACCAAGGTGCCACTATGTAACTAAGTGTAACAAAGAAAAAATGTGCAAATAATTCTGTATTACACTACCTAAATTTGCCAGAAAATACACATGCAAATATCTAACAAGCTGATTTGTAGTAATACTTATTTATATACTTGTTGAGCAAGCTCACCTGCTGGAGAAACATGAGGGCAACTGCTCATCTTTAACAGTTTCAGGGTATCACTGTTGTTTGCCACTAGTACCTTGAGAGATGGGTCATCTACTGGTGTATCATCTATCTTAAGTGACGAAAGTGATTTCGAGTTTACAAACACCACAGTCAGTGCAGAAATAAAGTGTGACTACAGAAAGGGAAAATATAGTGAAATATAGATCTGAAGCTTAAAACCTACCACATAAAAGCATTCAGTTTGCAGCAGAAAAACTGAACATGAGATTAGGATATTTCAGTAAGTAGCATCTTTTTCAGTTGCTCTTGATTTATTTCCAACCTGAGACAGAGAAGCTATCATTATAAATATGGACCATAAATTCACTGTTGTTCCCATGCACAGGACAACCTACTACCTCTAGTAAACATCTGAACAGTAAACTTGAACAATAAACTGGTGGCTCAGAGTAAAGCTAAGACTGTGTGCCTGGTTTCTGGGCTATTCTTCTTCTAAAAGCTACAGCAAACGTGAAGTACATATTCTGCAAACATTTGAGGTAGTACAGTACTTGACTGAGATAGCTACTATTAAAACACAAAGGAAAAGGTGGCCTGCAATCCAGGCTGGCACATCATACTCTGATGTATTCTAAAAACTCTATGCATCTTGTTTTTAACTTTATTATAATGCAATGTGTTTACTTCATCATCATGACATTTGTAGAGGAAACATGTTTCCCTCTAGATGCACACCAATCAGAAGCAATCCTAGCAGAAAAGTAAAAGCTCCCATTATCTATCTGTTGTTGTTAAAAGCATACATTTCCAACCAGGAGTACAATCTGTCAGTACTTTTTACAATAAAATTTAGTAAGATACAATATTTAAAAAACTATAGAACAGGTTCAACACAATACATTGCTCCATAAATCAGCATGAGTGGCTGGGGAGTTGCTAAGAGAAACAGTAAAAAGCTGTTGGTACTGACAAACACCACTGCCTAATAGGCACTGCTGCACTACAACATAAGACTCAAGTAAAACTTTTCATTACACAATGCTCAGGTAGACAAATGCACTTAAATGGTACAAGACTGGTTTTGTCTTCAAAGATATAGGAACCTGACATCGATAATCTCACTTGTGCCAAAATGGTTAGTATCAATGCAGTTGAGAATATTGCCAAAGTAGCACTATAATAGCACTGATTAGCAACCGTCCACTATGATATATATATACCATTCAAGAAAACAGATCAAGCTACACTGGAGAAAATTTTCTGAGAATAACATTTATTGCAGTTCTTATGGAAAGTGTTATTATGGGGCCATATACACAGACAGACAAAAAGGTGCATGTGCACATGTACATAATACACACACAAAGATTTAGGCAATATATGAATTCTCCTACAAAATATAAACCAAACCCAAGATTTCAACAGATACTCTGAACCAGAATATTCCATGGCAGAGTGAAAGCTGCACACGAACAGCAAGCAGGGCAGGAAACTTTAGGTAATCCTAACTCAAAGGTGGAGTTCCATTCCTACAACTAGGTCATTACATGAACTGGTTGTTAAGTGAGGAGTTTAAGATGAACAGCTTGTGGTGTACTGAGGCTGCCCTCCCAGGAGGCAGGACAGAACGGGGAGCCCCCCACCACCCCCGGGAGGCTACAAAAGAAACAGAACTAAAAGGGAAAAGTAAAGATGGAGGTGGCCAACCCTCTGGCCTACTCAGGTCATTCTCCTCCCTGATGGAGGCACTGTGATGCTTGCAGCAACACATGTTCCTTGGAAGCAGTGGAGGAGGAAGAAGGTGAGAGGATCATGTAGCCCTGCCTCCTCCCCTGTGAACTGCTGACAAACCAAGCAGAAAGGCCAGATGCTTTGGCCCAGACGCTGCGGGCTGGAACAACAGGTCATTCCCAAGCAATTTTGAACGCTGCTGCTCCTGGTAAGTCCGAGTGGTCATTAAACAATAACAAACAAGTTTATTTGTGTGGCCTTAGCCACTACAAACAAATTAGAAAAACATTAAAACACAGAGATATTATCATCAATTTGCAAATTAAAAGTGATAGTAAGAAGTACAATAGTCCCCCATATTCATTCATTCAGGACTTTTCTGGACAAAGTTTCCTTCTTAATATTGATGCTCTGTAGGCAAAGTAAGCTACTTTTCTCATTTTACATGGAACATTATCCCTCAACATAACATAGGTTATGGGTTAAATAACCTATCTTTCTGAGCAAGATTGTTCTTAGATCATTGTATAAAAAGCATTTTATTAGGTAATGGACTAGATCTTCTACTTCTTTATTGCCACATGGGAAAATCCTCTCTTCCCATGGAATCTGTTGGTATGGTTCCTCAACCACTGCCACGGCCTTAGCTTGGCATCTGGGAGCTGTAAAGCATTTTGCCAATAATTATTTGTTATATTTCTAAGATACTGCGGAAATGGTCGTTGAATGGGCAGCTTGGTATACCAAGGGGCAGATTTTGATGAGCAGAGACTGTCAGTTTGCAAATCTGATTTTAAAATGTGGGTTCTCAGACAGGGTTCTGCCTCCTTGAAATTTAGAGCCCAGGAGGTCCCATGAGAGACCATATCTATTAATGATTTGAAGACTTCTTTGATTCCAAGATAGGATTGCTTTATGTCAATAGTCCAGCATCTCCCTGAAGGCTGTCAATACTAGTGCAGAACCAATTCTGTTTTTTTAGTTTCAACCTGTACAACTGCCTGTATAGTGGCACCTCTACTTACAAGTGGCTCTACTTACAAACAACTCTCCGCTCCTCACTACAGCTGACTTGGTCAGGTGGGATTTGTCAAAGTCACCTTTCAGTGTGGAGCAGAGAGCAGCTTTCGCTGCCCATTGCCACCTTGTCCTTCTTCTTGGTTGCTTTGATCTCTGCAAAAGAGATCATAAATTACCCCCAACAACTGTCATTCCACTTGAAACGACCATTTAATTATTTCATGGTAGTTGCAGTTTAGATTGTTATTGGCTCTTTTCCTTGGAATTAAACCCTTTTTAGGTAGTGCCATTAAAGAAAAATGGAGAAGTGGTCACTTTCTGGGTAGCAATACACAGTACTTCAAAACGGCTAACACGTGGGATTAGATCAGGAGAGACTACTATATAGTCTATGACATTGCCTCCCCATTCAGCAAAGTGGGTTATATTGCCTAGTCTGTCATTAGGATGATTACCATTAAGAATATACAGATTATACTTCATTATTATGTTATGTTACAAGGTTCATCTCCATGCATAAGAGGGATTCCCTATTTCTTATAACCCTGCCTGGCAAAAGCCATCTTCTAATCTAAAGGTCTGTTACAGACTATAAGCTAGGAGCAATTAAACCGTTTTGCTAGTTAGGAGCGAGCCTGAGGAAGACCATAAGTTACATAAACTATTACACACAGAATAGTGTAAGGTTAGGAAAAGAAAAAGGAGACGGGAAGGGCGGAAATTAGGAAGGGGAGGGATGAGGAGGAGAGAAGTCTTTTGAGATCTTTAACAGTGAATAACAGATGTTTCCACCTGACAACTTAACAGTTTTGCAACACTGGTGTGAGTATGAAGCAAGTCCTCCAAGCCATTCAACGTTAGTTTGTGGGGTTCTGTGTCTTGTTTCACCACAGTTTAGGATTATTCAGATGGTCTAGCCCAGTGATGGTGAACCTTTTAGATACCAAGTGCCCAAACTGCAATTCAAAACCCACTAATATTTTGCAAAGTGCCAAGACAGCAATTTAACCTGAATACAGGTGGCTGGGAAGGGGCGATGTTGGGTGCCTGCAGAAAGGGCTCTGAGTGCCACCTTTGGCACCCGTCCCATAGGTTCGCCAACACTGGTCTAGCCCTTCAACCAGTCTTTTCCAGGGTCTCTGCTCAGCAGCTTGCTAGTTGTTTCCCATCTCCTACACTACTTACATGCAGTTGCAACTCGAGTGCTGCTACATTGGTTCGTCTCTATTCTTTTCTCTCCTTTTCAAGGCCAAGATATTATAATCCAAACTGGTCCTTCTCTGGCCAAGGCAGCTCCTCCGAAGCAACAGGAGGGAATCAAGCCAAATATCAACAGAGACTACCTACCCCCTCAGCCCAAGGCCTCCTTCTTACAGTCATACAACTAGAAGTTGATATTTGCATGCCATATTCACGATAAGATAGGAACTCTGCACTCCTCTCTTTTGCAGACACTCGTAGCATATGGATAATTAAAAGAGTTAGGACCTGGCAGGCTTCGGTGGCAACCAATCCAAGAATAAAATAGCAAAGATAGGGAGACATTGAGAAGCCTCTCTCAGATGCCTACCCACCAGCCAAAAACAGTAACTCTAAAGCTTCTTAGTAAAGAGATTAAAAGTTAGAAGTTTAAGGTTAAATGTTTTTAAAATAAAGGTAAACAAATAAAAGTAGTGGAGGTCAGCACAAACACTGATCCTCCCTTGAGCTGAAACCCTGATTATTAATCAGATGCAAGCCCAGTTGACATGACTGCTCCTTACTCCCAGGTAGTAAGAAAGGTCTTTCCCAGGTCATGAAACAGGAAGGTTTTAAGTGAGGAGTGGCTGTACTACAATACCTCCTTGGGGGGGAGAGAATAACCCGAGCAGGACAGCCTCAGCACACCACAAGACATCCATCTTAAGCTCCTCACTTAAAAACCAATCCACTTAATGACTAGTCATAGGAACGGAACTCCGTTGTTATGTGAGGACAGGCTGTAACACAGTAGACAGTATTTGGTAATTAAAAAAAAAAGATGAACAGATAGGTACCTAATATTCACAGAGCACAGGAAGCACCTATTTGAAGCAAAAGAAGCTGAGATGACGTATAGCCATCACAAAAACCAAATACAAAAGTGGAACAGATGATATCTTTAGGCTACTAGAAAAATTAACAAAAACATTGCTAATGTTTCGAGGGCAATACCCTCTTCCTCAGAGCTGTACCAATAGGTTATAACATGGCAAAAGATGGATTTGCCAGGAGTTATTTCTTAGATGTAAGGTCCTTGGCAAGACGGAAAAAAAGCCAGGCAGTTCCTTAGTTGAGGCTCGGAGCTTGGATATTCTTAGGCTGCATCCGAAATGAAGGGAGGGAGGTGTTTTTATTGCCCTAGTACTTCCAAAAGCATGTCAGGGCTCAGGTACACACATTCACACCTCTCCTCAATGTGGCTCATGGTGGCCAATGGCCCCTGCCTTGCCAGCGAAGCAACTAAGATTATCTTCATTTGTTGCCAACATCACACATCAGTTACAGCTCATTTTGCCATGCACATACACAGCCACTTCATTCACAATTAATTATATTTTTTGGTTACAATTCTGAAAATGAATTGTGGGCATATAGATTATCCTGTCTATATTTATCCTCTACTGTGCTTGTGAGGTATCTAGAAGGATTTGCTTCCATTTTATTAAAAAAATCAGTGTTATCTCAAAATGTATGAGTTAACCATAACTCAAAAGCAAAAGACTCTGATGTTACAAACATAAGAGGAAGAAGACGGAGAATATGCATGTGCTTAGTTTGTTCATTTAACAGTCTCTCTGTGTGTGTGTGTGTGTATGCATGTGCACGTGCATAAGAAATAAGGAGGATTCACATATGCAGGGTTCATTAAATGATGTTTTTGTACCACCAGTCTACAGCACAAAACAATAAAATGCATCAGTGCTGTGCCATGAATAGAGTAAGAGAAAAAGGAGAGCACTGCCTGATTGTTTATTCTAGGCAAGTGTGACTACGAGACACAGGCAGTCTCACAGAGGAAATTTTTTACAAGTGAAAGCACAGCAATAAGAGATCATATCTCCGTACTGAGAAAAGCAACTGACTCAAAGGGGGGAGGGAAATGGGGCAGTTCAGTGGGAGCTAGCTACACCTGTATAGGCAGCTCCAGTACAATCATGCTGACTGCAAAAAGCTTGTTCCTGCACTCACTAAAAGTAGAGAAAGCAGTGTGCTGTTTATATACCACCCCATAGAAATTCAAGCACTCTCTGGGTGGTTTACGATTTAATTATGCAGGCTTCCCCCCTCTCCCAAGTGAGCTGGGGACTCATTCTACTGACCTCAGAAACAGAAAAGGGTGAGTCAACCTTGAGCTGGCTATCTGGGATTGAACCCCGGGTTGTGAGCAGAGTTTATACAGCAGTTTAACCCCTGTACCATGTGGCTCTTGAGAATCAAGCAGGTCAGACACTGATAATCAATTAAACATTTGAACATCTTGAAGACCAGAGTTTCAATATGACTAATACCTTTGGTAAATCCATGAAGCTTGGTCGAGCTGTTGAAATTAGTCCTAGTGTTTTTAAAGAACAATTCACAAGCTGTGATAAGATATCACAAGCTGCTTCAGCTGATTCCTTGCTGCTGTCCACCTTTGAAAAAGAAAAAAATAGTCAATGCATGCAATCACCAGTTCAAAATTAAAATATTTTAAGCTATTTCATTAAAATGTGTCTAATGCTTCTTTGTTAACTTAGGGCGTTTATACACGACCCCTAAGCTCCACCACAAATGGCTGCAAGGTCCGGACCTTAAAAATGTTTACCCACCAGCTCCGGACTTTGCAGACAATTAAGTGCAACCCCGCCCACTTTAGCGCGACCAAACAGCAGTTTTCTTGTACCTGCCTTTTGGATGTGACAAATATTTGATCCGGTGTAAGGATAGTGAGTGCGGGGCTCTCCTGGCTTCTGTTTGTTCTTTTTTTGCGCCTCGCCCCTTTAAGAGATCTGAATGCTGCCAGGAACAAAACGGAGGTAAACCGGCATTCTTTTCTTTCTTTTTTCTCCCTCCCTCAGGCAGCCAGCAACCAGGAAGTGCGGAGGGGGGTGGGGACAGAGGAAGAGCGAGGAACCCCTAAGATCTCTGGTCCGAATTTAAGTAGCCAGCGGATCTTAGGGGTCGTGTAAAAAGGCCCTTAGTAGTAGGGAATAAAATATTACTATTATTGTTTCTATTATGAAAAAATAAGAAGGAAAAAAATCTATTTTAGGCCACACTGGTTATGAGCCAGCTATGCTGTCATTCACAGAAAGATAAAAAATGCTATAACCTGTCTTGCTTCCAAAAACAAGTGGCCATATTTGTGGTTACAGCCATTCTGTCTAAGCAAGGCAGTCATACGCCAATTCACATTCAATTTTTCTTTTCCAATAGTCAGTTTATATTCTGTTGCTGCTTTACAGTTGTGATTGCTGGAAACTGCATTCTCAATATATGGTTCTGTGGATTTTCCAAACACTCATTTAGCACTTTTATTTCACTTGCAATTATTAAAAAGAATGTCCCAACGCATTCAGTAGATCAGCGTTTTTCAACCACTGTTCCGCGGCACACTAGTGTGCCACGAGATGTTGCCTGGTGTGCCGTGGGAAAAATTGAAAAATTCTAAAGAAATTCAACCCAAACAGCTGGGAGGCGCTATAAATAGCGTCCAAGGGCCAGCTTGGCTCCTCCCCCCGAGGCCCACGGCGCTGGCGTCACTTCCTCCCCAGCCAGACCTGGCCCCGCTCATTCTCTTAGTGTTTGCCCTGTGCCTGCCGCCGCTGCCGCGACTCACTCGCTTCCCTCTCCCCCCCTCCTTTTTTTACCCTGGGCCACCACCACCCCTTTCCTGGGAGCTACCAATGGACTGAGCCGCCCGACAGCCCGCCCGCCAACACGAGCTGGCCCGGGAGCCCCAGCCCAGAACAAACCACCAGGTGAGGGGAAGGGGAGGAGGGGCACCCGGCTGCCCCACGAGCACCGCGGCAGGGCTGCGAGGAGGAGGGGATGGAGGAGGCCTCCGCCGGGCCTGGGCTGAGGCGGCGGGCAGGCGGGGGGTACTGGCACGGCTGGACGGACGGCCTTTAGGATCCGGGAGGGGAAGAGCCGTCTCTGAGGGGCTCTGCGATGGGTTCCTTGAAGTCTTGCCCCTTTCTTTCTGTCTTGGGTCGCCCTCTTCTCTCTCTCTGTCTTTTCTTTCTTTTTTTCCCCACCTCTCTCTTTCCATTTGTACCCTTTCCCCTCTTCATAGAAACGTGCTCATTTCTAGTCTGCATATGTGTATGTCTAGCAGCCTGCCTACTGTAATTAAAACTGTAAACCGCCCAGAGACTCCTTGAAGTGGTATGGGGCGGTATACAAGCAGAACACTGTCTGCCTTCTTTCCTTCCTGCCTTCCTTCATCCTCCTCCCCTCCTGTCGCTGGACTTGCTGAAGGCATCTGTCTTGGCCACAGTGTGGAGAGCAAGATGGGCTTTTGGGTCTTATTTGTGTTCCTGGAGAGTCAGTGCCCCTTCTCAGGTCTCCACTGGACACAGAAGTCCATGCAGGGCAAAATGTCTTTAAAAAAACAACACAGGTAAGTGGGAACTGGGTACTAGAGAGCGGGCTGCCTCAATCTATGGCCCCTCTGTCCTGCTTCTCCCTACACCAGCAATGGCAAACCTTTTAGAGTCCGAGTGCCCAAACTGCAATTCAATATAGGCACAGAGTTAAAATTTTTTAACATTTTCTAATGGTGGTGTGCCTCATGATTTTTTTCATGAAACAAGTGTGCCTTTGCCCAAAAAAGGTTGAAAAACACTGCAGTAGATGATATTGTAATTAGAGTGTCAGACCAAACAGAAAAGTGGGAACTTGGATTTAAATGTCCATTTTGCAATGTGGCTCACTTTGAGGCAGATACAGGGGTAACTTGGTTTACGTGCATAGTCCATTCTGAAAGCATGCCGATAAACCGAAATACTCATGTATCAAAGCAAACTTCCCCATATGAAATCATGGAAACCTACCTGATCCATTCTGGGGTCCCAGTTTCCATGATTTCTTATGGGGGAATTTGCTTTGGCCGGGAGCCGCAGTGGCCTTCATAGCTCATCCTGGGCCCAGCGCTGCCTGGGCCACACTGAAGGCCACAGGTGGGTGGCACCAGCCCGGGGTGAGTTCCAGAGGCCCAGCGCAGGGCCACCGCATGGCCTGGAAGTCACTTTCGGTCAGCACTGGGCCCAGCTGGATGCCGCGGAGACCATTTCCAGTCTGTGCTGAGACCTGGGAAGCCTGGCGCAGGCCCACGGCATGGCCCGGAGACCTGTTCCAGGCAATGCAAGGCTTGGGGTGAGCCCCAGAGACCCTGCACAGGCCCACCACACGGCCTGGAATGAGCTCCAGAGGCCCGTTCCAGGCAGCACAGGGCCCACGCTGAGGTGAACCTTGCTCGCAATCTAAAAACTAAAATTTCTGCTTGGTTTGCAAAATACTCACAATCCAAGGTACAGTGGACCCTCGTATAACAAACGGTTTGTATAACAAAAAATATGTGCAACATAAAAATTCCAGAGATAGGGGAAATTTGCTTAACAGAATCGCCTATGGTGCAAATCCGTACAACATAAAAATGGTCATAATTAGGGATTACTCTGTTTTCAATGCATTCCTATGGGAAATTTGTATAAAGGAAAATTTGCTTAACATAAATTCATTTGGAACAAATTGATTCCTTTATACAAGATACCACTGTACTCTTTTACCCTTACTTTCTCACTGCCGGTCTGCATTCTTCCTGCTTTGTGAGTCTAAAACAGACTGGAAGACAACACATAATTTTAACTGCAAATCTGTGTGGTGGAACGGACAGAGATTCACAGGGATCTTGTGAGGATCAAAATATTCCCAAATTTATGAAAAGAAATAAGGCACTGCTCTGTGTGTTTGTCAAAACTGGAACACTAACCTTAATTTTAGGATTGGTTTTTAATTTCAGTTTTGGCTTGACCTGATCAAACAAACAACAAATTCATAACTTGATGTGATATGGATTACTGTAGTACTTCTAGTTTAATTTGAAGCCCCACTCATTTACAAATCAATAATATAGGTATTTCTTTTATGTAACAGGCAAAACCCTTCTACAGAAATTTGCATCTGGTGTCACCTAGACTGGGTATCAGAAATGTTTTGTTTACACTAATTAAAAGCTTCCTATCCTTGTTTTAGGTTCCAAGGCTCCCCTGCATTCCCTTTACCCTTAGAGGCCTTTGGGAGCTTTGAAGGGAAGGAAAACTTTAAAAGTACTAATCCCTGTAGGGCAATTGGGCTACAATTTTTACTTCTAAGAGCTTCCCTACCCACCTATCTAGATTATGCTGGGTGCAAAGTTATGCAATAGGATTTTGCCCATTATCTATTTTCTAGGAATTAAACACCTGAAAAACATTAATCCTGTAAAGCTACAGTAATGTACAATCAACCTCAGTTCTAACTTAAATTTTGATCTCAGTTGCCACAGCAGCTGTATCCCAATACCTTAGACTGCACAGCCAAAATCTGAGACTTGAGACAGGATTTTGTAATACCCAGGAGGGTTATCCTTCATGATGTCAGAGAAGCATAGCACAGAGGTGTTGAGAACAGTGTCAGAACATTTTTTGGAATAACTGATTGGAGAAACAGGGGCAGGGGGATTGTGACTAAATGGTCCCAGAAGCCAGCAAAGACCAGTTAAAACAAGTAATGGAGCAATCAAGAGCTTTAAAGGAACCTCCTCATCTGCAAGCTAACCATCCAATAGCTGGTAGAACACAATCCTGAAATCACCGAAATACTGTAGTATATTATTTTGATGGCATATTTTTACTGGTATTAATAAATTGTATGAGTCACTGATCTTTTGTATAAGAACAGACAACTATCCACAAAAAACTTAAGTACAGTACTAGAGAACTTTCTATCCCACATCACCGCAAAACACCTCAAAGATGAACAAAGAAACCCATCACTTTTTGAACATCTAAATGGACTTGGTTCTTAAATCAAAGCAGGCACAAACTGAAAACAAATGTTCTTGGGGCTGAGGAGGGTATGTGATAATAATCTCCAAATACATGTTCACAATATGGTAGACCGAATGACCAGCTCTGCAGTACTGTGGATCCCTTCTTGATATCAAATTTTTGTTGTCTGCACAGTCTTCTCAGCTCCACCATTAATAAAACCCCAATTAAATACTTAAAGATTTCTGAGAATGCTCGTCTTATGATAAATATACTCTCCTAAATCTGGCTAGGGATCTAAAGTCATACTTTTAACTCTGTTTAGAAAGAGTTTTCATTCAGGAGGAATGAGAAACACAAGGAAACCGCATCTCAACAACATGCATTCCCAAGAACCAAATCACTGCTGTGTAGGCATAAACTAAAGTTTGAGCAAGACATTTGTCTCACTGCCAAACCTTTCTGCCAATTAAATTCATATATAATACACTAATAAAGAGGTTGACAAACTGCAATTGTTCTTTTAATATGTCTTTGATAAAGGAAGTCATTCATAAAACAAATTGCTCTCAGGAAATACCATGTGTAAATTAGCATATTATAAATCCATTAAAATTTTAGTATAAAGTTAAGCATCTTTAACTTTCTATAAGTTAAAGAATACATCCTGCATTTCTAGTTCTGAGTCTTGGAACTTGTTAATTCTATAAAAAAAACTGACTTTCCCATCTTGTACCTCTTTTTTTTTTAAAACTGGTGGGAGAAATCAGCATCTTGACATTTTCTGAAAACACGATTCCCACCCAGCCACAAGCAACAGTGATCAGTTCACATAATAGAACAGCTAACAATACCCATGAACTACAAAGGATCATTGTTACCCTATTGCAGTGCTGGCGAACCTATGGCACGGGTGCCAAAGGTGGCACTCAGAGCCCTTTTGGTGGGCACCCGACATCGCCCCTTCATAGCCACCTGTATTAAGGTCAAATTGCTGTATTGGCACTTTGCAAAAAAATGTGATTTTGAATCACAATTTGGGCACTCGGTCTCTAAAAGGTTCGCCATCACTGCCCTATTGCATTGAAACTTCTTAATCCCTGCATCACAATACAATGACTAACACCTATTCTCCTGCACAGGGCAAGTTTCCTCTTTCCCAAAACTTTAAAAAACCCAGTCTCACTCACTCTATACTCCAGTGCCCAGAAAGAACTCCTAGTTCCCTGAGCTCTTTGCCCTCTGAAGATGCCAGTCACAGAGTCTGGCAAAAAGTCAGGAAGAAAAACTTTCAGAACTCAGTCAAACAGCCCCCAAAACTCACAACAACTATTTAAAGTAATGTTTCAGAGAACACTTTTGTTTCAAGCAAGTCTGCTTGCTTGAAACAAAAAATTAAATTTTGAAGAAACATCTCCTTAATGTATTTGCTTATTTTGCACTACTAGTGTAACCATTCAAAGACATTATTTTTTAATTTGTTTGGCGTCATAGTGCTTTACTACATAAGTTCAGGGTACAGTGCATTTTTCCCTTTTTCATTGAAAGCATTACCAAACTACAAAAATGATACATTAGTACTATTTAACTCATTTTCTCAACAGACAACAGTTCTCTGTTCAGCTGAAAATCAGCAGTAGATTTAATTACTATTTATTTAGTCAGTTAAAATAATTTCAAGGGTTCATGGCTCTATATCAGGAGACCTGGGGAAATAAGTGAAATCCTGGTGTACAAATTATGTCTGCAAAAGATGATGACATCACAGATAGGAGATGGCTTTTGGTGGGGAAACATCTTACATGGGAGCTATGGATTTTCTAATTCTATATAATCTCTTTTAATGTGTAGAATCCATGTGAAACAGGACAGGAGGAAATCTTTTAATTATCAAAACTGCTGCCACTAGATAATACCACTGGCAAAGGGATATTTTTATAATCAAAGACTTTTATTTTCTGTCCTGAAGTTCCCAAATGATGTGGAGAATTACAAACTGACTTTGAAAAAGCATGGAACAAAAGTATGGAATTTTACCAAACAATCACCCCTAGAATGTGATGTCATCATTTTTCTGAATGCATAAGTCATTGTTTATCAACCACTGTTTCTGAATGCGTTGGAAAAGCTGAAGAATATCAGCTTTGTGTTCAGCCAAACAGGCCCACACTGAATAAAGTATTTTATAATTTTTCATATTTCTGTTTACTTACTATTTCATAATAAAGTAATTATAAAATACTTTCTTTGTGTTTATTTGATTCCTATTCAAGAGAATTACTTTATATATAGTCAATATAGGCACAGAGTTAAATTTTTAACATTTTCTAATGGTGGTGTGCCTCGTGATTTTTTTCATGAAACAAATGTGCCTTTGCCCAAAAAAGGTTGAAAAACACTGGCATAAGTAACGGAACAGGATTTCATCAAACCAATTTGAAAAATATAAAGTAATTTAAAACAATTCAATCCTTTAAAAAACCCACAACAATCTAGGATCCAATCTGGCCCAGTACTATCAACTGGACTGGAAGCACACCCCAGAGTTTTACATAGGATTCTTTCCCAGCCCTTCCTGGAGATCTCCAGTAGCATTCTATGTAAATACTAACCAGTCCATCTCTGCTTTGATTCCGATATCAGATGAGGGGGGGAAGTGTTCTGCTTTGAGATAAGAAAATTTTAAGGTGTCATGGAAATGTTACCTCACTAAACAGCTGATCAGTACAATGAAAGTATTGTATCTGTCTTGGGCTGCTGCATATACAGTATTAAAAGTTGGAAAAGAGCCAGCAATTTAAAAAAATAATTCCATTTTTTCAGTCTAATTACCTTGAAGCTGACATACTGTAAATGTTTGGAATGCCTTTTAATAATTTGCTTGATGAGCTCTGGATGAGTAGCCTTTAAGTAAGATGTAGCTGGCTGATTCAGTTCAAACTCAAAACATCTCCACAGTTCAGGCATGTGGAACACTTGGTTCCACTTACGGCAGACTTGGGATGCACGAGCCCGATCGAGAAGAGGCAAATACTGGAACACCTGCAGAACAATCTCTGGAATGAGGTTTCCCCAATCCAATTTCTGAAAATCTTTCACTGAGTCTTCAACTATAGTTTTTTGTTTTTTGCTTTCTGCTATTTTCGCCTCATCTGATAAATGACTCCCAGGCTTGCTGTTTTTCCTTCCTCGCTTCATTCTATTAAAATAAGCAAAAGAATCAAAATAGATTAAGCATGCTAGAAATTGAATTTTGTATTAAAATTACTTGGGTGGTAATTATTTTTACAGTATTGTTCTGAAACAAGCCTTACAAGATAAAGCATCTGCAACATTTAAAAGCTACTATAACAACTCTAAATAAACTTAACAGAATATATATCCACAATATTTTACATTATGCATCATTATGGAGCTACTTTCTTTTACAGCAATGCTTTAGCATCATGTAAATTAGTAACAAAAATCCATAAAAAGACATACAAGCAACTGAGATGCAAAGGTACTAATATTTGGCAGCCAACAGTCCTTTATAGCATTTCAGAACATATGTGAAACAGGCAATCCAAATAATATACATCAGTGAAATGTAATGTACAGTGACACATATTTTCATGCTACAGGTACAATTTCATGACTGCAATCACTTGAGATGACAATAATTTGTTTTATCATTGTGATGGTAACATTTCTATAGCTTTTTTAATTTGTCATGACAATTATTTCCATATAGTTATAGAATTAAAATGGATGACCTATGTTGCTAATAATCCAAACTAAACTATACAGAAATATATCTACTGTCAACATCAATATAATATAATTGATAAAAATTCAACTATTGCAGCAGTTTATTATATATACCTTTAGCAGTTATTTGCTGGCACAGAAAGACTAACCAATGAAAATTTCAAGTTTTATCTTAGCTAATTCATGATTAATGAACATTGTTTGTCTCTATAGATTCTAAACTCCCATAGCACTGGTCAGAAGAGAAATAAGCCAATCCTTTGTGTATTTTGAATACATTTATGCTAATTCTACCAATGAGAAGAACTGTGTATAGTACCGATACCTGGAAAGAAACCAAACAACTAGTCACCTTATTCTATTTTTGACTTTTCATATCCAATTGAAAGGCAGAGGGGAGAAAATGTTATGAAGTATTAACAAATAATTTAATCAAGACATATGTTGTAAAACATGAGCATTAAGAATTAGATGACATCCAGGTCTTTATTTCTTCTTTATTTATTTCTTCTTGTCTTTATTTCTCTTATTAACTTTGGTAGCTACATAAACTCCCACAAACTGCTCTCTCTCTCTCTCTCTCTCTCATGAATTCCTTGGACTGCAATCTACCTCTACATAGACTTTCCCCCCCTAAAAATCAAAAATTACCAAATTAGAGTCACAAGTTTAAATGTTTGTAGGTGGCGAACCTTCCACATTCTTGATGTTTGGACCACAACTCCCAGAATTTCTAGACTGCCAATGATAAAGGACTGTGGGAATTGTGGTCCAAAACATCTGGAGTGCCAAGCACATCACAGCATTACAAACTGGGGTCATGTCCAGAAGTGCAGGTGGAGTGGAAGTGGCCCAGCAGGTGGGTCCTGTAGGTGTTTGTGGGGGGGGAGGGAATGAAAGTACAGTAGGTGTAACACAAGAGTGGTCCTGCTCAAGAGAGGTACCCTATTTCCACAGCAAGGTAAGGATAACATATTTCCCGACCTAACCTATTAACCTAGGTTGTCTTCCTGAGCTTGAAGATGTGATATCTGGGAAGGCTATAAACAGGGGTTGTCCCACGCGGTTGCGGAAAAGAGGGGAGAGTCTGCAGCCCCCTGGGACGGGGTGTTGCTCCTTAAAGGAGGAAAACGGTCGGGATCCGCGGCGGGCCTGCTGGTGGTGGGGAGCCGTCCAAGGAAGCGAGGTGCCAAGGGCGGCTGGGCAAAGGAAGGCCGCCTCCCTCGCACGGGGGCCAGGCGGCCTGCTTGGTCATAAAACCGCGCGGAGAGAGGAAGGTGGGACGGGACTAGAGGTGAGGAAGAACCGGGAACCCTCAAGGTGTGTGTGTGTGTGTGGGTGTGGGTGTGTGGGGGTGAGTGGGTGGGGGGTGGGGGGGGGGGGGAAGGGGGCTCGCTGAGAGGGTGGAACCCCGCGCCCCTTGCGACGCAAAAAAATAAAAATAAAAACAAAATATAAGTCCCCCAACGGGCGCCACGACGGAAAGGCCGACCAGAAGCGGCGCAGCCCCCCAGCCCCTTTTACCTGTCGCCGCGGTGGGGAGGAGGCGGCGGCGCTGTTCTCCCGGCCCGGAGCTGCGCTGCCTCTCCGGCCTCCTCCTCCTCCTCCTCCTCCTCCTCCTCCTCATCGGGGGCCGCCAAGGCCTCGGGCGCAGGTCGGCCGGCAACGCGCCCCCCCGCCGCCGCCGCCGCCGCCGCCAACACCCACGCGCTCCGGGTGACCGTTAGCCTGCCCCGAATGCCGTTGCCGCCCAGACGGCGGGTAAAAACCCAGCCACGGGATGGGGCAAGGGCAGCCGCGGTCGCCGCTCGCTCGCTCTCTCGCTCGGGAGGTGCTGCTGCCGCCGCCGCCTTGTTGGCCACCGCCTCGCCCCGCTCGGAAGCGCCGCTGAGGCGCCCTAAAGACAAAATGGCGGCCCCGGTCCCCGGTGAGTCGCCGGTGGCGCTGGGAGCTGAGGGCGCATGCGCAGGACTCCCTGCCTCCTCCTCCTTCCCTCAGGCCCCAATCCCAGCCTCTCTCTCTCCGGGAAGGGGGTTCGGTGGCGGCGGCGCGTGGGTCGTCGGCAGCATCCGTGGCGGCAGAGGCCGGTGCTGGAGGGGGCCTCTCGCCCGGGTGCCTCAGGGGTGAAAGTGGCGACTGCCCGCCCGGCCCTTGGAGTCGCCACGGAGCCCGAAGGCGCGCGTTTTAGGTCCCACACGACGTGCCAAGGCTGCCACGTTTGTCCATTAGAGCAGTGTTTTTCAACCTTTTTTGGGCAAAGGCACACTTGTTTCATGAAAAAAATCACGAGGCACACCACCATTAGAAAATGTTAAAAAAATTAACTCTGTGCCTATATTGACTATATATAAAGTAATTCTCTTGAATAGGAATCAAATAAACACAAAGAAAGTATTTTATAATTACTTTATTATGAAATAGTAAGTAAACAGAAATATGAAAAAATTATAAAATACTTTATTCAGTGCACAACCTGGGCCTGTTTGGCTGAACACAAAGCTGATATTCTTCAGAGCACCGGCACACTAGTGTGCCACGGAACAGTGGTTGAAAAACACTGCATTAGAGAGGAGGAGACCCTGATTTAACCCAGCTTGGGGTCGGCGAGGTCGCAGTAGTTAGTCGTGGCGAGGGTAGCAGGCAAGGGGGTGATTGGGATTGTTGTCCTCCAGCATTTATCCTTGGATGGCAAACAGGGAAGAAGGGATAAAGATCAGATCAATGGCGAGACCTTGGGGAAAGGTCCGTTCTCGGCGCGACGTCTGTCCAAACCGGGTGGGGTTTTCGGACAGGAGGTGGAAGGTGGGAGAAGAAAAAAGTAGGAAGAGAGGAAGAAGTCGGGTGGGCTTGGCCCTCTTGGCTTATTATTGTAATTAAGGGAGTGAAACTTAACCTTAGTCCGGTCTCCCATGTTGTCGTTCAGTCGTTCGTTCGTGTCCGTATTCTGTCCCTTCTTTAAACTACGGTTCGTGGCTGGTGTCAAGCCCTTGAATGGAAAATTAGTTGTAACAATTTGTAACAACGTAATTATTTGTGGGATGGCTGCAGGGCGCCTCAACTTGTTTGGCTTCAATTGTAAAAGGGTTATAAGGGTTTGCCCAGGACGCTCAGAAGCACCTTATTATATACACTGCTTCTGCTGACAGGACATTATCCTGGTAGGCTCACTGGGTCCACTCCTAACTTAGTCATACTACTGACCAAAGTAGCTAAATTTTGTGCGGCCGCCATTAAAATTTGTGAAGGGAAGGTGTAGCCTTTTAGGGGCTTACATCCTCTGCAAAATATTTTACGGGAACATTGGCCGCTTGGGGTGAGTCAGGAATTCAATACGAAACCAGATTTTTAAGTAAAAAGGAGAAAGAGTTTATTTAGCAACAGTTGCTGGCATTCAGTGGAAATTTGTTCCAAAAGCTGAAGCAAGAATACATCCAAATCATACATGTTAAATACCATTCGTTCCTCCACCCCCCAATACATCATAATTGACCACGAGTCTAAGCTTTAGCCACTCAGGAGTAGGGACTGACATGCGCAGGAGCTGTTCTCTAGCATAGGCCTCTATTGTGTTGTTATCTTAACATGATTTGCAACATGGTCTAGCAAGTAAGACAAAGGCAGTCTATACTGACTCGCTGGGAAACAGAATTGAAACAGTTCTGCAGAAACAGTGTGGGACACAAAGTCTATCTAGGTCACATTCCACTCATGGGAGCTAACTTGCTTAGGCTGCAGTTTGAATTCTACTGACACAGACATTTTATAAAGCATTCCTGGTTAGCATAAGAGACGCCATTTTAAGACCCTTCCCTACAAAGGTCCCAGCTAGAGTTCAGACACAGTAGTAGTGAGTTGTTTTATAGGTAGGGGTCCTAGGGACCGATAGTTTTAATGGGGTTTTTAGTAAGTTCAGTGCCAATTATGCTGGGGCTTGATATTGTCCTCTACTGTATTATCTTATATGGCTGATTCATAGAAATTTTCATAGATACGTGGTAGAGGTAGAGGATTTATGATAAGATGGCATACATATTGTTATATACACTGTATGCTGTGATGTTTGATGTACTTTTTTTGCCTTGCTGGTCAATGACTGTAATAAAAATTTATTATTGTGGGGTGGCTACACGGCTCCTCGACATGTTTTGCTTCAATTGTAAAATGGACAAGCCTTGGGCTGGGGAATGGTCCTTTTCCGTGACTAACACATGCAATTACGGAAATAAATGTTGGAAAACAGAATTCTGTACTTTCCAGTTGAAATGCCCAGTTTAAAACAGGCCCACTGGAAATGATTTTGATTCTCAAGCAGAGAGAGAAATGCAATTAGTAAAGGTGAATGTTGTACCACAGGAGATGGAGAAGGGGATAGGACTTGACATGAATTACAGCCTGCCCAATGTTCGTGAAATCCAAACTAAAAGATATATACACCACCCGTCGTCCTAAAAAGAGGTGGGGTGAGATGGTATGTCCTTGTGTAAAAACCAAAGGTAAGACCACGAAAAATCACAAGGACATACAGCAGGTAGAGCAGTGGTTCTCAACCTGTGGGTCCCCAGAAGTCTTCATCACTAGCTGAGCTCACCAGGATTTCTGGGAGTTGCAGTCCAGGAGCATCTGTAGACCCACAGGTTGAGAACCACTGAGAGTAACTTTGTTACACTCAGATCTTACTTTGCTCGGTTAGCCAAAAATACTAAGTTGAGTCTATGATCCCCCAGTGTTTGCGGTGTCACCTGCCTGGGTATTTACCCAGTCCTTCGAAAACTTTACCCCCTTTCTATCGTAATTTTGGAACAACCCCATGGTTCACAACTGAGTTTTGTAATTTTCATTAGACTGGGGGAGTTGAGGATGGGTTTTTGCTTTTGTATGTTTATTATTTTAACTATCTATATAGTTATGTTACTTTCTTGGAAGCTGCCCAGAGTACTGGCTTGTTCACTTGATAGGGGTGGGGGAGAATAAGTTAAATAAATAAATTAATATTATATGCTGCAAAATGAGAATCAGCCCAGAGTCCTGTCCCCTTCCCATTTGAACTTTTTCCTTCACTGTTAGGGTTTTTTTTTTATTGAATACACTCACATTGGTTTAAGCAGTGTGATTACTTGTGCTGATACAGTTTGATTCCTTTGGAATGGTTTGTTTGTAGCCATTCTGTTTCAAGCCATTACGCCTCACTACAATATCAGTGAATTGTGCGAAAGAAAAAGACAGCAAACCATCTTTCACATGTGAGTAGGTCTGTTTCCTCAAGGGTTCCTAGTCAGTTAAAGATGATTTATTTCTTTTATTGCACTTTTAATTCTGTTTTGACATGACAAAGACCTTTATCTTAAGGCAAACGTTCCCTGAATAACTGGCCGATTTATTGGGGTTTTTAAATCAATTGCTGTACCTTGCTGTTTTGAATATGTTTTGGTGTTTATGTTTTTAGCGGCGTGGTGGCTCAGTGTACTAGAGCGCTGAAACGGTCAGCTGCAAAGTTGACAGCTCGATGGTTTGAATCCCGGGTACCACACAATGGAGCGAACTCCTGCCGTTAACCCCAGCTCCTGCCATCCTAGCAGTTTGAAAGAATGTAAATGCAAGTAGATAAATAGGTACCACCATAAAAAGTGGGAAGGTAAAACAGTGTTTCCTTGCAGCCATGCCGGCCACATGGCCATGGACTTGCACAACACTAGCTCTTTGGCTTGAAAACAGAGATGAGCACTGCTCCTAGAGTCGGACACGACTAGCATGCATGTGAAGGGGAAACTTTACCTATGTTTTTAGTATGGAATTTTTTAGTGTTTGCATATTCACTATTGTTAGCCTTAATATTATCTTGTAAAGTTGTCCTGTTAAGGAGAAAGGCAAAATAAATATATTTTAAAAAAAGAAATAAACAACATTTAACTAAATGTTTTTACATTCTGCATTAATGAATGCAGCAAGGGCATTCAGATGGGAACTTGGCTGTCATTTGGTGAATTCTTTCCTACTCAAACCTGATATTCTTCCTCTTCCTCTTCCTCTTCCATTTCTTACATTTTTAAAATGTTTGATGCTATTGCATTAGGGCACCTCGAGTCCTAAATGGAAAAAAGATGGAAAGAGTCAATTAGCATTTATTTACAATTTATTTAGATAGCTCTCCTGTAGCAGGTGGCTCCTGAATATCTGGATGGAATTTCCAAAGGAATTACCTTAATAAATTGCAAGCAAGGCTAACTGCAAATTTCCTGTGTGGTTGGTAGTAGAGACAGAGAAGCAGGAACATTTAGGCAGGGGAACAGTTTTTCCAGGTTATTTTAGCTAAGAATTAATTTTAAAAATTAAGACAGTGTTCATGGATAGCTGTTACCTACCAGTTACAGTACATCACAGGAGTAACACCCTCCCATTTCATAAATATTTTAGTATTTTAGTTCATGTGACAACACTGAAGAAATGACACTTAGCTACAATGTCAAGCAGTGCATATACAGCTTCTATAACTGTAAATGTGCTTCAAAATAAGTCAAGGCACAACCATTAATGTCTAAACTGCTGGCAGCAACAATGAGTATACCCCTAAGAGACAATGTGCAAATTCGGCCCAAGTAGCCATTTTCCCTTCTTGGTATTGTGAGACCAATTAGAACAGGCCTTGCCATGATCGACCAAAGAAGTTGAGTGACCATGCTCAGCGCCATATCCAGAGGTTGGCTTTGGGAAACAGATGTATGAGTGCTGCCCGCATAGTGCATTAAACTGGTCTGCAAGGCTGTCATTCCAGAAGGAAGCCTCTTCTAAAGATGATGCACAAGAAAGCATGCATATGGTTTGCTGAAGACAAGTACTCACTCACTCTTTATTTCAGTCACTGACCAGATAAAATACAAAATACATTCCACATAAAACCAAAATAAAAGTGTATAAAACAATAAAAGCATGCACACAAGACAAGCATAATACAATGGCATACTCTTTGTATAAAAGGCAGAACAGGTAAAATCTTGGAAGCCCAGTAGGCCCAATAACAGGGTAATCAACTCAATAGGACTAGAATTGTCTCCAGCCAGGGACCATGGCCGTGCTCTAGACCACCTCCAACCCACATCATGAGAAGAGGTAAGGATAAATACACAATGGATATTGCCAATCATCTGACCTCGCCACCTGAAGTGGGCAGGGATGAGCGATGCCTCATTGCTGCGGTACAGAATTTGGCCACCACCTCAGTCACATCTGGCTTTTTATCTCCTAGCAGGTGTTGGACACAAAACTCCCTTGGCCTCCCTGAGTTTGCTGCAAGATAGACTGAAGAAGAGTCCTCCGGATATCCCGATAAAGGGAACACTCCAAGAGGACATGATCAATAGTTTCAATAGTCTCCTCGTCACAAGGGCAAACACGTTTATCCACTGGAAGACCCTGGTATCTGCCTTCCAACAATCTGGAGGGCAGAACATTAAATCGAGCTAAGGTGAAGGCTCTCCTGAACTTGGGAATGGTTATATTAGATAGGTAGTTGGCCATTCTAAAGGAACTATTCCTAACTGTGCTGAGTTTATCGTGGGCTGCTAGATGTTCTTGTAGTTCTACATCCCATATTCTCCTTTTAATTGCAGCCTTGGCATTGCCAAAACCCATGGCCAAAATGGCCTCTAAGGAAAAACCCAGCTGCAGTAGTTAGATTCCTTTTCCAAGTTTATTGGAATGTATCCACTAATACTAGGGGTGGATACTAATACTAGGGGTGCCAAGCTAGATGGGGCAAAAATAAGTTTCAGCCAATAGCTGAACATGTGGATCAGGGCACGTGCTTTAATGGAGATTAATCCAGCCTCCAGTCGGAGTGTCGTATTGGGGACACACAAAGGTGTTACAAGAATTCTTCTCAAAACTTTGTCTGCACGTCTCCAAAGGCTTCACATTTGAGTATGCAAACAGTTGGGCTCGTAAAGCATTTGGGCTAGAATTTTAGCTTTAAAAACTTGAATCGCTGATGGCACGTATTGACCACCCTTGGTATAAAAGAACCTCAATAGTGCAGAGCTGCATGTTTGTGCATTAGATGCTACATGGTTCACGTGGGAGGACCATAGGCCAGATGAATGAAATATCATACCTAGATATTTATAGCAGGACACTTGCTCTATACTATTTCCATTTATTGTCCATCTATGTTTTTACGTTTCCTGCTAATGACCATGATCTTAGTCTTATCATAATTAATGGTCAGCTGTTCTTTTGTACAGTATGAGGCTAAGGCTTTCAAGATTCTCCGTAATCCCAGAGAGATTGACATCAAGACTGCATCATCTGCATAAAGCAGGATTGAAAGGGGGCGTGAGCCTAGTGTAGGGGATGAAAGTCTGCACTCGATAAATTGCTCACAATATCATTAATGTAAAAATTAAACAATGTTGGAGCTAAAATGCAGCCTTGCTTGACCCCATTGAATGATGGAATTACGTTAGATAGTGCCCCTGCCTTATTGCAAATAACCCTAAGACTGGTATTTTCATGCAGTCGCTTCATTAGCAGAAGAAGTCTTTTGTCAATATTTGTGGTCTCGAATTTGGCCCACAATTTTTCTCTGGGTATCAGATCGAAAGCTGATTTAAAATCTATGAATGCCACATACAAGGAACCTCCTTTTGGAGTAGAATATTTGTTTGCTAGATGGTGTAGAACGAGTGCCTGATCTATAGTGGCCCTACCAAATCTGAACCCAGCTTGTTATTCTTTCATCATTTAACCAATCCTGAAGCTTCCCCAACAGGTGCCTTGCATATAACTTGCTAATAATGCTTAGTAGACTTATTGGGCGGTAGTTTCTTGGGTCTAGTTTACATCCTTTCTTGAAAATTGGCATTATAATAGCAAGCCCCCAGTCCTCTGGTATAACCGCTTTCAATCCAAGTAAATAATGAGGCCAAAACTGGGGTCCACCACTCCAAATTATCCTGCAATAAATCAGCTGTTATATAATCAGCACCTGGGGCTTTGCCTGGTTTCAGCTGGTGAATCAAGATGATTTCCTGCATGGAAACAGGGGCCACTCTGCCAAACCTAAAGGCAATTCTTGAACTCTGGTTGCAGAGTCAGAATGCTGTGAGTAGATTCCCCTAAAATGTGCTTCCCAGACCTTTGCAGGGATACATATCTCATTGACAACCGGGTGTGGTGGTCAACCCCCTTGTCACAATTTTCCAGAAGCATGAGGGATCCTTAGATCTAGTTGCAGCTATTAATTGTTGCCATAATTCCTTCTGGGCTTCAGCCTTCTTCCTCTTAATCAGGGATTTGTATTCCCTTTTCAGTGTGAACCATTCAGGTGGAATTCTTTCCAGGGCCTGTTGTTTGTAAAATCTATATTTATTCAATAACTCATGCTTCATCTCTCTACATTCCCTATCGAACCAGGGTTTGGAATAAGTGCTAAGTCTTTATCCTATTGTAATTGGTCTCATGCTTTAAATGATACTGTAAAGAGTTTAATAGTTCTCGGTAGGTCTCTAGCACAGTTGTAACTGAATCAGCTGTGCTAATTAGATGACTCATCTGGATGTAAGGCTTGGTATTTAGTAATTTACTCATAGTGTCTCCCTGCCTGCCTGACCATTTAATGCGAGAGGCTCTGATTTCAGTTCCTGGGAGAATTGTGAGATCTTCTCCAGCAGAGATAACGGATTCTCCCAGATTAACCTCCAGCACCAGTGGTAAATGATCACTATCTATACGGTCATCAACCTTAAAGTTTGATATTGCTCCTACCAGGTCCTGGGAGATTAGAGCATAATCTATTATTGAAGCACCATTGGATGATATAAAAGTAAATTCTCGGCCTATCTCCCTTCACACTTCCATTTAAGAGAGCCAAATCAAGGTTATTAATCATTTGCATAAGACATAACCCAGCATAATTGCAACCCTTATCCTTAGACAATCTGTAGGGCAGAGGATTACAAGTGTTGGTTTCGGGTGGTAACCTGTTATAACGTGAAAATAAGATTTCATCATTACAACCTATTCTTGCATTGCAATCACCCATCAGGATGAGCGAAGCTGAAGGATGAAGCACAATCAGGTTGACAATATAATCTTCTAATGCAGCCCAAGCCCGTTTAGTGCACTCATGGGATTGCTGAGGTGGAAAATAAATGTCGATTAACAATAAAACACAGAGATTAAATTTCAATATTACAGCAATAGCAATGTTGGGAATGGGATCAATAGTAACTACACAAGCCTGTAGTTTGTTAGACGTCATCACACACAATCCCCCCTTACAGCGACCCCCTTTCCCACTTGGAATTGCCTTAAGAACATGTGACATAAAACCATCCAATACCAAATCTTGCTGGGACCAAGTCTCTTGAAACAGTAAAATATCAAACTTCTCCACATACTCTCTAAAAGAATTATCTACCAATTTGGATCCCCATCCTGCAATATTCCAGGAGATAATTTTAATTGAATTCCCTTGGGAGCCGGTGGATTGTGGGGTCACAATGTTCCTTCCCCTTACATCCTTAGTAACTAGAGGTTCACAATCCACTCCATGGCTACTATAAGATTGAACAGTATTTTTGTCCCCATGTCAATTGTGAATTACACCTTCTAGTAACCCACTCTGGGTCTGTCCATGCCAGTAAATCTGTGAGTGCCCATTTAATACAGGAGTATTTCTCTCATTTGTCCAGAGATTAGTGTCAGCTTTCTTGTGGATTGCTTTCCTCCCATTTGCTCTCCATCTCCCAAGCCTCATGTATGCTTTCCTGTTTCCAATTATGACTGGAATTGGATAAATCCTATTGCCAAGTTGTTGGTTGCTTGCTTCCATTCCAATTCTCCCATTCAGTTTTGGTTGAAAATGTCTCTTCACTTGATGGAGCTCTGCCATGCAAATATCAGATCCATCTGAATTGGAGGTAATCTGCTTCTGTGGATGGGTCATATCTGGGGGCAATTTTGCAGCTTTACAGGTCTCAGGTTCAGGTTCAGGTTCCCTCTTTGTTGGCCTTTTTGCCTCCATGCCCGGCTGTAAAGTACTCCTGGTAGCATCTCTAGTTTTCCTGGTATTATGGGGTCTATCCTCCTCCAATAATTTGAAAAGTGGTCTAAAGTTCATACCTTTCCTTGCCTTGCTCTGAGGGTGGCTAGCCACCTTCCTTTTACCAGTCTTGCCCTTACTTTTCCTTTTCCCCATCTTATGGCTTGGTGGTGCACCTTTACTGGACGTTGTATTACTCCTTTTAACAGCTGGAATTGTGGACGTTCCAGTTGGGGGCTCAGTGGGGACTTCTTGGCAACTGAGGGAGTCTGGATGACTGCCTCTTCTTGAGCCTTAGAGACATTTGGAGGAATAAAGCTTTGCTGTGCTATGTTCTTTGGGTCCACACAAAGTAAAAGTTCCTCCAGAGAAAGACCAGCAATTCTGTCTATTGTATTTGGGGTCAGATTATAGTAGTTGACATTATTAGACCTTGGTGTGCTACTGACCTCTTTTCTCTGCTGTTCAGTCTTCGTCAGGTAGCCTACTAAGACGATCATGAGCTCTTTAATATCAAATAGAAAGTCTCTGATTTCTGCTAGATGAGCTAGATGAGCCTGATTATGAATGCAGCAATCATCTTTTGTAGGAGTGTTGTTGTTGGAATCATTGGCGCACTTGAGACTGTCACTCTCTTGCACAAGCTGACTGTCCTTAGGCTCAGAAGTTCCCATCAAGGAGTAGCCTTTAGCTGGATTCCTCTGGCTCCGCCTCTTAACCGGAGGGACATTTCTATAAGGCAAGGTGACTGGAGAGGAGTGAAAATCCAAAAAGCCCAGCCGACCAAAATCAACATCCAGATTGCTAGACAGATAGCTAATGTCCAGAGTCTGAGGATCAACTACAGCATTATTTGGTAGATCAATTGTAGGACTACCTAGTGGCTGTGAGGAGTCCATCTCTGTGAGGTCAGTCTTATGGACAGTGCAATCTCCCAATTTGACAAAGTCAGTGATCTTGACCTGTTTCAGAGGTTTCTTAACAGCACTCACCTTCTCCTCAGGGTCTGTAGTTGCCTTGAGTGTATTGCCATGAGATGAAATGCTGTTATCTGGTGTTTTAAATAGTTGTTGGGATAAGGCCAATGGATCCCCATAGCCTTCTGTTTCTTTAAGTTCACTGAATGGAGTGATAGAAGGGAGCAGTTTGTTTTGAATTGATTGCAGCACTGGGGTAAGTAGAGTGATATCCAAGGACGCCTTGGCTCCTTCCATGGGAAGACAAATTTCCTTTACAGCACCCAGCCAGCAAAGTTTCTTTCCAAACAGATCTGAAGTCAGGTTGTTAACAAGAAACTTCCAACCCAGCAAAATTCTCAGCTCAGTGACATAACTTGTAGCACTCAAGTAAATAAGCCAGTCCTTAACAGGTTCAAGGCTTCAAGAGGAAACACAGAAAAGGAGAAAGACTGCTTGCCCGCTGTTTCAATTCAAACTTGATAAATAAAACAGGTACTTAGCCATAACACGGTTTCTCCCGCAGCAGCTCCCAGAAGTTTGTCTCCAGTAGTATCAATTATAAAGTTTATAAAAAGTTAAAAGTTTAAAAGTTAAGAGTTTATAAAAGGTTAAAGGTAAAAAAGTTAAAAGGTGTTTTAAAAGGTTAAAAATAAGAGGTGTTAAAAGGTTTTTTAGAAGGGAGTGGAGCTCAGCACAAATGCTGCTTCTCAGCACCAGCTCCAACCGCCGAAGACAAGCAGAATAAGGACATGGATTTCTGGAACAATGTGCTGTGGTCCGATGAGACCAAAATAAACTTACTTGGTTCAGATGGTGTCAAGCGTGTGTGGCGGCAACCAGGTAAGAAATACAAAAACAAATGTGTCATGCCTACAGTCAAGCATGATGGTGGGAGTGTCTTGGTCTGGGGCTGCATGAGTGCTGCCATCACTGGGGAGCTCCAGTTCATTGAGGGAACAATGAATTTCAACATGTACTGTGACATACTGAAGCAGAGCAAGATCTCCTTTGGAGACTGGGCTGCAGGGCAATATTCCAACATAACGACCCCAAACAAACCTTTAAAATGACCACTGCCTTGCTAAAGAAGCTGAGGGTAAAAGTGGTGGACTGGCCAAGTATGTCTCCAGACCTAAACCCTATTGAGCATCTATAAGGCATCCTGAAATGGAAGGTGGAGGTGCACAAGGCCTGTAACATCTACCAGCTCTGTGATGCCATCATAGAAGAGTGGACGAGGACTCCAGCGGCAACCTGTGAAGCTCTGGTGAAATCTATGCCCAAGAGGGTGAAGGCAGTGCTGGAACATAAGGGTGGCCACACAAAATATTGACACTTTGTGTACTCACTTTTGTTGTCAGCGGTTTAGACATTAATGGCTGTATGTTGCGTTATTTTGAGGGGACAGCACATTTACACTGTTATACAAGCTGTATACGCACTGCTTTACTTCTGTGTTGTCACATGAATATATATACTAAAATATTTACGAAATGTGAGGGCATGTACTCACTTCTGTGATATACTGTATTTCCTGAAAATGAATTCTGCATCTGTGTAGGACTTGCTGCTGCAAATGAACTTTCATGTGTTGCAGAATGCAAAACATTTCCAGGTCCATGCATGAAATCCAAGGTTCAGCTTGCAACATGATGGAAGGGCTTTGAAGCTCTACCCTTTGGACTTCCTTGCCTGCTTTAAAATCTTTCATATTTTACTGCACATGGAAAGGAACTGATTTATGTCTGGAGTCCTGGACATATTCCAGATCAAGAAATAAACTGTCAAGGGAGCGGCAGTACAGATTTGTCTCAACCCAGATGATTGCTGAGTCTGGGGCATTTTAAACTTACTAGAGCATGCATATTTGTGGCTTATAGTATACCTCAAATAGATATACAGTATGTCATATGTATATCAAGCACTCATATCTAGGTGTAGGACTGTAGACAGTGAGTCAGAAGAAAATGAAATGCAGATTAGTGGTGACATTTTTATCTTTGACACTGGTGACTCAAAACTATTGCTGATAACAAACATCCTGGCACTAAGTAAACCAATTAAAATAAACAATTCGATTTCATTGCTACATACTGGCTTCTCTAAAATCAGGCTCTCCTAGCAGTCTGAAGTTTTAGATATGCAGGACACACAACAGTGGGCTCAATTTATGAGAACCCAGCTTTTGGCTGAATATCAGGAAAAACTTCCTGTTAGAGCACTATGGCAGTGGAGCCAGTTACCATGAGAGGTGGTAAGTGCTCCATCACTGGAGGCATTCAAGAGAAATTTGGACAACCACCTGGCAGATATCCTTTGATTTGTATTCCTGCATCAAGCCAGGGAGGTTGGACTTCATGGCCTTGTAGAACTCTTCCACCTTCACTATTCTCTGATTCTATCTATGTCAATTAAAGTTAAAGGGAGCTACTTTATGTTATGCAACTTGGAAGAAACAGTAGATATGCGTTTTATTTTTGGAGCCATAGTGGATATTTTGAGTAGATTTCCAAAACACATGTACACTCTCCCACATTAAAAGGTCATCAATGGTTTCTACGATATGCCCATTAAATACCATCAGCGTGCAAGACCTTGCTAATAATTTACCCAATTACCCTGTGTATTTTAAATTAAATGTGGCTTTATATTCCTTCTGAATTCTTGAAATCAACCCAAAGCACACTTCACACACCCTATATTTGACTTAACACCAAGTATCCTGAACATTTATCATCTACATTTCACCATGTCTATGCCCCATTACTGTACTGTATTTTTCCCAACCAGGAGGTTGTGACCCCAGTGGGTCATGACTTGCCTTGTATGAGTTGTAGCCTTTCCTTGACATTTCAGAGCAGGATATTAAAATTAGCATGCATGTCTACATATCAGAAACAGGCCCTCTGGGGAAGAAAGAAGCCTTTTCATTGTCAGCAGGGATGCATTATCTCCATTAAAAATGCCTTTTGATGTTGACATGACCAATTGGTGGTGCCGGCTATTATAGAAGGGGGTGACACCTCAAAAAAGGTTGAGGCCCTCTGCATTACAGGGTCATGTTATTGTAAGTGCTGACTGACTCAGGTTCAGAGTGCACTAAGTGGATCGTGAAATGAATAGGAGCTACTTTCCTTGCTTTGATTTTAACACAACAATTGTGTGCTAGAATTTGGATGTTCTTTCTCAGTGGTCCAAATTCCACATGGCAGTCAGTGGTGACTGGAACTTGTTGTAGTTGCCGTGAGGAGAAGCCATGGTCTGTCCAAGTTTTAAGATCATCAGAGGAGGAATTTCAGTGTTGCCGGCCTCAAAGGTGTGCACTTGGTGAGGAGGACACAAGAGGTCATTGTTCCCATGCTACATAGCTCCCTTCTCTAGGTAGGCTTTTTCTCAGTAACTGGCTGCCTAAGAAGGGTTGGGGACTCCTGCTGGACAGGACTGCTGTAATTTTGTTATTATAACATCTGGCTTTAGAACTATTTCAAACTCTTCTTATCCACTTGTTTTAATATATATTTTAAATTATTTCAAAATATACTGTAATAGCATTTTATTAGCTTTTAATATTGTAAACTGCCTTGGGTCCTCTTGATAATCATATCTGTTGGATATGACCATACCACAAATGCTACTTACTACCTGACAGAAGCTAGGTATGATATCAATAAAAGAGATTGATATCATCTGGTTATGGTTATAAATTGCTGGTTATGGACATGTCGTCAGGACGTCACCTTCCGCCGTTGTCTAAATTGTATATTTCCTGGAAATCGATGGCTGGTGGCCAGATGAGTGATGAAACAGAGATGACAGCACACAGTCGATAATGACATGCAAATCGTTAACTGAAGGTGCAGTCAGTCAGACAAAGTGATATTTTAGGATCCAAAATGGATCCTGCATCTGCAACAGGAGGAGGAGGAGTCATCAAGTCGATCCTGACTTATGGCAAGCCTTCTTAGGGGTTTTAAAGGTAGAGTGTGCTCAGAAGTGGTTCACCATTCCCTTCTTCTGAGGGTGCTTTGGGACTATGCAGCTTGCTGAAGGCCCCACATAAGCTGGCTCCTTTGAGATACACAATTTATTTATTTATTTATTCTTGTATTTATATCCCGCTTATCTACTACAAGTAGTACTCTAAGCGGCTAACAAGCAATGAATGTAAAATCGACAACAATAAATGCATCAAGTATAAAGCAAAACAACATAAAACAATAAAACAACATAACATGTAAAATCCTCCTACATCCCAGCATGCTGAGGGACAGATCCTAAGAGGTTAAAATTAGACACGCCAAATAGGCTGACTAATTTAAAACAGTAGCGATGGCGGGGGGGAAAAGAAAAAAACCTAACTGAGATCGCCAAAGGCCTCTCGGAACAGAAGAGTTTTTAAAGCTTTCCGAAAGGCCTGCAGGGACTCTGCAGAGCGCACTTCGCTGGGGATGGCGTTCCATAAGGAGGGGGCTGCCACTGAGAAGGCCCGGAAGTGAACGTCTTCCGGGCCTCTCGTGGAGTGGCAACCCGCAGCGAGTGCGCTCGCACCTGCCGAACAGGGCGGGCCGAGGTGGATCGCTGGACGATACGCTCTGTCAGGTAGAATCAAACTCCCAACCTAACTCACTGAGCTACCCAGCTCCCGAGAAGAATGGTGGAGTATAAATACAAGCACATACTGTCCATAAACCAATATTGAGGAGAGTCATGGACGGACAATGAAAAATACAAATGAAACATAAATGGTTATTGATATAGAAACAGAGACACAGACTCACACGCAGTGGAAGGTGTTCCTTGCCTCATGCTCCAGAAGATATGAATATGAACCACACAGCACCACAGGTACCATAGCGGCCCATCAGGTGCTGTGGTGGCCCAGAACCTTGCATCCCAAACCAGACCAGCTACTTACTGGTCAGTGCAGTGTGAGACTCTAAGGTCATTGTCATTGTGCTATTCCTGGAGCACTAAGCTGACAATTCAGTGGCGGAGCAGGAAGATTCTTTGTCCTCCACTTGCAGTGAAGTGGTCAGCTGAGTGGCGAGGTGCAGAAGGGCCAGTCAGGCTGCTGTTGTGATTGGTGTGGCAACAATGACATCAGAGCCTCACACCGTGCAGAGACAGGTGAAGGGCCAGTCTGGTCTAGTGGGGAAGGATACTGGGCCATTGGGCCACCCAAGTACGAATACAAATTGCCTGTCTCTAGTTGTAAATAAACAACTTCATATAGACATATTTTAAAGGCACCGTATGGAAACCTGTTATAGAAGCTTGTGTGTGTGTGTGTGTGTGTGTGTGTGTGTGTGTGTGTGTGTGTGTGTGTGTGTGTGTGTGTGTGTGTGTGTGTGTGTGTGTGTGTATATTTAGTATTGAATGGTACATTTTTATTATAATACCATCAGCCACATGTAACTGTTAAAACATTAAGACAAAATACCTATATACAGAACTGCTCTTGTACTCCTGGTTTTGCTGCATGGTTTATTTATTTTTAAGAAAAACATTAAAGTTCTTCACATAAGTTTTAAAAAGAATATTAAAAACAAACTCCTTGGTATTTAGTTGAAAGGACACAACCTATGGAAGGTTATTAAGGATTTACATTAGCTTTTAGTATATAGAAGTATGCTTAGATTTAGCCGAACAGTGTGATAATAGCTATGCAACTGAAGTTGGAACAAATATGGTGTGGGCTGATGGGGAATATACAGAGCCAAAAACTTTAAATGGCTTTGCAGTCTTTCATTATAAGATAAGATGCCATGTTGTCTCTGTTTTACCGACGTCAGAATATCATGGAGTTCAACACAGGCTACTATAAAAAGCTAGAAGCGTTTGAGATGTGGATTTACTGCACAATGAAAAGAATTTATTGGATGAGAGAGGCTGACTAACAAAGACGACAAATGCATAAAGACCAAGAAAATATAAACACATAAAAGTAGGAAAAAAATAGAATAATTCAGGTTCAGAATGGGAAATGAAAAGTACATGTTATTACAGATGATTCCTGATAGCTGCAGGGAGACTTGGATGAAGAACCTGGCAAAATGTTTTAGATTTGGCAGGGCATCACTGAATGGAGCTGTTGCATCCAAAGACAAAATAGGCAAGACGAAGTCTGGCCTTTGTAGGAGAGAAATAAGAATACAGTGGTACCTTGTATAAAGGAATTAATTCGTTCCAAATGAAATTATGTTAAGCAAAATTTCCTTTATACAAATTCCCACAGGAATGCACTGAAAATGGAGTAATCCCATTTTTATGTTGTACGGATTTTCCCCATAGGTGATTATGTTAAGCAAATTTCCCTTATCTCCGGAATTTTTTATGTTGTATAGATTTTATTTTATACAAGCTGTTTGTTATACAAGGGTCCACTGTATTCCCTCTTAATTATCTATATGGCTTTGTTTGTATTGTTCCTATTTGGATGTCAAACTCCCAGCAGCAGCAGAAAAATCCCTTGACACCAGTGATATAGTATGAATTAAGCTGCATCATTCAAACAAAGATGAATACTTTAAAAAAGCTTATCTTAAAAATCAAATTTTGTTTGACCCAGGGCTGGCCCTCTCCTTCAGAAAAGAGTGAGGCAGCTGCTTCAGGCAACTAATCTTAAGGTCCTGAAAAGTCTGTAAATTGTTACTTATTTAACTGCGTTATTTTTGCTACATACCTTGACAGGAACGTGTTTTGGGAGTGCCAGTTGCTGCTGTGCTTGGGGAAGACTGGGTTCGCTTGATAGTCTTCTTATCCAGCATCTATTTCACTTGAAAATCTGACCTTTTCATAATCCTGAGTGTAATTGCTTTCCTTCTCTGAAGGGCTGTATCATATTCAGAGAAAGAAACGGCCATGTTCAAAGAAATCATTTTCAGGAAAATACACTACTCCTCTTACTCATGTCACAGGGGCCAGGCTAGTCTTCTTCCTTACAAATTATGAGATGGTTTGACACTCTTGGAGCCATAATATATCCATGGGAAGAGTGACAAGAGGCAGTAGATTAAATGATTTGCAAGGCTAAAAGAACTGTAAATGTTAGAAAACAATCTCCACAAATTATGCCTTATTCCTATTTCTTATTTTTTTAAAAAAACCCATTAGAAAGGAAACTGGTATCTCTCCAGCTGTTAATTTATTTATTTGGTTGATTTTTATACCATACCATCTGACCAACGGTCACTCTGGGCGGTTTACAAAAGTTACGATTCCAAACATTATCAGTTCCATTGAAGAGATGTTTGGACGACTGGGTATAGTGTCCGATAATATGTAGAAGGTTACAGGTCAGTCACCTGTGTTTTCTTCCCACCACAGTGGGATAGATATCATATGACGTCTACTTAGATTTCTTTAACACACACACTCCAAGAATAGTTCCCAATCGTGCCATTTAGTACAGGGGTAGAACATGTTTTGGAAAAAAACAAGTTAACAGAAGCTCATAAAGCAGTTTTATTAGCACACTAATCTTTCATAGAATACATCCTGCTGATTAATTAAGATGTAATGCTCACAATGGAATGCAGGAAGAAGGTGGTATTTAAACACACAGTAGCCTAGAACGTGTAAATCAGTTTCAGTAAATATAGCTCAAGTAGTATGGATTTTGGGACCTTTTTAGGGATCTGTGAAGTTTCTTTTCTGTTACTGTTGCAATAAAGGTTACTAGAAGACTTTATGGGTTTTTATGCCAGAAACCATGACAAGTCTACTCTCGAAGGCTCTGTTCTCATGATAATAAAATTTCCAACTTGAAGTTATGTTCTATGGTATTTTTTGAATGGAAATATTGTACCAGTACATGAATATCACACACAGAATTCCACTGATCTTTAAAAAAAAACTGGTGAAAAAGATCTCTGAGATTTTGATTTGGGGCGGTGAAATAATGTGAGAAAATCAGTCTAAATAATCTAGGATACAGCAATAGAAGGTGGGGAAAGGGCTTAGGCTGAAATGAGTTGGGAATAATCAGGGTGAATTTTTCCATCTCTTTTCTGATTGAAAGTATGCTTATTTGATAAAATACCATGTCCTCTTTTCTGATTAAAAGTATGCTTATTTGATAAAATACCATGTCAAAATGGATAGGAGAAGTAGCTCCATTTTCCAACTTCATTAAGTCCTCCAATTTATTTGTGATGTAATGTAACAGTTTCTGATCATATATAAAAAATATTTTACCTGATTATAAATAAGATCTTACACATTCATTAGACTTTCACAGTATAAAAATGTACAGCGGCTTTATTGACATATACATTCCATTATGTTTACAGCTGCAAGATATGAGGCACACTCAGTATTGCACTTCATTAAAATTTCAGGCTCAAACATAAACCAGAAGTTTAAATGAAACTGCTGTTTACAATTTAGTAATTCTTATACAGGACAAACATTGATATCTTATATATACAGTGTGATACTGGTTACATTTATGCCTTCCTAACACTTTTTAAAATAACAGTCTAAGAAATAAACCAGAATACTCTTGTTTTCCATCCCTACCCGTGATGCAGTTACAATTGTACAGGATTACAAAAAATTCAGTATACAATAATCAACTTGTTTAAATCTGATATCCAGCATCATTTGAAGTCCATGGAAATAGAGCCTTTAACGCTTGGTGGACAGCAATTAATTATTTTCAAGAGTCCAATGCTTTGTAGCTGATGTGCGTAATGGCCACATGCAAACACCTCACAGGTTTTGATGTCCTGGATAATAAATTTCCCACAGCGAGGATTATGTACATGGTATTTGGCATCCTTCTCACGCCGTCAATTGTTCCTTTTTTTTCTGGATTATGAAATGGTCCCGTATTCCCTCTAACTGTGATTCATACTGAACTCAGAACTTTTATGAGACGACAGCAGCTTTGTTCTGACATTTAAGAGGCCTATGGATTAAAAAGTATGTGCATTTCTGCAGACTCCACAGCCTAGTGCAAATTCCTCACCAGTAGGAGGATGGACGACATGAAGGGGACACTCTGTTCCCTCAAGCTGCTTGCCCTTAGGACCTGAGAAAAGGTTGAGAGCAAAGAGAACTTGTAAAGGTACAGGTTTATAAACAAAAACTCCTAGAAATCCAGATATTTGCATGGCAATAGTACGGTACATAAAACTGAAGAGGCTCAAATCCTTTATTCTAAAAGGGACCTTACACATTGTCATTTCATACATAACGCTCCACATCTACCTATATTGTTCCTCTTTGTGATTCTTTTACACCCAAGGGTCTCTGCCACCCCTTTCCCCCTTATTTACATTGAAAAGCTCTTGTTGGAAGTAAGCTGGGAGAATCCTTTGGTATAAACACAGAATTACGGTGGCAACAAGCAAACCTTGTTAGTTTGCTTGTAGCATTTTATTCCAACTTCTTGCTAGAACACAACGGTCAAGAACTGGTCAGAGGGCAAACTAGAGGATTCAGGGAAAGAAAACTAAAACCCAGGACTTCTGGATCCCTTGCTTTTTAATGGGTCACTATTCCTGTAGAGAGACCAGTAGAACATCTCTGTCAGAGCCGGCTAAAAAATCACAATGTGGTATGTGATGTTCACATGAGGGAGATTTTCTGAGGGAAGGCATCGTGTTAAGCTAGGGTTGGAAACAAGTTGCTAGACTGGACACCCAGGAGCTGTATGCAACATAGTCAGTAGTGAGAGATGCTGGGAATTTTAGAGATCTACAAGTTGTCAAGTCTTATCTTAAGCTACATGTCTGTAGACTGAATCTGAGGTAAAACCTTTACTGTGCAATTGCCCAGACTCATTCGTAGAAGTGTACAGGACAGTGTATGCCATTATTTTGAATTATAAGTCCTCCTGTATCTTTTTACCACTTTCCCTATATTTCAATCTATTCACTAAAAAACCAAAAGACAGAAGAGTTGCACAAAACCTTTCAACTGTTACTACCAGGGCCCCTCTCTAGTAGCTCTTAAGATAAAAAAGTTTTCGCAGAGAAAGGAACTGAAACAGAACTTTGTGGAAATGAAAAATTCTCAGTTACACTAAGATGTACTGAAGCACAGAAGCAAACTCAAACTCAGTTATTTAGAACTGTTACTAGTAATTACAGTTCTAGTGTAATCTACTGTTACTAGTAATTCCTTGTAAAAACAAAAGCAAAGTAAACATGTTGGAGCCATTATATTAGCAAGCACATATCGAATAATATAAGATTCTGGTTAAGCTTCTGTGGAGAATTATCTCAGTTCTCTAAGAATGAAATTTGATCTTCATTGTGTATGAATTACCTTCATGGGGATGATCTAGTGATGCTCCTCTCCATCCTACTTATTATTTCCACCCTAATCCACATTAATATTATCATAGCAAATATTCTATGTAACATTCTAATGGTCATAAGCAGACCAAATCATGTTATTTCTGTGACTCTGATGCAACTCCAGTGTCAGTCAAAGACCAGCAGTCTCCAGTGGAGTGGAGCAATGCTACAGCAGAGTCTCCATATGTTATTCAGCATTTGGAATAATAAAAATATGGTCAGAAATTTGAATTGCAGAGAGGAGAAAGAGAAAGACAGAGCAGGTGGCACCAAAGGAGAAGGCAATCCTTCTTGAACCCATAAAGTCCAAGAGGGTCTCCTGGACATTCCCATGACTATGGTGCTATGGAGGGTTGAGACAGAGGTCACTGTAGAGTTTTTGTGCCATTGCAGCCACTTCACCAGGCATGTTGACTCGTGTTATCATTTCAATTGCCTTTTTGCATTCTAGAATATTCTTTTTTTAATTTTTCTTCGCCCTCAATTTACTGAGCTATTATTGAAGCATTAGCACCCATATGACAGTGGAAAAATGCTGTATTTGCTTTGAGGGGGAAGACAACACAATCAGACCACTTGATAGCTCTCCCAGGTCACAGGCATCCCCCGCTTTTTTCCGGAATGTTTTTAATGAATATCTATCTACAAAGGCACAGATTATGTCAGAGACTATGAATGAGTGAAGACTGGAATGTCTCTGGATGGCTGCCAAAGAAAAAAAACCCATTCTGCACATCCTTTATTCAGGTATATAATTGGTGGGGGTGCTTCTCTCACACCCGTAATATGTACACTACTTTCTCTTTTTGCTGTAGTACTGCATGAACATTCCAAGATGTAATGTAAAACAAAAGCGGATCTATTTTGTAAATGTTTTCACTGTGGTGGCTCTGGTTATTTATTATTGCTAATGTTTCTTTTCCTTGCTAACATTCACCATTTACGTTGCTTCATTTCTCTGCAAATGAAGGTAGATAAAGTTCAAGTCTGCAAACATTTTATAGACTTTGAAGTCAGTTAAATTCTGTGCTGAAAACATTCATGTAAAATCTCTTAAAGTATTTTTTCCTAAGTATCTGGAATTCATGTGAAGCACATTATTATAACATTATTGTACTCGGATAACTGATTACCCAACACACTAGCTACTGTCCTTATAGTTTAAATACTACATCTAAAACATCTGAAAGTTCAGTCATGACAACTGGACTTCTTTTCTTGAGAGATTGAAACATTTCACTACTCACCTAAGCAGTTTTGTCAGTCTGAGGAAAGTTAGTGGCAAGTCCTCCAATTTATACAGTAGGACCGCTGTATCCATGGGGGGTTCAGTTCCAGGAGCCCCCACGGATAGTGAAATCTGCGGATGAGCAAACACTTATCTTGGTTGACAGCGGTGATTGGGGTGATGGGGTGCGAAAGCTTTGGCCCCCAACACCCCTTCAAATGGCAAGGAGGGAAGAAAGTCCCCCCCTTTTCTCCTTGCCACTAGGCCTGGAAAGAAAAAACTTTATTCCTTCCCCAGCCATGTAAGGGATGACCATGTTCTTCCGTCTACTCTGGGTCTCAGGCTGATCCATTGTTCTTCTGGGTCGGGACACTGCTTTGTTGAAGGCCTACTTGGAATATCCACAAGCCTTAGGCACTGTCTTCAGGTGCCTCTCTTCCTTCTTCTTGGCTTCTGTGGAGGTGGGGATGCTCTCTGCTCTATAGTTTAGGGTCCTGATGTCTCCCAATTTTTGTTGTAATGGATGGTGGGAGTCAAACAGTAAGTACTCATCTGTGTGGGTGGGTTTCCTATACACTTCATTTCCCAGGCCACAGTCAGGTCCGATGATTGCGCAAACCTGTTGTCTTAGGTGTCTCACCTAGTGAACTTAATATCTGGATCCACTGCATTGATATGGTCTGTAAAGGCCTGTACTTCCTGAGTCTTGATTTTCAACCAGGTGTCATCTCCATACCTGATCCAATAACAGAAATCAAGGTGAACTATACAGTAGAAGACTTGTCACTAACTTTCCTCAGACTGACGAAGCTGCTTGGATAAGTAGTGAAACGTTTCAATCTCTCAAGAAAAGAAGTCCAGTTGCCATGACTCAGCTTCTAGATAACCCCACCTGGATGCCTCAGAATCTTCACAGATACATATAAGATATTACCTGCAGGACAGTGTGGAAGTTCTTCTTTAGGAATGCTTGTCATTCTTTGGAAGTCATCATGACAGGCATTGCAAAAATGTGTCGTCCCAAAACAAAAAAACACAGCCACTGAGCAGCAATAGCGACATTTGTATTCCAGAAAATCTGTACCATGTTTGGGACACATCTGTGGGCGAAGAAGGAAACTGCCTGTTAGGCTAGCGTGAACAGCCATGGAGGAACGTTTTGCTCTGAATGGTTCAGGTTTCCAAAAACAAGTCAGAAAAGTGTCCCTACCTGAGCCCTTGAGACATCCGAGCAGGCCCCACAAATGAGCTCTCTGGGATCATAGTCATCCCCCTGGCCTGCCTCAGCATCACAGCGTGCTTCTCCGCCAAAGTAAGCCTAAGGGCAAAACATGGAAATGGTGAGCCTCAGGGCATGAAAACAGACTTATTTGGCCGGAAGGCTAAGCAACATAATACGTCTGGATGTGGGGCATCATCAATATGGCAAGCTTATCACTCCTAATAATCCACGACTAAATATGTGCTTTTAAAAAGGAACTGTTTCATATAAAGATGAGCCATTTATGAATATGCTCTGGGCTAAAGCCATTTGTGAGTCCCAAATGAAGCCGGCCCATTGAACGGAACCTGCAACAAGCCTCCGTCACTCAGTAGTTTGTTCTTCTTGGAATAAGCAACTAGATTTAGCTGAGCTCTGTATGTCACAATGCTTTCCAAAAATGTCCCCATGCTGATAAAAGTACTCGTAAGACTGCCTTTATAATCATGGGCCTCAAGTATCGATACTAAAAATGCACCGGCTGAGTCTGTAATAGCAGTGGTGGTGGTGGCTAGAACTTTGGCAGTGTTAGGACTGAGCTCTCTGAAAACCACAGATGTGTGGGAAGCAGAGGGCTTCTCACTGACACCAGTAACCTTCAGAAGGACAGCCACTCGCAAAACTGTTTAAAACAATTGTTTAAAACAGTTGAAAGCTTTCCTCAATTTCCTGCTCATTAGTTTTCAAAAACTGTTTCACAAAGAAAGCTGGAATTGGTAAGTAATGTAGAAGTAGATTTACAGTATAAGAGGTTCAAGACTAAAGTTTACCTGCTTGAATACAGAACAAAGGCAATACAGTATGTGTCTTCCACATCCACCATGTTTTATTAAGTCTTTTAAATATGACTGGCAGACTTATCTACAAGTGACTCTAAGAACAGATCACCATCTCAGAAATTTCCTTTCTGGTTGCGAGCTGAGTCATACCTTTTTGCATTTGTAGCAAACATAATAAGCATATCTGTTCATGGCAAAGCCTGCAGGGTCATTATAGAATCGAACTCCAGGGGTTGTGATAGCCTCACTTTTGTGCAACCCTTCATATTCCAGCCTCATCAGTGCTTTCCTTTTCACATCTTCATAGAGATCCTTGATAGGATCAAGGAGGTCCTTTAATACTGTATGATTAATTTTGTTCTATTACACATAAAAATAATCCAGGAGAAAGTAGTCAGCAACATGTCAACAATGATACATTTGATAGAAGTATTTTGTTTGATAATTTACAAAAAAGAAAAAAGAAAAGAAAAGAATCTAAAAGTTTGTATAAGCTACATCAACCACAAAAGCTAGGCACATTTTGTAACACAGCAAAGTCTCAATGCTGAGGTTTCTCATAATACTTAAAAACAAGTGAACAGGACTGCAGCTTATGGTGACTCTATGAATTAATGAGCTCCAAATTATCCTATCATTAGAGCCCTAATCACATGTTAGAAACAAAGGGCTGTGGCTTCTTTTACTAAGCCAATCCATCACATGTGAGGCCCTCTTTTCCCATGACTTCCACCTTTCCTGGCATTATCATCTTTTCAATGAGTCAGGTCTTCTCTCATTGTGTGTCCAAAGCATGTGGGCCTCATTTTTGTCTTTCAGCTTCTTTCAGCTTCTAACTAGTGCTCAGGTTTGATTTCATCTAGAACTCATGTGTTTGTTTTTCTCATTTATTTGTGTACCCAGCGCTCTGGGGTTGTTGGGGGGGGGGAAGGGACATTTACCCATGAAATGTCCTACTAAAATCTGTAAGAGTTACTTCTAAGTAGCATTCTATTATAACAAGAGATCACAATTTTAAATCTTCCATAATGCATATTTTCTTTCTTGTTTGCCAGAACCGTTCCACAATTTTGATGTAATTTCTAATAATAACAAATTATTTGAACTTTCACATATTCCTCAATCTTTGGCTGTCCAATATATTACATTAAAACAACTGCATAATAGTTTACATTACAATAACAATTCATATTGCAAATAATCAGCAAGTATTCAAATAAATTAAAACTGGATTGTGCTTTGCTTGTATCTCATAACTTAGCACTTTAATTGCTAAAAATGCTTTCAATCCTAGTTTTCATCTTTAGAGAGTACTGAACACATTGCTCATCCTTCAGTATAAAGTTGTTTTTCAAGATATTAAAAAGTATTTGCTCCTGTACGTACCTTACAAATGGGACAAGACATGAAACCAAATGTTATCCGTGGGCCCAGCCATCTGTTTTCTAAAACTCGACAACAGCATTGCAAATGGAATATATGACTGCAGTCCAGCTGTTAAGAGGATAAGCCATTTATGAAACAGTAAGAACAGCCCAGATAACAGAGAAAACATTCTTTAAAACACAGGCATCTATCAGATTTTCAAACAGAACCAAAATTGACTTAGATTAGGAAGGCAGATGAACAATTTGGCACTTGGAGTCAGATATCAGCAACCAAAACTGAACAAGAGTGGGCGGGGGCAAGGACTCTGGAGTCCATACTATGTATCACCAAAATGTTTTTATACACTAATTGGTGGTTTGTTGACATCACGCTGCAGAGGTATCAGCTACAGCTGAACTCGGGTAGATCTCAGTATTGTACATGTCTGTTACAGTGAGGTTAAACACTCAGAAGCTGAAGCGTAGAAATGAAACTTAGACCCAAGATAAGTTCAGGCAGCACTCTGAGAATCAGAATAACAGAAATGCTGTACAGCTGAAGATCTTATTGGCTGACATGCCAGTGCTGCATGGCCGGCTGGACTGCTCCCCACTCACTGTAAACACTTCACACGTCCTACTTGAGAACCCAGACTCCAACCTGAATTGCTGGTGCAGCTGAAAGTGCTTCAGTGAAACAAATCATGCACATGTCATCTGCATCTTGTTTAAGGGTGGTGGAGGTCTTATCACAACCGTGCAAGCAGGGCAAGCAGTGCTCTTCATTCTTGACACCACCACATGGGTGACCGCACGGATGTGTCTTGCTGCAAGCAATCTTAGCATATTCCTGTGAAAGACAGAGATCAACCAACGTTATAAACATACAGCTGAATGGAGCAGGCTTATGAATAAATGAGAAAGAGGAATGACAAGTTCTGCAAACATTTCTTTCCCTCCCCACTCTCAAAAAAAATCTCTTTTGGGCAAGTAGAAGGAAAAGAGGAACATGGGAACCACTGGTAGATAACAGCCATGTGGCTTTTGGGGTAACCTCCCAGTGCTGCAACATAGCAACACAAAAGGGTGCACTGTAAGCAAGTTACATGGAAGACAACAATGACCTAGATTTATTTACTTCACTAATCCACTAAATGTTCACCCGGATTCTTCCATAAAAGGAAACTCTATAGAGTAATAATGGGTGTTAACTGTCCAAATCAGACCTTAGAACATATCAATTATTGCCTTTTACTAAATGTAACACTTAATCCTGTGACACTGAAAAAAATCTGAAACATGTATTTGTGGGCAACACGGTTATCTTTCCCAATGAACACCTTTTATAGTCAAATTGAACGAAGCACCTCTGGCCTTGGTGTTCAACTACACCTTGCGAGTAAGTGCATGCATGAAAAGGAACAGCCCATATCTTTACTTCAAAGTAGAGTAAAGAGGGAGGATGGAGAGCAGAGAAGCAGCAGGAATATGGTTTTGTACGGCTCTCCTGCCAAAATCTGCCTCTTCCTCAGCAGCTGTTTACTTCTGAAAGTAGGCAGAGGGAAAGGGGGGGGTGTCTCAGTAACCTGCCTCCTTGAACTTATCTACTCAAAATCACCCTCTGCCATTTTGTAATTAAGAACAAGGTTATGGGTGTTTTCTTATGACTGCTTGTGTACAACATAGAGCTGAATCTCTAAAGCAGAGACCAAGATACTTGATCACGTACAAATTCCTTGCCTGAAGGATTTCTCAATGGAATGGAATGAACACACTTTATTGAGTTTGCTGGACACGTACCTGGCAATCTGCATCAGAACAGACACTACCCACTGCTGATAGTTCTGTTCCATTTCGGCAGCCACAGAAACGACATGCTTCGGAGCTGCTGGTCGTAGGTTTCCCTAAATCAGCAGGAGGGTTATTAGAACTGGTCTCACATTTCATAGAATGTCAATTTTTGTGTTATGGTAAATAATTTTATCCAGCAAAGCAATGGATTTAACAGACAAGAATGCAGATACACTGAAGGAATAAAACTCAGGCAATCAGTTCATGTAACTCAGTATGGAAATGACAACCAACAGATTTACACGGTCTCAAAAGCAGGGGACTTTTTGTTATTTAAGATCACTTTAACTCCAGGTGATAATTATTCATGGGATCAATATCCACTGATTCACTTATATGCTTCCTGAAGATACAAATTAAAATGTCCAAGAAACTGATACAGTATTTTTTACACATTTCCAAGATGTATTTACCTGACCTGGCCACTAGAGGGCGGCAGAGACCATGCAATATATATATATTGGGTGATACTTCCCCATTTTTTGGCATCAGTGTCTCTGAGTTTCGGGGGGGGGCTTGGAATTGATCTCCTACAGATATCATCTTTTCATATTTATATACACAGAGTAAAGGTAAAAGTAAAGGTTCCCCCTGCACATGTGTGCTAGTCATGTCCGACTCTAGGGGCGGTGCTCATCTCTGTATTCAAGCCGGAAGAGCCATTGTTGTGCAAGTCCATGGCCATGTGGCCGGCATGGCTGCAAGGAAACACTGTTTTTACCTTCCCGACTTTTACGGTGGTACCTATTTACCTACTTGCATTTTACATGCTTTCTAACTGCTAGGTTGGCAGGAGCTGAGGTGAACGGCGGGAGCTCGCTCCACTGCGTGGCACCCGGGATTCGAAACGCTGAGCTGCTGACTTTGAAGTCAACAGTTTTCGGAGCCTTAGTCCACTGAGCCACCACTCCCCTCATACACAGAGTAGTAATATACACAGAGTAGTGTATATTAATTTTTACACTGCAACTCTAATTCCACTACCAAGGTTTGAATCTATAATGTAATTTAAGAGCACATTTATAATGTCTTATTTTGAATACTTATTTCATTTTTTATTTTCTGTTCTTCATCTGCTAATACTCAGATATCTGATAACTGTTCAGCAAATCCCCTGACTTCTGAGATTTCCGAACACAACCGCTTATTCCTTGTAGAAGCAGGAAATGTTTTATTTCACGGAAGTCTGGAAGTTGAGTCATGGCTACTGGACTTCTTTTTTGAGAGATAGAAACATTTCGCTGTTCATCCAAACAGCTTCATCGATGAAGCTGTTTGGATGAACAGTGAAACGTTTCTATCTCTCAAAAAAGAAGTCCAGTAGCCATGACTCAACTTCCAGATAAACTCACCTGGATGACTGAGAATCTTCACAGACATATTTCATGGAAGCCAGATTCCCCCCACCTTCTACTCGCAAAAGACCCATCAGAAGGGATAGATAATGCTCAGGGTTTAAATTAGAGTGGTCTACGTCTTCTCATCGTTTCAATATATCTCATTTTCAGATTTTGCCATGGAAACAGAAGCAAGGAGGTTTGTGCCTTTGGCTGCATAAAGAAAACAGACTGACTCTGAAAGGAGCAGCACCTGCCATCGCTTCTCCCCCCCTCCAAACTGGCACACTTGTGCCTTCTTTCACCACCAGGCTTAGACACCTGGTTTAAGACAACAGCAAATATATGAAAAGCTGAAATTGTTCAATAACAGAATTCTTCTTTTGCTCTTCTCTGCTTCCATAAATTTTGCTTATACTTTCCAACCCCTATTTAATATGAGCAAAAAGCCAGATAATTGATCGTACTCCTTCAAGAAAATCTGTATCTATCAAAATCAGTACTCAAGCTCATGTGATACTTTCAAGTTGTTTTGCAAAAACCTTCTTAACGTTTGAGTTAGTAATCTAGTTAACACATCGGCACTGGATATCTCTGCTGTTTGCAAATGAATAACCTTGCATTTAGTATATATCAATATTCCCACCAATACTATACTATCTGGATGAAACGTAAATGAAAAGACACCCTACCTGTTTGTTCTCTGAACTCTACCATAGCTTTCATGGTTTTAGAATCTGCTAGTGCCATCAGCCAGAATAGTTTGGTCCTCCCGCAGCCTTCATGGAGATCTACCTTAATAGCTTCCTCCTCCTCTTTGAATACCTGTTGAGTTTGACCCAAGCCATATTGAATAAAAACAATTAGAGGAATCAGATACTTCAACTATATGGTGGAATTTGTACATAGGGAATTTTGAATAGCCCACCTGTCTCTGGTGAGACTTTGTTCGCCGATGAAGATGAAGGAACCTATCACAATCTGTACAGAGATTTCCACAGATATTACATAAGATGATTGCAGCAGTTTCTCCATCATCATGGTTATCACACATGGGCTGAAAGCAGGAAAAAGAGGAAAACATTAAACTTTCCTTGTCTATTCCAACTTTACAAAATGTACTTTTATCCTGAATTGCTAGTGTCCGTTTAGTGTTTATAACTACTTATTAGAGATGGGCACGAATAGGAAAAAATGGAGTTTAGTGAATTTTTTTACCGTTTCATTACCATTTATTTTAATTTTTTGTGATTTTTTATAGCATTTAAAGCAGTTCACTGTATTGCAGTAACGGAAACGAAAAGGAAGACAAAATTTCTGTTGTTTCTGTTGTTTCGTTTCATTTTAGAGATAAAATTCGTTTGTCGGTTCGTTGCGTAACAAAACGAAAAAATGAAAACAGAAACAAAAAATTGTTCGTTTCGTGCCCATCTCTACTACTTATAATCTTATGTGATTACATTGACATTATATTTTCATTGTTAGTTTCCATCACTCATAACTTTACATGGAACTTTACTCTCCTTTTAACTGCTTGCGTTCTCTTGTAACGTTAATGTAATGTTGTCTATTAATGCTGTAAGATGTCCCTCAAGTCCCTGTTCTCAATACTTGAATATGTCTTAATTGTACTAGACTGTATATTATCCTCCATTACTGTAAGCTGCCTTGGGTCCTTTTCCAAGGAGAAAGGTGGGGTAGAAATATTCTAAAATAAATAAAATACAGTGGATCCTCGTATAACAAGTGGTTTGTTTAACAGAAAATCTGCTTAAAGGAAAAAAATTTCAAGAGATAGTGGAAAATCACTTAACAGAAAAACAGTCATGATTTGGGAATAATCAATTTTCAATGCATTCCTATGGGAAATTTGTACAAAGGAAAATTTGCTTAACAAAATTTCATTTGGAACAAATTAATTCCTTTATACAAGGCACCACTGTAAATAAATCATTTCTAAGCAGAGACATTTTCTTTTCAAGATATAAAATATTGCAGGCAGTTTTTAAAATAATGAAACTTTAAAATAATTTATCTATTTGGTTCAGCATGGCTAATGAATTCTGCAGACTTCTACATCAGAAATTTTTCAACAGATCAAAAAAACCCTGAAAACTACTTACCATTTGTTTTTGCTGTCCATCCTTTCCCATCCATCTTCCGGAGGAAAGTCTGTCTACATGGTCCTGATCAAGCACACAAAGGGATGCAAGAGCTAGCCAGAGCTGTTGAAAAGAGGGCAAGGTCACCCAAACCTTTAGTGATAGGTTATGATGCCTCAGTCTAACCATTCATTTTATTTCAGCAGTTTATGCACAAAGAGTTTTGCACAGCAGGGCCTCGTAACAAATACAATAGTACACAAGCTGAGCTGGCTAATTATGTACTGTACTTAACATTTGGCTGCATGAGTTGCTTTTCTGCCTGAAATGCCCTTGTTACTATCTTATCAACAGCTCTTATATGATGTACCCTACACTATCCAGGCAGATTTTAGTACCTCCTCACTATTTCAACACTACTTTTAAAAAGCTTTCATTTTCTCTACCATTCAGTTTTTTCAATGTCACTTTGCCATGGCTGCCTAGTTAAATGTATCAAGACTGATTGAGGTATACCCTTTTAAAAATCAATACTTTTAAATTAGCTTACACAATTATTAACTGGTTGACATAATGGTTAATAAAAACACAGTTAATGAAATTTTAAGAATTTTTTAAAGAAAAAGGGCAGTTTTGTGGAATTATTACAACTGATATCCCATTTATGTTGTGAACCTGTATCTCTGTAAAAGGTGAAGAGATAATGGTTCATATGATAGAAATGGGATCTCACAAGATGTTTTAATAACTGTAATTTTATGCATATACAACCATCACATCACATGCATGCTACATGCTACTAGTTTTTGTATTTGCCAAGAAATGTTGCTTGTCACTGAATATGAACACTAGGCAGCAAAAATATTCAATAATTAGATTTTTCTCTTTCATCATACTTTATTTTCAATAATAGTACAACTAAAAGAAAATGAAACAAATGAGCAAACATAAAGAAATCAATTAAATACAAGATGTAAATGTTTAGTGTTCTGCTTATATTCTGCCCCATACCACTTCAAGTAGTCTCTGGGCAGTTTACAGGTTTTAATTACAGTATGCAGGTATGTGCTATAAACAAACAAACAAACAGATGCTTCTCACCCGAGTGGTTGCAATACACCGCACTGGTGATCTGAATTCTTCTTCCATTTTGGTTAAAGCAATTATTGTTTCTGCAATAGCATTTTTGGTCACACGGGACCAAGCTTCAGACAAGTGACCCTATGAAGAGAGAGAATGTACACTTTCACTGTTTATATGGGGCTGTTGATATAAATGCTTCATGCAGAAATTGTGCATACCAAAATAATGATTATTAAGTTTTAAGAGTTGTGAAAAGTACAGGATTTAAGTGCAGGAACCTTGTTATTGGGAACTATGCTGAAATGCTCTTGGTACACCAAAAACTAACTTCTTTGTCTCACTTGGTCCCATACACTAATAAAAGGGATGACTGACAAGCACTCCTCACTTAATGACGGAGATCTGTTCCTACATCTAGGTCATTACATGAATTGGTTGGTAAGTGAGGAGCTTAATGTGCATGTATTGTGGTGAGTTGAGTTTGCCCTCTTTGCAGGCAGGGCAGAGTGGGGAGGAAAAAAACCTGGGCTTCCCTCCACACAGTAAAAAAGTAAAGTTATTGCATAACTCTACAAATATTGATTGGCTGGTGAATAAAACAGGCAATCACCCTACTGGAAATGTCTGATTCAAATGACAGCTGGCCTGGGCCAGCGATCTTTCTCCTCTTGGCAACTTTTTAACTGATTAACCAAAGGTGACGATTACATCAAGATAACATATTTAAAGACAAAACAGAGTTGATAACTAGACAATATTCTTAAATAGGTCCTGCAACAAGCGTTCAGAAATTCATGTGTCATCTTTCGCTAGCAGAGACTAAGGAACTGAAGTGTCACATTATTTAATTCAAACAACTGGAGATAGATTTTTATACAGCATTTGGCTTCTGTTTTGTTGACAATGCAATTTCATCTGATTTACAGAAAACTCCATTTATGTAACATTAATGGAAATGTAGCTCTGTGAAACAGTAATTGTACTGTAACTGCACATACAGAAAAGAGAGATACACTATAAATGTTGAAAATACACTATAAATGTTGAAAGCTTACAGCGGCCATGTCTTTTATAAGTTTAATAATGATCTCTGAAATCTGTGTTGGAGTTGAGCCTTTCATCCACCAATGGCTTTCACCTCGCCTCAGATAACTATAGGAAGAAAATACAAAGTCAAGGAACAGATTACATTAACCTTAGAAAGATGTAAAATGATATTTGAAAGCTTCAAACACAAAGTTCCTTTTTAAAAGTCATCTTTGAAAACATATTCTTTGCAATGTCATAAAATCCAAACTATAACTTGTGTCTTCAATAATTAGAGTATACTTTCTACTGACCTGGAATTGAAAATCATTGGCAAAGTAACTGTAGTCACACCTTTGCCAGCTGCAGTACCAGCTGTACCGGTTATAGTAGTTCCTTTGGCTTTTAGCTGAACAGTGAGTGCTTTGGCAATACATCCCAGGAACATGTCCAATATACCAAGCTTGTTCCAGTCTCCCTTCTCTGTTGAGTGAATAATATCACTGATATCTGCTGGAGGCAGTGCTTTGACTCCTATGATACTAGCCAAGCGATTGGGTGTGACTTCTGGCAGCACTCGTCTCAGTAAGGATGTTACCTAAAAGAAGGACCCAAAGAAGTCAGCTAATATTTTCACGGTCAAATGTAATGACCTACTGATGGCTTTGGTAACTCTGAATTTAACTCTTGATACAAGATGTATGTAATGTGAAGAGTCTTAGCTCAGTGAGTTAGGTAGCTGGCTCCAGAGCCAAAAGCTAGGCGTTCAATTCCCCACTGTGCCTCCTTGACAGGGGCTGGTTTTCATGATTCATAGGGTCCCTTTCAGCCCAGCATTTCTAAGAAGACAACCCTTTACTAACCTGCCTCTGTACCCTGGGGGAAGCAGTATGGAGCAGCGAGAAGAGATCTTGAAGCAAAGTCAGTTGCTGAGCCAGGTACTGGCGGCCTACATTAGAACCACTCAGCGCTAGCACCATGGACAGCAGCTCAAAACAATAGGCATCCGATGAGGCATCTTCATCACTGGGCTGAGAGTTAGCATTCTCCTTGCTAGAAATTGCATGCTCCCACTCCTCACGTACCCGTGTGGCTTCCATTCGGATAGCCTGCACTATATGAGCACAAACCTATCCCAAAGAAAGAAGTACATAAAGAGAAATTACATCAAAGTCAACCACACTACAATGACTCCAGCCTAAATAAAGAAGTGAAATTATGAGTCATTTTAATCAAATTTTAAGTCACTGCCTTTTACTTATTCACTAAAAACATATGTGCACAAGGTCATAGAAAAATGCTCTTCAATTACAGATTGATGCATACTGAACATAGGTGTATCCCCACTGTTTCTGATATTGCTAAACAATGTTTTATGCCACCTGGTCCTTCCCCCACTGAACAGAACTTTGTATGTATGTATGTATGTATGTATGTATGTATGTATGTATGTATGTATGTATGTATGTATTAACCACCCAATTTTCCCAAAGGAACTCTGGGCAGTGTACAACATGTTGCAAAGACAACTTTCGCAAACATACAAACACCATACATTGCATTATACACTCTATGCATTGATACCCATTAGCAGCTAGACTCTGCTCAAATAATTCAACTGTTGGAAGAAAAAAAAAGAGTACGTTAAGTGCTGAAGTATGAATAAGATTAGAGATGTGTAAGTGCTACTTCATGCAAAATGTTCTACAGTAATCCCCAGCGTATCGCGGGGGTTAGGGACACGACCTGCGATAATGGGAAATCAGTGATATGTGGATGCGGGGTCAGGTCAGGACTGGGGGCCCTATCTGGGGCCTCCTACATTTACCTGAGGTGTGGCGCTGCCCCACTCAGGCCTTCAACAGGATTTCTGGGCCTGCCGGAGGCCCCAGAAGTGGTTTCGAGCGATCTGGAAGTCACTTCCAGTTTTCCGGAAACCACTTCGGGGGCCTCAGACAAGCCCGGGAAGCCCGTTGGAGCATTCAAGGCGGCACCAGGCCTGGGGTAAGTGCAGGAGGCCTCCAATGGGCCTATGCAGCTTGCCCCAGGAGTCCTTTGTTTCATATACCATGGTCCGCGATATACCGGGACCGCAGTGTATGAACTGCAAAATGGCAGGGGGACAATTGTGTATGTGTTTGGAAGGGAGATGTTATGCTGACAACTTGCTGTTCTATATTACCACACACTTAGCAAATGTGCTAATTCTACAAATAGGTCCAACACTAAAGTGTCATTAAAAACATTTTTGCATAAACAACCCCATCCCAACCAAAACTTTTTTTTCAAAACTGTTTGTTTTCTGCCTCCATGGCAAAGAATCTGCTGGTTTCAGAGCAGGTCTAGTAACTATCTTTTTCTGTATTTTAAAACCAGTTCCTACTGGGTGAATACAGATCTACAGTCATCTTCTATAGGCAAACAAGGGATGTGTTCTAATGTTGGTGTCCTTAATCTGGGCCAGATGTTTTCAGTATATCATCCAGCCCTTACCAAAAATGAAAAACATCTGGCTTTTCTTACATTGTAGTTGTGATTTGGACCCACTTTTAACATCTTCCTCAAAAAAACCTGGGACCCTATTGTGCTCCATCTCCATTCTCTCTAATCTGTTTCACATACCCAAAGGTTTGAAAGTACTGAGTATTATAAAAACGTTACAGTTAACGAACCTGTTTTTGCAAATTTGTCAGTTTACTTCTGCTGAATATGATTCCAACCATGTGTTCCTTCAAGTCTGCATCTGAAGTTGCCTTTAAATGGAAAGATTAATATTTGATGAGAGTTTAGCTTCACATTTTGATTTCAACAACGTGAAATCCTGGATTAAGGAAATTTCAGAAAAGTGATGTTTCTCTTACATATCCTGAAATTTAGCAGAACCAAAGACCTTGCCAAAATAAAACCACCAAAGAACAATATGCATTTAACATATGTTCTTCATAGTGAGGGGAAGTCTTACTCGCTCAATATTTTCCTAAGCATTTAATATGCTAGGTAATATCTTCCACTTGTAGAATGCTGAATCCACTTCCCTGAGCTAGGAGGAAACAATTTTATTTTTCCCAGGAAGTAACATAGCCTCCATTTCACTGAATAAATGTATGTAGCGAAAGCTCTAGAGATTATACAAGGAACTGATGCGCTTGGGACTCTTGTGATGAATTGGTAAGAGTAACATACACCGTGGGCTGCAATTCTTAGCATTGGACTATTATTACATGTTCATGGGATGTGTAACCTGTGAGTTTCTGAAGATAAATGCTTGGACAGGAAACACGGGTGGTGGTGGGGAATAAGAGTTTCATGTCAATCAAAACTAAATTACTAGAGATCGTGAACCCAAGCAGCAACATGCAGGCAAGGGATCAAGCCATTTCTGCAGCTGGTGCATTGTTTGATGTTGACACAAAATGACTCCCATTGCTCAAATGAAGAGCTGCTATGCAATGCAAAATTCTAGCCTTTGTATGAGGTAACAGCTTCTTCTTGCAATGCCTGTAAAGAGTAATTGAAGTATAGGTATGTCTTTTGAACAGCGGCCGTTGATGCACTGGTAGCATGGCTGCATTGAAATTTACTGCATTGTAAATGAAAATGTCTGCACTATTTAAATTCCTTTCTACAAGTCCTGCAACAATGTACTGATTAGTGATGTAACATCAGTAATTCAACTAGATCTCTACACTTAGGTATGAATTTACACATACTATTTATATATGAAATATAAGGACTATCAGGTTAAGGAGAATACCATATGACATGGCAAAACTACGTTTGGACAGAGCATGCATCACTAATTTTAGAATCATAGTAGTTATAGAATACAAATAAATACATTGTGTACTTTTTCTTCTCCTTCAGGTGAAGATAACAAAGTCTTCTCCTCTTGTTCTGGTGTTGGTTCTGCATCTCCAGATATGAGTTTTCCAAAAACCTGTTTAGACAACATTGAAGACAGAACATGAGACAGGCATAATCTACAGTCTTTAATGCAGCGACATCAACAATTTTCAAGGACCCGTGCAAAATGTGTAAAATGTGTAACATTTCTAGTAGAGATCTATCTAACAGCCTCGGCCCTTCCAAGATTTTTAAATCTTATGTGAGGCGTCTGAGGAGTAGCTTGCTTTTGCCCCTGCCCTAGTTCTCAGCCCCAGAAGCTTATGTCTGTGAGACCGGCATAAGATCAAAGGCTGTTTGTGTGCTTTTGAATTTGACATTTACCTAACTTTAATTATCTGGGAAGCAAACTCCCCAGCCCATAGTCTGTAGTTGATTTTTACACACCTTTCCTCCAATAAACCCAAAATAGCATGCAAAACTCTCCCTCCCCACTTTCTCTTCTCAACAAACCTGTGAGGTAGATCTGGCTGAGGGAGCATGACTGAACCAAGGTCATCCCATGGGTTTCTGGCTCCGCAGGCACAAGCCACACATAGGTGGCTAAGGGGGAAACAGGATGCCAGAGAAAAATAGACGGGACTTTTCATCTGTTGTACTGTCAGATCTCTTAGAGCAGGCATGTCCAAACTTTGGCCCTCCTGATGTTTTGGACCACAACTCCCAGAATTCCAAGCCTGTCTTTTCAAGGGCAAAGGACTGTGGGAGCTGTGGTCCAAAAGCATCTGGAGGGCCAAAGTTGGACATGCCTGTCTTAGAGGCTCAGCCTTTGGAGGGCTTGTACCTCTGCACATTCCCTGGGTGTGGGGCAAAACCAGCTACACCCATTGTTTAATCCCTTACTAAGTTTTGCTGACCAAGCCTGATGGGTACAGTGTTGCATTTCTACTGTAGAGAGTAGAAGATAAGAGTCGAGCAGGGCACAACTAGTGGGATCCTACCATTGCTACCCATGTTTCTCCTCAAACCATATTTTTAGTAAGGCTGACACAAGTGAGTTTATGGAATAGGCATCCCTCTGGCTGTCTTCCTAGGCTCTGAAGTAAATTTACATTTACATGTTGCTTTCTGAAGTGGTCTACAATGCTCACAATGTAGTATGCACATTGGTGGCATTGTGTGAGAAGACTCCACTCCATTCTGTAAGCAAAACTCAAGAATTATGTCATTTTATTTTAAAAGCCTATATTTTGGTTTTAAAACCAAAATCGGATGGCCTCCAATATGCAAAAAAGGCATAGAGTCTTGTCATTTTGTTTCACCATTTTATTAAGTCCAAAATAGCCCTTCAAAGTATTTTGGCTCAGAGGAACTGGAGCCACATCCCAGTTGTTTTGAGGAACTGCTTCCCTCCCAGGAACCATCGAGTCCAGACCCTGTGATCACCTTCTGCAAATCTCTAACACTGTGCATTTCTCTATGAGGAAAGATGCTGCTTTGAATGTGTGTTATATCACACACACACACACACACACACACACACTCTTCTGATTTGAAAGATCAGTAAATTCAATCTTTTTTTAAAAAAATCTCTGGTTTATGAATTTGGCATAAAAAGCTTCTGTAAGTACAAATCAAAATGCCAGGAATTCGCCTGACATTGCTGTGCAAGATCCTACCCCTACTGCCAGGAGGATAAAGGATACCATGCTTTACCTAGCAAAAGGCAGCCTTTATGTTGACAACACCAAATTCTGGTAAAGATGGTCTACTACAGAACCCCCTGTTGTGTTTTGTACCATTCACTAGAGACACCAAGAAAAAGAAAATTCACTTCCAGCTAAAGTCCATGATTTTACAGTTCATAGGATAAAACAGCCTAAGTAGAATGACAGATCCTCTAACAAGAAATACATATTGTGTGTGTGTGTGTGTGGGAGGAAGTGTTAAGAGGCTATCTGTCAAAACAATGAAGAACATGAAATACAATACAGAACTAGGTCAAAGACGGATAATGATAAACTAGGGTTAGCAAACAATTCCATCTGTTTGATACCACTTGAAACTGTTGTGACTTCATCATAACATGGGATTTATAGTTTAGTGAAAAGAATTCTCCATCAGAAAGCATCAGCCCATTTCCTTCAACTACAGCACTACAGCTGAGGGGAATGAACTATTTCTCTCCAGCAAAGAATTCTGAAAACCAGATTATAAATCCCAGAATTTCATACGATAAAGCCATTACAGGTGAAGCAATATCACCCTGCGTGAAACTATATAGTAGATGCTCTCTAGATCTCAATCTGAGCTACTTTATTTTTGCTATTTGAGATTTTATAATTCTGTTATGTACCTCGGTACATCTTTTAGGAAGGTGGAACAAAATATCATAAATATATTTATTTAAGGCTTCCATGTAGTCTCGGCATCAAAACACATATAGGTTGGCTTAATCTGGGATAGAGAACTATGCCGGTTGCTTTTAGATCCTTTGTCTGTTTTAGAAGGCCAAGGGTGAAGTTCTGCAAAGGGATTCCGTGTCTTACCTGGGATGTAATGAGCCTGAAGACGCGCAGGGTCTCCGCTTCACAGTTCCGCTGCTGAGCGACACTTGCCGAGATCTGGCCTGCTATTTTGATGCTTTCACCATCTTTCCATCCGAGCACTTTCACTTGCCTAACTCTAAGAGTATTTTCTGGCCCTTTCAATTCAATTTTGATGATATGATTATCTCCGCCAGGAAGTTCACTCGTTACCCAGCCAATATGCCTAGAATCCAAATCAACCTAAAGCACAGGGAAACAAAGGAAAGGAAAGGAAAGGAAAGGAAAGATTTTTAAAAAGCGATGTGGAAACCTCCATGACCCACCCTGGATAATTAAGTGGTACAAAACTAAGACTGAGTGAAAAATCTCCTCTGTCCTACTTATACTGAATTGCAGTGCAAAAGAAAAGCTTTTTTCCCTCCCCACATAATTTGTTTTTGGGAAAAGGCTCAAAAAGTGCAGGAAAGGATTTTGAGGGCTTGCAGCATCCATTGCCATGCCCCCCCCATGTGCCCAATGTTTAGATTTCAGTTGGCCACAAGAGGGTATAAGGAGGCTTCTCAGGTTAAGAGAAGTCATTTCTCATTTAAGGGGAATCCACTTCAGCAACCTCTACAACACATTCCCATTGTGTTATTTTTTAATATGCAAATTAGCCTCTTTAGCCTGGAGCTATATAATCTTTTAGAATTTTACCTTTGCAAAACAAGTTGCTTAGTTCGTTATGCAACTTTGTGACTAGTATTTCACCTTGGTTTTAGAAGGATAACTTTTTACATTCTTACTGTCATACAATTAACTGTTATTTTTGTTTGCCAGATTGAGAACACATGCATTTTCTTAACTTAAAAAGGACGTCCCACACTAATCAGAGGTATAATTATCATTATGTGCCACCAAAGGTATTCCAACTTAGTTTGACCCGTTTCACATTTCCTAGGTACCAAGTACCCAGAGGTGATTTTTTACCCATTCCTTTCTTTTAGGTTTGCCCTGGGAGTGTGCGGCTTGCTCAACACGACAGAGGCTGGCTCTTCTCCCAGCAGGCTCAATGGGGAGCTGAACTCCTGAACCATGGCTCTGCAGCTCTGCATTCCAACCCACTGAGTTATCTAGCCAGCTATGTTAATTATACTGCATTTCTAAAGTGCCAAAATACATTCTATTTGTGTGAGCAAGACCTTAGCATCTTCCTGGCCATTCCTGGATCCAAGGCAAAGATGGCAACAAATAGCTCCCTTTCCCAGGCCACCCTCTGGGAGGAGTGTCATTTATCACATCCATTGGGAGGACGAAAAGGGTGGTTAGGTTTTCAAGAAAGGAGCTTCCTGCCTAGGTGAGTTTATAAAAGAGGATGTGCCTGGAGGACAGGGGTAATCTGTAAGGAAGGCTGGGATAGTAAGAAGGACTGAGGTGGAGGTGCAGAATTCAACTGCAGAAGAAGGGGAGAGAGTGGGGCCAAGGAGTAACAAATGGAGCCCATAGGCAACCAGGCAACACCTACTTTGCTGGACTTTATCTGCTGATTCTTTCCCTCCCTCAATGGTCAAGAGCTGCCTGCAGTCCATGTCCAAATGACATGAGCCTGTTGGGGACAAATTAGAGGTTCTGCAAGCAGCACCCAGTGAGTCCCCAACTACAAGAGTCACACCAACCCCGAATCAACTGATAAGGTGGAGATGTCAGAGATAGTTTACGAGACTGTGCGGGAGAATGCAGGACTTGAATGAAGGAAAGACCGTATCATGAGCTCTTCTCCTTTCTGTTTGTACTTCTTACCACCTGGACTGAATGGAACCACTCGGAAATGACTAAGGGACCAGATTGTAGGCTGAAAGCAGGTTGAAAGACATGTCCATGGATACAATGACCCCCTTGTAAATAATTCTACAATAAAGATTTTGCTGGTTGTAAAAGCTGTTGGACTTTCCTTATGATGACCAGCATGACAAGTTATCTATTCGTTGCCCATCTACCCACAGACCGATTGAATCCCCTCACAGCTTCTTATAAATAAACTAGCTATTTACCTGTTTTATTCTGCAAAGATCTTCTACTGTTTTGCCTGTTAAAAAGGTCATTGAAGTAACTTTGTTCTACAAACAAAACATGAAATAATGTTTTTAGAAAGTGGATTCTAACACAAATAGCAATGAAAGGCAAATAATATCAATCTAGGTGATTTTATACTTGAGAAGAGACAAATTTCTTATAAGAACAAGCTATTATACTGTTCAAATTACGTAAGTTCAGTTGTTTTGATTTGTTTGCTTCACCTGCATGAATTAACTGAAATGGTCAGTTCTGGATAATATTATATATTCACTTCTTCAGTACTGATATATATATATACAGACTGATACCTACAGAATCATCTATTTGGCCAGTGGCTTGACCATTCCTCCAAAACCTTTTGATTCACATCCTACAAGTATTTATTGCTATTACACGGCACCATGTTGCCTCTGATTTATGGTAACTCTATGAATGATTGATCTCCAAGATGTCTCGTCCTCAGCAGTCCTGCTCAGCTCATGAAAATTCACCTACAAGTATAAGCTCTGCTGAATTCATTTAGGAAGCATTTAAAGCAGTGGTTTGGAATAATATATACGAGAATGAGATTTCACTCTTACCCCAAGATCCCGTGAGTTGTCAACATGGACAGACACATAACGAGCATTAATTCCTTTGACGCAATTAATTGTAATGTTTTTAGTCTTATTTTTATCTTCATCTCCTGATTCCCAGAAGGTTTCTGTTGATCCATCTGTCAAACTACCAATCATGGCTGGTCGACTTGATGTTTTAATATCAACAATGCTGGTTAAGTCTTTTAGACAAATTACTGTGCAGGATTCCTGTCACAAAACAATGCAGTTTTAGAATCAAAAAGATGACAAGTAAACAAGTATCAGTCACGTCCAGCATGGCAGCGGTTACAGCATGTTGTAACAATCAGAGCTGTATCACTCTTTGGGTGGCCAAGTATTATTTAGCTTATGTTTTAATTAACTATAATCCATTTCACCAGATGCATGCATGTATCAGTCATAACTAAGACATGAACAAATTCAACATTTTCCAACCTGTAAGGGTTGGAGAAAGAAATTGATGACAACATCATAACATTTGTTATTCTCTGCCCTCCTTCACATTCCCTTTATTCACTCTCCCCCTTCATACTCCCTTTATTTTAATGAAGATTGGTTTATATATTCAGGAAATTGTTTTGGAATATATTTCTATTTTTCCCACAAATGTATACATTAACACCAGTACAGATTAAACAGCACACTATGTTTCAAATAACTCTGCTTGAAGCCACTAAAAATATCCATCTTTGGAAACAAAACATTTCAGCAAACTACTCTTTCACTGACTTTATTCAGTTCTACTCATTTATAACTTCTATGACAATTTAGACATAATAACTTGCCTGATTCATAGCTTCAAAGCCAGACTGGATGCTGATACTAAAGCTCTCTTCACTATCGCCATCATCTGATTTAGACAGAATGTTGTTAATGTGGTGAAAAACATTGCTTTGATGGAGAAACTGGTGGTCAGACTGCTTGAACTTGAGGCTCCAGCATCTGAAAAACAAGGCATGAATAAAAGTTCTTCAGTTTAAAACTGAACTGCCAAAAAAACTCTATTCCATCTTCCCAGCATTAGCAAAATTTAATTTAAAATCTTCTTTTTCTTAGCGTTTGTCCCATTTGGTGGTGAGGTAAGCTATTCTGGCTTTTGCCTTCCATTTGGCAAAATGTAATTAAAAATATGATTTTAAATTCAAAAAGTCTCCTTGTCTCCTCTTAGAACCAAGGTGTGTGTATGATTTTTTCACATTATGAAGGCCCTCACCATCCTGCTGCAAGAAAAAATGTTGATGACTAGAGTGTAAAAGGAGACTTTTTCAGATTTCTTTTTAAAAAGCTTTCAGTCAAATGTATTTTCAGTTGACAAGACACACTGCATCAACCTTTATAGTATGTGACTAATTTTAAAATGAAAAACAATTTAAATATGCAAATTAGAGAACATAGTCCTCAGACTGTCAACAACAAAAAGCCCTTGATTAAAAGCTTCCACACAAACATCATGAGAGCATATATTATCTTAAGAAACTGGAAATGAAGACATGGCTTCAGTATGCACTTAAATTATTATGATTATCTGCAATTGCCATGACATTTTAAAAATTCAGAAAAACTAATTGTGTCTTCTCCCCACCCCCACCCCATGATACATTCTACAGTCTGGTATCTACCTCAATGCCATCTGTTGTAATGAACTTCCACTTGGGAGAGACATCATAAGGTCAGAGATGGTTTGCAGCAGACGATGAAAAGTGTGGGGTAAAGGATGAGCTGCTTCACCAGCAATCACTATGTCAGACAATGGATGTTCACAGACTCTTGTATCTTTTTCCTGAAAGTTGAAATATGAATTACATTTATTTATCTGATGAACTCTTCCACTGATTTTCAATACTGCCCTTGTCTCAAGACCTCAGGTGCCTACACAACAGGTACATCCAGACTGGGCCACTGCAGTGTGGTCTATGTAGGGTACCTTCGAAGATTTGGAAACTTCAGCCTTATAGAACACAGCTGGTCAGGTCGTCTTTATGCCTGATCCCATTTCTACCCTCCACAACATTTCCTCTAAGCTTTGGGGCCACTCAATGCTCCATCTGCCCATCCCCATTTGCTTCTGGATGCAGATGGAATTCCTTGTGCACAGGGTGGGGCCCCTGCCCAGAACTCTGGAAAATTCGAGGTAACAATGACCTTCCCACATTTAAATCAGGTTTAGCATGTTTTAGATCAATTTAAATGTGGATGATTACATTTAGTATGTGCAAGAGTGAATTAATCTGACAGGGGATTTGTTATTTTGACAAAAGCAAGGTGATTTTTTTACAGCTCCACCAAATGTTCATTTATTTTAAGGCAGATATGGAATCAACTCATTGAAATTTGAGTCCACGTGTGTGATCACCTCTACCCACATTAGTTTCACAATACGGCAATTAACCAATTCCTTTGTTTGGGCTACTCTTTTGGGAGAAATTGAAAATGTTCAGGTTTTGTCTTAGGGCCTTTTTACACGACCCCTAAGATCCGCTGGCCACTTAAATTCGGATCAGAGATCTTAGGGGTTCGTCACTCTTCCTCTGTCTTCTTCTGTCCCCACCCCCCTCGGCACTTCCTGGTTGCTGGCTGCCTGAGGGACGGAGAAAAAAGAAAGAAAAGAATTCCCGTTTACCTCCGTTTTGTTCTGGGCAGCATTCAGATCTCTTAAAGGGGCGGGTGCAAAAAAAGAACAAACAGAAGCCAGGAGAAACTATCCTTACACCGGATCAAATATTTGTCACCATCAAAGACCAGGTACAAGAAAACTGCTGTTTGGAGAAAGATTTTAATTGTCTGCAAAGTCCGGAGCTGGTGGGTAAACATTTTTAAGGTCCGGACCTTGCAGCCATTTGCGGCGGAGCTTAGGGGTCGTGTATAAACGCCCTTAGATGAGAAAGACTGGATAATATCCGATTATGGCAATGCTTAGAATGGCAATGAGAATTCCATAATATCTTATCCAAGTCAAAGCTCAAGGACTAAATGAGTCTTATTATCAAACTTTAGAACATACACATTTTTGGAGGGGTGAATATTTCATGAAAATATAAGGTATTTTAAAAACAGTGATTTCTACCAAGGTCAAGCAAAGTCTGTCACTTTTCTCATGAATTTTTTAAAACTACTTTTACCATCACATCATTCTAAATATGAAACACACAATTCCTCATGGTTGTATCTTACCCAATGTATTTTAGCTCAGCATTCATAAGTTATATGAAAGAATTATAGCTGAAACATATGAGCAGCATTAATTGCAAACAACATCATCAGCACTTAAACTGACTTGTTCTGCGTTTTCTTTATTCGCTTTGTTTTCCTCATCCTCGTCTTCCTCTGGTTCCACTGGAGCCGGAGTGAGAGAAGCCACAAAATGCCACAGGATATCATGAAGAGATGTTGTTTGAATGACATTACAGAGAAGCCAGTTAAAAGCCTAGAAACAAAGGATGGTACAGTTTTCATGCATATATTTTTTAGAACAATGTTTCCCAACCCTTTCCAAGTCTTGGCACTTTTTTAAAACAGCCAAGTAGAGGAGGATATTGGTGTTACACATTGTGAACAGAAGTACAACTATAAAGACACATTGGGAAAAGTGGTGGTATGAGATTTGAAAGATGTTCAGTGAATTAAATACCTCCATGGCAAACACCCGGCAAGCTGATTTTCTTAAAGCTTGTTTCATGGCTATTTCAAGTCCCTCCAAGTCATGATGTTGAATTACAAATGCCAGAACAGGCCACTGGAAATTTCTCTCTCCTTTGGAAAGAGAGCTGTGGGCGGAGATTAACCGAGAGAGTTCAGGTGACGGATGTCTCAGAAGAGAGGAACCAACTTCTATTTAAAAGCATAAAAATACATACATATCAGACAATGAGTTCTTGTTGCTGCAGTAATGAAAATAAAAACATTAGTACAGTAGCAGCAAAAAGAAGAACTATGCAAATGTTCTCTGCTACTGTGTTAAAATCCAATATTACACACCACGTCTACAAGGTGCTATAAGTTACTTAAATGTGTAAGCAAATTTGCACTTTGATACAAGGCACATAAGGATAAAACTTGGATTTTAGCCAAGTTTTGAAATTTTTCCTATGTTTCAGTTAGGCAGTGCTTGAAACTCCTTATGTACGAAACATTAATTTTAGATTTACATTAATGACTTTTACTATATCAAGAACCACTATCTGCCTCTCCCCCAAAATACCCTATTAATGTGCATGAAAAAAATGCAAAATTTGTATTTCTCAAATAAAATGGCTCATTTCATTTTATTATTTTATGTGAAGGAAGACACAATATTGATCAAAAACAAAGGAAATATTGAAAATCAACATTCTGTATAAAGGAAATGCAAACAAAGACAATAAAACTATCCTCTCTTAGACTATTTCAAATCAACTTGAAAGTTCCTACAATACACCAAATGAACAGATACTGAGAGGGGAGGGAAAAAACCATGCCTCTATGAATATGAGGTGAAGCCTTTCTGCCGAAGTTATGTCACTTGGCTCTGGAAAGTTCTAGATTTAGAACCCAAATGATGTTTCGTACAAATCTAGAATCCTAAGGTGGGGCATACACAGAGACCATGTAGAAGGAAATAACATATGCATTTGGGAATACAAATCTCTTAAACAAAACAAATGGAAACAAGTGTACATCTTACCTGCATCTCCACTGTTAACTCTCCTTCTGGGTATGGCCTTTACCCGTGCAGGGAGAATGGAGTGTTGTTTGTCATATTCTGATGCAACAACTGAATAGGACCTTTGAAACACAGTGCGCTTTGCAAGATCTGTATCTGTGATGGGGCTAGTCTCTAAACTGGAAACAAATCAGTGTACTAATTAAGATCCTCCTAATATTATAATACACAGTAATATAAATAATAATATAAGCATGATAGCAACCCTGTGTAATCCACTGAGCTACTGCCAATAAATAAAAGCAAAGAGTGCTGCTTATATGCAGCCCATAGCACTTAAAGCCCTCTCTGGGTGGTTTACGATTTAATTATGCAGGCTACACGCTGATTTACATTTTACCAATGCAGGCTGCACGCTCTTCCTTCCTCCCCACCAGAGAAAGAGAGGAAAAATGCAGATTCCCTTTTTCCCCCCACCACAAGCAGAAGCCGATCTGGGATTAAACGGACCTGGGGATTTTTACCCACCTCAACTTTGGAAGGATAGAAGCACTTAATTTCCTGCAAACTGAGACAAGGTCCGGAGTTTGCAGATTACGGAGTTTACGTGTATAAAGGCCCAAATTTGGAATAGAAGGCTGAGACAACCTTGATTGTACTACCTGGGATTGAACCCTGTGTTGTGAGGACAGTTTTGGCTGCAATATAGCAATTTAACCACTGAGCCACAAAGAAAGTATATCCTACCAGAGTTTGCTTTGGGATGTCTGAAACCTCTGAAACTGTGCATTAGGAGTGACACACAGCATGATGGTGGGAAGGTAGGACTTTGTATGGAAGATGAGGAAACACTACATAATATAATGGCATACTGCTAATCAATTCAGGGACAGGAAGGTAAAGTTAGTTTAAGTTACATTTAAATTGGTCTAGAGAAGCCTTCACATCAACGTGCAAACTTTCAATAAAAGAATGCATTCCTATATATCATATGATTTTTTAAAAGAGATTTTGTGTTAAGCTGCCATTCTACTTTTTATGAAATGATATTGGACTGAAGCAGATTTCATGAAGTTTAGTCTTTTTAAAATCACAAAATTCTTATTGAGAGCTAAAGGAAAGATGGTCATGAGAGATCATTCTCACGTGACTGATCTTGGTTTCAGTAAGTGTAATAAGGAGCTTTTTGGCAATTAAAAAAGAAAAAAATGCAGCTCCCTTACTATCTCCAAAGCTTCCTAAATATGTACCATATTTTGAAAAAAATCATCTTAATTATTAGTACACCATGACATATTAATATGCACATTACTACCTTGGTGGCATGGATTTCATGTTACTTTCTGGCTCCTCAAAGACATTGGGGCTGGCATCAGGGGTTACAGATATGTAAGGTGCAGGTACTGAAGTTGAGCGCAAATATCTCATCTCATCCTGAAAAAGGTTATCATCTTGATAGCCAACAAAATTTTCATGATGATGCCTAGGAAAAAGGATAGATACTACAATCTTTTTCTCCTCTCACTCATGAATCACATTTAGACAAAACTACTATTAGTTTATTACTATTCACATACTAAACATTCATAAACATTAACCTGTAATTCTTGCAGTTCAGGCAACTATCACAAAGACTAATTTAACAAAACTGCATCACCACTCAGGATAAATTTCTGCATGTAAATTCTTATACACCTTGGGAATTTTCCAAATTATGAAACACTTTATTCTACAGGAGGGTGGGCAACCAACATATGTCTGGAGGGTGGCACACATCTCATCCCTGTATCCACCTTCATGAGCTGAATTCTTTTCTTACAAAATATTTTAATGCTGAAAATGTTATCATATTTTCCAACTTGCATGTTATCTAATTGCAAATTTAAAACAACAACAACTGGGGAAATGCTGCACCCCAGGAATATTAATAAAATTTGACTTTTCCATGTCCCAGAAAATACAAGTTTTTTCCAACCAAAAATGTATCCAAACATCTTAGGTAATTTCTTACTAACAACTGTTAAAGTGACCTAGCTACCAGTTCAGAGGCAGTCTGTTTTGTATTATTCCGAGCAGGTTTCTACAAGTACTGACATTAAGGAAACATCAAAGACTCAAAAGAGATTAACCAACCTTTTGGAAGAACATAAATTGAGAGTGTGACTAGCTACCAAAGTTGTCCTGGGCTGGAATGAGCTACACAGGGTTGCTTGAAAGTGGTCTGACATTTAGACTGATCCTTGGGACAGGAAACCACACTACACCTTAAAGTTACCTTGTTTAATCAAGTTCCTCTCTCTTAGCCTGCCTGCCTCTCTGGGAGAAGCAGGAGAAAACTGGATTTGCACCATTTATTTATAAGTGACATATCAGTTCATCAGCTTGCCCCTGAAGTAATATGGCACTGGACAGTAAAAAAAGAGCAAAGGTGGCAGCAGGGGGTGGGGGGTGGAGAGGAGGTTTTTGCTCCACCGAAAATGGAACATTGGTAGATTTTTTTCCCATCAGTAAATTATATATCATTTCACTGAACTGCAACATAGTAGCCCCTCCCAGTGATCCAAAAAGTTGTGAATAACCATGGGAAAGGGTTGAGCTGGTTCTCAATCACTAGCACATTCTGTAGTTGCTGGAAAACTCATCAAATTTGACTGCACCAAAACCAATTCAAAATGTGAGCTTGAGAGCCAGCTGATTGCACAATAACTAGATAGCAAATACTGTATTTATTTGTTTTTTATTTTGAACATTTTTACCCTGCCTTTCTCCTTTGAAAAGGACCCAAGGTGGCTTACAACCAATTCTCAGGATATTGTTAACCGGTAGCTTTTAAAGACTTGGAAAGGAACCTGCTTTTCTCATACTCAGAAAAATCCTATTCATTCATTCATTCATTCATTCATTTGACTTACGGTATATACTGCACCATCTGGCATAAAAGCCACTCTGGGCGGTTCACAGATTTTTAAGGTAAATAATGCAACACAAGTGAATAACACACACACACACACAAGGAATTGTAACAATGATAACTATAATCAACACAACATTTCTCCCAAATGGGAATATGGCACCAGGTAGAAATAATAATTCTTTTGAATTTTGACCTTTATTTTCCTCATGATCAAGTCCATGAATTATTCATAAAGATAATATATCTGTTTCTACATATTTACCTTGCTAATGTCTGAAGATAGAGGCAAGTCATTTTAACAGGAAAATCCTCTGAGATGCCTTCCTTGACACTGGGAAGCTGGGACTGGAATGGTTTGGAAGGGTGGTAGCACAAAATACTAGGTTCGGCAGCACTGCTCAAGGCCAGCAGGAACAGTGCATTTGCTTTGATCACTTGATGAGCTTCCATGGTGGGTAAGGCACGAGGGGTTTTAACTTGCATTGGTTTTCTCCTAGATTGTTTGACCTATAAGTTAACAACAAGACTACTTCAGGATAGTAGCAACAGATAGTCCAACAAATGGGAAGCCCAACTACCTCTTAAAGGAGAGAAGGATTCTACAACAGGCTTTATAGTTGCCCGCATTGGACACTGCAGGTTTAATGTCTCACTCTGGAGCTGTTTCTAGTCCTCCTTATTTTCAGTTTTAATTGGAATGTAAATAAAAACAAAGGGCTACCTAAAAACAAAAGATCACAATGAAGGTAGCCCCATGACATGAACATCATTGTATGTAGAACTACACCCAAGAAAGTGAAATGACGTGCAGTTATAAATACCTATTTCTTTTATGTTAACAGTCATCAGTACATTTGACAAATATTCATATAAGGATAACATTCTTTTCCCCATTTCTGGGTATTTCTAGATTTGTATCAAGTTTTTCTTCATTCACACCTTGCATGCCTCAAGAAAACCCAAGCAAACAATAATAAAAGCTAAAAACCAACAACTTACTATAATATTAAAAATAATCAAGCGTATATATTAAACTTTACGAATAATATAGTTTAGAACTGTTCTAAAAACACACTAAAATAACAAAGCCACAGCAGCTCCATATTTAAAAAAACCTCCTTGAAGAGAAAGGTCTTAGCCTATTTGCCGAAGGATAACAAAGAGGGAACCAATTTTGCTTCCTGTGGGAGGGGGTTCCAGAGTGAGGGAGCAGGAACAGAGAAGACCCTCTCCTGTCTCCCCACCAAATGCTCCCATGAAAGTGCCACCTTGTTGTTTCAAGACTTTAACTTTACTATCCAGACTGTGAAAGGGACTTTGAACTCTGTGGAGGATGCTTTGTTGAGGAGACCCAATGGTTAAGGTTTAAAAGGGACTTTGTTGACTTGTCCGATCAAATCAACAGAGTCCCTTTTCAACCTTCACCATCGGATCTCCTTGAGAAATATGAGGTGGTGCTTGAGGCACAGACGTTAAGGGCTATAAAGGTCAAAAACAGCACTCTGAATGGTGCCCAGAAATGGAATGGCAGCCAATGAAACTGGTATAAGAAACGGGTTATATGATCTTTGTAAACAGCTTTATAAATCACTTAACTATGGCAACTATCCTCCTTTCTTTGTTGTCAGGTACCTTATGCCAGGCATTTCTTTGGAGGACGAATAGCCTGAAAGGAACAAGAAACTTACACAGGCTCCCTAGACATTTCTAGAATGCATTCAATAAGCTAATATTTTCAGTCCTAACATGTGGTGCACCCAGAAACAGCAACATTAGCTGAAGACACACTTTCAGCAGCCCAAGCACAACAAGGACCAGGCTACTAAGTCCAGTGTCAAAGCAGTCAGCGAGAAGACATCCTACTAATGTTAACAAAAGGAAAGCATTAATACACTATTCTTAGATAGCTTTGCTGCAACATGAGAGTAAAATAAATTGTTTATCTTTGCCATATATATTACAGAACAGATTACCTTTTCTCTTGCTGCAGCCTGCTTTTCACGGAGATATTTTTCTCTGCACCGATCACAGACAAGGTACCATGTGCTCCCTCCTATGCCTCCATCACCACAGTTACCAGCCCATCCTCCACAAAAGTGGCCAATGCTATTATAGCCTTGTCCACCTGCATAGCGACCACAACCTTAAGATAATAAAAAAATCAGTTTAACACTAGCTCACAGTAAAATCTACACAATTCATAATTTAGCTTGCCAGGTGAAGCAGTCGTTGGGTAATGCTTTTAAAAATACTCCCTTTTGCTGCTACTGAGAATACAGACTGTTGAGACATGAAAATGGTGGGCCCATATACTACCTAAATATGGAGCTTGATCAGATGAATCTTATTCAAGGCAATGCCAAAGGTTATATATTCCTGATATAGGATATGAATCTCAACACTCTACCATATTTTTATTATTTTGCCTCCCTTCGAGTTCTATAATCTGAGCTGCAGAAAAAAACCCATCTCTCTGGTGTGTTCAAGGTGTGAGGTAACATAGAAATGCAGTTTCCAGGTTGATGTCTGTAAAAGGACTTAACCAGCCTCGGAGAACCACATTTTCATAGCTGCAGACATCCAGGACACTGTCAAACAATATTTCAGGGATTGGCAGGGAAGCAAGCAGGCCTCCTTCCCTGCTGCCACCAGCATCATCGGCTCAAATAAAAGGGTCACTGGTGGGCTTACTGGTGGTGGAGGAAAAGTACTCTAGTACTTCCTGTAACATCACTGACTGGGGTAGAGACGGGCTTTTCATTTTGGAAGTGGTCAGCTTCCAAAATGAAATGCAGGAGCCCAGCTGATGTTCGGAACCGGAGGAATGAAATTAACCAATCCCTTACCTTGCACTGGGGTCGTGCGGGGCACAACTCCAATGAGGAAGAAGTCTCTGATGCATCATCTTTCCTTCTCCCTGGTGCTGGCCAATCAGCCAGTGTAAGGTAAGGGATTACTTGATTTCAATTCTCCGGCTCCGAACATCAGCTGGGCTCCCGCGTTTCATTTTGGAAGTTGACCACTACCGAAACGAACAGCCCATCTCTTATTGTTTACATATAAACCTGGCAGTCTAAAATTCAAAATGGGCTCTTTTCTGAGATGAATCTTATTTCTTTGCAGTTGGTTCCTGGAACTACTGCCTTCACAGCCTGGGTCCTATTTCAGAAGAGGGTTGGTTGAACACAAACGTGTCTGGGACAATGGAATGTGCGAAGACAAAGGATGGCAGGAACCAGGACTTCACACCCCTATACCCTTCTCGTTACACATGAATAAGACAGATATACAAGTCAACAAAATGTGAACTCTGCCTCCATGTTGAATTTGGCTCATTAAGACATGCTTCTGGGCCTGATTCCCTTTTCTGTGGGGAGGAGCAAGCATTTGCAGCAATTTTTGTGTATAAGGCAAATGTATTTTCCTGCAACGCCATCTTACCTGGGTGAGCTTGTCTCATGTGATAGGTCACTGGATATGGGTGAGATTCTCCACAAAGTTCACAGATGGTATCCTTCTCAGGTCCCCCAACGGCAAGCTGAGCCATTTCACCAAAGAGGTTTCCCCTTGGCCGTGCCTCTGCCTTTTCCTTTTTCTTCTTTTCTTTTTTAGATTTCTTGTTATCTTTATCATTTTCTTTCTTCTTCAATACTGCACATGATCCAGGACTTGGAAAAATCATGTTCTGAGAAGCTGCCTTGATAGTCGCCAAAGAAATGTCCTCCCAAAAGGCCACCAGGTGTTGCAGGGTTAGGGGGAGAGGAGACTTGGACTTCATTGTGTGATGACTTGCTGTCTCAAAAGAAGCGGCTTCATTTTTCCCATCCTCGCATCGCTCATGAAGAGGAGGCTCTTTAAGCATAGACAGGACCTTATTCTTATTGATGCTGCCCATTTTTGATATGTCAGGCCCATGAGGAGCTATGTTAAACATATTGAGAGCAGAAGATATTTCCAAGGAATGCCTGTTCTTCAGCTTGGCTTCCTTTTCCTCTACCGGCTGTTGACCAAGATTGCTTCTTATTGGTGCATGCTCTTTAGAAAGTTCAGGATTGAACTTCAAAAAAGACGAGCATGCCATGGCATCGTGGACTATTCCTTCATGCCACAGAAAAGCAGCAAAAACAGCCCGGGCACATTCTGCCACAGAAGGAGACATGGCTTGCTTGGCAGGCTCTACTGGCCTGCCTCCGTCCCCTTTGAAGACACCGACCGACTTCTCCTTTTTGGGCCTTGTATGCCTATTTGCACATTTGCGGCTCACTTTGGGAGAGGCTCTCATATCTTGTTCTTCTTTCAGTGGGGCTTTTCCTATACTGAAATGAACTTTATTCGAGGCCTCGTCCACACTTTTAAATTCAGAGTTATCTTCACACGTACTATCTATAATGGCGTTCGTCTTTAACGTACTTGAAGAACAGACTTCAACAACTTCACTATGAAGATTTTCTTGGACAACGTGAGGCGAAGGGGCTCTGTTTTCTGTTTCATTGGCAGGTCCTCCATCTTTCAACATAATTTTGGGTTTGGGTGAAGTTGACCTTCCCCTTAGCGGCTCTGTTAGGGGTACCTTCTTTTTACGAAGAGTATCTGGGTCCAGAGTGTATGAATCGGATTTAGATCGCTCCCGAGGAGGATCAAGCTTAGTTTTCACAGGTGCTGTGGGCTTCTGAGGCAGAGGCTTATCGTGGGGAGATGAGGACCGCCGAGAACCAACTCCAGATGTACAGGATTTACCTGTTGAGAGTCCTTTTGGAGAAGATGAACGACTTCCTGGTCCTGGAGATTCTGCCCTCAGACTCGATGTTGCCCTCCCATCAGATTTTAAGGTCTGCAAAGTGTTATGGTTTGGAGACAATGATCTACTGTGGGAATCTGACCTCAACTTTCCAGTATCAGATTTCAGCATTAGAGATTCACTTGCAGATAAGTTCTCTGTATTCCTTGGCTTCTTCTGATCCACAACAGTGTGGCTCAAGCGCCCATCAGGTTTAGGTGACCTACTATCCACTCTGTATTTTGATGGTGTGTCTGACTTCCCTGCTGGAGAAACTGGTCTAGCAGCTGCAGTAAAATTCACTCTGTCACCTGTAGGACATATTATAAAAGGAAAGGGTTTCCCCTCCTGTTTTATGGAGAATCACAATGCTGAATGGCTATATACATTCATTCAGGTTTCTCAGTATCAGAAAACCAATAACAGGTAAAATGAGATTAGGCTATTCCATTATGCAGATGTCTATAAAAAGAGAAAACTGTGAGCTTATTGCGTTATGGATTGGATCCAGAGAATTACAACTGTGCCTATGTCAATACAAAAATATTTTGCCCATCTCACTAAAAGCCACTCGAGTTATCTTCTAGAACAGTATAGAGTGGAAGAGTGGACTTGTATTTGCACTGGAAAATCAGCACTGCTGGAAAAGGAAAGTGTGGAAACTTATTTCAATTTACAATGGTGCTACAAATTCAAAGATCCAAATGTGTTAATCCCCTTGCTTTGGCTTGCCAGCCCTTTCAAGTGTTAACAGTGTTTACCACAGTGAGGTGGAACTACAACTAATCCTGTGCAACGCTGGATCATTTCCCGAGCAATCCATATCAAGCCTGGTGTACTGCAAAAGCAGCTGGAATGTGTGGATCTTCTTCTTCACCCAGCATGCACAGGGCAGAGGAGAGGGATATTCGTATATGGGTGAAATGCCGGAGTTCAATTAAAGGGTTCCATTCTCAGAATGGGATACCCTCTTCTTCTTACAGCTCCCCAAACCCAGAGAGTTGGAGTAATTCAGAACACTATGGAAACTGGAGTATGGAGCAGTATGAGAAGCTGGAAACAGTCAAAGCTACCCAACTGTTCCATTTATGGAACTTCCACAAGATCCAAATTGGAAATGAGCACATTTGGATCCAACCAGTAGCTCATCATTTTAGGACTGAACTTTGCTTTTGGTACATAGATAAAATGTGTACCTATGCACTGATAACTTTGATATTAACATTATATGCTAGTAAGAATATCACAATTAAATACAAGCCAAGGTTTGTTTCAAGGCAATAAATAATCTGTTTTTTACATTATAAAAAACAAAAAAATATTGTACCACAACAAGTATTGCTTCAGTTATTTTCTGGTACCAGTATTTCTGAGCCTTACTTATTTAACAACCTACAATTATAAGAAATAAACATTTGTTCTTCCACACCAAAATGATACAAACCTTGTCAGGTACAGTTCAAGTTAAAACGAAAAGAAATGTTTTTGCATGTTGGGTAAGCGAAACATGTTCACTCCCTCTTAATTTTATACATGGCTCTACAATGATGAAAAATGGCACCTCCTTCCATAACAGTAAAACAACATAAGTTCTCTCAGTAAAAATAGTAACTTTTGTTGGCCTAAAAAACCAAAATCTGAATCACAGGAATAGATTCAAGGAAGATCTCCATTTCTTTTCAGACATCCCCCTCCCCTGCATTGTACCTCACATTTTTCAACAGGATATCTTCCTCTTAGTTCAGATTTGGATCCAACTCGGTTAGTTAGTTAGTTAGTTTACAGTAAAACAAATACATAGAATTGTACACTATTTGTGTTTGACTAATAAAAAGTAATATAAATAACATCTTCATTTTGTTTAAATGTCATTGTTCTGCTATGAGGAATCATTTTGTAAACTTTTTATATTAAACCAATATATTCTATTCACTAATGTCCATGACAAACCCAGAAAGTGATTTATAGTAAGTAATGCACTCACAGGAATTACGTAAAACAAACAGAATACTAAGGAAAAACTTTTTGTGAGGATGGAATGGGATGTATTGAGTAGGAAAGCATTTTTATTTATGAATTTCAAACACTGTTTGAATAACCTATCTACGATGGCATGCGTACCCACCCTTCAGTTTGTGTGTGAGAGATGAAATAGCAGAGGCAGGCACAGCTACATCATTACTTTTGTAAAAGCGCTCACAAGAAGCAAGGTTGCGGGATGGAGTTTCTATAGTGGAAAACAGTGGCATAGAAGCAGCAAAGATTCAATGGAAAAATAGCAAATATAAAAAACAAGCAAAGCAAGCAGTTTAGATGAGACATCTGTTCTGTGAAATAGTCAAAATTATTTATTTTCATTGTTGAACATTTAACAAGAATAATCATTGCCCCAGATTTTACTTATTCCCAAAATAAGCAAAGCAATACCATTTTTCAAGATAGCATATCTTATGGAACAGCAAATGGGTTGATTAAAACAAATAATGAAACAGTTTCTAATAGAACAGTATTATTATGTTATGTTCATTTGTTGCTTTACTGTTACTGCTTCTAACACCTAACTCTGATCAAGTAAGCCTGATAGTCTGTCAATACTATTCTATAAGCTCAAATGAATACATTGCCCAAAATCCGATTGTTTAGAACAGTAAATCAATATGGGTAGGCCCACTGATAAGGGGAATAACTCTTCCATAAGTTCCATTGATTTAATGGATCCATTTAATGATATCCATTAAATATGCCTAGAGTGTATCCATTAAATATAGTGTACCAGTTGCTTACTTAAATGCAGTAAGCAACAGGATTTACTTCAGCCCAAGAAAATTAAAGTCTTGCAGTCATCCTAGATAAGAAAAGACGTCATTGTACAATTGTTTTCTTATTTTTAAACTAGGGTATAGTCCTAATATAATCTATTTTCCCTTTCATTAATTCTATCACTTTGAAAATTTTAAAAATCTAATTTTAATTGTAGAAACTACAGTGTACGACAAATGGGCTTACAACTGATACTAGCTTAAGCAACTGGTGAGCTTAGTACTAAATAATTTAATGATGCTCTCTAGATCAGAGCCACTGCAGATAAAAATTACATTTCAGATTTCTAATAATCTAAACAAATTCCAAAAAGGCACAGGATACATTTGCAGGGATAATAGTATATGTACAACAAGAAAGGAAATAACCCTATAATAGGAAAGACAAAACCTGTACTCCTGCACACAATCCCCTGGACATCAGTCCAAGTGAACAAAGTGGTTTGCCTTCCAAATAATGTACACAGGACTACACTGTAATGTGTACCTAACTTCCAAAAATTCAGTTAATCAGATTTTTCAGAACACAACAGGAGTTTGCTAACATGTTCCAGAGAAAGAATTTTGCTTAGGATGACAACAGAGAGTATTAAATCCCTTCTCTTTGTCTGTTCACTCTCTCTCCTCAGAATCTTCCTTCCCAGAAAAGATCACAAAGCCAAATCTGTACAGTACAGTTGTCCTGTGCCATTCCATGGTTCATATACTGCAGTCCCAGTATATCAGGGGCCGCAGTATATGAAGACAAGACCCCTGGGGCCAGCTGTGTGGGCCTGTTTGGGGCCTCCTGCACTTACCCCAGGCCTGGTGCTGCCCTGAGCAGGCCTCCGACGAGCTTCCTGGGCCTGTCAGAGGACCCAGAACTGGTTTCTGGTGAACTGGAAGTGGCTTCCGAAAAACAAAAAGTGCCTTCCAGATCACCCAGAACCACTTTTGGGGCATCTGACAGGTCCGGGAAGCCCGTCGGAGGCCCGTTTGGGCCAGTGCCAGGCATAAAGTAAGTATAGGGAGCCCCAAACTGGTCCTCCAGTCCCAACCCAACCCAGCATCTGCATATCATGGATTTTCCTTCATCACAGGTCAGGTTGGGTCCCTAACTCCCGCACTAAACGGGGGATTACTGTATAAGATTTGATGCTGTCGAAGGTTTCTAAAGCAAGCAAGATTTCTTTAAGAAATGAGACCTCATTCAGCGTGAAGGAGGAACTAACTACCCTAAAGGAAGCCACAACCTTGCTAATAATTGGAGCAACAGACAGGTAATGCTTATTTTCACCATTGTACTCAGCGCTCTCAATGAGTCATACATTTTTTAAAAATTCTTCCCACTTCAGACTTGTCTAACCATATTTTCTAAATTTATCGTCACAGCTGTCCATGGTGCTCCCCACATCTTGTTTAACCAGTCTTCTAGAACAGTGGTTCCCAACCTTGGATCCCCAGATGTTCTTGAGACTAAAATTTGCAGAAGCCTTCACCACTAGCAGTGTGGACCAGGATTTCTGGGAGTTGCAGTTCAATAAATATCTGAGCATCCAAGGCTGGGGGCCACTGTTCTGGAACATCACATCTTGAACCAGACTCTTTATTTAGCAATATATTTATTATTATTTATTTATTTTTAAGTGTATATACCACACCAATTTCCCAGGGAAAATATATGTTGTCTAAAATTGTACCTAAAGAGATTCCTACAGCAGGCGGCATGATCTAGATTTTTAAAGTACAACTGCACCCCAAGGGTGTTTGTTGGTCAACTCTAGCTAAAGATCTGCCACTCAGTTTTTCGTTCTTGTCTTCTAATCTGTGACAGATGCTGCATTTCAAAGACTGAAGACAGATTTCAATTCATTAAAGACTTATTAGCTTTACTGTTGAGTCTTGATCATCAAGGCATGCAAAATTATAGTGATAACTAATGTAATTTGAACAGAAAGTAGAATCAAAACTGGAGAATGTAGAGAATGAGATAAACCTGCATTTTATCTTGATAAATCAAAATATTAAACTTTTTTTAAAGCTTGGATTTGATGAACAAGGCTCTCCTAAGGAGCAGTCGAAAAGAGGTCTCACAAACTTCTATTACAAATACAAGTATCTATTGTCAGACAGAGCCATACAACAGTGTCTGTGTAGAAAAGAGCTCTCCAGTGGCTGGAAGCACCAAGTACACTCTATCACTTGAAAAGCCAATGGATTATGGTGAAAACTTTTTTAGGTATAACTCTTTATTGCGTATTAGCCTGATAAAAACAAATCTTTGTGAAAGATCATACTGTGTGATCTTTTCAAAGCTAACCAAAAATTATTAGTCTTTTAAAGTACCGGTATCTTTTTGCCAAAACTAAGTATCTCTACTGATTATTGCAATCCAATAAATGTGATAACAGAAAATTATTATTCCAGTTGAAATTTTTTTAATAAAATGCACTAAATTTAAATATACAGTATGTATCTCAAACAGTATATCAAAAGCCACCAACCTATCAAACGGTAGAAGAGCCCTTTGACAGTTTATTGAAATCTGACAAAAGCAAATTGATGCTAATAGTAGACAGTGCCTTGCTTATTCTTAAGTGATTTCACAGTGAGGACCATTCACCATTTTAATATATCTAAAATCTTGCAGTTTGTTAGTCTCAGAAACAGCAACTGCACTTGGTTGTTTGAAACTGATAAAACAAATGAAAATGATAATTTACAGAAAGGAAGCCATGCAACAACGTTTAAAGAAAGATTTTTAAAAATGGCATGTTTCCCTTGAAAGAAGGTGTTTGTGTCACAAGTAACCCCAAATGCCAAAGTATTAAATTAATAGTCCTCCCTCATTTAGGCAAACTGAAGAAATCTCATATGCCCATCTGATATTGATGCATGGATCACTGATGTCTATGAAAAAAAGAACAGCTTCTCTGAATGGCTGCAATAATGAATGCTACAACCTCCAAATTTTATAACAGGTGTGAAGGAAGTAGCTGAGTCATCTAAAATCAAGTACCACCACTTTGCTTTATCAATCTCTTTTGGCATTTAATAGTCTATAAAGATCCATGCTAGGAGATTTGGATAGCTTATCAGATTAATTGGTTGTTTGGACAGACTCCTTGACACTTAGAACCAGAAAAACCTAGACGAGAGTTCATTTGAACTCTAAGCGATTTCCCCTTGTGGGCCACTCTAGAAACAATCTGTTGACTGTAGCATGCTGCCAATCTCTCACAAATAGAACAAAGTCCCATTTCTACCAAACCTAGTGTAGGAGAAGAGCATGTTAGCACTTTTTGAGGCAATGGGAAGATTGAACTTCTAGTGGTCACTTAGAGAACAACAGTGGTAAACAAAAGTGATGTGGTAGTGGGGGATACATCATGGAAATTTTGTGAACTATTTTTCAGTCAACTTTTATGGAATGACCCTTTCACCCTACAGTCTCTTCAGTTCATCTTCATTATACATTGCCGTTGTTATCTTGGAGTTGATAAAGCATCTCTCATCCAAAAACTGCAGTCAGATGGACATCTATATGTCAGCTAGGACATATGCCAGATATGAAATGCCAACAGCGATTTGGAGGTAAGTGACTGTGTTGTTATTTTGGTGAAAAAATTCAAATGCACGCCTATAATGTGCCCCTTTTGCAAAGATAATCTATCAAAGCTCTGAAAGCTCAATTCCTATCTAACATGATGTCACTGCTAAACCTGCCTTGAGAGGATAAGATGCTTAGGAAAGACATAATGTCTAGACTAACAAGAACCAGCCTTTTAAAAAATTCTTAGTGCCCTACCCAGGACAAGGTTTTGCTCACTGCAGGAATTTTCACTACCAAGGCAGTTGGTAGAAAGGTCTGGATCTTAGAAAACATTAACCACCTTGTATTCTTGAAGGCTTTCTTGACGGAGATCTGGTGGCTGTTGTAGATTTCTCAGCTTGTTTGGCCGTGTTCTGGAAATTTTTCTTCCTGAAGTTTTGCCAACATCGTTAGAGGGCAGGAGCTCAGAGAGCTAGGAGCCAGAACTCCTAGCTCCCTGAGTGCCGGCTCTCTGAAGATGCCGGCCACAGAGTCTTGCAAAACATCAGGAAGAAAAACTTCCAGAACACTGCCAAACAGCCCCAAACCCCCACAACAGCTATTGTTAATCACCTTATTTAACTCATCAGATGTAATACCATCTTCTGGCTGAATATGCCTTCCTCCTTTATAGAAGAACCTGGGTACTAGGCTTTGTAAGAGGTTCCCTTCAAACATTAGAGAAGCCAAGAAAAATACTAATATTATGAGATGTCATCCCTTTTTGTGTGTGGTTTTTCTCTCTCCTGTTGCCTACTTCTGAAGTTTTTTCTACCCTGTGGAGCTGGATGAGCATTTTATGAATATTAAGAGGAACATGACTGGGTACTGGACTAATTAGAAAAGCATCTAGGTCCTTGGCTGTTTGTCTTGATTTGCTAAGGGTCCTGAGAATCAGAGACCAAAACTAGAGAAGATGACACATTTTCTGTATTACTCACCCAAAGCAGATGGCACAGGGAAACTTCCACCCATTTCAGCAGGTCCTTGGTCTTCATGGGAAGGACAGCTGTGATTCTAAGTGTGCAGACTCAGAGGAGTAAGGCGAAATGAAGAATGCTCACAAACCTACTTACAGGTAGTCTTGCTTTTCCCAAGGTGTGGATCAAGTGAGACGCTACAATGAGGTTTTTTTTTTTTTTTTTTTTTGCTATACTGCTCTTTATTGTGACTATTTTCTTTTATTAGATTTACTGGGAAAAGGCTTCTTGCAAGAGCCTCATTTGAGGGCTGGCAACAAACTTTGCACAGGTCATGTTCAACTAGTTCTTTTCCAGTTGAAGGGAAGACACCAACAAGTAGTTGGCACATCCAGTTTTCAGAGATTTACAGCTTTTTGAAACAGGCATGAACTAAAGCTTAAAGGTACATAATAGTCATTGTTCACAACCAATTTGTGATCCTCCCTATCTAAGGGGAAAAAATTAAATGGAAAGCACATATGGAACATACAGAGCCACATGACAGACCATCTGAAACATTCTAATGCTAATTTAAGGAGCTATCGCAACATAACTTGAAAATACATGGAAAATATTTTATATAATTCTGCTTAAGTTATTTGTGAAGCCTGCAACTATATTATTTATACAAAAATTAATAAAAAGAATATAAAAACATTGGAATTGATGTTAAAATTTCAATTTATGGCAAGATGATAGTATAACCGCAATAGTCTTGTATACTACAGCTCAACCTGTACCAACACAGATTTTAATTTCTTCGGGGGTTAACAGCAGCAACCATATTAGAACATCTTTTATTGAATTAGCATCTTAGAAGTTTTTTTAAAAGAAAACACTCTCTATCAGCTATTTTTTTAACCCTACAGAATACACAGGAACAATGTAGTGCAGTAGTCCCTGGTACTTGTGGGAAGTCTGCTATTTGCTTCAAAGTTATGGAATGCCAACATAAAAGCAAAGAAAGAAGGTGTGTTGATGGATGGTAGCAGCAGCTGGTAAGCAACTAAGAATGTTACAGCAATGGCAAAGCTTCAGAAATGGACTGATGAGGCAGGAAAGGCTGACAGACTTACTCTGAAGCTGTGGCTGAGGTTGCTGGAAGGAAAGGGACTGTCCAAACACAAATGGGCTGTGGACTAGGGAAGAGGGAGGTTTTGCAGCTTGATCAAAGATGGAAGAAGGAGCTGGGAGACTGGGCCGTGACTGAATGGAATTCAGTATGGCACTCAGTTGGTCACCTGCAGCGGGCAAAACAGTCAAAACTACAACCTGTTAATTTCCAAAATGTGCTGAATGAAAGTCCATTTAAAAATTAAGAACTGGTACAGCCTCCCTTTGTCTGCAATCTTGTAACTAGGTATTACTCTGGAACAAGACACAGTATATCGAGTGATACCATTAGCTAAGAAATATTTGGTACAGTAATAGATAATTCTACCAAATGTTTCTGAAAGGCAAGAGAGAAGAGCACAACAAGTTATGCAAGATAAAAATGTCCTTCTCAATTGTTTCCTTTTGAAACTTGGGAAAAAATGAACTAAAATATAACTCCCATACTAAGATTCGAAAAGTGGGAGTGAGGAAACAACAAAAAGTCATATTTACTAGAACACTTAGCTTATAATCAGTTTCACTTCAAAATAATAAGCCAAGGACTGTATGTGGCTTGTGTGCATACTTAATAATTAAATGTAACTAATATTTGGAAGCAATATCAATTTTCAATTACCTTCATGGCTTCCTTACAGAAAAAATAATTGTGGCATTGTGTTTTATTTTTACACATGTGTATTCTGAACTGCACAATATCTTTCAAGACTGACAATTAAACAGAACTTTTTGTCCTTAGTTAAAGCCTCACTTTCCTTACCAATCAGCTCAATAGTGATCAACTCTCTGAGATTCATTCTGCCCTTCTTAATGGTGGTGGAAGTAGTAATATACTAGAGTGGTATGAAATACTAATTAAAAATTTAGTAGGCTTAGTTGACACAATCAATTATACTAAGACCCATGTTCCTAAGCATAGGTCACACAATTGGTTTGATAAGGAGTGCATAGAGGCTAAAAAATTATTAATATCAAAATTTAAACAACTCAAAGGTAAAAATCCTACTCAAGGGGAGGTGGAAGATCTGCTGCAACTTAAGATTACAAGAAACTAATTAAAGTTAAAAAAAATAGAGCCCAGCAGGTAGAATGGGAAAAACTTATCAATGCAGTTAAGGGGAATGATTTGAAATTATTTTGGAAATCTGTAACACCAGCTATCAACAATCACTCAACTTGGTCGGATTTTCATATCACTGCCCAAGTGTGGGAAGCCCAACTCCATGATCTTTATGCCAGAAGAGGTAACTCCATATTCCATGTGAAAGACATATCCACAAACCTACCAGTATGGCACCCTGTATCAATTACTGAAATAACTAATCTTGTGACCCAACTAAAATCTGGCAAAGGTCCAGGCTGTGATGGTATTCCTCCTGAACTCATTAAGAATAATTGCCAATGGTGGGCCCCGATTTTGGCAAATATTTTCACCTATATAGATGAAAATCCTCATATGTCTTCTGAATGGGGTATAGCCATCATTATCCCGATTCATAAAAAGGGCAGGAAAGATAATCCAGCTAATTATTACCCATAATCAGTAAGCTCTATGCCAGACACTTGTCTTGGAAACTGAAAGACTGGTTTGATTCAGAGAATATTTTAGCAGACGAGCAAGCTGGATTCAGATCTGGCAGATCCACCCTAGACCATGCCCTTATTTTAAAGCATCTAGTAGATAAGTACTCAAACAAAACTTGAGGGTCCCTCTTTGCTGCCTTTATTGATCTAAAATCAGCCTTTGACTCAATTTCCAGAGATAGGCTCTGGAGCAAACTTGAGCCCTCTAGTATAGATTGACGTCTCCTGTTGCTTATGTATAAACTGCACGAGAATACATCCATTAGAATTAGATGCAACATGGAAGGTCATCTGTCTGACTAAGTTCCAACTTATAACGGTGTGAAGCAAGGGTGTATATTAGCTCCATTGCTATTTAATTTTTACATCAACTCAAGTGGTAGCAGCACTTAGCCAGCCAGAGTTTCAGCCCCCTAAGTTAGCAAACAGACACATATCCTTACTACTTTATGCAGATGATGCAGTCATACTTTCACAAACACCAATAGGTCTAAAGACAGCATTGCGTGCCCTTGCACAATACTGTAGTGAAGAACACTGCAAATAAATTATTCTAAGACCAAAGTTTTAGTGTTTGCATGGAGACCCAGACTGTACAAGTGGACAATCAATGAGGAAAACATAGAACAAATAAGGACCTATAAATACCTGGGTGCTACCTTTCAATCTAATGGGATTTTCAAAGCCCATATTGATAGTGCGGCACAAGCAGCACAAAAATCTAGCTGTGCTATACTGAATTTTTTTTTTATTCAAGGGGAGGTCAATATGTCCCTGCTGCTTTAAGACTTTTTCATGCCAAATCCCTAAGTCAGCTTTTGTATGGAGCACTTCTGGGGTCCTACTCCTCATTTGCCCCTCTAGAAGTGGTACAATCCAAATTTTTGAGGGCTATTTTACAAGTGCCATGATGGGTTTCTAATGCAGCACTCAGATTAGAAGTGGGCTACCTGAAGGTTGAAGTTAGAGCCTGGCTGGCTATCTTTAACTTTTGGTTAAAACTAACCTTCCTTCCAATTGGATTGACCCCCCTGGTATTACAGGATAACCATCAGTCACCCTGGAAGAGAGACTTACTCAATAAAATCTGTAGTTATGGCTATTCAGAAGCATGTATCCTTCAAATGGGATACACAATGCTAAGTACAATCTAAGGCAACACATTATTGAAATGGAAAGGCAGCAGGATCTTGGTACCACCTTAAACAGGCTTTTGCTTGACAATGCTCTCTGCCCCCCTAAACCAGTTAAATATCTGTACCAACCTCTAACACCCAAATAACGTAGGGCCCTCACCGTGGCCCGTTTCAGTGCACTTCCATCAGCAGTTCAGGAAGGGAAGTTTAACAACATTCCCTACAGCCAATGTTTATGCCCCTGCAATTCTGGCGAGATTGAAAATATCTCCCATGTATTGTTGCATTGTACCTTTTTCTCTGAAATACGAGAAACTTTTGTTAACCCTTTTATAAGGGTTTGCCCAGGACGCTCAGAAGCACATTATTATACAATGCTTCTGCTGACAGGATATTGTCCTGGTAGGCTCATTGGGTCCACTCCTTAGTCATACTGACCAAAGTAGCTAAATTTTGTGCAGCCACCATTAAAATTTGTGAAGGGAAGGTCCCAGCTAGAGTTCAGTCACAGTAGTAGTGAGTTGTTTTATAGGTAGGGGTCCTAGGGACCGATAGTTTTAATGGGGTTTTAAGTAAGTTCAGTGCCTATTATGCTCTACTGCTCTACTGTATTATCTTTTATGGCTGATTCATAGAAAATTTTCATAGATACTTTGTAGAGGTAGAGGATTTATGATAAGGTGGCTCACATATTGTTATATACACTGTATGCTGTGATGTTTTATTTACTTTTGTCTTGCTGGTCAATGACTGTAATAAATTTTATTATTATTATTATTAAATGGAACTCAACACAGTTTCTTCATTCTTTGTTATTAATATTATCCAAAATGAATTTTTAATGAAAAAAATCTAGCTTTTAATATCAACTTTGCAGGTATTTTTACGGGTATGGGTATAATCACTAACACATATCTGAAAGGTTAAATATGAAAAATCTAATTTCTCTTTCAACAATCTTCTGTAAATTGGCATAACCATCTTATTTAGCTGGGTCCTTATTCTTATGCAAATAATATTTTATTTAATACAGTGAATGGAATTGTTGAATTATTAGACAATGTTTTCGCGTCTGATGATTTCCTGGCATTTTTATGCTGTTTTTAGTAATTTCTCCTATTACTGCTAGCTGTTTTGCAATCATTCAGAGAAAAGGAGAGATACTAATTGTTTAATTAAATAAATCCCATTTGTGATTTCACAAAGCAAACATCCACAGCTGATCAAAGCCAGAAACCTTTAAGCCCTGAGTACAAACCAATGAAGCAAGAAATATGCCTGTAATCTAGTGGAACAATGGACTGAGAGTACAGCAGGGGCCCCTCTTAGAGTAGAAACAGAATTATGTACTACAGGTATGATAGAAATAAATGCCCTGATTGCGCCTCTGATCAAGCAGCCCCATTAGCACATTCATTTATTTAACTCTACTGGATTGTTATGGATTTTACTGGATCTGTCAGTTACTAACCATGATTACCTTCTCATTAATTCTTTTCCCTCAAAGAATTCGCAAGCTAAAGTTACAATAATACAAAAAAATATGAAAGCGACATCCAGTGTACACACATTGAATAGCATTGCTTAAACGGTCCCTCTGCTGACACCTTCTGGGATATTCAGCTAACAAATGAGGCAAAGCGTTTTTATTTTATTTTTTTAAAGAAAGAACTGAAGTGCTGCTCTGAAGGAGGCATGGTATTTTACGGTCCCACCATTATATAAAGTTTATTCAATCAGGAAAACCCGATGCAGCAGTTGTAAAATGGAAACGAAAGAGGAAAAGGTGACTTTCACTGTCTCCACTGTCTTAAAAAGGTGACACATTCAGCAAAGCGGGAAAGTAGAAACCCCAGTGGTTGTCCATCCAAAGTATGCTTCAGAAACCAAAAGTGGGTGTGCCTAGTTTTTTTAAAAAAAGAACCGCCTTCCCTTTAGGGCACGAATTTTTGAGGCAGTTCTTGGAGCGGAAAAATGCAGATTTCTGGGTATGCGAGATAGTGGCCCAAGACACAGAATCAGATGGCACAAGCAAAGCATATCTGTTCACCTTTCATTCATCATCTAACATTCCCAAATGTCATATAAACTGATCAATATTTATAGAGCCCAATTATTCTAAAATGCCATGTGGCATTAATGGGGTTTACAATGCAGTCTTCATTGTTAATAGGATGATAAGGAGGAATTCCTCAGACTCTGCCCTATGCTACTGAAAGATTGAAAAATATGTTTATTATTTTATCAAGAAGCTAAAAAAACCAAATCACCCAATTTGACATCACTTACAGGCCATTCTAATCAGGTGTTACTTTTAATGGCCAGAAATACTGATGTTTAAAGTTTGTGTGATTTATTATAGCTAATTGTTAAGGTCCCATGTGTGATTACATCTCTGATGGCCCAACACAATCGTTTGAAAACATCTCAGCAATTAACTGCAATTAGCAGCAATAGGTTGTGCAAACCTTACACAAACACCAGAAGGCTGCAAAGTTCTTAAGCCAAATTTTGTAAATCAGGTCAACTGCGTAAAATGTTGTGATATGGCTTTTTATGCAATTTATTTTCCTCTGTAAGTGGCAAACAGTCTGTCTACTAATGAAATTCAGTATTTTCTCCTGCAAGACTGTGGGCTATAAAGATGACATCCTTGGAATACATCGTCCATCTCCCCCAATAGTACATGTGCCCTAAGCTAGAAACACGCTCATTTGAGCAACCAAACTCACTTCTGGCAAGCTATGGGAAAAAAGAGTTTATAATAGATTTTCCCCTTTATCTTTCCACTCCTGGGACTTTAAGTCCATGAGGTTCATGGCCATACCTTAGGATACCTATTCCCCACTCCCAAACACTGTCTCAGCATATAAAAAAGACAATTCATCGCTACATCTTCCCCTTAGGAATCACCCCCAAGTCTACTACCAGCAATAAGGAGGCACAAAAGCACAGAAAAAGCACAGAAAACAGAAAACATTAAAGTGTGTTTTTATTGCATAGTTAGAGTGGAAAAATATGAGTTCATCAGTGCAGACAGCTCTAAATATCTCCCAAAATTGTTCTTGCACAAAAAGAGGCAGGAGAAGAGGGCACTTTAAGATTTTCATTCACCCCAGGTTTTTTTGTAAGAACTGTTCCATATGCTGTGTGTGCGGACACTGTCTTATGAAACTTTACCTGGTGCTTGGAAAATTCTGTCTGGGCTGCCAGAATTATGTGACTTTACATAGCTCTTCAACCACGAGAAGTGTGGTCAGAAAGACACATGAATCTCAGTGGTTAGAAATCAAGCCAGGCAAATACCACTCTGGGAATTGTTTTTACATGGAATTAGTCCCACTCCTCCCTTATTTGTGTAGATCCAAGGCAGGAAGCACCAACCAGCACTCTTTAAGAAAAAATCTAAAGCTGCAATAATGCACCAAATTTAAGGCAGTCTGATTCTAAGGGTAAAAAATATGCACTTACTGTCAGAGAAGGCTCACATTTCTAAAATCCTTCCTGATTATATGATTTTAAGCAAGAACAGTATTTTTACAATGTGTTCATTAAAATGTATTTTAGTGAGATGTACAAACTAGAAGCCAACTGGAGTAGGTACAATTTAATTCAGGTTTAATGTCTGCAACTATTATTAGGGGAACATTTAAAGAAGCTATGACCATTCAGGGATTTTGAGAAAGGATGATAACAGCTTAACACAGTGGAACCCCTTTAACAGTGGATAAACTAGGTGCCCATATTTGGAAAAGAGAGGTGGCTTTTCTGAAAACTTTTTGATCCTTCTTCTCTTTCCTCCCACCTCATAGATGGATGGAAAAAACAAAAAAGTAGATCGGAGCTCTGAATGTCTTATTTTAGAACAGGAAAGCCAGTTTCCTGTTCCGAAGACACAGCATGAATGGAACAGCGCATCTATATCCCCGAGTAAAATCAAAAGATTATCTTGTCTAAAGCTACTATTCTGGAAGTGAATTTTTAGCCTACTATAGGAAAAACTGCCTGTTTCTGATCATGTTGCACAATACATATTTTTATCCAGCTGGAAATTATCATATTTAAGTGCCTTAAAACAATAATTTAGGTTCCTTAAAAAGTGAATTCTTATGTAGGACTATAGTAGAATTTCAAAGTGATTCTGAAAGGTGAAGTAGCATTCTATAATGGCATACAGTAGTTAATCTAGAAATATGCTGTAATTTCAGTAGCAAAATTAATTTAAAGCATTGAAACAGTATATTTGTAATGAGATAGCACACTCCTATTCTATCGCATAAGCCTAGGACGATTCATGGAGTTATACCAGTTTTTGTAGGCTACTGTAGATATACTTGTAATTAGGCATGGGCACGGAGCGGCAAAATTCTCGTTTCCGTTTTCGGTTCTCGTTATCGTTACGTAACGGGTAACGGTAACGAGAATTACTCCGCTCCACCTCAAACCTGAACCGAAAAACAAAAATTGGGTCTGATTTTTCGTTGTCGTTCATGGCATCGCGGCGATCGCGCGATGCCAAGCAGCACAGGAAAAAAGTTTTTTAAAAAACCCGATTCCCGGCCAAAAAAGCAGGCAAAAATATGCCTGCCTCAGTGAGGGCACCTACCAGAGAGGGGTGGTTTTCTGGGGGGGGGGGTCCCCGGCCTTCCCCCCCTCCTGTCCTGGGCTGCTGGTACCAGGCTGGGGGGGGCATCCTCATCGTCTCCATTTGCCATGCGGTGGGGGGGAATCCAAAATGGCAACCGCAATATTTATTTTTAAATTGTGGTCCAAAAACCCACCAAAGCACCACAGAAACATTTGAAAATTAGGTATTTTAAATGCCTGATTTTTTTATAGTAGCAGCAGTGGGGTTTTCTTGCAATAAAATGTCTCCATTGATTTTATTTTATTTTATTTTTATTTTTTTACACCTGCGCAATGATGGGCTGGCCATGGGATGGGACCATGCAAATTTTTGGACCCATTCCACCAATCGCATGGCCAGGTTTTGACTGAGACTTCTGGATGTGCCAGAGGGCATAAAAAGCCCACTAACCTAACCCTAACCCTAACCCATACGCCAGTACACTGTCCTTCTTAGTGGGTCAGAGGCACCCAGAGGTGCAGCCCACTAACCCACCCTAACCTTAACTATAACCCTAACCCTAGCCCTTACCCTAACCCCAACCCTAACCCAGATCCGTACGCAAGTACGCTTCCCTTCTTAGTGGGTCACAGGCACCCAGTGAGGTGCCTCCCAGCCAGAGCCCACTACCCCTACCCCTAACCTGTACGCCAGTACGCCAGTATGCTTTCCTTCTTAGTGAGTCAGAGGCACCCAGAGAGGTGCCTCTGCCACTTACCCCCCAACCCTAACATAATGTATGGTACGCGGTAGCTACGCGAAACGCTTCCCTTCCCTTCCCTTCTTAGTGGGTCAGACATCAGAGGCACCCAGAGAGGTGCCTCCCAGAGCCCACTTACCCCAACCCCAACCCCAACACAAACCACAAACGACAAATGACAAACGGAAACGACAAATTTTTGAAAATTTCCGTGACAAACGGAAACGACCCGAAATGGACCCGTCCCGACAAACGACAACTCGAAACGTCATTTCTCCTGGTCGTGCCCATCTCTACTTGTAATAACAGACCTGTCCTGCACCTCATCCTGTAAAACAATCCAATTTGGATTTTTATACCCAAAGTATTTCATATGAAAATATGTATAATATTCTCTAAAACATTTCTTGTGAATTTTCTTGGACATGATGATGAAGGGACACTGTATCATATCCATTCATTGGTACACTGTTGCATCTAAATCTGAGTTAATATCCTTGCATATAGGTATAAGAATATGCCAGCTGAAAGGATATCATTAAATTTGCTTTATGCCTATTGTTCCTGTATTGCTGTTTGCATGTAAGGAGACCAGACAGAGAATGGAAATGAGGCATGGGGTGGGGAGCAATAAACATGCAACATTCAAGGCAAAATCAAGAAACTCTTTCTTGGATCAATAAATAACTGACAGGAAAGTTAAGAGTGACTTACATTTCTACCAGTAACAATAGATATTAATTTTACTGTGTATTATTTGCAAGAGAAAACAGAAGACAAAAAAAGAGAAACATGTTCCAGAAAGCTCATGATCCATGCCTGTTTCTCAAGAACATGACAACGAACTTGTAGCAATACCTGGGTGATACATAATGTTCACCTAATGGTATCCTTATGATGGTTGTAAACTTAAGACATATTTAAGCTCATCTTTCCTGAGGAATCAATAAAATTTTGAAGTGCCTGCTTTATTTGTATTTTGGCCTGACTTTCAAAAATTAAAATCCAAACATATGATTTCATCTATATTTTGTGTTCTCTAGTGTTTTAGTCATTTCTTTGTTTTAAAAGTCTATGGATAAGAATTGGAGACTGCAAGAAGTGCATTTTCTTAAACTGGATGTATTAATTTCTGACTGTTTATTTGCTGCAGAAAGCACAAGAAAGCACCAATAGTATTTGCATTTGCTAGTAACATGCTGAACTAATTATTGACAGGTAGAAAGGTTCCCAATTTGGAGCTGTGAGACAGTGCTACAAAGATTGATACACATAAACGCCCAATTGATTCCAGTTGACAAGCTCCACTGTGGGTTTCGACTGTTGTTTTTATACTATAGCACATCTAAAGTAAGGCCATAATATCAGGAAACAAAGCACAAAGTGATACTGAATACTCATTTTTGTTTTGGCGATTGATTTTTGCCTGTAACAGCAACAGAATGAAGATAGTGTGTTCCCTTTTATTAAAAGACTTTGATCCTATCTTGAAAGCTAATATATCAACACAAGGACACTAGCAGATTCCAGCTGCTGGCCCTGATGCACTAACATTCTTCTACTGTGAAGCATACCAGATCCTTTAGGAGAATAAGGAAGGACCAACAAGTACGGAGATGCTACTACTTTTTCACAGGGCAGACTGAGTAAGCAAAAGCATCTACTTTTAAACAGATTGTACATCAAGTAATTATGTTCTTTCTCAAAAGTATTTGCTCTGGACACCAATTATTTTTAACAAAATGCAAATTACACAGCTTTTTGTAAGGCACAGGCAAAAATGTTTAGGATTTTAAAGCACTTCCTCAAGATTAGTGTTTTTTGGATGCATCATCGTATCATTATATTCAAGCATGTCTTGTAGAAGAAAGATGGAATTTTCACAATTTCAAGATAACCAATATCACTCTTCTATTATAACTCTGTACCACACATTATATTTAGGGATGATTCATTGTTTACAACTGTTGCAACATATTACTAGTTCCCTTTAAAAACCTCACAAAATCAGCCTCAGAGTTTTGTTTTGTTTCTTGAAGTTATATATGTTGGTGCAACAAACTTTACAATGAAAAACATTCAAAGTAGCAGAAAAGAAGTATGTTCCATAAAACTTACCTTTGTTGTTTCCAAGGCCATAATCAAATCCTTGTCCATTGCTACATACAGTCACCTTGTTAAATGTCTGCAGAGAGAAAGGACTTGGTGGTGGAGTCTGGCCATTTTGATCTAGAAGAACTTGTTCTGCAAAACAAGCAAACATATCTGCTTTAGATTTAATTTACCATATCACTGAAATGGACAAGTTCAATCCAAGTCCAAATACGAAAACTTCAGTCTGTAACTTCAGAGAAGATTTCCATTGAAATGAACAGGATATTGCGGGCATTAATTTAATACTATAGCCCAGTGGTGGCGAACCTTCGGCACTCCAGATGTTTTGGACCAAAACTTCCCAAATACCAAGCCTGTATTGCCAATGACAAAGGACTGTGGGAGTTGTCGTCCAAAACATCTGGAGTGCCGAAGGTTCGCCACCACTGGACTATAGTCGCTAAGGAGGAAAGGGACATGGATGCTGCTGTCAGCAGCCTGCTAGGCTCTGACCCAGGACCCAAACAAGCTCCCAGTGAGCTCATCATGAGGGCCCATCTGGAACACACTGGATAGGAGGGTGCCATGGTATGTAGTTCCTGAGAAAGGGGGACTCAGGCGGAGGCCTATGTAGTCATGTCAGCCTTCGGAATAGGAGGGCGTCAATTAAAAGAGAGGGAGGAGTTATCCCTTTACCCTGGCATAGGGTGGATATAAAAGACACCTTTTGCTACCAAAAAGGGAAGGAAAGAAAAAAGGCACCAGAAAGGAAAGGAACCCCTGAGGAATCAGAGAAAGAAGTGAATTTAAGATGTATCAAGCGGAGGAAGATCAGAAGGGAAACACAGAAGGGAAATCTAAAGTGCAGAGAAGGGAAGAGAAAAATGAGGGACTCCCCAAGACGTTTGTGAAGATGAAGAAGAGTGTGTGGGGGGGTGATGCCCTTGGAGGAACTGCTGGGGATTTCCTTGGCTGAGGATTCCCCCGGCGAAGAACCAGAGCCCCCAGGGGAGTGGGATAACATTGATAAAGAAGACCCACAGAAACGGGTATGAGTTCAATTAAGGGTCCTTAAGGGAAAGAGGGGAAAAGAGCCATATTGGAGCAAATGGGAGAGGTGTGAAGCTAAGAAGGCAGGGAAGCCCAATCCTTCATCAGACCAATGTTGTCTCAAGAAGAGAAGACCACCAGCATCGGGTGGTAACTGAGGAAACGGAGCCAGGTCTTTTGTTTTGTTTTGTTTTTCTTTGATTTTTGCCTGCAATGTTTTTTGAACATATTTCAGAATATGGCCATATTCAGGCTCAGCTCTTTAAGATAAAGAGCTGAGGCTGAATATAAGGTAATTTAATTGAATATCAGAAATTTAATCTGTTCTTACTTAAACTATTTGTTATTTCACATGGAACTGTAACACCATCTATGCCTAAACACGTTTTTTGGGGTGTGTAGGGGGCCTTCGTTTTTAAGCATTTGGAACAAGCAGCTTTATAAAAAAAAATTAAGAGAACTTGCCATCTTCATGACGGAGATACTGGTTTCCACCTCTGTCTCTGGCCAGGGACCATGCTTCTCCTTCATCACTTTCACAGAACTCTACCATGCTGTTCTTATCCATCTGTACCCATGTCCCTTCCGAATTAGTCACCTGGCACACACATATATATTGAAGTCACATTTAATTTATGTAGGAACAGAAGTATTGAGATGCAGAAAAATGCTTCCATATAGGAAAATAAGCCTCTTCCATGTCATATAAAGGTGACAGGCATTGTTCAAGGTAAGATGCAAAGAATAAGGTAGAATAAAAACCTCATGCATTCATAAAAGTTTAAGATCATTAGTATTTTCAGCATGTTAAAATTAGATTATGGTCAGAAAAGAGGATTGATCAGATGACCCAAATTGTTACCAAGAAATGTGTATGATTAGATTTATTCATTAAGTCTCAAACAAAGATTTTGACACTTATGTATTCAATATTCACAAAGTTGCCATTATGTCCATAGTCTGTTTGGGGGGGAATTAGCATGACACACTACATCCTCAAACCCATTCCAACAGAAGAGCACCAAAGCATGATCACTGCATGCAACAGCTGAATCAATGGAAGGAAATTGGGTGATTTTTGAATTCTGTTTTATCATCAGAAAGTAATTCGTTGCCAAAGTCTGCAAATATACAATTAAGCATGTTGACATTTATCTTGAAAAATCAAAAATATTGTATAACAATCATATATGTACAGGAAACACACAAATACAACGCCAGTTACTATGAAAATATAGGATCAAGGGATAAAAGTGATTTTCATTCATTTTGCATCATAAACCAACCTCCAGAATGTTAACCATTAATAGCGCAGGATGGAAGAGGACACCTAAAGTAGGACAGCTGCTTTTCTTATGATTGCTACTATTATAAGCCAGTATCTATGAAAGAAAAAACTGAAGCTACAAGGATCCATACCTCGCCTACTGCCTTGACTTTGTTTCCCAGAACTAACATTCCAATGGGGATACCTCTAAGGTTGGGACAGCTTCTGACGTTGTGACCTGAGGGACCAGTCTTCACTACCTTATACACTCCAGGCCCACCACGAAGAAATGGCATATCTGGCTCCTGCATTACCGCTTCCTGAGGAGAGTGTGAGCTTACGTCTTTGAAAAAGTCATCTGCATTAGATCTAGACTCCTGCAAAAATGTAGAACAAAACAACCAAAACAAAACAAAATATTCCTGTTAATAATGCCTTCGGACTTTTTACCTATATCCACCTCTTTGTAACACCTTCAGCCTAAGTTTCTTGTAACTTTAAAATGTTAGATTTACTAATCTATAGACTTCTTTATAACACAGGCACTAAACTAACCCAGAACACAAAATAATGTAAACTATTTTTATATGAAAGCTCGTAAAGTGAAAAGATATGTATCTTGAACACAAACATTCCAAAGCATCACATAAGCAATTTTCTATGTACCATTTCAAAAGATTATGACACAGGCACAAGACGAAGACACAATGACCTGATAAAAGCATTCATGCAAGAGAGCAAGATGGAAGGAGAAAGAGAAGGTATGTTCATGACTAGGGTAAAGGTAACAGCATTATCTTGGAATAAAATATCAAATAGGCATTTCCTATAAAATTCTGTAGAAGGCCACATAAACAAGTACACTGGCATGGTTTTAATGCAGTGTATCCAGATTTCCGTTTCAGCCAACACAGATGTTCTTCGGACATTTTTAATATAGCCTACACAATCAGAAAATTTTGCCAGCCCCTACCAGTTTCACTCTGCAGCCTATAGGTACACAAAAGTAATGGGTAGCTTTCAGGCTGCACTCTCAATTCGTGCAAGGTGACATAATACCTAGGTGGACCAAGTAGCACCCATGTGAACGGAGTGTGAGCACTGGAAGCCTCCGTCTCTCCAACAATGCAAGAAGTCCCTCAGCAGACATCAATGGGGAAGGAGTTTTAAAAAAATTGTAAGTAGATGCATCATACTCAGCAATGCCACAAGTACTGATCCTGACAGTTAAGAAAACTCACCTGAGAGAGAAAAGGTTTGGAAGTCCAAGACAATAAGTCCAAGTCCCTGTCTCCTTGGCTAGCATTAAAGATACTCTATGTAAAGTTTAAGATAGATAAATATCAACAGAAAATTGGAACATGCATACATCAGCAGAAGAAATCAGAGACAGATTGATTCCCGACAACAGCCTGTTATTTTTATTCAGGGGAGAGTTAAGCCAGGTGAACCAAATGTTTACCATGTGGGGGAAATTCTGTTGAAGACAAACAGCATATACTGAAAGCTCTAAATGATGTAGTGTGTCATGCCATTCGCGGAATAGAAATAATCTTCCATAGAGCTTAATACATTTTGTTCAAGGCGATTTCAATCCCCTTATCTGATGGAGAATACCCAGCCAAATTTGTTTTATGAAAGGCAGCCTGCCACTTTGTGAAGATTTTTTTTTCTGGGTGAAGAGGCAGTGGAGAAAAAGACTGGAAGTGGACATGAACCACCTATTTGTAACTAGAAAAGGTTAAAATTGGAAAGAACCCAAGTGCTGTACGTTTCAACCACACTGACAAACTGGATCAAGAAACACAATTACACTACATTCTCATGCAGGGTTTTCAAAACCACATTTTCCCAAGTACAAAGTATAACAAGTGATGTGTTTGTTTAAAAAAACACAATGATTTAATAGCACTTTTAGGTTCTAACATGAAGAAAAATCATTTTTGAAACAACAAAAACCAAAATGACCAGGAATTTTTGTATTATGTACACATTCTGCTTCTGGCATTTACTAAAAATAAAATTTTTAATCTAAAAAAAACTTTTACATACAAGCGCAATTTACACTGGCAGAACAGCTTTTAAATCCCATTTAAAAGAGCATATATGTAACTCACTTCTGAAATATTAGAACATAATCTCTACAATCCAAGAACTTCATTACTCTAATTGCAGTACTCTAATGTATAACCATTTTATACACACTCAGAGTTGCATGAGTTGCTAAAGCATTAAGCTTTAGCACTGAAAATACATTGTAGAACACATTTCTAGCTGATGTTAAGACAGAACAGTACTCTTCCATTAAAGAAGACAAAATGACTTCATGTTGAAATAAAACAATCCCCAATCTTGTTTTTTTAAGGAATGATACTGAAGAGATGAAAAAAGAATGTAACAATTGAGATTTTTTTTAAAAAAAACCATTAAATGTTATCGCCAGAAATTAGGCATTTTTAATATTTATTCTTCTCAGTAAAATTGGGACTACCACTAGCCCACACATATTGCTCATTCAAGTTCTTTTTAGATATGTAAGATTGGGATAATCTACCACGCTCCACTCAATTAGTTTTGAATATACTTTTACAAAAAAGTCATTTGGCTTATCCATTTGGCTCATATCCATAAGTCCATGCATCATGCCCAGTGCATCCATTGGGCCTCATCTTGTCAGAAAACTCACCGCTTAACGCTTCAAAGCAGTTCAAATAACAACTGGCAAACAAAACAAAAACAAAAACAACTGTTCTTTTGAAAGAGATGAGATTTTTGCTCACACGGAAGTTGTTTTGATCATACCCTGGATTTATATCAATTACTCATATGCAAATCAGGAAGTTAATGATGTTTTTGTTTAAATGGGACAACATAGAAAATATAGATTGTGTCCATGTAAAAAAGTTGTTAGAAAAGAAGTCATACAAAACTTTAACCAATAAAATAGCAAAATACGCTCAAGATACAGTATTACATTTTAGTACATAAAATATTAAACTATTTTTTTCAAATTACTTTCAACCATACAACCTTCTTATTCATGAGATAAATGGACTGTGTAAAAAATAAGGAAAATGAAATGAACAGGGCGAGAGGCAGGTGACAATTCTGCAATACATTCAGAATTCATTTATTAGTGTGAGCGTTAGGGCTACCTGTTTTTCTACCATATATCACAGAAGTGAGTACACCCCCTCACACTTTGTAAATATTTTAGCATATTTTTTCATGAGACAACACTGAAAAAATGACACTTGGCTACAATGTAAAGCAGTGAGTATACAGCTTGCATAACAGTGTAAATCTGCTATCCCCTCAAAATAACGCAACAAACAGCCATTAATGTTTAAACTGCTGGCAAGAAAAGTGAGTACACCCCTAAGTGACGGTGTCCAAACTGGGCCCAAGTAGCTGTTTTCCCTCCCTGGTGTCATTTGGGCCATCCTGATACGGAAGGTGGAGGTGTGCAATGTCTTGAACATCCATTAGCTCTGTGATGTCATCACGTTAGTTTCACAAGGTCTCAAATGTGAAGGAGGAGCAGGTGTTATCATTCTCACTCTCACATTTAATGTTATCGCTCCCACTCTCTCATACTAGTCACTTAAGTTCCAAATGGCACCTAATGGTAATGAACTAATAGAGGATCTGAAAAAATGCTCTACATCAGGGGTCCTCAAAGTTTTCAACCAGCGGGCCAGTCCACCACCACCCAGAGACCACTGGGGGGCGGATCCCAGTCCAAAAGCAGCTGCGGAGGCTGGCTTGCTCGCAAAACAGGGGGTAGGTGGAGGGGTTGCAATTGGTCCCAGGGGCCGGATTCAGGACCTTGGGGGCCGCATCCGGCCCCGGGGCCTTAGGTTGAGGACCCCTGCTCTACATAAAGATGGTCTAGGCCAGTGATGGCGAACCTTCGGTAACCAAGATATTTTGGACCACAGCTCCCAAAATTCCAAGCCTGTATTGTCAATGACAAAGGACTGTGGGAGCTGTGGTCCAAAAACATCTGGAGTGCCGAAGGTTCACCACCGCTGGCCAAGGCTATAAGCAGATTGCCAAGACCCTGAAACTGAGCTGCAGTATAGTGGCCAAGACCATACAGCAGTTTAATAGGACAGGTTCCAGACAGAACAGGCCTTGCCATGGTCGAGAAAAGAAGTTGAATGCCAGTGCTTAGCATCATATCCAGAGGTTGGCTTTGGGAAACAGACATATGAGTGCTGCCAGCATTGCTGCACAGGTTGAAGGGGTGCAGGGGTTGGCCTGTCAGTACTCAGACCATACACTGCATACTGCATAAAACTGGTCTGCAGGGCTGTCATCCCGGAAGGAAATCTCTTCTAAAGATGAAGCACAAGAAAGCCCACATACAGTTTGCTACAGACAAGCGAACTAAGGGCATGGATTTCTGGAACCATGTCTTGTGGTCCAATAAGACCAAGATAAACCTATTTGGTTCAGATGGTGTCAAGTGTGTGTGGCAGCAACCAGGTGAGAAATACAAAGACAAGTGTGTCATGCCTACAGTCAAGCATGGTGGTGGGAGTGTCATGGTCTGGGGCTGCATGATGCTGCCAGCACTGGGGAGCTACAGATCATTGAGGGAACCATGAATGTCAACATGTACTGTGACATACTGAAGCAGAGCATGATCCACTCCATTGAAGACTGGGTTGCAGGGCAGTATTCCAACATGATAATGACCGCAAACATACTCCCAAAACGATCACTGCCTTGCTAAAGAAGCTGAGGATAAAGGTAATGGACTGGCCAAGCATGTCTCCAGACCTAAACCCTATTGAGCATTTGTGGGGCATCCTGAAATGTAAGGTGGATGTGCACAAGGTCTCTAACATCCACCAGCTCTGTGATGTCGTTATGGAGGACTGAAAGAGGACTCTAGTGGCAACCTGCGAAGTTCTGGTGAATTCTATGCCCAAGAGGTTTAAGGCAGTGCTGGAAAATAATGGTGGCCACACAAAACATTGACACTTTGTGCACAATTTGGACATTGTCACGTAAGGGTGTACTCAGTTTGTTGTCAGTGGTTTAGACATTAATGGCTGCGTGTTGCGTTATTTTGAGGGTACAACACATTTACACTGTTATACAAGCTGTATACTCACTGCTTTACATTGTAGCCAAGCCAACTCTAATGAAATAAATTTTACTTAAGATATCTGAAGGATGGCCAATCAAGAAAACCAAGAAAACAAGTAACTAGTAAGACCCTTTTGAAGTTGTCATGATATCCTCTTTTTAAATTTTTGTTGCCCATATTAGAAATTAGATTGGGAGAATACCACTGGTATTAGACTGAGAGACCACAACCCAGAGCTCTGAAAAGTTACCATTTTCGGACCACCAATACACCCAGAGTAAAACCGAACCCTCCATACCATCATTTTTCCAAGTTACAGATGACCAAACTTTCAGATTTGTAAAGATTAAGAGGAAATATTCAACTAGAACGTTAAGAAGATAGTACTTTCCACAAAGGAAATGGGAATGTTGCCATCCAACAAGTGCCTTTCAAACTACTCTCTTTATCTTTTCACATCTGGCCAGTTTTATATAAAGAAGGGGGTGTGCACTTCCTTGTGGAAGCCAAGCACGCCTGCCTGGGAGCGACCCAAGAGACAAGGCATGGGGGAGGGGTGTGGGATGATGCCTGCCTCCTTTCCCATCCCGGATGGTGTCCCCTCGCCAGGTACTTGGGGTACTCGAACATATAGGTCAGGAGTCCTCAAATGTTTTAAAGAGGGGCCCAGTTCACTGTCCCGGAGACACAGTTGGGGGCCGGACTGTAGTTTGAAAAAAAAAATGAATGAATTCCTATGCACACTGCACATATTTTATTTGTAGTGCACAAAAAACACGAAAAATACTTGAAATACTCTGCTTCTTCACTTCCTGCCCACCCAAAGAAAAAGACACTCTTCAGGAAAGGCCTAGCTAGAATTCTTCTCCCAGGCTGTGATGCCCTTGAAATGTCACATGGAATCACCGCACGTGTGCTGAGGCAAGGAGGCAAACAGCCTGTGACAGCTCAGAACAAAGAGCCAAGTGAGAGTGAGAGTGAGAGTGAGAGTGAAGGGGGCAGGTTGAAGGCTGAAGTCCAGAGCCAAGTAAACATAACGATTAATAGGCACCCTGGCTGGAAATGGGACCAGGAGGGAGACGGGGAAAAGACATACGTGTGAACCAGCTTTGTGGGCCATTGGGTTGGTGCTGGGCAAAGGGGGATTTGTGTGAAGCTGGGTCGTGGCGTCAGTCCTGAGTTGGGCTTCAGGAAAGAGAAGCTTTGGTGCGGTGGCAGGGCAGCACCTGCCAGCGGCGCCAAGAACGAGGCCACCCAGAGCCAAGCGAAAGGGTCACACTGCAGGCGAGGGAAAAGGAGGCCTTCCAGGTTGCAACGCGTCTCTTGCCACTCATGCTGTTGGGAAGAGAGAAGGCCCTGGAGCTCGCCATCTGCCACAGTTGGGAAAGCCAGGGTGCCACGGACAACCCACAACAGCATCTCCAAGTTGGTTTCTGTTGGGTTCCAGAGTCAGCCTCAACCACCCCAACCCTGCTGCCGTCATTCTCCCGCCCTGAGCGTGAGGAGGGAGAGCTGGCCAGGCGCTTCTGTGGGCGAAGACATCCCCAGGCGGCACCCACCTTTCCCCCTTGGCAAGCGAGTGCCTCCAATGTGGAGGACCTCCTGGGCTGGGTTGTTTCACATTGGTGTCCTTGCAGCACTGTACTCTGGGATTGAGTCGCTATCGGAGTCTTGCCAGCAGGGAGGTGGCAGGCGAAGGGGAGGGAGCGCAACGCCGCCGACTCAAGCCCAGACTGGGGGCACGCTGCTGGTTGTGGTGGCGGAGGAGTCCATGGCCTGGATTTCCCCTCTCCCCGCCCTTCCTTGTGAGGGGGGAGGTGTTTTGAAGCCTCGGAAAATGCGTATCAGGACTTTTGTTAGCGTGCACACAGCAGGCACATGGGGAGGGAGGAGCAATTCCTGCCACAGGTTATTTTGCTGCAATGTGAATTCGTCTCAAGCCATTCTGAAGGAGGGTTTAAGAAGCCAAAAGCAGAACCCTGGGCTAGGACGGGGGAAAGAAGGAGGCGATGGGAAGAAGAAGGGGGTGGTGGAGAGTGGGCAGAAAGACACAGAAGGTGGTGGGGTTGTGCTTTGCTTCTGTGGGAGGCTTCTGTAGCCTCTGTTCCCGCCCCTATTATCATAACAACCAACTACAGCCTAATCATTAGGCTTTATCCCCTCCTTCCATCTGCAGAGGTTCCTAGCCACATCTCATAGTGGGCGGGGTGTGTGTGTCTGCAATGGCCATAGGGCCAGATTCAGGACCCTGGCGGATGAGATCCGCCCTGCAGGCCGTAGTTTGAGGATCCCTAATGTAGGTCATGCTGCACTGGTTCTCCTCGTAGTGCAGCAGTTCTCAACTCAGGGGTCACGACCCCTTGGGGGGGGTGAAATGACCCTTTCACAGGGGTCACCGCAAGAGTCCTCCCCCCACCACCAACCTGCTTCCATGCTGGGTGCTGTCAGTTCTGGCCCAACAAGCAAGCAGCTGGTGGCAGCGGGAGGGAGGCAGAGAGGAGAAAAACAACAGAGGAAGTCAGCTTTTCTTTTTCCTGAGCGAAATCAGCCAGTTCAAGCCCGCCCGCAGGGGCCTCTCTTGGACTTCAAGCGGCTCCCTACTGGAGTCAGCCAGTTTCGGCGGTGGGACATCGGGCTGAAGTTGTTCAGGGCCTTAGCTGCCCAGGAGGCCAACGGTGCTCTTCCTGGCTTCTGATTTTTTTAGTTTGTTCCTTACAATAGAATACACATAACAATATCCTTTGCTTTTCAAGTTGACTCTTTTAAAGTTATGCTTATTCTTTCTTGCATGCAACATTTCCACTAGAAGCCACTGAAATACGGAACTCAAAATATACCAAAAATAAAGTACTTCCAGCATGGAATTCCATAGACATAAACTAGCCTCTTTTCTGTGAAGCTTTCTTTCAACCAAGTAACAAGGGTTTCTTCGTTACAACCTTTGTTTTCCTGTCATGTGCATGTGTCAGATTCTGTGAGATTTCCATATATTCCTGGGCAAACAATAATGAGGATAACTGGGCATCTTCTAAATTTCTGATGATACTCTGGTCTCAGTAATAAAACCAGTATAATTGTTCTATGTGCTATCAAATGAGAAGCAACTTATGGTGATTCTAACAGGGCTTCTGGATTAGATAGCTCAATGAGTTGTCTGGCTAATTCATTTCCCCTGGTGTGGAGTTCAACTCCCTAATGTGCCTTTTGGAAGATGACCCAGTCTGAGTAGCACTGGGCAAAGGCGACCCCAGAAAAGAGCAAGAGTAAACCACTTCTAAGTACTCCACCAAGAAAAACTGGAGATGAATCACCAGAAGTCAGACTTGACTTGAAGCCACACAATTAAAATAGGGCTTTTAAGTTAAGTGAGTGGTTTAACGAGTCTTACCAGTTCTACAAGCTGCCCATCTGTTTCCAGTACTAAATAGATAGGGATTTGAATCTAGGTCTCCTGAGTCCTAGTTCATCATTCTATCCACTTCATCACATTGGATAACTCTGTGAATCTACCTTGCCTTATTCTTAACTTACCATTTTAATATCACTACTGTATAACGACAATATAATTAATACTGATAGCACACATATTAATTCTTGTATTAGAACTGCTGAGAATTCTCGAAGATGTGCAATGACCAAGCATTCTCATACAATTCACATAGTCACTCTCACTTTCCAGCTGCTCAAAGAACCTAACTACACAAGCCTCAACTTGCTGTTCCATTAGTAAAAGAGAGTTTCAAGTCACAATCTGTTGTTTGCGCCTGGCTCCTGGCTATTCAGAGGAGGAACAAGCTGAAGTCTACATTTAGATAAAACACTAAGCTTTTTCTTGCAGCTATGTTCCTGGTTAGTAAACGAGGAACAAACTGCGAGTGATCAGGGTGCGTGCACCAGCGTACTTGTACCAACATGCTTCTCTTTCCTTTTGGCTTACTGTTGCATAAAAATGCAGACACTCTTACACTTACACTTACAAGCGTAACTTTCAGTAGAAAATTATCACAAGTCAGGAAATCAGTGTGGCCATTTCAGGTGGTAATTCACCAATGAAAATTGTGCCATAGGCATTATGCTGTTATAAGTATGGCCACTGTTGCAGAGTTGTCTCATAGTAGTTAATCTCAGTAACATGGTAAAGGGATTTGAATCCATTCTATCTTTCATTAATTTGGGCTTAAACAGTTTCCACTTGATGTATTAATCAAAATAAAACACTATGCCCATAAGAAATTACTATTGGCAAGCACACATCTAGTACAGCAACAGGCTTGCACACACTCCCATCTTGACTTAGAATGGCTTCCATTCTCTCTGGATAGCTGCGGGCGCAGGCCTAAGCCTGGTCTGAGATCAAAGCAAGACCAGGCTAGGACACATTAATAAATAATTGTTGTATGTGATCCGCATTTGAGATAAACCACTAAACCAATTGTAACTATATCTTATCCCAAACAAATCACACCAATCCTGAAGTGTATAGATGTATTTCCAACTTCATGGTTTCCCACTTAAAACTACTGGAAATCATTTATCAAACTGTTTAACCAAACAAGAAGTTAGTTATGAAAAGCATTATAAACCCATACCCACATAAGAAAGCCATTACTGTTTCCAACATGCAATTATGTCAATATGATTAAACCTTTTTCTAAGGAACACTGAAAACTGGTTTATACACTGCAGTAACCAAATGTAAAATGGTACAGACTGCCTAGCCTATGTTACAAAACATGTTGCCAGTTTAGCTACTTGCTTCCAAAAATAGGAAAGAAAGACTACTTCCAAAGGCTTTTCTATAGTTCATTAAAAACCTCAAAATTGCACAGTGGGAGTAAATGACATTATAGCTGGCATGAAAGTATGGTATGAACTTTTAAACAATTCTTGTCATTTAATGCTCGTCAAGAAAACCTTTTACTTACATCAATAGGGACCAGAAGACTCTTGCCAAGATGTTGGTTAAAAGACAGGCACCAGGCTTCCGTGTAGCCATTCATATTAGGGACATATTTCCGTATTGTCTCATCATTTAGTCGCAGCCACACACCATCATCATTATGAATCTATTTTAAAAAGAAAGAACAGAAGCCAGGTTACTTAGGTAGCAAAAGGTAAAAGACTGTAAATGAAACATAATAGTTGGTTTTTAATAATTTAATTGAAGATTTTTTAAAGGCTCAAAAATATATAAAGCAGATGAAGATAATAGGTCCTACAAGATGAAATATAACAAATGATTAAAAGTCTTAATCCTGAATATTTGCATCATAAACCAGAATCCTATTCACATTTGTGTGAGGTCAGTATAACATGCTATGGCTAATTTCAGCTAATCAGCAAGGTGCATCTGAATCACATGCTTGGTCATATGCCTAATTGCAGAGCCAAGAGCACCACCCAGCAAATCATTAATTAAGCACAAATTACACAAACCTCATATGAACACTGACAGGATGTTTGACAACCAAGTACGGCCTCTAGCACCCATTTTTTAAAAATTAAAAGGGGCCCTCTTGGCTTCTAATGATGGCAACTTCATCATACTCCTCACCAACCACTATCAGAAGCTTTCCCCACAAACAAACAAAAACATTTTAAAAAGACTCTAAAGGTTGAAACGGATTCAACCCACTCAAAAGCATGGCAGCATTTCCCCTCTGCCGCTTGAGAGATCAAAAGGGAACTTTTTAAAAGTCAAAAAATTGTGCTGAAGAGACAACGTCTGTTATCAAGGGCATGCATGCCTCTGGATCTCTGAAATTTGCTCATCTTTATATATGTCAAAATTATTTTGGCAGAAATACTAATATACCACTGTTGAAATAGTAATTATCATATGTGACTCCAGCTCAGATACTGGATAATGATTTTTTTTTAACTCTAAAGGGGACAGACCAGTTAGGTAAAGACTAAAAAATGGTTTATTTAAAACTAAATTAGTGTGGACCACCAAAAAAAAAAAAAAACCTACAGCTTTTCTGATTTTTGACATGGAGCAAATTGAAATAGCATACAGCTATTAAATAAACAAATATTTCACTTTATTATACAAAATGATTTCCAATAATCTAGCTGATTTGAAAAACATTAAAATGAAACACTTCATTTCCAAATAATGAACCGAACAGAAACCTTGGCTATTTGGATTTGCCAAAAAGTGATCTGTGGCTGGCTGCTGCACAGCTGTATAACAATAGAAAAAGGAAAGGGTGGTGGTGGTTAATAATAAAGCCTGATGCATTTATGGCTGTATCCTTAAACATTCTAGACATGATCCAAAGATTTTAACACATCCATGGGCTTTCCTGCTCTAAGACAGATTTCAGATTGTCATCTTCAAAGGGCAGCCCTCCTCATTCCATATCACAAAGCGCTTTTCAAGCAGAATATGGACCACCAGTGATAAAAGACTCACAACAGGAGGATCTGAGTGAAGAAATTAAAGGGGAAGAATGGAGCAAGGCATGGAATTAAAGAAAAATGGAAAATATGTCAGTTAGAATCAAAGAAAATGGTTACAATGTAACATGGAAATTCTCCCTTACACCTGTTAAACTAAGTATAAAAAACAAGAACTTATCACCTCTGTATTGGAGGTGCCAGAAGGAGAATGGGATTTATACGCATATTTGAGGGTCTTGCAAAACAAAGAAGAATAAAGAATAGAAGTTGATTTTTAATTTAATAAAATGGGAATGGAGACAGTTATTTGCATTGACTGCTTTATTGAACATTGAAAATGACAAGCAGGTAAAGAGAGAAAAGGTGAGCTAATTGTTATTATGGTAATGGTGGCCAGGCTACTTTGTATGAAGAATCAGAAATGTAATAATCAAATCAACATGGAAGAATGATATAGAGAAACGTGGTACATGGTAATTAGTGATAAATTGATTTGTGACATGAAAATTAGGAGATGGATGTTAAATAATGATTTTAAAGACATCTGGAATCCCTTTCTGAAGCATGTCCTGACTAAAGGAAGGGGATATGTGCCAAAATAAGACTCATTGCATTTCTGGACAGACATGATGTGGTGTGAACTATAAAAATAAAAGTACTGGAACCTAGTCCCAAAAGGGAGTGGGGCGACAGCACTGATCAAGGGGAATATAAAGTGCAAGATGACGTAAGAAAAGTGTATTTAATAAGTTTATTGTTGGGTATATCTCTTGTTTGAGTCCTTTTTATTATGTAAAACAAAACAAAACAAATTGCTTTTTAAGCTAGTCAAGTTTTCTTTAGGCTTCTATGACCTGTGATGATTCCTGTTCCACAATCCCACATCCAATGTCAATCAATCAGAAAATGAGGGCAGCCACAGAGCACTTTGGATGCCAGCCTGCATATATCATTGATCATTCCAGTTCATAGAGATGTTATACAGGTTACCTCATCAATAAAGGTAATGGATCCATTGACCTTTACTATGCCTATCTGTTCACTCTGAAGGGAAGGGTGGCTACGGATACGCAGCCCTGCGCTGTCCTTGGCCACAAATTTGCGAACCTAAGAGAAGCAAAAATACAGTAAGAAAGAAACATCTGAAGGGGTTTCTTTTTTTTTTAACAACAGCATAAAATAAACCCTCAAATTATAAAAATCCATCATGGTAAGGCGAAAACCTCCTAACAGCTACTGCCTCCTAGTATTCTTCTCCAAGACTGATGCACAAACCGTTACAATTGCTTTCTTGCTTTCTAGAAGCCATATAATATATAAGTTCAAATAAAACAGTTGTACCTATGCACACAATTTAAACTGATTACAATTACTTATATCAAATATGACCTAAGCAGCTTTCACAAGATTCCTGCCTAAAGCTCTCCTCTCACTGTGAATGGCAGACACGACAAGGCAGTGGTTGGTGCCAATCAAGCCTGTCCTAGTATTTTTTTGCACAAACTAATGAATAGCATCATATCTAATTTGGCTCAAACTTTTGGTCAAGCATTATCAAGATAAGGGACATGCTTATAAATTAAGAAAATGTCTAATACATTGCATTCCAGGACAACTAATGGTTGCAAATGCAAACTGAATTGCCTTTAAAATGAAAAATGATTATAGCCCCTTTTGTTTGAATGAGTTCATATCAACCCATAAAAGGGCCAGTCAGTCAGTCAAAAAAATATCACTGGAAAGGGTTGGCAATGAGATTTCTTTCTGGTTCAAATGTTTCATATATAGTACACCATATGGAAAACATATTGCTGTGTACCATCAAAGAGCTCTAAAAATGTTTGCAATCATAAATAAGGCTATTTAATATGACACTTTAAAAAGAACACAGCAATGACCTGTATTATATTTGGGTCAATTTTGATGTACTTTGTGACACACATCAGATACACTTAATACACTGTATTACGTATCACTTGAGTGGGCCAAATGAATAAGCAGGTTACTTACCTGTAATAGATGTTCTTCGAGTGGATATCTGTGAATGAACATCTATTACAGGTAAGTAACCTGCTTTTCTTCTTCGTGACATCTGTGAATCCACACTGTGGGTGACTAGCAAGCTGACTTACCGGCGGTGGGCCGTCACGGCATTGAAGAGGTTAGAACCGCTTTGCCAAAAGCCACATCCCTCTTGGCTCTCACATCCAACCTGTAATGTTTGACAAACATGGATGGAGATGACCATGTGGCAGCCTTACAGATGTCCGAGACGCACACGCCCTTGAGAAAAACCGTGGAGGTAGCAACTGCATGGGTAGAATGAGCCCGGGGGGCGGCAGGCAAAGGTGTGTGTGACAGTTCGTAGGCCATCCGAATCATGGAGGAAAACCACATAGAAATCGTTTGTGAAGACACCGGGGAGCCCAAATGTGGATCCACAGTCCTAATGAAAAGTCTTTTGTGTTTTCCTTACAGGTCTTGTCCGGGAAGTGAAGAAGAGAAGCACTCTCCGGACGTCCAGGCAATGAAGATTCCTTTCCAGGTGAGTCTGAGGGTTAGGGGAAAATGTGGGCAGCACTAAAGGCTGTGAGAGATGAAAATCAGAAACAACTTTGGGTAAGAACGAAATATCCGGATACAAAGTAACTCTGTCATTGTGAAACTGCAGAAATGGAGGGTCCGCTCTGAAGGCAGCAAGCTCAGAGGCACGACGAGCAGAAGTAATAGCCACCAAGAAGGCTGTTTTAAGTGAAACATATATAGAGTAGCTGAGGCCATTGGCTCGAAGGGTGGTCTTGTTAGGCAACTGAGTACAATGGGAAGGGACCACTGGGGTGTAGGACCAGAAATGCGAGGTCTGATGTTAGAGAGTCCCTAGAGGAATTGTTTCAGAGTAGGATGTTTAAAAAGCTGAGAAGCTTCAGAAGAAGGGGGCTGGTGGGCTACCACAGCCGCAGTGTAGACCTTGAACATAGAAAGGGTGAGACCCCGTACAAACAGTAGTAGTAGGAAACGAAGGCACGTATTCAAATCAGTGGGCGACGTAGGAAGGCCATGCTGGCTCATGAAGGAACAGAAGGATTTCCATTTACAAGCAAAAAGTGTAGTAGTAGAGGGCTTTCTGGATAGGGCTAGCACCTGTTCTACGGTGAGGGAATCAGCCAGGCCGTCAGATGGAGAGCAGCTGGGTCTGGGTGGAGGACTTGACCGTTGTTCTGTGAAAGAAGAGTCGGAGAGATGGGAAGTCTGAACCAGTCCGAGGCAAGGGACCACAGTGTCGGGAAGCACACTTGCCTGGGCCACCAAGGAGCAATGAGGATCACATGAGCCCTGTCGTGGCATATCTTTAGTATGGTTTTCTGAAGGAGAGGCAGTGGAGGGAACGCGTATAAGAGGTCCTTGGGCCATGTTAGGGAAAATGCGTCCCCCAGGGAATCCCGTCCCAGACCCACTCGAGAGCAATACAGAGTGCACTTCCTGTTGGCAAATGACGCAAACAGGTCAATCATGCGAAACCCCCACTTGTGACATATGGTCAGAAACGTGGCCTGTAGTAACGTCCATTCATGGTTGTTGTGTTGGAGCCAGCTGAGCCTGTTGGGGATGACACTGTCTTGCAATGCTATATGGATGATGATTGGGAATATGTTGTGTGTGACACACTACCCCCAGAACTTGATGGTGAGATGCAAAAGGGGAGAGTGAGTGCCGCCTTGCTTGTTTACATAAAATAGAGCTGTTGTATTGCCCGTTATCAGCTGCACTGTGTGGTTTGTGAGTATCAGTGCAAAGGGCTTGAATGCCTTGAAAATGGCTAGAAGCTCAAGAATGTTGATGTGCAGTCGAGACTCGTCCAGAGACCACGTGTGATGAATTTGGAGGCCTCTGCAGGTGGTGCCCCAGCCTGTGGTGCTGGCGTCCGTCTGAACTTGGATGGATGGCCAGCAGTAGTGGAATGGTCTGCCTGTGGTCAGATTGCAGAGTGAGTTCCACCACTGAAGTTGAATGGAAAGAGCTGGAGGAACTAGGAGACGCTTGGCTGGGGAATCCAGATGGGGCTTGAAGTATGTTAGAAGCCAATGCTGCAGGGGCCGCATCTTGAGCCTGGCGTGCAGCAGAATGGATGTTGTAGACACCATCAAGCCTAGGAGATGCTGGGCATGGTGGGCGGTGACCCTGGCGTGCGGGGTGAAAGGAAGGAGTGTCTTCTGTATTTTCTGAGGTCGATCCTCTGATAGGAAGGCCATGCTTTTCACAGAGTCCAGTCTGGCTCCTATATAGCCGCGGCATCAACAATATGGTGTGAGGTGATCATCTGATAGCCAGGAGGGACATCACCTCAGTATGGTAAGATAGAATCTTAGTCTTTTGTTCGTCAGGTAGGAAATCGAACAGAGGTACAATTTTCAGGAGAGTATGTAGCAGGTAGGCCTCCATGGCACAGAGGTAATTCAAGGCTTGAAGTGAAAAAGAAGCAAGAGAGTAGTGGCATCTACCTATGAGGTCAAGTTTTCTGCTCTCCTTGTTGCTTGGAGCAGTTGTTGAGTGGGACTTAGATCGGTTTTGCGTAGCATCCACAATGACAGCATTTGGAAGGGGATGCTTCGCTAAAAACATGGTGCCCTCACCATGAGTTTTGTACATGTTGTCAATTCGCCTTGGGATCAGAGGGTTTGAAGGAGGCTTATTCCATGCTTCCTTTGAGCGTTGGAGCAGAGAAGGAATAAACCCCATGCGCAGCAGGGGCGCCCCTGATTTATTAAGATGGCCAAAGAACTTGCAGGAATCTTCAGTGTCCGGTAGTTGGACTTGTAATTCCATAATCTTGGCAAGTTTCTGGATGAGCTGAGAATACTGTCTAAAGTCCTCTGCCGGGGATGACAGTTGGTTGTCACCTACACTGGAACCCGGCGTAGAAGCATTGGCGTAGGACCTATCTGACATGTCCATATGGTCCTCAGAGCCCGAGTCCTCATAATGGATGGACCTATCCAGAGAAGCAGGGGATTCCGCTCTCTGCACATCATGAGAGTGATGCTGCATCATGTGAGAGTCAGTATTAGCCTCCTGTCACTGGGGGGAGCAATGTCGAGGCTCGGTGCACAACTGAGAGCGTTGAGGTGTAGTGCGTGCGGTGTAGATTTACGCCGTTTGGCAGGTGGAGAGGGCAAGCATTTGGAGGCGGACCTATGTCGACGTCGAGCCCTGCCGTCTGAGCTAGAGTCGGAAGAACAGGAGACAACTTTAATGTATCATCTGTGTTTAGAATGGCGATCACGATGATGACGTGGGCTGGGCCGACTGCAAGGAGTAGATGTAATAGGAACGATGCCGTGATCTAGAGTGGTGTCTTTTAGGGGTCTCAAGCGGCCTCGGCTGTGGCGCAAAATTTGAGAACGGCCCCGAGAATGGTCACGACGGCGACAAGGAGATGGAGAGATCGCACGGCATCGTGGAGGAGTATACGAGCGCTCCTGGTGACATGGGGTGAGGGATCTGTCTCTATGCGTCGAAGAAGAGCGAGAGCGATGCCGGTGGCGTGGGGTAGGGGATCTGTCCCGGTGATGGGGTGAAGATCTATCCTGATGGCAAGGGGAGGAAGATCTGTCCCTGCGTCGCGAGGTCGAACAGGATCTGTCCCTGTGGCGTGGGGCGGGAGGCTTGTCCCAGTGTCAAGTCGGAGTATGGGAATGTTTACGCTTAGGCGTCAGGGATCGCGAATGCAAAGAACCTGGAGTCGGTAAACGGACCCGTTTCGTTCCTCTGTCTCCGTGTCCCTCCTTATTGCAAAGGCGTCGAGGTGGGGACACACATCGAAGTTCTGGGTCATATACGGTAGCACGGCAAGGCAGGCGGCCGGCTAGTGAGACTCCAGAGAGCGTCAAAGAGAGCTGGCTCTGCGAGTCGGGATGCCCCTCGGCGTCATGTCCATGGGAGCCGGTTGATGCCATAGGGCTCCTTAAAGGTGGCTGAAAAAGAGTATGCTGCATCCCAAAAGTATTGCCCCAGCTGTCTTCCCGGGTGAAATCGGGCAGTAGCTGCAGCGCTTGGGGCTGAGCAGCGTCCTGACGCCGAGGTTCCGACGATGCCTCGGTCTGTGGAGTAGGTGTAGCCTGAGTCTGAAGCAAAGACTCTTTGGGGCTCTGTGCTTCCCGCTGTTTGGAGATGGAAAGGGAAGAGCCCGAAGACTGGGTCTTCTTCTTCTTCTTATCCCCCATTTTAGATGTTACTGAGGACTTGGATTTGGAAGAAGTGGAGGGAATTGAAGCCTCTGATTGACTGTGGGTGACCACTGGCTTTAGGGACTTTCCCCACAGATGTGCCTGCAAACGGCCAAGGCATTGTTTCAAAGAGGGTTTCATGAGGTTTTTACACTCCACGCAATGGGGGGCTGATATTCCTCACCCAAACAGTACAAACAAAGTGTGTGCCCGTCGGAGATGGGTACCTTGTTGGCGCACGCCGCACACTTCTTAAAAAGTGCAGAGGAGGCCATTAAATGGCAGCGGGGGGAGTCTCTATGGGAGAAGTATTTTTATTCTTTTTTTCTCTCTTTTTTTTTTTGAGGAGGAGGTCCGAAAGAGGAATGGAAAATATAAAGAGTCCAACAGGACAAAAACTTTGAAATAGATTAACTGAATTCTTGTCTGTTTTGTAGGAGATAATGAAGAGACGTCCGAACACAGCGGCGGCAAAAAGGAACTGAGGCGGACTGCGCGGGAAGGCTGACACATGCACAGTGGAGAGGGGAAGGTCCCTATACTCTAAAAGCTTTGAAGAGACTGGAGTCTGTGCACAGGTGCACTGAGAACCCACAGCGTGAATTCACAGATGTGACAGAGAAGAACAGTCGGAATTCAGTGAGTCAACTCCTCTGCAGATTCCATTGATTTAAATAGTCCTTCCTAACTGCCACTCACTATGCTGAAGTAAGCAGCAGTTACAGTAGTTCTATGGAATCCATAGAGGGGATGACTCACCATATCCCTACACTTGTGCTGTTTACTACATTAATAGGATTTGACCACTATTTAAAAATCAGAAGTGAACCTGCCTCCCCACCCCACCCCCAAGAGAACACAATGTAGATTTATATATTTGCTGTGAATGGGAAAAAACATAATTCAAAACTGTGTATGGTCGGATGTCAGGTACAAAGAAGATTCTTACAAATACAGTTTTTCCTTTTATTTTGACAGCTTCCCTACTGAACATAAATGTATGATAACATCTTTGAGTCACACCATTAGATCAGCTAGTCCAGTAGCGTAAAATTCAGCACACAGTGTATCTCACAAACTAATTGATTTTTTTTTAAAAAGACACTAATGATGGAACCCAAGAATTTCTGCCACATGGTTTACTATCTGTCTCAAATGCAAAGTAATTGAGACAGTCTGCCTCATTCACTTCAGTAAACAAGTGTCATTTTGTAGGAAGGACTGTGTGTAGCTTAGTGGGTTGGAGCTGGGGAGCCAGAAGCTGGTATCCCCACAGCTCCTGCCACAGGAAGGGCCCTCTTAGATTATGCAGAGGGTGCATGCCTTGTAGAATTAAATGCCCTATAGAGCCTTTAGCAAGCTGCCCGAGTGCCACCAAAAAGAGAAACTGTTGAACCATTTCTGGGTACTTTTCAGCTAAACAAATCACAAGGATAGAGACAAGTCTGAATAAACCTGAGAACATGCAATTATTACTAGTGTCATTTCAATCAACAAAAGGGTAGTTCTTGTACCTTGCTTGGCAAAGGCTCTATTTTTGGTTTTACCAGCTGGGTTCCTGGTGGTATCATTCCTTTGGGTGGATCTTTTACTTTTACTTCTAATCCAGCATCTGTAGGGTAAGAAAAACACAATAAAGTCTAAATATTAAATGAAAAATAACAATGACTGACAAAGTTATTTCATTAACTGCATTACATTTCAGTTCTGAATAATTCAGAAATACATCCACTGTAACAATTCTAGTTTGTTCAGTGACAATGACTATGCATGCAATATAAGCTTGCAAATACATCATGTATGAAAAATGTCACTTCTAAATTTAGATCCAAACCTCCTTCTAAGTGGGACTCGTTTTGAAAATGTTGGTCAAAATCCAGCTGTACGATCACGGTAATGACACAGTAATGGTGTAAATTGCAAAGACAAACTGCTGCTGCTGAAGAAATAATTGCTTCGAATCCTCAGTGCACACCAGTAGACTGACTGCCACATGATTAAGAATCCAAAATGACTCATGAATTAGCAACTATTTGCCACTGTAAATTACACCATTGCCCTTCTATCTGCTTAATTATGCAACAGATTGTTGGCTATTATTTATGTTTAGCCGATATGGTGACAAGGTCCCATTGGAAGAACAAAGGGCCTTTTCACACGACCCCTAAGATCCGCTGGCTGCTTAAATTCAGACCAGGCATCTTGGGGGTCCGTTGCTCTTCCTGCGTCCCCACCCCTGTGATCCTGTCTGCGTGAGGGGAGGGAGGAAGAAAGAGAGGAAAAAATGCAGGCTCACCTCTGAAGCCGGTCGAAGCACCGTCATCCTGATTCCTTCTCTTCTGGTTTTTTTGTTTGTTTTTTTGCCTCCCGCCCCTTCTCTTAAAGGGGCGGGAGGCAAAAAAACCAAACAGAAGCAAGGAGAGCCCCGCACTCACCAGATTAAATCCGGACCTAGGGATTTTCACCCCTCTAAAGCAGGTACAAGAAAAGTGCGCTGGGACGCGCTTAGGTGGGCGTGATCGCACTTAATTTCCTGCAAACTCCGGAGCTGGTGGGGAAACAATTGTAAGCTCCGGAGCTGGCAGCCATTTGCTGCGGAGTTTAGGGGTCGTTTACAAAGGACCAAAGAGTAGCAAGGTCTTTAACAGCTCTTTTCCTATCACAAATCAATAAAAAGTTCATTTCATGCAAACTGCCCTGAATATAGATAAACAAAATAAAATAAAATTTATACACATTCTGTGAAATATTTTTTGCTTTTATTAGAACTGCTGACTATGCAGGGGGGGTAGGTAAGGTGGGGTTCTCAAATATTTTAAATATTATTTTGAGACAGGATAGTAACACTAATCTTTGAAATTTCAGATTTACAATAAAACATGCTGTTATGGATTTACCAACACTTGGATATTGTAGAGACTTTTATATGTACCTATTTCAATGCCATCAATAGTAACATGAATGGTGTAGAGACCAACAGCTCCTGGAGTCCAGTTCGCACAGTAAGTACCATCATTGTTGACTCTTATCAACATGTTTTCACTTGGTCTACAACAAAAAAGACAATAAAACCAGACCACATTACCCATCCCTTTCAACCTTAATTTCATAGTCCAGCTCATCTTTTAAAAATCCAACATTATATGTTGAAAAATTACAAGATCAAAGTTATACAGTATAATCACTTCTACCAAAACATTCAAAGGTGTTCCTCCACATTGCATTTCTCCTACTAATGTCATCTTAGGATCTCCAAAAATCATGACTAGGGACCCAAAGAAACAGCAGATCTCTGCCCCCCTAGCATTGTACTTCACAATGGCAAGCCACTATGGAAACCAAGTGAACTTTCAAAAACAGTTTGAAATGTGCCAGAATCAGGTGACTCCTGGCCTTAGTTCCAATGGAAAACAAATTTAGAAGAGAAACACTGCACATAAAAATGTAGAAATTATTTCCAATGAGGGCAAAGCTGACCACTGAACTACCATATGACACATATAAAATACAATGAAGTCTAAACCTGTAATTTTTAGATGTCATTTTTACACACACACACACACACACACACACACACACACACACACACACACACACACACACACACACATCTATATCTATCTATCTATCTATCTATCTATCTATCTATCTATCTATCTAGATAGATAGATAGATAGTGACTATAGATAGATAGATAGATAGATAGATAGGTGACTCCTGGCCTTAGTTCCAATGGAAAACAAATTTAGAAGAGAAACACTGCACATAAAAATGTAGAAATTATTTCCAATGAGGGCAAAGCTGACCACTGAACTATCATATGACACATATAAAATACAATGAAGTCTAAACCTGTAATTTTTAGATGTCATTTTACACACACACACACACACACACACACACACACACACACACACACACACACACATCTATCTATCTATCTATCTATCTATCTATCTATCTATCTATCTATCTATCTATCTATCTGTATCTGTATCTATCTATCTATCTATCTATCTATCTATCATCTATCTATCTATCTATCTATCTATCTATCTATATTTTCTACACACAACAAAACAGAAAATTTGCAGCCTTCTTTAGATCTAAAATTGAGGCCATCCCTGCCAATCTGGACTCCGGTTGCCCTAATCCCTCCTCTGGTATCCCGGGGGCCTCACCCCCTCGGTCTCCTCGCCTGGTTGAGTTTGGTCCTGTTTTACCAGCGGCGGCCTCCAGGGCTTTGGCTTATTGCCGGCCGGCGGCTTCCCCTTTCGACCCTTGCCCATCCTGGCTTATTAAATCTGCCAAAGGGAGCATGCCAGAGTGGGCTTCAGTTATCTCCACCGCCTCCTTCAGGGAAGGAATCTTTCCCTCTCGCCTGAAGGAGACGGTGGTGAAGCTCACATTAAAGAAGCCCGTCCTGGCATAGGATAATTTGGCCAGCTATCGCCCGATTGACATTGTTCCCTTCATGGGTAAGGTCATTGAGAGAGTGGCCGTCGTCCGGCTTCAGTCATTCCTGGAGGAAAATCACATCCTTGACCCATTCCAGTCGGGTTCAGGCCGTTTCGTGGGACCGAGACTGCCCTGGTCGCACTGCATGATGACTTCCTCAGGGAGGCTGACAGAGGGTGCTCTACCCTGTTGGTCCTCCTTGATTTGTCAGTGGTCTTCGATACTGTCAACCATGTTATCCTGCTGGACCGGCTTGCCGAGGCTGGAATCGGGGATTCAGCACTCTGCTGGCTCTGATCCTTCCTCAGTGACCGTTCCCAGCAAGTCCAGCTGGCGCATGAGCTGTCAGCTTCCTGGACACTCCCTTGTGGGGTGCCTCAGAGGTTGGCAATCTCCCTCATGCTGTTTAACATTTATATGAGACCACTGGCTGAGGTCATTAGGAGATTTAGAGTTTGCTGCCATCAATATCATGATGACAGACAACTCTATCTCTCCTTTTCTACCTCTGCAGTGGAGGCAGTACGCTCCCTTGATCTGTGCCTGGAGGCGCTCATGGAATGGAACAGGACTAATAGGCTCAGACTTAGCCCGGAGAAGACCGAGGTTCTGTTCGTCGGGGCGCCCTCCTCTAGGTACAATGGCCCCCTCCCTAGTCTGGGAGGAGCTTCCCTCCAGCCTATGGACAGGACCAGGAATCTGGGCGTGGTCTTCGATTCAGCCCTCTCCCTTGAAGCCCAGGTGATGGCTGTCTCCAAGACCGCTTTCTTCCATTTCCGCAGGATCGCCCAGATCTGCCCGTACCTTGATGAGGCCTCTCTGAGGACAGTTGTGCAGGCCCTCGTGATCTCGAGGATCGATTACTGCAACGCCCTCTACGTGGGGTTGCCCTTGACCCTTGTCCAGACTTCAACGGGTGCAGAATGCAGCGGCCAGACTGGTGGTGGGTGCTCGCAGATACGATCACATCACCCCAGTTCTGGTACGCCTGTACTGGCTGCCCGTGGCTCTCTGGATAAGGTTCAAGGTCCTGGTTTTGGTTTACAAAATCCTCCACGCCTTGGGTCCTGAATACCTGTCGGAGCATATCTCCCAAAGGTCAACTGAGGCCAGACCCACTAGAATGTCGCAGGCGCGCTCACTCTGAGTGGCCACACCCAGGGAGGCACGGAAGTCGCTCACGTGTAACCACGCTTTCTCTGTGGTGGGCCCCTCACTGTGGAACCATCTTCCGAGTGAGCTGCGCCTTGCACAGTCCCTGCCCACCTTCAAAAAAGCGCTCAAAACCATGCTTTTTAGGGAGGCATTTGGTGAACTTTAATTTAATTTAGTTTCATTTAATTTAATTTACTGCCTTTTTCCCTGCCTTCTTGATGCCTCTTGCTGAGGGTTTCCCTCTTTTTACTCTGCCTTTTCATTTCTTTGATTTTTTTTTCTTTTGTATTGTATTGTCGATTTTAATCTTGTTGTAAACCACCCAGAGTTCCCTTGGAAGATGGGCGGTATAGAAATATAACAAATAAATAAATAATAAATAAAATATACAGTGATTATCAGACATCGTGTTACAAGTACTGATACTTGTGCAGCATTTTTCTTTCAAAAATTGCTATCTTATTTATACAGAAGATAATATTTATACTTTGCTTTCCAAAATTTAGGAAATCATATAACATTATTAAATTATTTATTTTTATTTATTTTAATGAGTATTTTTACCCCACCTTTCTCCTTGGAAAAGGACCCAAAGCAGCTTACAGTAATGAGGGACAATATACAGTACAGTACAATTAAGACATATTCAAGTTTAAGAACAGGAAATTGAGAGGTATCTTACAGTATTAAGTAAGAATAATGATGAAATTATTATTACCTCTTAGGTGTTGGTGATGCAAAGCGTAACTCTTCAAAGGAATAGCTCTCATATGCCTATAAAATCAAAGACCATATCAAACAGCATGTGTTGTATTAGTATTTGAGTTAACATTTTATTTGAGAATGCAAAAAATACTGCCTTAACTTCAGCAAATTTTAAGGCACTAAATGCACTATAAATATACACACTCATCGAGGTATTATCCACTCAAGCAGTACTAAGGCAATTTCTGTTGCTAAAATGAGTAAAACATTGCACCATGTGGATTGATTTGTAGAATGAACACCTCATGGTGGCCAAACTACAAACTATTTACTAACATACATGCTCAGATCTGAAAATGTCAAAGTGGTATATAAAAACAGAACACATAACACACACAATAAACAATAGCTACGTTGTCCATAAAATAGATGGCACATTTGTTTTTAATACATATCTAAAAGTAGAAATTGCTGAAGTGTGTCAAATGGCAGAGATTCCACACAGTAAGTGCCTCAATGCTAAATACCTTGCTCCCATTTCCCCCCAATTTCTTCTCATCAGATTTCAGGATTTAAAAACTTAACTGCACTATTTACCTTCATCATTGTAATAGCAATATAGCGAGCCTCTTTCACTATCATTGGTTCATAGGAAGCATCGAGTTTTGGAGAAGGAAGTCCTCCAAATGTCATATCAGTGACAACTGTTGCGTTGCTTGCAGGACTTCCAGGAATACGCTGCAGCTTTTTTGCTTGTTCATGCTGCAAGGATGTTTTTTTCTGGGAAACAGGAATTGCTTTGACTTCCACCTGAAAAATTCCAGTAAATTTCCAGTAAGAAAAATGAAATATAATAGATAAATAACATTAACGCTAAGAACATAAGCATTCTGAATTCATTTGAAAACATAACTACTTTTCAAGACACATTTTCAGTTCAAATCTGTTTTCCTGCTTTAAATGGACACCAGTGAAAACAAGGTTCTGGTTTCTAAATTTCTATACAGTAATACCTTGGTTTAAGAGTAACTTGGTTGAAGAGCATTTTGCAAGACAAGCAAAAATTTCTTCTAAATTTTTCCTTGATCTACAAGCAATGTCTTGATATACAAACACTGGAGCAGGTCACATGATCACAAGAGAGGCTCTTTCTCCCTCTCCCTCTCTTTCTCCCTCTCCCTCTCCCTGCTGGTGATTGTCTAGAACATTCCAACTCAGGCAGCCTCCAAAACAGAGGGAAGAGAGAGGAATAGAGGTCTCCCTTGTACCAGCCAGGAACATTTTCAAAGGGGAGTGCAGCTTAGATGTTTATTGTTCTTTATATTTATATTTATATTTATATTTATTTCATTTTCAATGTTTTCTTTTTTTCCAAACCATTTCCAGTCATGGGGCAGCTAGTCAAGTGGGTATAGGGCTTATTGTCAAATTAAAAACACAGAGTAAAATTCAGTTTAGTCCCAAGCAGAGTAGATTCTGCAGCCAGGTACTTAAACCATGGCGTGGACGTGGTCTTCTAGTCAACATATTTTGTGAGTTTTGGTACTTTGTGTGTACAGTATGTGGTTTATGGGAGCACAGAACAAATCATTCAAATTTCCATTATTTCTTATGGAGAAATTTGCTTTGATATAAGAGTGTTATGGTATACAAGCATGTTTCTGGAATGAATTACATTCGTAAACCAAGGTATTATTGTATTTTGTATGTCAAGACTGGCGTAAACAGGCATTTTATAGATATTAGCAGAACCATTGTGGGTCACTATCAAAAGTGTGAATTTAGTTCAAGTATGGTTACGCTCCAAACTTTATGAAGACCAAACCACAAATGCTTTAAATAATAATCCTTAGATCCTGCAATTTAACACATTTTTCAATCGTCCAATTTAAGAAAAAAATCAGAACACCATCTTCTAAAACATAAACTGAATTATTGTTAAGTAATGGATTCATATCAAAAGGGACTTTTAAAACTGAAACTATTACCTTCATATTGGGCACATGAACAACATCCCCATACTGATCTTTGGTTTGCACAGTAATAATAGTAGGCCAACCACATCGGATGTCATCTTTATTTAAAATCAAAGATGTTTTCTGTGGATCTGCATATGAGTCTGGCTGAAGCCATCTAAAATGGGGAGAACAAATAATTGAAAAAATACATTTAAAACTCTTTTCATTACCGTGGGTAAATTCGGAATTGGAAGCTGGTAAAAGAGATCTAACTACGTAGGACCAAGAAAAGATGTTGGCTCTTTTAAAAACAAATGTACTATTTGCATCTTTTACAACAAGCCCTTGTGGCTATGTATATAAGCAAGATTAAAACACCTGCTTATATGTCATTTTGGTTCCATCTTTAATTAATTAGGGCTTTTACATCAAATAGTATGTTTTTCCTATAATAAAAAGCTACAAGGACAATTAAACATAATCTGAAGGACAAACACCAAAAATTCTAAGTTTGGGGTTTTGTTTGCTATTTCGAAAATGAAACTTCCACACCAGGTTCATTAGCATAAACAAGTCATTACCTTGCAAGCCGTCCTCCGCTAGATCCTGGCACACAGGAAATGAAATCCTCCAGAAATGATTGTTCATTGCTTTGTACTTGCAGTGGAAGATTTCCTTCAAGTGCTTCCAAGATAGTTGGGGAATGAGACAATGCTAAACCTTTGCCCAGGATGCCCGAGTGAGATTTACAAACCTGATTGAAAAAAATCAAACATTCAAAAGCTAAACAATTGTATTGGCATTTAAGACACCACTATCTTATAAGATAAATTCAGTTATTTTCAAACATTATTTAGCAACACTTCCTCAACTCAGGAACATTTACAACATATAATCCATCATCATAGCAATATAATAATTTAAAATTCAAAACCAAACAAACAAAACATTTAAAAGATTGTGCTTTCTAAAATTCTTATTTTCACTCCCAGAAAGGTACATCTTACAGGCGGCAATTTTCCCCGACCATTTTTTTGAAAATGAGCAGAATTGGGTATGCCTCCATTGGCAGTACTATTCCTGATAAAGTTCATTCTGTCAGATGACCAGTACAGACATTTGTGGTACATTATGCAACAATCAATGAACAGGATTCTGTTTAATCTTTAAACTGATAAAGAAGCATACTAGAATATCTCAAAAGCAATAGATTTCCTCTCTCCATACTCTCAACTAGAGATGGGCACGAAACAAAAAACAAAACGTTGTTTCATCATTTTGTTAAGTAGTGAATTACTTTGTTAGATAACGAAACAGTAGGACAAGTTTCATTTTGTTTCATAATGAAACACCATTTTTCTCCTCTCAAATGAAATGATTCATCCTAGTGGATATGGCAGGGGAAATTTGGAAAGGCTTGGTGTTTAATCTTTAAACTGATAAAGAAGTATACTAGAATATCTCAAAAGCAATAGATTTCCTCTCTCCATACTCTCAACTAGAGATGGGCATGAAACGAAAAACAAAACGTTGTTTCATCATTTTGTTAAGTAATGAATTACTTTGTTAGGAAACGAAACGGTAGGACAAGTTTCATTTTGTTTCATAATGAAACACCATTTTTCTCCTCTCAAATGAAATGATTCATCCTAGAGGATATGGCAGGGGAAATTTGGAAAGGCTTGGTGGGGGGTCAGGGGGATGTGAAATTAAGCTCCAAAGGAGGTGCCTCTAGGGAAAAAATATTTCTAATTGGAATCGGAACTTTGTAAGCCAAGCAGTGGGCGAATGATTAGCATGACAGTGGCTTGGCTTCCAATTCCAATTAGAAAGATTTTTTTCCTAGGGGCACCCCCTTTGGAGCTTCATAACTCAGCCCCCTAAACCCTAAACATCCCCAAATTTCAGGGGTTACAGGGAAGAGCTTGAGGAAGCTAACCCTGCCATTTCCATGCTCAAACATGGCTGCAATCCGGATAAGGGAACTTTGAGCAGTTTATATAAAGCACCATAAGAAAGAACAACAAATAATAATAAAGATAAAAAACAATAATGCAAGGCAACTAGCACGTCACAGTATTGTCATTACAAATATAGAATAATTGTTTCACTGACTTAAGGGACTAGTTCCCAACAATGGAAACAAACAGGCTTTTTAAAATGGTATAACTAGGCAACAGAACTTAGAAACCTGAATGCCAACCTTACACTGAAACGGCTGCTGAAAAATAAAGCTACATTTAGGGCAAGTAACAGACAGTCAGAAAGAACTACTGAACAAATGGAACAGACAACTACTCCAGCAAGATATATTTACCAGTTAGCAGTTAATGGATAGACCATCCCCAATTTAAGAGATACTAATAGCTAGGGACTCATATCCAATTTGTTAACTGATCTAGATCAAGTTCCCTCTTGAGATTCCTAAACAACATATTTAATCACATTTCAAGTAATGACTAACTCAAAGCAGTTCCTGTAGATCCTTCACTTAGTACTTGAAAATGAGATGAAAGCTATGTAAAAGAAGTTCCAGAAGTTTAAAATCGTGCAAGGCTGAAAATCTGATGTCCTGTTCAGCCAGATCATACTCTCTATTACGCAGATTAGACATGGGCACGGAGCGGCCAAATCTTCATTTCTGTTTCCGTTTTTTCGTTTCCGGAAGTAACGGAAACGGTAACGGTAATTAAGCCATTACAACTCGAACTCGAACCAAAAAAAGAAAAATTTGGTCGGGTTGTGGCATCGCGGCGATCACGCGATGCGAAGCACAGAAAAAGTTTTTAAAAGATTTTTTATAAAAAAACCCCGACTCCCAGACGAAAAAGCAGGTGAAAATCTGCCTGCCTGAGGCTTTGCCACCTACCAGAGGGGTGGTTTTGCGGGGGTTGTCCCCGGCCTTTCCCCCCCTCCTCTCCTGTCCTGGGCTGCTGGCACCAGGCTGGGGGGGGGTCATCCTCGTCGTCTCGCCATGCCATGCGGTGGGGGGGATCCAAAATGGCGACAGCAGTTTTTCTTTCGAAATCGTGGTCAAAAAACACACCAAAGCACAACAGAAACATGTGAAATTTATTTATTTTAAATGCCTGAATTTTAATAGTAGCAGCAGTGGGTTTTTTATAGCAATAAAACGTTACATTGATTTTATTTTATTTTGTTTTTTATTTTTTTAGACCTGCCCATTTGGGCTGGGCATCAGATGGGACCATGCAATTTTTTGAACAATTCCACCAATGGCATGGCCAGGTTTTGACCAACACTTCTGGATGCCCCAGAGGGCATAAAAAGCCGAGGCACCTTCCAGAAATCGCAGTTGGGTCTTGGATGTGGAGGGAGGAGGGCTGTGCTAGTGGTGGTGCTTGTGCGATCGAGACAGAGATTATTATTCGAGGAGGGAGGCCTGGGAGGCTTTAGGCTTTAAGTTAGGCAGGCAGGGAGGGAATTGATTTTATTAGAAAATAATTTCTTTGATTCCCTGCAGCTGTCTGCTGGAGGGAATAGCAGTTTATTCTTTCTTTGTTCTCTGGCAGTTTGTGAGGATTTTTTTTCTGATATTGGATAAAGGGGGAGGTTCGACTGGGAGTGGGAGGTGTGGATTTATTTTAAAATATATTATATACCATTTATTTTCTATTTTCCCAACTTCAATTTGCTTGCACACACACACATTTGGGGTGCAAGCCAAGAACAGAACCTCTATCCTAAGTGGAGAATATTTTACAATATTATTTATTTAGTTTACTAATTACTTACTTCATTGTTTGTTTTTAAACTTGTTGTGTTGTGTGTGCACTTGAACACACAGACACATTCCATTTAAGTGGATCAGAAGAATTTAGAAAATTATTTTCATTTTATTCCCCGACTACAACTACTAAACTATATTGTATTTATTTACACCCCAATATCTTTTTTGGGAGGCTGCTGCTGCTGACATCAGCCTTACAATATTATTGATTCATTACTCCATTGTTTGTTTGTTTACATACATACACTTGTTGTGTTGTGTGTGCAGTTGAACACACAGGCAGGCACATTCCATTTCAGTGCATCAAGTTGAATTCAGAAAATTATTTTCATTTTATTCCCTGACTACAACTACTACTAAACTATATTGTGTTTATTTACACCCCAATATCTTTTTTGGGAGGCTGCTGCTGCTGATATCAGCCTTACAATATTATTGATTCATTACTCTATTGTTTGTTTGTTTACATACATACACTTGTGTTGTGTGTGTAGTTGAACACACAGGCAGGCACATTCCATTTCAGTGCATCAAGTTGAATTAAGAAAATTATTTCTAGTTTATTCCCTGACTACAACTACTACTAAACTATATTGTATTTATTTACACCCCGATATCTTTTTTGGGAGGCTACTGCTGCGGATATCAGCCTTACAATATTATTGATTCATAACTCCATTGTTTGCTTTTTTACATACATGCACTTGTTGTGTTGTGTGTGCAGTTGAACACACAGGCAGGCACATTCCATTTCAGTGCATCAAGTTGAATTCAGAAAATTACTTTCATTTTATTCCCTGACTACAACAACTACTAAACTATATTGTATTTATTTACACCCCGATATCTTTCTTGGGAGGCATAGTACCACTACTTGTGTAGCTGAAGCCATATCCAGCCTTGCAATGATGATGATATCTAACTCCATTGTTTTATTCATTACTCCAGCTCATTGTTTGTTTGTTGTGTTGTGTGTGCACTTGAACACACAGGCAGGCACATTCCATTTCAGTGCATCAAGTTGAATTCAGAAAATTATTTTCATTTCATTCCCTGACTACAATTACTAAACTATTTTGTATTTATTTACACCCCGATATCTTTCTTGGGAGGCATAGTACCACTACTTGTGTAGCTGAAGCCACCTGTCCAGCTGCTGCTGCTGCTGATGATGATATCTGCCTTACAATATTATTTATTCATTACTCCAGCTCATTGTTTGTTTGTTGTGTTGTGTGTGCACTTGAACACACAGGCAGGCACATTCCATTTCAGTGCATCAAGTTGAATTCAGAATTTAGAAAACTATTTTTATTTTATTCTCTGACTGTGCCTGCATGCACTGCAATTTTGCTAACTGAGTGCTGAAGAAGGGAAGAGCAGTTCTTCTGGACTTCCGGTCTGGATTTCGTTTCATTTCAAATACTACCATTTGTTTTCTAGTTTTTCCTCCATTTCAGTGGATCAAGTTGAATTCCGAATTTAGGAAATTATACCAAGGGCCAGCAGGGCAACATTGAAAGCTCGTACAAAAGAACACAGTGTGAGAGTTAAGCTTGTGGGTCAAAAGGATAGGTTTATTAGAATAGTTTGTTACTTAGCACAAATATAATAAGAAAATACATTTCTAATACTTTTGAGAAATAAAAAAAATGAGGAGGGGTGGCAGAGCCAGAGGGCAGGGCAGGGGGACCCCCACTAAAATAAATGGGGGCACATTTCTGAAGGAAGGCACAGGAAGTAGTGCAGATAGTGATATTGCTGCCACTCCCTCTCCAAGCAGCAGCTACACAGCCAGCACCACCGTACCATATTCTGTCACAGAGGGAAACATGGATGACTGCATGCAAGACCCATTGCCACCATGCTTTGACATGCCCCCCCCGTTCATCAGGAGGAAGACGAGGACTTGGAATCAGAAACAGGCTCTTTGCTTCTGAATATGCCGGACTCTGAGGACCTGTTGGCAGGAACAGACGAAAGGCAGGCTTCAGGGAGTGATGAAAGGAGCAGCCCTCCTTCCACCCAGGACTAGAGTACCACCAGTGACAGCAGCAGTCAATTGTCCCAGCAGGGTACAAGCCACACCACCAGCACCACAGCAGCGGCAGGCAGTACCAGAGGGGGCAGTACTTTCCATAAGCCTTGCGGCTCTCTCTGGGAGCATTTTGATAACAGCCTGGAAGACTCGAGGCTTGTGGTGTGCAAGAAATGCGGGGTGGTTGTGCGCATTGGGAATGACCCCAAACACCTCTCCTCAAGTGCCTTGCGTAGCCACCTCATGCGAAGGCACCCTGGGACTCTGCCTGGAACAGTGTCAGGCCCTGGTTCCTCAAGGAGGAAGAGAGGGGAAGCAGGCATGGGGAAGGACTCCAGAGACAGCTCCGCTGAGAGTGGGAAGAGGCAGGCCACTCTGCACGAAGTGGTGCCTCTGTGTGGGAGTTTTGTCAGCCAACGAAATAGGGCCAAGGCACAGGAGACCACCACTCGCGTGGTTGGTGAAATGGTGGCCATGAATCATTTGCCCCTCTCCTTTGTGGAGTCATCAGGCTTCAGGCACCTGATGAAGCACGTGGCTCCATGGTACAAGCCTCCATCCCGTCGTACCTTCAGCAGGCGGGTGATTCCCTCGCTTTATGAGTCCGTCAGGGACATGGTCTGGGCCCTGCTGCAGACAGCCAGAGGAAGGAAGATCCACTTCACTTCTGACCTCTGGACCGGTGGGCACGACGGATACCACTCTCTGACGGCTCATTGGTGGCAACCCAAGGAGGTCCTTGACACCAGGGCATCCAAGAACAGCTGCAGGGGGAGCCACAAGGGAGCACCCCAAGAGGGTACAGGGTGGTGCTTCTCCAGGCACAAAGCATGGAGGACAGTGCCAAAGGCATCCACACTGCTAAGGTCCTCAAGACAGCACTGCGAGAGTGGGCACCCGAGGGGCAGGTCAATCGCGGATTCATGGTTATTGACACAGGCCGTAACATGATCAACGCGGTTGATAGGGCAGGGCTCCAGGGCATCGTGTGTACAGCACACAAACTGCACCTAGTGGTGGGCGATGCCATTGGGCTGGGAGCACCAAAGGACTCCTGGGATGAGGGGACCCTGGAGACCAAGGCCTTGCTGGACAAGTGCAGGAAAATAGTCGGGCACTTCTCACGCAGCGTCAAGGCATCCAGGATGATCCGTGAGAGGCAGGCGGAGACGGGCCGACCAGAGCATGTCCTGATCCAGGACGTGACCACCTGGTGGAACTCCACCTACAAAATGGTTAAGCGCCTGGTGGAGCAGAGGCAAGTGATGGAATACGTCATGTCCCACACTCCCGTCCTGCCTGAGGGAAGGGTGTTGGACATTGGTGCTCCTGAGTGGCTCGCCCTCTCCCAGATGGTGGGCATCCTGCAGCCTTTTGAGGAGACCACCCACGTCCTCAGCAGCTACAACGCCAGCCTGGGCCACGTACTCCCCCTGGTAAATGCCCTTCGCCAACGCCTGGAGGCCAGTATCCGGGAAGAAGCCGATCTTCTTCCAAAGAGCAGGGCCTTGGCAGACAGGCTGTTGACCGGCGTGGATATCCGCCTTAGCCCACTGAGGGGGGAAAAGGTGTACCAGATGGCATGCCTGTGCGACCCTCGCATCAAGGGTTCCCTGGTGGGCAGCGCTGCTGACCTAAACTCCTGGAAGACGGAGCTATGCCGTCAAGTCCGCAGGGCTGCCTCAAATCAGGCCCAGGCGTTCCTGAGGGTGCACGGAAGCCAGAGCGATGCAGAAGAGGAATCCTCACAAGGGTCGTCCTCCTCCTCTACTGCAGGAGTGTACACCCAGAGACCAGGTTCCTTACCAGCAGCAAACTACCTGGCCTCTGGCCTAGCCATTGTACTCTCCTCCTCAGTGGAGGCAAGGGAGGAAGAAGAACCGGACCCCGCTCTGACCATGGTGAGGGACTACATGGCCAAGCCCCTCCAACCCCTCACCTTGGACCCACTCCACTACTGGGCCAGAAAGGCAGACATCTGGCCCACTCTTTCGACTCTGGCGTTGGACCTCTTGTCCATCCCACCCACCAGTGTCCAGAATGAGCGTGTCTTCTCACATGGGAGATGTCCTGTGGCTGCACCGCTCTCGTCTGGACCCGGAGACCATGGAAAGGTTGACTTTCATCCACTTCAACCTTTCCACGTTGGGATTACCCCAACACTCCAAGACCTAGGTCCACAGTTGTTCTTCCACCGGTTCCTTCCAAACAGGCCTACCTTTGCTCTAACATGCACTACCAGAGCAACACTTATGCCTGCCTGCCTGCAATTATGCCTGCCTCCCAGCTTGGCTTCCTCCCTGCAAGCCCAACTTCCTGCCAGCCTGCCTGCCTACCAGCATACCTGCCTGGCTGGCCCTGTGCCTACCTGCCTAACTGCCTGCTTGCCTGCCTGCCTGTCTGCCTTCCTGCATTCCCACTCAATTTGAAGGGTTCGATTATTGCCCAATTTTTCTAGCCTTTGCCTGGCTCTGAACCAGGGAGGACCACTCAATCTGTCATTTGAAGGGAATCTCTATCTTTAGGGCCAATTTCTCTAGCCCTTGCCTGGCTCCAAACCAGGAAGGACCACTCAGTGTGTCATTTCGAAGGGTCTGTGTAGGCCCAATTTCTCTAGCCCTTGCCTGGCTCCGAACCAGGGAGGACCACTCAATGTTTATAATCTTGAACCGGACAAGACTGTTGGGGTTGCAGCTGTGCAACTTCCCCTAACCCTAACCCTAACCCAATCTAAACAATGCCTGTATGCCTCCCATCCTAACATTCCACCAGCGCAATGCAGTTATGCCTGGCTGTCTACTCTGTCTATATGACTGCCTACCTGAATGCTTCGCCTGCCTGCCTGCCTTCCACCTTTGTCTGCCTGAATGCCTGTAATTCTGCTGCATGTATGGATCTAATAAGGGCTACATAATTAGCCCAGTTTTTATAGGGCTTCCCTATTCTTTATAGCAGCCCAGGAATATTTTTTTCTAGGGTCAGTGTAGGCCCAATATTTTCTCATTGGCCATGGCTGGTCTGAGTGTAGTACACCCTAATACCTGCCTTCCTCGATGCGTTCCTCCCTTCCCTGGGGTTTTGGAGCCACTCTGCTTACAAAGTGGTCAAAATGCACTTTACAACAACCTACCTCAAAGTCTGATTAGCAGGGGCATTGCTCTCCTTACACCCTTAAAGAAATAGCCCTGTTCTCCTGCATCCACTCTGTCTCCTGGGTTGACAAAACTCGGTCTCCTGGGGTGGAGAAACTCTGCCTCCAAAGGCAGAAACAATCCTCCCTCCTGGCACTTTGGCTTTGTGCCTTCCCTAGCCTGGGTGGATACCCTGCAAGCCTGCCTTCCTAACTGTAAGCCAGACTGCCTGCTTCCCTGCCTGCCTGGCTGCCTGCCCGCCCCTCTGCCTACCTGCCTGCCTGTCAGGCTCCCGGGACTCCCGGCTTGGAGGTGGCCTTCCAGGTGCTTCTCCTTCAGCCTATCAGCAGTTCAGTGCTTCAAGTTCAGCCTCCGAGCTGACATGCGCGCTGTCGGCCACTCTCCTCGACTTCCCCAGGCAGCAACTCCTGCTGGCCCCGCCTCTAGGCGGAAAATCACTTGAGGAGACCAACTTTAACAGTCACAGTCATCATGAAGTATTTTGTTTAGAATTGGCTTTCCTGGGTGGACTGTGTCTCCACTGGGCAGGCAAAACTCTGGCCTAGTGGCCTCAAAAAAACTCTGGAAGCTTTGTTGAGAGATAAAAAAACTCTGGCTTTGCTGCGTTCCGTGGACTCTGTCTCCACTAGGTTGGTGGTATTGGTCTCCTGGTTTTGAAAACTGCCTCCAAAGTAGGCGGCTGAAAGACTCTGTTCTCCACTGGGTTGGTGGAACTTGTCTGTGGACTCTGTCTCCACTGGGTTGGTGGAATTGGTCTCAAAACTGGCCTCAAAAGTAGGTGGCTGAAAGAATCCCTCCCCGTTGTTCCCCGCCGTTCTGGCTTCGTGGCTGCGTGCGTGGACTCTGTCTCCACTGGGTTGGTGGAACTTGTCTCCGTCCTGGGTAGTCAAAACTGGCCTCCAAAGTAGGCGGCTGAAAGAATCCCTCCCCATTGTTCCCCGCCGTTCTGGCTTCGTGGCTTTGCCGCATGCATGCGTGGACTCTGTCTCCACTGGGTTGGTGGAACTGGTCTCCTGGTTTGGAAAAACTGGCCTCCAAAGTAGGCGGCTGAAAGAATCCCTCCCCGTTGTTCCCCGCTGTTCTGGCTTCGTGGCTTTGCTGAAAGCAGACAAGAGCAGCTGAAGGTGGGCCCACATGTCCTCCGGATCATGCTGAGCAGGAGGGAAGCCTCCGCCCGTGGCCGCCTGAGACAACACCGAGGCCACTTCCGGCAGCACGTGACACGGCAGGGAAGCTGGACGGGGTGGAGGGCAGCGGAGGGTCTCTGCCCTGGAGATGGGCCTCGAAATTCGCCACCTGGTCAAGGAGAGAGAAGGTCTGCTCGCTCCATGAGCAAACCGGTCTCCTCAGGATACTCCAAGTGGCGATGATTCCCCAAGAGATTGAGGGGAACTCATCCGGGTGAGGGGGAAGCATCTGAATCTCTGACCGCTAGTTGACCAGGGTGGCATTTGCTTGGCTTTACAAGGAGTGTCATGGGGAGGGGACATTGAGAGGAGTAGAGTAGAGACCCTCATCCAGATTTGGGGGAGGAACGGATTACTGTGTCTCCTGCTGCCTCTGAGAGGTTGAGGGGAAATGGGATGGATAAAGGCTTCAAAACAAAACAAAACAGAAGTATAACAGGCAGCCAGACCAAGTAGGGTGGCCGGTTCAGTCAGCGTTGACCAAGAGAAAAAAAGAATATTGCATTCTGCCCACTTTGTTTGCTTTATTGCATAGGATGCAGTCTTATGCTATGATATATTTATTAAATATCTTATTCATCACCCAGTTTAAAGTGTTTTCTGTCTGCTCTGGGTCATTGTGGGACGCCCCCATGCTCTGGGAAGTCAAATTGCGCTAAATCGTGGTAGAAACAACAAACAACGAACGAAACATCGAACTGAAAAATTTCCGAAAAAATCGCGACAAACGGAAATGGAACGAAAAGGACCCATTCCGACAAACGAAAAATCGAAACGTCATTTTTTCTGGTCGTGCCCATCTCTAACGCAGATCATCTCCAATAGACTATATGGAAAGATGGCCAGCTGTTCTTCCTTAGTGATTGCCAAGTTCAGGTCCCCCTACTCTAGTCCCAAGGAATAGAAGAATAGACCATTTCACAGTAAGCATGGAAACTCCCTTTCCAAAAGGCTCTGTATGCAGAATGAAGAGGGGCTGCTATCTTGGCCTTTGCATCTGGCAGCAAAATGCTTCAGACTTAAATGCTCACAAACTGAAAGGGAGAATATAAATTATATTAACTACATAAAACTAATTGTGTCTGAGGAAAAGCTGCTCTGAATTCCTGTTTATATTTGATCACATGGAGCATTAGCCCTCACTTACATTGGAAGTACAGGAAATTCAGATGTGCCTAACCAAACAGGCAAGCAGCAGGTGTGAAGAGCTGGTGCAATATAGGGGACAAATGGCCTGCTTCAAATGGAAGGCCTCAACTAGAACTCCCAATCTATCATGGCGAATGAGGCTGAGCCATCCTACAAGGTGTTTGTAAATTTAAGATGGCACACATAGTCTATCTTGAGTTCCCTTCGGGGGGGGGGGGGAATTGTACAGGGCTGCAATTTAATTTAAAAACATCCACTCTTCACTTGAGATCATTTTGGAGATGCTATGTCCAGGATGTGTTTAGACCTAACAATGCTATTACCTATTTCATTTCTTTCTCAGAATGTTCCAAATTAGACAGTTACCAGAAGTAGTACACTGATTTATTTTACATACAGAATTCTAAGGATTATAAAAGGAATTTCTATGATAGCTGAAATTATGGAAGTGGCTTCCTAGCTTATACAAAATTCCAGGAAAATGAAGGCCATCTTTAGTGGGTTACCAGGTCTAGGGCAGTGCTCCCCAACCTTTTTGTCCCCGCGGACCGGGAAATTTTTGAAAATTTTTCTGTGGCCCGAAGCTGGGGGAGGGGGGGAGGGGGGAGAATGCGAAAGGGGGTCCGCGGGGAGGCAAAGGGGGTGAAAGCAAAGGATGGGAGGGAAGGAGGGGGAGGCACGAGAGCGGCGGCGGCGGCACTCACCGGCTTGGGGCGTCGGGCGTACCACTCCCCGCCACACACGGGCGGGGTGGGGGGGAACCCGGGGCTCCTGGGCAGGCAGGCCCCCGCCCCCTCCTCCGGCGCCGGGGCCGGAAGCCGCGCGTGGGTCTCGCTGCTGGCGCCCCGCTTGCTCCTGCTGCTGAGCCTCCTCCTCCGCTATCGCGGCACCGACGAGCCGCCGCCGCCTGCTCCTGCTCCGGTTCCTCCTCCTCCTCCTCCCGCCACTGCCGCCGGAGGAGCAGCAGCAGCCACCCCCCCAACAATCGCCCCCGTCCCGCCGCCGCCGCCGCCACCCCTCCGCAATTGCCCTCGCTGCTGCTCCGTCAGCAGCAGCGGGAGGAGGAGGAGGAGGAGGAGGAGGAGGAGGAGCAGCAGCAGCAGGCGGCGGCGGCATGCGCGGGCGGGCGGGTGCTGCGCGTGGGTCTCGCTGCTGGCGCTGCGCTTGCTCCTGCTCCTGCTGCCACCACCGCCGTGGGCCTCCTCCTCCGCCGGGGAAAGCGAGCGGAGCGCCAGCAGCGGGATCCCGGGGGGAGGAGGAGGAGGATGGGCGCCTCCACCTCCTCTTCCCCAGAGGAGAGCAACGGACCGAGGAGAGCCCGGTCTTCTGGGCCACCGCCACCGCCGCCACGTCCCTCCTGGCGGAGCGCCAACGCGCCATCTTCCTCCTCCACCGCCCGCCTGCGGGAGAGAAGAGGAGGAGGAGGAGGGCGGCGGAGGAAAAGGGGAGGAGCCTCCCCGGCCTCCCCAGGCGGCCCGGTGCCGACCGGTCCGCGGACCAGGGGTTGGGGACCACCGGTCTAGGGTATAGGACTTTAGCAAAAAAGCGATTTCCCATTTCCAACCTACTCCAGCGAGAATGTTTATTACATTGAACCTGGGGATTATACAACTCAATAATATATTGCCTTAAACAACCAAATTAATTCATCTTTCAGTTCTTCTCTGTTAGTGAAAGTCCTCAATATTATGTTTTACAACATCAGAAACAGTACCTGTAGAGCAGCCTCTTCCAATATCTCAAGATCTTCTTCAAATTCACTGCCTATTTGCACAAAGGAAAATCACCATGAAATCAAAATACAAATGAATGCTTTGAAATAATAATAAATTTGCCATTAAATAAACTGGAAACTTGATTTCTTCCTAAACTTGTTTCTATCAGTCAGCGAATGTCTGTTCATTGTCTGTAACAAAATAAGAACATCTGAAAGCTATATAATATTGCTGGGATGACATCTTAACTTGTGTGGTGAAAACCCACTTGACTCAATAAAAACAATCTATACTAACAAACTCCAGATATATATTTTTTAAAATTATGCTAGTATAGGGATGGCTGATCTCACTAGAGTCGAAGATCATTTTTCAGATTTGTCAGCAGCTACAAGGCTGCATTTTTAAGAAGTGGAATTAATGAGGCAATTTGTATACATATATTTTTAAATTCTAAGTGAATGATAATGTACTGTAAAGACTGCTGTAGGTTGCAGCAAAGGAAAATGGATTTGATTGAGAAAATGCATTTTAATTGTGGGGGAAACCCTTATACTCTTTAGTGGGCCAGAGTGTGTTAAAAAAAATAAAAATTTGAATGCAAGCGCACTGAGGTCTCCTTGAATCATAGAAAAATTGTTCCCTACTTCCATAGAGGGTCTTTTTGGGATGGGGGATAAAAACATTAGAGGTATAAGGATGGTGGTGGGGCAGTGGGTGCTGGACTGAAAAAATGGCCCTAGAGCTACATGGCTCCCCCACAAGTCACACAATGCCCACTCTTGCAGTACTACTGCTGTTAGGAAACTTGACATCAGTCAGTATCCCCAGTCCTCCTAAGTCAGGACATAAAACGAATATCCAGTATATAATAAAAAGTACTTCATGTAATAAGATAAGATGAACAGAAAATTACTGTGACATTATAATAAAATAATTTCACAAGTTTTCTATAGAACATCTTAAAATGATTGGCATATGATGTCCGTTGGCTGAAATCCACAGAAATGGTTGTCAGAATGTTGGCCCTCTTACTAGAGATGTAAAATTTCCAGATATTTTGAAGCTTGGAAAAAACCAGTTTTTTTCCTCCCCCCCACCCCAAGAAAAAAACAGAAACTGTCAGAATTTTTTTAAATGCTATCTTAGCCCTCATCCCCCTTTACAGCTTGAAAGTAATTATGTTACTTTAGGAAAATAAAATATGACTATGGACAATTTGACTTGGCATAACATTATCACAACTAGTATATTAAAATGTATCCAAGCAATTATTACAAACAGAATTTACTTTTAAAATAATATTTCTTTGTAATTGTAAGTAACAAATGTAATAACAATATCCTGAGCTGTTTACTAGTTTATGTGGAACAAAACAACCTCTACAAAACAATGTTTAAAAATTCAGAATTAACAATTATTCATATCTCCCCTCCACAGCATTAAATAAAAATAAAATAAAAACCTCATTCTCATAAAAAGAATTGAAGAGGGGGGAATGTATAGAAGGGAGTGGGACTAAATTTCAATGAATTTTTAAAGAAATGATTTGGAAAATATTTGAGCACCCTGTCTTAAAATAGTTTATTCATCATGTTAAAATAAAACATTCCATAATCATTTTTCTTTTTCCAATTTTTCAAATTATTCAGAAAAAAAAACAAGCAAAAAAGGCTTCAGGAAAAAAATGGGGTTGAAGAACCGTGCTATTTTCCTGACTTTTTCCAGTTTTTTTTTCTGGGGCCTCAAATCTACCTCATCAAAAGAGTAACACTAGAGAGGAGACATCTAATTACCGTGAATGCTTGGGAAGCTCTCAAAAGCAGTTGAATGTTGTGGTATTACAAAGTGCTATTAGTATACCCATAAATACATCAAGAAAGCTCTCTGGTCAGAACCAGTCATTTTTAATGGCACATCTTTTCATCTCCCACCATCCCTCAAAACCTGCATTGTGATTTTGCACTGAATCCTACCCCAAACTACTTCTTTTGAGAAAGACATACCAACAGGAAGTGCCAGATCCTTCTTCATCAAGGCAGCTGCACATGCTCCTCCTAAATTAGCCAGCTCTTTTTCAAGCTGAATGATGCCCTTTAAAAAAAAAATTAAACCAAATAATAATCTGGTTTTTAGGAGCTCAGCAGAAAGTTAACAGTGTGTGGATTTCTAATAAACAACAAAGAAAATATTCTTACTAGATACAACGGTAGTAAAAGTGTACATTTTTGAGCCCCAGAATACTGCACTTGTTAAAACGGAGTCTGAGGGAGCAGCTGTCGTTACCTGCAGCGCTTGGGCCATGTTTGTGATCTGGCCAAAGCACACGGAGGACGATACTTTGCAGCAAGTGCATGCCAGGCTTGTCAGGTGTCCCGTTTTTGGTGGGACATTCACGGATCAATCACTCTTTCCTGCCATCTTCCTGAAAAATCATTTCCCCCTGAACATTCAAAATATTTGCCTTCCAATGTAAATGTAATTTAATTAGATTTTTAGCTTATTAATAACTACCTGAATGAGCAGCCCTTTTTCACTAATGCTCAAATATCTGCCTAAAACACATTTGTAGATAAATAATATAAACTTCTATAATTAAAGAAGTGAAATACAACATATAACATGTATTCCCCCAAATCTATAAAGAAGGCTGATCGCCGCAGAATTGATGCTTCTGAGCTGTGGTACTGGAGAAAAGTCTTGAGAGTCCCCTGGACTGCAAGGAGATCAAACCTATCCATCCTGAAAGAAATCAACCCCGAATGTTCACTGGAAGGACAGATTTTGAAGCTGAGGCTCCAGTACTTTGGCCACCTCATGAGGAGATAGGTCTCCTTGGAAAAGTCCCTGATGTTGGGAAAGATTGAAGGCAAAAGGAAAAGTGGACGGCAGAGAATGAGATGGTTGGACGGTGTCATCGATGCAACCAATATGGATTTGACCAAACTCCAGGAGGCAGTGGAAGACACGAGTGAACGACTGAACAACAACAACAATACCCCCAAATCATTGTTGTGATCCAACTGGGATCACATTTACACATTTTCCAAAAGAAAGTAATAATATTACTTATTTCAGAACAACCCCCCACACATGTATTTTGCAAATATACTTATCCAGTAAAAATTAAACACAATGCAGATAATCTGAACAAATGAAATTACATTATGTAGTTTTAAAAGACTGCAATGCTTAAAAACATATTCTCACCTCATCAGCCCCTGGACTAAATTCATAGCCAATTGCAAAACACTTGAAACCATAGAAAGAAGCCTTTTCATCTTTTACATAGTCAGATGCAGTTTCCAGTGAAAAGAGTGCCTCGTTACCTAACGTGGAGCAACAGATAAGTGAAATTACAAAAATGAGTAAGAAGTCAATCATAATCAAAGCAAAACAGATAATTTTTGAAATTAGTCATAATATAAAATGCAATTTTGGACAAGAAATTGTTCCTGCAACACTGTAACATTTTCAATTGAAACATCAAGAAAACAGAGAACCACAGCACAGTTTATAAAAATATAATTAGACAAGGCAGATGTTTTAAAAACTATAGTACCTGGCAGCACTAAGATCATAGTAGGCCATCCAGATGAGCCTGAAAATTTCTTTAGTTCTATCCATGAATTAAGATTTTCATGAACCGCAGCCTGCTTTTGTCCAAACCCGGACATCTGGATGAGACGGGCTGGAATGAGCAAGCGAAGAACATCTTCAGCTTGAGCAGTTCCACACTGAGCATCAAACTCTATTGTCATCCACCTGACACATTCTGGAAAGGTCACCTAAATAAAAATTGAAAGATAAAAGTAAGCTTTCATTTGGCCACTTCACTGACATTTTCCCTAAATGCAACAGTCTACATATGAGAGATCCACTGAATCAATGAGAATGCTGTTAATGCTGTTAAGTCCACTGATTTCAAGTGGTCTAATGTCCTTGGGAGGAACAACTGGTTTTATTTTGACTCATCACTAGCTTAAATTCAATACCAAGATAAAAGGAATCTAATTAGTATAATTGTATTTACAATACTACTCTTAATGCTATGTTCTCTCCCCCTTACAGAGAGTGTAAGAAAATTAAGGATGTTAGGACATAGAGTCATTTTTCTTAGTCTGATATGAGCAGCACATTTTCACTCTGCAGTAGCTTTCTAGAAGTGTGGACGTTGAATGCATATTGGACATTTCGCATCACGTGGATAACGCAGCAAGAAGTTCTCATCATCACAGAAAGAAGATTTGCCACTAATCATTCTTCAGCCTGGCAAAGTTTTGCTTGATCATGATTCTTCGTTAGTTAGAGTTAGGTTTATTTAGATTGGCCATGGATTCCAGTAAAGAGTTAGGAAGTTTACTTAGATTAGTATTTTTTTAGGTTTTTTAGGTTAAATAAGCTTTTTTTAGGTTAAATAAGCTTTCCTTTTAAGTCTGTTATATTTTGATTATATTTTGAAACTTTGTTAGATCTATTTCACTTTATAATTTTGATTGGAAATAAATCTCCATATACTTTACTTTTGCCTTTGAAGATGTTTCATTTTATTTTGCTAAGTTTTGGTATTTTAAAAGAACCCAGGAATCTGCCTTGCTGATTTAATGCCATTGAAGAGACTGCTGAAGTGCTGGAGTTTGTTTTAATTAAATCACAGGTTGAAGGGGGCAGAATTCTGGACATAGAGCACCAGAGATGGCTCATAAAATAAATAAATAAATTACAATAGATGGCTTTGCAGCAAGATGAGGTAGAACCTACCTTGTAGTGAGTAACACATGCTGGTTTGTAGGGGTGCTCAGATTCAATAACGGCATAATGGTTAGAGGTAGTGCAAGCAGAGAGCCCTTGTTCTGGCTGATTTCCTGTGGTGCTATCTGTAGACTGATTAGGATTGAAGGCAGGAGGGGCATACTTCTGATTCAAAACTGCTACAGATGGAAGCAACTGCTGAACAAGGCCAAAAACCTCAACAGCAACCTGGAGTATAGCAACAAACAAGTTCAGGTATTTGAAAAAGTGCAACTATAGCTCTTGCTTTCTTTATAGCATTTTAGTTTAATAAGCAGTACAGTAATGCCTCGAATTATGAATGCCTTGAATTACAAAAATATTGAATTATGAAAGGAAATCCACTGGTATAAGGAAATCTCCCTATACCTGAGGTGCTAGAGTGGCGCAGAGGGGGAAATTCGAAAGCCTGGTCCCCAATACTGGCTGCCCCGATACAGCAAGGGGACGAACAAGCAAGCAGTGAAGTCACCCCTCACCCACTCATTCCGCTGCTGCGTCAGGGCAGACGGTGCCCCCCTCGCTGTAGCCAGGTGGCAGTGGCAAGGGGGATAGCGGCTTTACTCCTGCGGCCTGGTGTCGTTTCAGCCACAAGTGAGACTGGGCGGCTGGAGTAAAAGCAAAGCAAAGTATTCGGCTTGTATACTGCCCCATACCACTTCAAGTAGTCTCTGGGCAGTTTACAATTTAATGACAGTATGCAAGTTACACATTGCCCCCCCCCCAAAACAAGCTGGGTACTCATTTTACCGACCTCTCAAGGCTGAGTCAACCATGAGCCAGCTACCTGGGATTGAACCCCAGGTCATGAGCACAGTTTTAGTTGCAGTGCAGAGATTTAACCACTGCACCACGAGGCTCCTAAAGCCGCTACCTCACCTTGCTACCTGGCAATGGTGAGGGGGGGGCAGTGGCTGCCTCGACGCAGCGAGGGAACGACCAGACGAGTGGTGTCATTCCCCGCCAGCTCATCCCCTTGCTGTGTCGGAGGAGCCACTACCCCCCCTCGCCACAGGCGAGTAGATGTGGCAAGGGGGGCAGTGGCTTTACTCCTGCCGCCCCGTCTTGCTTCAGCCAGTTGCGCTTTAAAGTTCTTGCACTTTAAGGCTTTGCAACCAGCCACACGACTTTGCTCCCCACCAAACTGGCCTCCCTTAGCCCAACACTGGCCACAGTGGGCAAAGGGCAGCCAGTTTGGTGGGAAGCAAAAGCGAGTGGCTGGTTGCGAAGCCCAGCACCCTCTGGGGGGACACTCCAAGCGCCTGAAAGCAGAAGGCACCTTACAATTATGGGAGCTCACAGTATCTTTCCCCCAGAAGCTTCGCCTCCTTGCCACCCTCCTCCTTTCAGCTTTTGGGTACCTGAAAAGAAGGGAACCACTCTGGGGTTCCCCAACTATTTTTGACTTGGGATCACCTTCTTTCCTCTTCAACTGGGACTTGGCTGCTTCATCTTCCCAGACAAGGAGCAGGAAATGGGACCTGACATAATCAGGGAACCCCAGAGTGGAGGTGGGGGTAGGGTGGGTCACCGAGTTGGGGAGGCTGTCCCGACCTAGCAAAGCATGGGAAAAGCTCCCCCCCTTTGCTGGCTTGGGGACAAAACCCCTCAATCAACCAGCAGCCGAGGTTCAGCTGCTTTTGGAGGCGTGCTGGCAGCCCAGGTGATTTTGACAGCTCAGCAGCCTTGGCTGCTGGTTGACTGAGGGGGTTTCCCACCAACCCAACAAAGGGGGGACGACGCTCTTACCCTGCTTTGCTGGGTCGGGGCAGATTTCCCATAGGAATGCATTGAAAACCAATTAATCCGTTCCCCTTTTGCCTTTTTTCAGAGCTTTGGAACAGATTAACTGGTTTTCAGTGCATTCCTATGGGGAAACCACATTTTGACTTACAAAAATATTGAGTTATGAAAATTCTGTTGGAATGGATTAATTTCGTAATTCGAGGCATCACTGTACTAATATTCACATTGGCTTAATCTAATCCATCATTCAGTATAAAAACATATACCTAGTAAGCAAACAACAGACAAGCGTGAACTTTATGCCACTGGAAATTTGAAAATGACCTGAGCAGATGAGTACAATACCACTTGCTCAGACTAAGAACAACTAGCTATAGTTCTGAATACAGTAATTAAATTCAGTGAAAAATTTGCACTCAGCCAGAATAGTCAATTGGATTATTGACATGAGCTGGAATGGAGCTAAAGAACAAGGCCTAGTTTTGAGTATGGAAATCTTTAAGTTTTTTTAATATCATTACTATACAATGATGTGATGATCCACAAGGGAAAGAAGCCCTAACAAATATTTTTGTAGAACTATGCTTAAGATATATTTCAAGGTCACCTTCTCAACATAGTAGAAACTAAAAATAAATCGATAATTCTTGTATTAAAAATGACAACCATACTTAAGTCTCACAAAAATGTGATTTTAAAATTCAATTATTGCATTTTTGAAGAACATACTTTGGGAATAGCTGCAGCCACTGGACCTATATAGGCTATGATAAGAGGAAGGAGCATAGAAAATAGACTGGAAGAGCTGAGCAGTTCTGGAATGTCATCTGCTAAAAGAAATAAAAAGCAATAGTTGTTATGGCTAAAATACTCTTAATGCGAAATTACAGATCCTTTCCCATTACGCACTAAAATAGCTAAAATATAGTAGAACAATTATGTTACTTAAAAAAGGTACACTTGAGCTACAATTAAATGTTTTATGTCCTGTTAGTTACACTAAGAGAGCCATTAAGTCATACTTGACTATAATGGCACTAGACTATGGCTGAACCCAGCCCTATGGTATTTAACTGTTATATGTAATTTTTACATTGTTTCCATGTCTTTACTTAAGACTTGAATTTATTTTATTTAATCTCAAGACCGACTGAGAAGTTACTTTTCTGCCTATAGCTGCAGGCAAGAGAAGGGCTACAGTTGCCATATCTATTGCTCATTCTCCCATGCAGGGAGAAAAACAGCAGGGCTGCATTAAAATATTAAAATATTTGGGGCACCATCACTGCATTGCATGCATAGTGCAATAGACAAAGGAAACTCCTTTCTTCTGTGTGCATGGAAGTGTTGAGCTAGAAGGCAGGGTTTTATCTGTATAAACACCACACCCGAAAGTAAAATATTTGGAAATAACTTCTCTTTCCAGTACATCTTTAAATTATCTCCCAAACAATATAATCATGGCAGGAAATAATTTATACATCTAGTAAAGACCTTATGAAAATCAATGACAATACAGGATCACACTACCACAAATGGGTCTTGAAAAGGGGGGAACATTCCTTGTAGAATATCCTTACCATCTACAGCAAGGGCTCTGTGTAAAAGGTCTTTAGCAGCTCGCACCACGGCATTCACAACAGAAAGTGCTCTGCTACAATTTTTATCTTCTTCGTTGGCTTTACTTAAGAGCTGTGACTGCAGATCACCATCATACTCACTTCTGTAAAAGAGACTAATTACTCACAGAAGTACATATGCCTATTAAGCGCCATACGGTATAATAGGCAAACAGTGAAATTTTCCAATTACATGACAAGACACATATTAAAGCATATTTTGTCCCTTCCTTCCTTACTTCTTACCTTAAAATACTGCCTTTCTTCTAATGAATAAACATTCATGGCTAACCTTCATCTATAAAATAACCCTATGATGTAATGTTGAGAGAGACATACTGGCTCAAAGTCACTCAGAGTATCATTGGCCAGCAAAGAAAATACACTTGAATCTGCATTTTTTTTTCAAAACTCAGGTAATCACTGTAGCTGTGCAGACACCAATTGACTTGCAGGAGTAGGAGAGGATTGGGGAGGCAGAGGAAGAGAGTTGTGTTTGCACAGCAGAAGCTGCCTCTCACAAGGTGCTGTCAATTTCCATCTCTGTTTTATAATTTAGTTTTCCTGAACTGACTTAAGGATACAGGACTCCTTGAAAGCCTGGTGAGGGGAACTATTCTGGTAAGCACCTTTGTCTTTAGATCAGGTGATCACACTGGGCAGAATGCAAACAAAAGTGATGTCATACACAGTGTGGACAAAGTAGGTAAGGAAAATCTGTTTTCCCTATCACACAATACTAGGATTAGGGAGCACTCCATGAAACTTCTGGGTGCTAGATCTCAAACAAATAAGAGAACATACTTTTTCACCCAGAGGATCACTGGTCTATGAAACTCCCCACCAGAAGAAGCGGTGACAGCTGTCAACACTGACAGCTTTAAGAAAGGATTAGATAAGTTCTTGGAGAACATGGGTGTCAATGGCTATCATTATGGATGCCTAAGGACAACCTTCGAGTTAGAGAGATAGGCAGGATATCTCTCAATGCCATTTGTGGGGAATCATAAGCAGGTGAAGACATCTGCTTTGGAATACCCTGAAGCAAACAGTGAGCCATTGTGTGAGACAGAATGCTGGACTGGATGGGTTGTGGCCTGTTCCAGCAAGGCTGTTCTTATGTTCTTATGAGGTCTTCACAGTAATTAATATTGGAACAAATGTAATACAATATTCCTGCAGAAAATTTTGCTTATATTTGTTTAGACCTACATCAGTATAAATACCTAATAATAATAATAATAATAATAATAATAATAATAATAATAATAATAATAATAATAATAATAATAATAATAATAATAATAGAAGTCATTTATTAAAATGTTATAATTCATACCTGTAATAAAGTATCTGTGGAATCTGTCCTCGTGTCTGATTTGTGCCATTACTACTCAAACTACATGTACTAAAAGTAAAGGTTACACCATCTGGACACTGGACTGTGGTCATTCCTCCATCTCCATTAGCTGTGCGACTCCCATAGTTCCTTAAACGGACTGCATATTTCACATTTTCCTTCAAATTAGATGGCAAGAAATATGTCATGTGCAATGTTTTATTGAGGTATTGTTCATATATGTATGAGTCACTTTGCATGTTTTAAGAGTTGAGAGTTTTAAGGGCAGCCTACTAGTATTTGACTCTTTTTCACATTTCTGTTCAAACAGCTGTTATGCAGTTCAGTTTTATGCACAATCATATTTGTGTTATATGTTTTCAATAAGAGACAGAGAAACCCTACTAGAGCAACCTTTCCCACTGCATGTTACCCCCACCCCCAGGCACTCTCTGTTATTAACAGCGGCTTTAGAATTAACTTGTTAGACTTCATAAACGCAGCTGAGTTCTGTCACCAACAACATGAAACAGAAACAACTTTCAGATAGAAAAACTGTTATATCTATTTACCTTCAGTGGAACAACCTTGTCAAGTTTAATTTCAGCAATATCACTTGGAGAGTCATCTGTAGTATAAGTTCCTTTTACTAACTCGAGAGATGTCCATCTATGAGAATGAGTTGAATCTCCTGTATGATCACTCTAATTTAAACAAGAAAAAAGAGAACCTTTCAAATGTTTGTGGAGACAAAAATCCTAGTAGCACAACCTTGCCTTCATGGTTCTATCCTCATCACACAAAGGCCTTCCTGCTCTCTCAAAAGACTCCATCCTTTTTCCTTGCAGCTACTATAATTAAAACTCTGTCCAAGAACTACTGATTATCTTGTCATATTTTAAAAAAGGAGAACAAATCTATTTTTAAAAAAGATGCTATACTGTTTTATATCCTCCAATGACAAGGGTAATACTGCAATTGCAGCATTATACTACTAAATAATTTTTTAAAGCAGTGCTACCTTTTTAGAGTCATTCACTGGCCTACAACTACTGCAGGTATGTCCAAACTTTGGCCCTCAAGATGTTTTGGACCACAACTCCCACAGTCCTTTGCCATTGGAAATACAGGCTTGGAATTCTGGGAGTTGTGGTCCAAAACATCTGGAGGCCGAAGTTTGGATATACCAAAATAACTGAGTCAAGACATAACACATGATGACTATGCCGGTATTAAAAAGACAGCAGGGGCGGGAGTGGGAGAGCAATGCCTGTCCCAATATAAATGCTTGCAGGATTGATTGGTGGAAAGGCAACATAACAACGTGATTTGTGAACATACAGGGTGTACACAGAATGCATCACTAGGACATATATGTGCATTTTATTCTGCACTTTGCAGTGTAAAGAAATTTGGCATGGACTGAAGAGTCTTCTCTTTCCCCCCCCCCCCTTGCAAGGACATCAAAGCAGGCAGATATGGGTGATATGAATTCTAGTTATCTTCTGCTGTACTGAACTCTGTTCTTTTCATGAACAAAAAATGAAGTTACTTGGCAATTTTTATGTACAATACATACATCATCAACTAGTACTTCCAGTTCATATTCATGGATGCCTCCACCTCCATAGACAGAGAATCCTACAACAATAACCCCGGGTTTATCCACAGAGAAACAAATAGCATCAGGGGACCCATTCCCAGTATTCCAACTTCTTCCTTGGCTTGTTTTTGTGAATCGATTTGGACTTGACTTGACAGAATGCAGAGAGTTAAGTCCATCAGCCTGGAATGAAACAAAACAGTAAATGAAACAGAAGTGATTTTGAATTAGAGCCATGTTTCTCAAGCAACTGAAAATGGATAGTACTGCCTATCTGTTCCTAATGTTACTTGATTTATCTGGGATAGGTGAAAAAAAAGACAGGCAGAAATATGGCAGTTAGATATTCCCAGGATGGGGCACAATGCATCAAAAGCTTCAAATCCCTCCCTGCTATTTTGAGAATGATAAATTAGAGAAAAAATTTAAAAATGAACATGAAAATATTAATCACTTTAATGCAGCATTAGCTTAGTATGCACTGACCTATCCTGGGACTATGGCATTGTATTTGTTCTAGTCAATAAACCATGTTACCTCTGATCCCAGTGCTGAAGCGGTGAGTTCACTCACAATGCTTGCAAGTAATCCACAGGTGTTAGAAACAAGATGTGCAGAGAAAAGTTCATTTTCACGTCTAAGACTGTTTCTCACTGGCAAGACAACAATCACTAGCATTTTTTCAAGTACTTCACGAAAGCTTGTCATCCCTGAGATATTTTCTTCACTCTGTAGAATTAGTTGATAGCAAGAGAAATGAGCTAGTCGTATAAAGCTACTTGTGCAATTTTAGGAGGGGACTGATTTCACCCATGCATTTAAGATCACCCAGTAATTCAGAACTAATATTATGAACCACTAGCCAGAATTATCTTGCCCAACTATGCAAATTGTATAACTTTTGGAGGCAAACTGCCCCAAGAATCACTATAGACATTATCACTTGCATGCTGAGTCATGGAATTCAGTAAACAACACATAATGCCTGCAGTGCTTTCTTAACCTCAGGCAATTTGCCTCCAAATGTTACGCAGTCTGTGGAATGGCAGTGTATCTACAATGAGGATTTCGGCCTCTGAAATACGCTCTGTCTCAGTTAACACCAGAACTGCAACTCCAACATATAGCAGATGACGGTTGTTTTAGATATTATTTAATACTTGATGCTGTAGTAGCACCTAAAAACAGGCATATATAAATTCATCCATATCTACAGGAACAGTGGCATTATAAAACTCTTGGTAGGTTTGAATGTTAAACAAATACTGGAAAGCCACATATTCAGTGAGAGGGGTTGCTACAGAGATGCCTTTCCTCCGCTGTTCGAAGGCTCACTCTAGATAACTTTTGAAGTTACTTCCAGCTCTACGACTTTACAATCTAAGAAATATGTTGTAATGCCCTGTAAAAATGACCACCAAGTAAGAAGAACACATCAGGTCTAGGAACCTTTTATCTCATATATACAACTGCAGCTTTAAGCTCTGGAGTAAGACTTTCTTCTGTAGCATGCCATGGATCCCTCCTATGTTTCCATGTTCAGTAGTACATTAGTCCATGTCATGCGCTGTGTTTATACACTGAGATGAGCACTTCATTACCAGCTATAGGCAAATTGCAAGGTCCTACATACCACTGTGCTATATTTGTGTACATATGCACAAAGCAAAGAAATACTCAGATCACACTTGCAAAATGCAGCTCTTACTGAGATTCAATGGAAGCAACACACAATTCAGAGAGAAAGACATTCCCGAAAAGCAGACCAAAATTAGTCCTTTCTTCTGTTTCTGGGTTGGGATGTCACTAATGATTTCTGTATAGACTATGAAATAAAACACTATCAAAAGTTGCTCCAAATTGCTTGTGCTATAGCAGTGATTCCCCCCCCCCCCCAGAATATCTTCACCTGACTGAGCTTTTCCATATGTGCTACAAGCAGAGGGAAGCGGTGGGCGAGTGCAGAGTCATTCTCAGTGCTAACTTGTTTCACCATAGAACGAAGCAAGACTTCCCCATCATAAGCAATAGGAAAAATCGAGGTAAGCTTCACAGAGGTATGGCAGAGGGCTGACATGACAGCTGCAAGAAGTCTACTACTTGAAGTCTTAAAATTTGCTTCCTGGATATCCTTTAAAAGAAAAGAAAAAAATGTAAGTAGGACAAAGTGAAACAATATGAAAAAAAATGAGAACAGTATGCGTCTGTCTGACTATAACTACTTTCTATCCATTTCCCAACAATGTGTCTCATCCCAAAGCCATTTTAACCTTCAGTGTAAGGAGTTTTGACAACTGCCCAGAAAAAAAGGAATCTCCTGGAAGAAAGGAGGAGGGGAAAGGAGACAAGGAGGATGTGATGAAGACAGCAAGGCCAGAACAGCCAGCCAGAACTGAGGGACAACAGGATGGAAAAATGCGAAGTTCAGGTGACTGGGACGGCGCAAAGAACTTAATGCTTAACTTTCTCTTCCTCTCTTCATCATTCCCCTCCCACCCACCCCCAAGGTAACATTGTCAACAAAACTTTCAGCTCTGTACTTTTAAGTAATCTGAGTTTTAAAAGCTTAGTCATTTACAAGACAATTATCTGCTAAAGAACATTATACTGTATCTTGTCCCAAATACAAAATCAGGATATATTAGAACCAAGTAATGCAACAGATATTTAGTTAAACTCCTGCCTGTCTAAACAGCAAGATATATTTCATCTGACAGAATGCTGTCAGAGAGTCTGACAACCTAACCAAAGCAATCTTACAAGTTAGACACGGTCACTTAGCAATGCAGAGCACTGGGACAACTAGAATCTTTAACTCTGAAAAACCACTGAGACTTGGTGTCTGCATTTAAAGCACCTGTTCTGCCTTGATTTTTGGACTATGGTTGCTCATTATCAGTGGATGGAAGTGCAAAAGAAACAGCTATCCAGAACAAATATTCTGCATATGCTCAGAGGAATTCAGATTAAAAACTTCTGAATGACAATTATCCACCTTTGAGTCACTGATTGATTTTTGAGGCCACTTATTGCTACTCTTAAGTGGATCGATGTCTTCCAGATGGATAAAAGACATCATAAAATAGTTCCCCCGCAATATGGTTCATTTTTTATTATGGTTTCAGTATATTGCAGATTTTTAATTAAGAGAAGCAGGCTTCCAAAGAGGGTTTTTTAACCCCCTCCTGACACCTCAGCAAACAGACCTTGGGTTCCTGGCAGCGTAGCAGTCCCAGATCTGTTTGCTGAGGTGTTAGGAGGGGGTTAGAAGCCTCTCTTTGGAAGTGCATGCCAGCAGCAGCAACCCAAGGTCAGTTTGCTGAGGCATTTGCATTTCGCGGATTTTCCTTTACTGCGGGTGGGTCAGCATCTAACTCCCACAATAAATGGGGGAATATTGTACTGTATTCATCCTTTCCAGTCCAAGCAAACAATCAAAGATTTTTGAAAGATAAAGGAGCAAAATAAAGTAATATATATGTCTGTGAAGATTCTCAGTCATCCAGGTGAGTTTATCTGGAAGTTGAGTCATGGCTACTGGACTTCTTTTTGAGAGATAAGAAATGTTTCGCTGCTCATCCTAACAGCTTCATCAGTCTGATGGAGGACTCGCACTAGCTGTATTCAGACTGATGAAGCTGTTTGGATGAACAGTGAAACGTTTCTCTCTCTCAAAAAGAAGTCCAGTAGCCATGACTCAACTTCCAGAAAAAGTAATATATATTTTTCTCTCTTCCAGTCCATAAAGTTTTAGTAAGTGTAATGACTAAAGTAGCAAAAGCAGAAGAATCTACTTGTTAACTATATTCATAAGCCTTCACTTATAATTTTTGTAAGAGAGCTATACAGTTTTATTTATAATTTACAATAAGCCTTCCTTTAGTCTTTTGTGACAAAGAAGAGGGTAAATAAGCCTTTCTAAAAGAATTTAGGGCTTACAGGGTTGAAACCCATTACAGTATTAGGATTTGGAATGGTACCTCATGTAGACTGGAGTCATTACAGGATAGTTCTAAACCTAGAAGGCAACTTTATAGTCTGCATAGGCAAAAACAGTTTCATCTTTTTTTAAATATATGTCGCTCAACAGCGGCTTCCTGAGAACCTCTGGATCCTACTACTTATGGCTGTTAATCTAGGTCTGCTGCCATAAACTAAGCAGTTAATTGCCACTGAGAACACTACTTCCTGTCATGTAGTATTCACATATCTTGCCACATCACAGGAAATGCAAACTCTGATTTCTTAACCAGCAGCAATTCAGGCTGAAATTTAGACTGATTAATTTATAGCATAATAATTGTTCAAATGGATAGCAGCTAATGTTTGAAAAATGTTCAAATCCAAAAATACCACTTGTGAATTGTGTTGAAAATATGTGAAGAGGCTCTTGAGTACCTGATCTAGACAATTTAGCAAGTCACAAAGGCAGGCCCATTGCAAAGCTGGTGTTGGATAGAAAGAATGAAAGCAGGCTGTGAAGGTATTGTGGCACTCCTGAAGAACAGCTTCCAGAAGACTCAAAGGCTGAGTAAGATATCCTTGTGGGTCATTGTCCAGCTTTATCATACAGTGGTCAACTCCTTCAGATAAAATTTTTCTTAATAAGGTTCTAGTTTTCCCAATACAGTCCGCCAGCTTGCTGGTTTCTTCAACAACAGCTTTGGTGGTAGCTAGAAAGAGACAAAAAATGACATTGCCAACTGCTTTACTCTTAGTCAAGCAGTTTAATTTTAATTCATAGAAAACTAATTACTGTAGTTAAATAAAATCATATAATAATGGAGTTGGAAGGGGCACTGGAGCACTCACCACCTCCTGAAGTAAGTAGTTTGATTACCTTACAGTTCTAACAGTGAAAAAGCTTTTTCTGGCTTCCTGCAAATTGAGCCCAATATTTGTTTGTATCTTTGGGAGTGGATCTCCAAAAGATCAGAGCTGGCCTGACCCACCAGAGCTTCCATGGTACTATCACTCTAGGTGACCACCCTTAGAGAGGCAACACACAATTGGGCCTTCTCGGTGGCCAGCCCAGTGGCATGGATTAAATTGCCAAGCGAGATCTGCTTGGCTCCATTCCTGACATCCTTTAAAAAGGCTGTGAAGACCTGGTTGTTTAAGGATGCCTTTGGCAACTGCTGGGAGCGTTGTGTTCCTTGTGTTGTTTTCTGTTTGTTTGATCATTAGCATTATTTTCATTTTTACTATTCCCTCTTGCCGGGTACTTGTTGTTTTGTTGTTCCATTGTGGTCTGTATCATCTTTTTTTTTTCCTCTTTAGACTATTACCATTTTTCTTATGGTTTGGGTTGTTTGATAAATTATTTTGTTAACTGCCCAGAGTTCCCGTTTGAGGAAAATTGGATTGCAGTATACAAACATAAAAATAATAAATAAATAAATAAATAAATAAATAAATAAATAAATAAATAAATAAATATTTTGTTTGGATGTATACCCCGTCCATTTAGTGAACAAACCACTACCCTGAGCAGCTTCTAAAAAGTAACCTGAATATACAAACTGAATTCAAATAATGAACATATAAAACTCAAAATCCCTCATTAAAAAATCCCAGTCTAGCAAATATTCTAAGACTCAGAGTGGTGAACCATGGATGGGTGTAAAAATAAAACAAAATTAATATTACAAAGGATTGAGACTTGTAACGGTCTGCGTAAAAAGTCAGGTTTTTACTCGCTTCTAAAAGCTCAAGAGGGTACAGATCACTCAGACATCCACCAGAAGGGAGTTCAGGCAGCCAGTACCAAGAAGGCCCTGTTTCTGGTTGATAACTTCCAGGCCTCTACACTCAGCATCAAAGACTGGGAAGTGGATGGGATGGGAGAAAGGCCTGAGGGTCATCAATATTATGTGCCCTGCACTCTAGGAAAATGCAGAACAGATCTTGCTTCTCCTCTGTATGACTATCTTTCAAAGATTTCAAAGGCACATTTATTTATTTATTTATTTATTTATTTATTTATTTATTTATTTATTTATTTAGAATGTTTTTATCCCACCTTTCTCCTTCTAAAAGGACTCAAGGCGGCTTACAATAATGAGGGACAATATATATCCCCATTTCTCTTACAGTAAGTCTTTCCTCTCAGGGTTTCCTTTCCAGACCCCTGATCGTCCTTGTTGCCCTCCTCTGAACTTACTCCAGTTTGTTGGCATCCTTCTTAAAGGTGCTCAGAACTGGACAGGGAACATAAGGTGAAGCACAAGTGTCAAACAGATGGGAACTATTTCTATCTTTTATGACAGAACGGCTTTATCTTTAGAACTGCTTGCTCTGTTTCTCCTACTATAACTAGCGAAAAACATCCTTGTTCATTTGCTCCTGCTGCAAAAGAAAGGATTAAAGGGCTGCAATGCACAACTGAAATATGCATGTATCTTGTCAAGTTGTAATCTTCAGAACTCACTTCAAGTAAATTATGAAGTCTCCAAGAAACTTCTGCTTCATGACAACAGTTTATCAAGCCAGTCAACAGATTTCGCATAAAGCAGTTACTTAATTTACCTTCATGTGGTGAACCAATACTGTTACAAAACTTAAGTTTAATGCAATACAATATTAGAATTAAGCATGTTACCTGATACTGGGTATATTTCACATATGTAGACACGTAGTAATCTCAAGCAACAAGTTCCAACAAACCGCAGCCTTTCTAAATCCAAAAGAGTAGCTGTATATTGGAATCCTTTCAACCCTCGAAGTTCTTCTACTCCTAACACTAAGGTTGTCCAGCTCCAGTGCAGAATGCTCAATAATGATTCAAAACACTCCTGTGTTACGACAAGGAGAGGAAAAGGGTGATAAAGGAATATTAATAACAAGTGTTTCACTAAAAGGCACAGAAACTTACAATACACATAGAACCCAGCTTCCTGAGAACCTCTGGCTCCATTTTTAAAAAATCAGTTTCTAAACCTTATGACTAACAAATAACAGCATCAGATCAGAAAGCATGTAGACAAGGCCTACCGTGCTCAGAATTTTCCCTAGTATTCTGGGCTACAGTCTTCCCATCGGATATGCAGAATAAGCAATACAACATAAGCAAGCATGATTAGTTCCCAGGGATGTTCCTTCCCCCCCTCCTCTCTCTCTCCCTCTCCCTCCCTCCCTCTCTCTCATATACAGTCATACAGTCATCCGGGTTCTATGGTGAAGAATTTAGTCTGACACTGCCAACTATGTCTTAATCTGGCCTCAAAAATACAATTTAAACAGATAGAAATCACAACTTTAGTGAGTGAATATACATATCAGTTAATGAAAAAAACCTCATGGAGGCTTCCAGTTCTGGTTACGCTGTGGCAAGACAACTTGGTAAGTTCTGCAGCTTATCAAGTTGAATTCCTACAGACAAAAGGGACCCTAAGAAGGGTAAGTCTCCTTGGAGGTGAGGCAAAGAGAGGTAGCGCTTGTCTGTCCACAAAGGGAGTGGCGGTAAGCTTCGTTGGTCCAAGAAAATCACTGGGGGGAAAACGGACACCATCAACTAAGTTGATGACAACAACATGAGCTGTTGGCATCGGAGAAGTGTAAAAAGCTGTAAATATTTGGCGTGTCGTGAGTAAAACTGCTTTCATCCCTCTACCTCTCTTTGCATAAATCTTAGTGATGTTTGGAATTCTTTCTTCAAATAAACACTAATCTCCCTTTGTAAAAGAGCAGATTTCGGCAAAGGGATATGAATGTGTGGAAAGTCAGAGCTATCTGAAAAAATGATCTCCCCCACACTTATTTTACGAATTTGCCTTTTTGCCTATTGCTTTCCTGGACTGGTAGAAAAGATTTTTTTAAAGGAAACTTTTTTTTGCTTTGTTATCTTTATATGTGGTAGACATAAGGACACAGCAGTGCTGGGAAAGCTGTTTTTCAAAGGAATGTTTATTTGACCTTGGTTGGATTCCAATGTTTTCAAAATAAACTGCTGGACAGTATCTGCACCCTGCTTTGTTTTCCTCCCCCCCCCATTTTTTCAATCCAGCCTTCTGCTTCTACACCCCATCCCTTGTGGAAAATGAGTGGCAGAAGCTACAATTAAAAGGAATAGTAACCCTTTGATGTGAGCTATAAGAACACAATGAGTTGGAAAATGTTATCAGATCAACAGTTTGCCAACATAATTCTATGTGGATTAGAGATGGGCACGAAACAAAAAAGTGGTGTTTCGATTTTTCGTTTGTCGTTGAGAGGTCTGTTTCAGTTCATTTTTGTTTGTCGCGGATTTTTGGAAAAATTTTGTTTCTGTTTTTCGTTTCTTCGTTTGTCATTTCTACCTGCTTTTTGCGCGATTTTTAAAGCATTTCTGTGCGCAAGCGTCCCCCAACACCCCAGACCAGAGGGAAAACAAAAAAAAATGGATGCTGGCAGAGACACAGTATAGACTAGGTACGCAGGGAGGCTGCAAAGGCAGCAGCAGGCGTTGCCCAGGGTGCAAGGCAGCCGCAGAGTGACTGCACTGTGGGGCAAGGGAGGGTACTCACCGAGAGGTACGCAGCACGCACACAGGGAGGCTGCAGGACTGAAGATAGAGTCGCAGAGACAGCAATCCCACCCTAACTCCCACCAGAGACTGCAAGGAGGACGGGGGCTGCCAGAGCTTTTTATGCCCTCTGTGGCTGCCAGACCTGCCCAGTCTGCAACCTGGGCATGCTATTGGTTGAACATGATCCCATCACATGGCTTGCCTCCATTTTGTGGCTGGTGGCGACATCCATTTTAAAGGGAAAAGAAAAATACATCGCGATGGGAGAAGACAAAAACAAACGTTTTAAGGACCCCAACCCCCTGGTAGGTAATAATTTCAAATAATTATTGCATTATCACTGTGTTTTTACAGATGTCCAGGGTGTTTTAATACCCAAGAAATCAATCAATATTAGGCATCTGGGAACCATTTTGGGTCGATGTCCCCTAACTGCCCTTAAAGGGGAAAAATACAGCGATCTGAGAAAAGACATAAATGCACCTTTTAAGGACCCCAACCCCCCTGGTAGGTATTATCAGACAATAAAAATAATTATTGCTGCATTTTTACGGATGTCCAGGGTGTTTTTTAACATTTAAAACAGCTCATTTCATTGCGCGTCGCCATTAACGGAAATGAAACGTAACTACCACAATTTTCGTGGTTCTGTTAGTTTCGTTGCATTTTCATCACAATTTTCGTTAGTCGTTTATGTAACGGAACGACTAACGAATAATGGAAACGAAAAATGTTCTTTCCGTGCCCATCTCTAAGGATTACAGAAAATAATAGATACTCTTGAATCACAGATGGTTCCTCCTTTTGAAGATACAGAGCTTTCTAATCTTGATCAGGATACAGAGCCAGAGCAGAGGGCTGATTTTAGTCTACAGATAACTACAAAAAGAATTCTGCTGGATGAACTCATGAAGAAAGCTAAATTTAGTCTTGCTCGGGAGATTTAACCAGAACAGGGAGATTGTCTTAATCTGCAGACAAACACAGTAAGATCTCTCAGAAAGTATAGCCATGTTAGTCTTTTCAAGAATTTCAGGCAAAAATCTAAGAAAAACAAAACAAAACAAAAGACACAAAACATGTGGCACCTTAAAGACTAACTTCCATATTTTTATGTAACGTTTTGTGGACTACACTTCCACATTAACATTACATTAAAATATGAAAGTTAGTCTTTAAGGTGCCACATGTTTTGTGTGTTTTGTTTTATTTTGTTTTTCTTCGATTTTTGCCTGAAACAGTAAGATCTGCGCAGGATAAATTTGTGGACAGACCAAACTCAGAGAGGAGGAAGATAAGTGCATTTGTTCTACTGGACTGAGATACAGGGGAGAAAAGAGCTTGGGAACTTTCCAGCAGCAAAGCAACTATCAAGACAGAAAAATAATTTCTGAAGATAATGGACATAGCAGAAAAAGAGAAAACCCAGAAAGGGAATTTTTGGCTTAGTGAATCAGTTGTGTAAAAATTTGTCCTCTGTATGCTGATTGTCTAAAGGTCCCATGATATGGGAAACGGGAAACGGAAATGTGAAGGCAACCCTGAAATATAAATAAATGTTAATCTGTTCAACTTTTAAAAGAATTGTGTTAGTTAGTAGATAAAAACCTTTATACATTAAGTGAAATCTGTAGTTCAAGATGTAACTTTTTATAATAACCCATAAAGTACTAACTCGAGTTATAGAAGGCTTTTGAAATTAGGTATCTCTTAGAAGAATGGGTAAATATACTTTGTTAATGGCATCTAATATATATGTGGTCAGCTAAAATATATCCTAGGTTGTTTAACTAATTGAAGAATTAAATATCAAGACTGAATATACAGTTAAGACCAGATAGGCTAGTTCAATATCTTATTTTGTTATCTCTATCCTTTGTATTAGATGGAAAAAGATGTAAGTAAATATAGAATATGGATGGGATAAAAAGGAATTAGATGGGAAAGGAAATATGAATTACGTTGGGCTGAAATGGGGGAAATTGTGATTGAATTTGTGATTGAATAGGAGACAAGCAACATATTTGTTTTATTTTGTTCAGAAAATAAATTAAAAATATTTTTTAAAAAGGAAAAAACCCTTATGATCTCTTCTGTTTCTTAAACTCTGGAAAATTAAGATGTCATCAGGATCATGTAAAATGCATTCCTTTGGCGCAGTGGCACATTAAAACACCATCATGCTCAAGTAGACTGATACTCACCACAGATACAGTTCTTGCAAAAGATCGCTTTAGAATATGGACAGGCTCACTTGTTTGCTGTTTTCCTTTGGATGTACTACCATCACTTGTGGGCAGCCTGGAAATTTAAAAAAAAAGAGGGATGATCCTCACTCTAGAAGTAAACTTTATAAAGACAGAAATTGTACACTAGTATCACTTATAAGAAACCCTTCTGGAGAACACACTACTATCATATTTCAGAGAATCAGTAAGGAACATTCCTCCACCTCCCAGGACAGGATACCAGTAGCTGCTGAGACTGCAGCAAAACAAAACAAAACAAAAACCAATATACGTACAGTACCCTACATATCAACACACCCATGTTGAATACAGTGATACCCCACTTACGACATGTCTGATGTACGAAAATCCCGACTTACAAGCGGGATTATTTGATATTTTTTCTCCTACAACCTTACTAGCAGGAGATCGGGTTTCCTGGACTTACAGTTTTTTAAAAAACTGGGGTGGGTTGTGGGGGGGAAACGTGCGCTCTTTAAAATTTCTTTCAGCCACGGAGGCAAGCTTGCTTTTAAAAAACGTGGGCCTCCCCCCCCCCAATGAGGACAGGTGAGAGGAAAAGTGTGTGCTGTTTAAAATGTCTTTCAGGCATGGAGGCAAGCGTTTGCCTCCGTGCCTGAAAGACATTTTAAACAGCATCCACTTTAACAATGGTTTCCCATAGGAATGCATTGAAATCCGTTTGACCGGAAGTAATTAACTGATTTTCAATGCATTCCTATGGGAAACTGCTCCCCGACTTATGAGTTAATCGACTTACGAGCATCCACTCGGAATGGATTAATCTCATATGTCGGGGTTCCACTGTACAGGATGTGGGAAAATGCCACTTTTTTTACTTTGAATGTTTTGCTACACTAGTAATGAATGAAAATTAGGAGAAATCATTCTTTATGTAGCAATACATGCAACAAACTGCCAATCTACATCAAAGATCTGAACCTATAGAACAAGAAAGACTATAGAGTAGATAAGTGTATAAATACTTAGAAATGCAAGGAATACTCCAAAGAATAAGAATTTCCCATCTCTACCTCTTTCCTATTGAATAATCTACCCCCCAACATATACCTTGGCTACTATTGAAGGTCAGGGACACCCTCACTCACCCCATCCCCCAAATTAACTTCCAATGTTCTGCATGAGACTACAGCAGAAAACATGCAGGTTATTGTAGTTGTGTGTGTAAATGTGTTGGACTCCTGTGAAAAAAATCCCATTCAGCCATGAATATATACAGATCTTTGGACCAACGACTTTTCAGTTTAATCTAGTTAAGAACTGCATGCAGTAACAATGCAACCTGTAAGCAACAGCAGAAATAAAAATACAGTTAAAAATTGATATAATGTAAATTTCACTGAATCAGCACATCATCTACTTCAAGAAGGGCTAGTTAAAGTGCTGCTTACTAAAATTTGAACTGGCTTTTGCAGTAATATACTAGATTCCTGTGAACACTGTGTTAAACGGCACCTCTGTTCCCTTGATATCTAACACTTCTTTGAAAGAAAGGTGAAAAACTAAAGCATTACCTGTAGAGCAACTGAGGGATCTGACCGGCATTAACATCTGTACCATTATTTGACTTCTTGGAACTCTTAAACTGGAAAACAACACTGAAAGAAGAAACATTATTTAAATAGAGTTATACAACTAGTTTTAGACATCACTACCAACAGACAAAGAAACAGTATTTACCCATCATCAGTAGTGATAGATGCTTGTCCATGGGAACCACAATCACTGCTAGGACCAGATACACGTGCCCAGGCTACATACCACCAGCCAGCTTGCAAAAGAACTGGTTCATCAAACATCATTGCATATTTTTCCCTGAAAGAAAGATGGTAAAAATTGTTTCTAATGATTAAGTTCCACAACCTACAACAAAAAGAAAAATCCAAATAAAAAAAAAATGCTTTTCATTTTATTGCTCTTGATAGAGATTTTAATTATCTTAGAATCTGCTGATTTTATATAATTTGCTATTAATAATCTACCTTTCAATACAAAAAAACAGACACATGTTTTAAGGCTTAGTTAAGGCACCTTAATATTTCAAATTGATATTTGAAACTGGGGATCTATGTAGAGTCTTGGACACTTAACTGATTGGAAAAATGATAGGTCTTTCCTATTAAAATCAGTTTTTATATTAACTACTATGCAGGGGCCAGTGGAGGTGAGAGTTTTGCCCAGGTTATGCCCCAGCAAAAATGAGGAACCAGGATGAAGCAACCAATGTTGTGACTATTTTTCAGCTTGAGTTTTCAATACAGCACTGGATTTGAAGTGGATATCTGGTTTTGGGTTTCGTGGAGCAAGTGAGTCAGTGAAGACAAAAAGAAACATAAAAAACAGCAAGAAGGAGAGCACTTTTACTAGAATAGGTAGGCTTAAGCATAGCATCACCCAACTGCTATCTAAACAAATGAGTTCCTTTTTCATACTAAAGGAGGAGATAAGAAAAAGCAGTTTTAAGGAAGAAATGGTTACTATCTTTGGCTTCTTGGGGGTACATCTTGGGACTTCCAGATTGGTGGTTATCTCAATGAAAATTGTCCTGATCCATCTTTAAGTGTGAACAGAGAATCCTGGTAAGTATCTGACTTACTTTATGTCTTTAGTGCTCAAAATAAATACAGTGATACCTTGTATAAAGGAATTAATTCGTTCCAAATGAAATTATGTTAAGCAAATTTTCCTTTATACAAATTCCCATAGGAATGCATTGAAAATGGAGTGACCCCATTTTTATGTTGCACGGATTCTCCGCATAGGCGATTATGTTAAGCAAATTTCTCCTATATCCAGAATTTTTTATGTTGTAAAATTTTTATGTTATACAAGCTGTTTGTTATACAAGGGTCCTCTGTACAAATAATTTGAACTGCATATGTGCCGTTACTCCTTTGTGGCTGGACTGATAACAGTTTTTAAACCAGTGTCTGATTGTGTATGTCCACTGATACAACATCACTTACGTAACTTACAGCAGTTAATTGTCACAATTAAGAATTCAGGCCAAGCAATACCTATTCCACACTGTCAAGTAAAATCAGGGGCTCGCCGGACAGGGGCTTCACAGAGCCACTGTTTTAAACTGTCAAAGGCCTTTTGCTCCCTGGGCTCCCATCGTACCACCCTTGGGGCCTTTTGGCGTGTAAGGTCTGTTAACAGTGCCGCGATGTCTGAGAAGTTTGCTATGAACTGGCGATAATACCCAGCAAGCCCCAAAAACTGCTGCACCTCCCTCTTAGTACAAGGTGGACCCCACTTTGATACTTTAGTCACATTGTCTGCCATTGGCCGGATTTCTCCCCCACCTACCAGGAATCCCAGATCGGGCACTTGAACCTGCGCCAGCTTACATTTTTGAGGGTTCACCCGCCTTCCGTAATTCCCTTAACACCACTCTTAAGTGCTCCAGGTGTTCCCCCCAAGACTAATTAATGATGATGATATCATCTATGTATGCGGCCACAAAGTCTTCAACTGGTGCCAATACCCTATCCATCAGCCGCTGAAATGTTGCTGCAGCGCCATGCAGGCCAAAGGGCATAAAGGTGAATTGATAGAGCCCTACTGGGGTGGTAAACACTGTTTTCTCCCTGTCTGCCTTCTGGAGTGGGATCTGCCAGTAATCTTTGGTTAGATCCAAGGAGGACAAGTGTGTGGCTTTCCCTAATCTCTCTATCAGCTCATCCACCCTTGGCATAGGGTAGGCATCAAATTTTAATACTTCATTTAGCTGGCGAAAATAAATGCTAAACCCGGTACTACCGTCTGGTTTGGAGACCAGGTCCGGATGGCTCCACCATGGACTGCTAGATGGTTCAATAATTCCCAGGTCTAGCATGGATCTGACTTCATCTATTATGACCTGTTTGAGGTGCTGAGGCCAGGTTCAGGCTGCCGGTCTTACCACCACTCCTGGCTCAGTCTCAATTTGGTGTTCAACCACAGCTGTGCACCCTGGCTGGCTGGCTATGACATTCGGGAACTCCTGTTCCAGGATCCTCAACTCCTGCTGCTTTTGAGGTTTGAGGGCCTCATCTAGCTTCCACCTATCCTCTGGGTTGGTAGAAGATCTTTTAGTCTCTGGCCCCAATTTCACCTCATCTACTTCTCCCATGAGGGCCTCCCTGTCCTTCCATTCCTTCAAGAGATTGACATGAAAGATTTGGGTTGGCCTCCTCCAGTCTGGCATCCTAACTTTGTAATCTACAGCCCCAATCTGACGTATTACTTCTTAAGGTCCCTGCCATTGTTCAAACGGCTTAGTTGGTTCGGAGGGCAAAAGCAGGAGCACTTCCTGTCCAGGGCTGAACTCCCGCAGTTGAACTCGGGCATTGTAACGATGCCTTTGGGCAATCTGTGCTTCCCTCATATATCCCTGGGCTAACTTGGTGGCTGTACACAACCGCTCTCACATCTCCAGGACCTGCTGCATAGTACTATGGGCCTGGTCTTCCCCTGATTCCCACTGCTCCCACACCAAATCGAGAACTCCCTGAGGTTGCCTTCCAAGCCAGGTGAGCTGCATCTGTTAGGAACCACACAATGGGCTAACAACCGGTGACCACCTAAGGAAGACTCCTTCGGAGGGGAGCCAGCAATCTTTGGCATCTGCTCCTTAGAAGAATTCCAGTCCTTCAGCGACAAGCACCTAGTGTCCCAGGTTTCCTCAGAACACCAACAGGCTTCTAGGGCAGAGACTGCCTCTTCAATGGAATCCAGACGTAACCGTGCCACCCAGTTCCGGGGGCCTGGAGGCAAGGTGCTTACCAACTGCTCTACCACCAACTCAATTATCTTCTCCCCTGAGTTACTAGCAGGCTTGAGCCAGCAGGTAGCATAAGCCCGTATCTTCTGGGCCACTGCCCGGGGATGCCCATTACCCTTAAGGCGCAATTCCCAAAACGCCTGCGATAGGCCTCGTCTGACAAATTTGGTGTACTCAGGATGCCTTGCCTCACCTTATCATAAATGGCAGCATCCTGGGCATCTAGGGTGTCAACCACTTCTTGGGACACCCCTGTGAGACAAGATGTGAGAATCAGGGCCCACAGTTTTGACAAAGCCGCTGCTGTGGCCACTCTCTCAAATGTGTTGAGGAAAGCCTCTGGGTCATCCTCAGGCATCATTTTTTGCATGTGAATGGATGGGGGAACCAGCCACCCAGGCGCCCGAAGCCGCTGGGGTGGCTTTCAACACTTTGGCCAGTCGTTGTTGCCCGACCAACATTTGCTCCACCAAAATGTGCTGGTGTTCTGCCATCTGCCGTAACAAGTGTTCTTGCCTCTCGGTGGCCCAGGCCAAGAACTGGGCAGTGGTCACTGGGGCATCTGGAGTTGCCCCATGTTGGGCGCCAATGAGAGCGACCCCTGCCACCCCCTCCATAATGAGCCATTTAAAAGTGATGCAAGATAGTCCTTTATTAGGTCCATTGGAGTTCAGAACAGGAAAAAAAACACTTCAGCATAGGTCAGTGATGCCCTGCCCCCTCTGGAATTTGAGAAGGCTTATTCTCCTCTAGAGCCAGCCCTGCCGAAAGTCTGCCCAGCTGGTGGTAGCGCCTGGCTAGGGTGTCTTTATCCCCACAGCCCAAAGTCTCTGTGGTTCTCCCAAAGTCCCAGGCTACAGCCCATAAACCCAGACTCTCACTTCTCAGTCTTCCTTATGGGCCTTACTCCATGCCCATGCAATTTCCAAAGAGTAGGGAGTTACCTCACTCCTTTAACCTTTATTGGCATTTTTAAATAAAACATAGAGGTTTCACAACATACATTGAGATCCCCATGGTTTGCCATTGTTATGAGATAAAACAGTGATTCGCTTCTTGATGATTACACTTAAAAAGGCAGCTACTGTTTCAATCACGTCAACCGATGTAGAAGAGAGCATTAACTGAACTTTATCCGAGTCAGATTTTCCATTTACCATTAATAAAACTGGCTCAAGAAATTTTTTTCGTATCTCCTTATGCAAGGGGCAGTACAGAATCATGTGGTCCAGAGTTTCCACCCTGCCCAATTTACAGGGGCAGAGCTTCTTGTCATTTGGGATACCATTAAATCTAGCAGCCAACATTGCTGAGGGCACAACATTGCATCTTGCCAATGAAAATGCTCTGCGATTCTGAGGGGCTTTAAGAAGTGATAAATATCTTGCCTGTTGTCCTGGTCTAAAACTAATATGAAAATGGCGTGGTGAGCAGACACTGTGGGCCAAGCTCCACAGAGTCTGTTGCTCTATATCCAAAAGCCGTCTTTTGATTGCCCCATAGTCTTGTTCCTGGGGCAGAGATCCAATTTGTTCTATGTCTAATCCCAGTTCTTTTAGTTTTTTTTTTAACCCAAATAGAAGATCCAATAAGAGGATGGCTATCCCTTAGGACAGCGTTTTTCAACCGCTGTTCCGCGGCACACTACTGTGCCGTGGGATCTTGGCTGGTGTGCCGTGGAAAAATTCTTCCCACACCAGCAAGGCAGCGGTTGTGTAATTCCTCCCCAGTTCTGAGACGCGGTCCTGGGGAGGAGAGTGGACTACCTTTCCCGGCATGTTTTGCTTTGTGCACCGAGGAAAGGCTGGCCGTGGGCGGGGAAGGAGGGAAAAAAAGGAGGAGGAGGAGGAGGAGGAGGAGGAGGAGGAGTCTGACTGGAGAGCGAGAGAGAGCCGGGAGACCCGCAAGGGTGGGCGCGCGACCTTGCCGAGCCAGGTAGGAGCGGGCGTGCGCACCCCTCGGCGGCCCTTAACAATGGTCTTTTTTTTGTTGGGGGGGAAACAAAGTCGGCCGCCGGTGCGCCCAAGCCCCCCTGCCCTGCGGCCGCCCGGGAAGAGGACGCGGGGACTTCGGGGAAAGAGGGGAGGGGAGGGGCAGCAGGCCACCGCCCAGATGCTCGGTTTCTTCCCGCCGGTGCGCCCTCCTGCCTGCTGGCCAACTCCGGGGCTCCGGCAAGAGGCGAGGGGGGGGGAATTCCCAGCGCGGCCCACGCCGGACTGTGTCCTGGGTATCTCGCCGCCTGGCTGGGGCTCGGCGGAGAGGCGGGTGGTGGTTGGTGCCGTTTCTCCTCCTCCTCCTCCTCCTCCTCCTCCCTGGGCTGCCGCCGCCGCCTCCTTCTCCCCACAAGTGGCTCGGGAGGGAAGGCGGGGAGCGGGGCCCAGCCGGCGGCTGGGAATTTCCCCGTCAGCCGAGCACGTCGGGCCCACAGGGGATCCGGGCGGGACAGCGGCCGGGGAGGAGGAGACAACAGGGCCGTCGTGAAGCAGCAGTTTGGCCTCGGAGGCAGCCCGTGGTGGCCTCAGGGGGAGCGCCGTCCATCCGTCCGTCTCCTTCCACTCCCACCCCCGGGACCAAGACCACCCCCCGCCGCTGCTGCCGCTGTTAGTGTCGTCGCCATGGAGGTCGAGGTGCCACAGGTGAGGCCAGGAAACCTTCGTCTTGCCCGCCGGAAGGGGCGGGGGGGCTCGCCAAGGAGAGGGTCCCCAAGGAGGAAAGAGAGGCGGTGGGGGGAATGGTTCGGCAGAGAGGGTCGTGCCCAACGTTTTTTTAAGTGTCGGGTCGCGGCAGAAGGGACGAGGGTGTTGATTTTTTTTCTACTTTGCTTGAAGCATTCGAAAAGAGGAGGCAAGTGTTCCTCTGAGCATGTGCAGAAGAACTCTGCTCTTTTTTTCTACTAAATGTGGCATTACAGTTATGTGGCAGGGATCCCGAATGCTTCAGATCTGTTTGAATTTATCACCACCACCACCATTATCATATAAGACTAATAACCTTTGAACTGCAAGGGACCCTATGGATTTCTCGAACCCAGCCTCTGTTAAGGAGGCCCAGTGTGGGGATCGAACTCCCAATTTCAGCCTCCACAGCCAGAGATCAAAACCGGTTAAGCTATGCAGCAGTCAGGGTTTTTTCTTGTTCTTTCTCTGTTTTAAACTCTGGAGTTAATTGGGGGGGGGGGCGGATGAGGAACATGGTGAAATACAGGTTTGGAGTGAATCCCTAGGCCTAGGGCAGCGTTGGCGAACCTGTGGCCCTTGGGAGCCCTTTGTGTGGGCACAGAGTTAAATTTTTTAACATTTTCTAATGGTGGTGTGCCTCGTGATTTTTTTCATGAAACAAGTGTGCCTTTGCCCAAAAAAGGTTGAAAAACACTGCCTTAGGAGAAGGTATGTCAAAGTGTATGGTTCTGTATTATAGTGGATTTTTAGCCAAAATCTGGTTGTTAACAGCCAAGCGGTTGTATGTAACAAGGAGATACTAGACTCAAGACAGAGAACGGCATATGGAACACATCTAGGTAGACCTAGGACTTTTCGGAGGAACTGTGCTTGTATTTGCTCTACAGAATGGTCTATAGAGTCCTGCCAAATTGGAATCCCAAATAAAATCTGTGGAATAATCTTTTTCTTCCATACTTGCAAGGCCACCGAACAAACTGATTGCCTTTAGTATGGGAGAATCTAAGAGTGGACTGTGCAGTGAGTTACCTCACTCCTTCACTCCAGAAGCCAGAGAATGTCCTTGCTGGTGAAACAACACAGTCTTAATAAGGCCAGCCCGTGGTGTCTCCCTTTATCCTCAGTCCCCAAACGCCAGGCTGCCTCAGGGAGGGGGTGGGCCCATGAGCTGACCTCTGTCTCTCTGCTTCCTGGCTGCACAGAAGAGACTTTATACTGCCTGGCCCCGGCTTTTAGTCTTCACTTCCTCAGTGCATTTCGACTTGCCAGGGTTCTTCCTCCAGGCTTTCCATGGCGTGTGCCAAACAGCAAGCTCCGTCTCCTCCTCCTCCCCCCAGATGCTGCTTCGTCCGGTTATTTCTAAGCCCGCCAGAGCTCTCTTCTCCCCTGAGATAGGTGTTACATCTCTCTCTAATTGCCTTGCTGCCTCGGGAGGCTGATCACTCCCACAGCTGCCTTCAGCTGTCTCACACACCTATACAGTACTTCTTGTGTGGTGGGATCTTGATCCAGTGAATTCCAATGCACATATAAGCAGTAAAATGCTGGACCTTGTCTAAGAAATCAAGTTAACAAATAACTATTGGTGTGAACCTTGGGACAAGGCTATTCTTGCCAGCAAGAACATTCCCATGAATGGAGTTCTCCTTGAGGCATTCTCTCAAGGACAAATGGATGGAAAATTTGTCAGTTTCCTCATTAGCCTACTGTAGATTCAATTTAAAATAAGAATTAGGAAAAAATGTGATGCTCCTCAATCAGGAAGAATTTGACACCTTGCACTTTTCTCGACTGATTGATTTTATACCCCTTCTCTAAGGAGTGAATGTAGATTTGAAAGCAGTTGATGCACCAGGTATTTCTAATTACATTTATTATCTGTTATAGAACTTTATACAGGACAGTTAACTTATCACTTTACCTTGCAGCACAATCATATGCCAAGACATCAGTTTCAGCAAGAAGGTCACCATCTGTCTCATGATCCCCTCCATCTGGACCCAATTCGAACAACTGAAAAAAGAAGCCTAAGAGCTTTACTTTTCTACCTTATTTGTTTGTTGTTGAGCAAATACATTATTTATCACTGCACCATATTTAACCCAAAGTTCAGAGCATGCTGGTGAAAGGACACTGTGGCAAACACTATGCTAGAAGATTTCATACAAAACCAATCAAACAATGCTTACAAAGAGGAAAGTAGCGGCATAACTGCAGAATTCCATGATAACAGAAAACTACTTGTAAGGGTTCTCAGTAACAAAAGGCCTAAGACATACACCATAGTTATGCACTATGGCTTAGTATGTACATAGTAGCACCCTCTTTTCACATCCCCACAAGGGCAGCAATTCAGGGAGGTATTTTTTGCAAACTTCCAGATTTATTGTGGATTTTAGTCCAGATGGGCACTACATGGGTTTGCATTCAGCAAAGTGCACAGAATCTCTGCAGGATTTAATCCATTTATAGAATAGGTGAATTTGAAGTATTTTTACTGACTGCATGATATGAAGGCTGATTCAAATTAGTCCAACCCCTTTTGCTCCCAATGCAGCTCCCCCCACCCCAACACTTGGGGGAGTCTGATTTTTCAAGCTGGAACAATTCCTGCATCTTTAGTTGTGATCTATTCTTGTAAAGATAAGAGGCTTTCTGTAAGTGGTGTTTTGGACATGTAGGCAGTCTGGGCATGTTGTGCAGGGAGGACATGTAAAACAAATGCTTAGTGTGATTAATTACTTAAGTGACAGGTCTGAAAGTGAACTTCAATATCATATAAATAGTTTAAAACCATTAAGTGACCAAAGATAAGGTAATTCCTGCATGCATTATTTGAAATTAAAGTTGGAAAGTAATGGGTGAGAAAGGGAAAATGGGGGTTATTATCTGTTACGGAATTGTTCTGATGTTTAAATTATGATGTATTTTGCAAAAACACTGTGCTAACTTTTGATGCTCTGTCCTCTTAGACTCTGACGTGGCTTTCCATGTTATTTCCCTTTAGGAAAGTCTTTGAGAAAACAGTAGTCTGAAGCTTTAAATGAGCAAGCAGCTTCACAGTGAACGACAAAAAGGCCGCAATGACAAGACCCAAGGGAGTGAAGATCACTGGCTGGATTGGGACTTGCACTGCATCCAGAATGAAACATGAAGTCCCAAACTAACCTGCAGACCCGACGCGAGCACTGATTGGGACACAGACTGAGATTCTCAGGCTGTGAATCACATTGCAGCAAAACTGAATCATCATATAAATGACTGTATGCCAATTCAGACTCAAAGATCAAAGGTCACACAGGCCTTTAACAGTGGTCAAGATCCTATTAGTTAACACCTGCCTAAATCTTAGTGTCAAAGTACTATAAATTAAGAAGTCAGCACAGGAATTTGCTATTGCACGCCAAATCAAACAACTTGGAACACAACAGTAACGACCTATGCGAAATATGTAATTTACTATTAATATTTATGCTGCTTGCGTTGTGTCAGCATAAAAAATAGGATTTTGGCCAGTGTCTTGTGCTCCTCCAACACAGCAACTCCAACACATAAAACACCAACATCTGTGCAGTAGGAAGAAGTCATACAGAGAACTGCCATCAGTTCTTCAGCATCTAGATGTGAGCATCCAGATCAGGATTGCAATCTGAACTGACACGTCATCTATTAGGCACTGTGAATGCATCTTATTTTTCAGGACAACCCTTTTTTTGTATAGGAACCTTTTAATTTTTGACAGGTTTGGCCCCTATAGCAAAATGAATTTCTGCAGATAAACAATGTGTTTGTGCATCAAAGGATTTGGAAAGTATTTCATGACTTCCAATTAACAATAATCTTAAAACCTTGGCGAAATTTAAGGAATTCTGAGCTACGACTCATCGTAAAGCTCCATGCAGTACCTATTTTTATATACCTATTATGATAAGAACACAATAAAAATTATACACATCAAACTATATTTTAGATGTATATTAAAAAGTAGATGTAGTATAAGATATAGATTATTTATGTTTTATGGGGAATTTAAGAAAAATCTTTCTGTAAACCTGGATTTATTTACTACACATATTCTCCTATTGAAAGAAAACAAAACAAATAGCAGTTGTGAGTTTTTCAGGCTGTTTGGCCGTGTTCTGGGAGTTTTTCTTCCTGACGTTTTGCCAGACTCTGTGGCCGGCATTTTCAGAAGGTAAGGAGCTCAGGGAACCAGGAGTTCTCTCTGTCTTCTGGGGACAAAACAAGTTTCTGCATGGCTTCTCAAGATCTAGAGATTTTCCTTTGTCTTTCTTCCTCTACCTTATAGCTTAATCAATGTAACATTATGTTCTAAAATGAGTCTTAATGATTTTCCTTTTCTTACCTTTATTTTAGCAGTGTATTCTCCCCTGCCTCCAAACAGCCCAAGACCACCAAGTAAAATATCAGTGTCAGCACAAAAGCGAATGGCTTCTACTGAGTGGGCGGAGTAACCCCAACCTCCTCCGTGACCTAAAAGAACATAAGAGTCCAAGGCTTTACATTCTCAAAATTATGTATTATACACAGAGAAATGTATATATATCTGATATGCAGATAGTACTTTCAAATCTGTTGACAATGTTATAGTCTTCTTTGGAATAAACTTTCATCACAGCTTGAGTCTCCTCTTCTGTATTTGTCACGCCCATTTTTAAGTCCTGCATGGCAGCCAATGTATCAAGACAACCTAACAAAAAATAAAAATACGAAGTTGAGGAAACCTTGGTAGGCTAATAGAATAAGAGTCACCTAATTCAACTCATTACGACAAGCAACTATTCAATTATTTTGAATGAGCAAAAATTGCAAAGAAAAAAACATACTGTGAAAGATTAATTGAATACCATATTTTTTTCTCTATAAGGGGCACTTTCCCCCCTCAAGAGTAAGGAGAAATGTCTGTGTGTCTTATAGAGCAAATATGCCCCTGCCAGGAGCTTCCAGAGCGGCAGTGGCAGAGGCCTCTGGATCCTGTGGAGGTTCTGGCCCCAGCTGCAGCCCCAGCGGAGGCTTCCCGACCCAGCTGTTAAAAATAATCCTTTGCACGATTTATTTTTTCATTGAATAGAAAATGGAGAGTAAATGGACCTACTGGAGACCACAGAGACAAGGAACAGTCTAGAGAGTGATGACCATGGAGCTGCTCTTCAAGATGGGCTGAATGGGAGAGCTCCACCCCCTGGATTCACATTCAGCCCATCTTGAAGATGGCTGCAGATGGTGGCAGCGGGAGTGCACAACAATACAAAGTACCTGTTGGTGGCAGATGGTGCGAAAGGCCGGGCCTGTGCACGTTGACACAACATCCCTGCCAGGGGCAGCACTGCATGAAGGGCCAGCCGGCACGCATGCAGCGACACAATGTCCCTGCTAGCAGCTGTGCAGCATAAAGGGCTAGCCTACGCATGCACAGGGCAATGTAAGGCCTCTGCCGACAGGCCTGGCAGTAAAATGGGCCTGCAGGTGGATGTGCAATGCCATTGCTTTTGCCCCCACCCACCCCCCGCCACTACTGTCACCCTCAGATAAGAACATTTGTCTTATCTGTGGATTTCAGTATCCATGGGGAGTCCCGGAACCAATCCCCTGCAGATACAGGGGACCTACTGTAGTTTCACAAACACTTATAAAATGTACACTTCCAATATGAACAATAGCTTCATCAACCCTTGATCTCAAAAGAAAAGGGCTCAGTTTACCAATACAGAACTAATAAATTCAAACTACAGCTCTACACAAAAGCCATGCTACTTGTATGTCCTCGGATATCCAAAGAAAAACACTTCAGGTTAGTTTTTTGAAAGATCTTTAAAGTGTTTGGCTCAAAAAAATCCCACTGGGCATGTGGCTGCAATTTTGCCATTTTTTTAAAGGACTCCAGTGCTCCTGAGCTTCAAGTGCTACACACTTCTCACAAAACATTTCTGAAAAATAAAACAACTAGCCAATAGAAGGAGTCAGACGACTTTCCTAATCAAAACCCCTATTTTTGTAACAAAATAATTTGGGATAGAGAGAGACAATGCAGCCTCCAACGTATAGGGATAGGTTTGTGTAATTTCTGGACCCTGGGGACTGCCCAACCCTGTACTACATGTTACTACCAAATTTAAAGCCCTACCCTCATTACCACAAGGTGAATGAAGAAGACGTTTAAAATAGTTTTACAAAGTATACTGGTATACCTATGGGATTAAAATCCTGTTAGAAAACTAACACATCTGAACACAAATGGATTTCAACAAGAATCAGGCTTTAACACACATAAATGTGGATTAACTGTGTGTGTGTGTGTGGCGTCATTACAGTCGTGACCGACGCTTCGTGACTCCATGTCCATGGAGTTTTCTTGGCAGGAATATTGGAGTGGTTTGCCAGTTCCTACTCCAGGCGACTGTGGCACCTGGTATTCCCTGGTGGTCTCCCATCCAAGTACTAACCAGGGCCGACCCTGCTTAGCTTCCAAAACCAGGCGAGATCTAGAATACTACAATTCATTATTAGACGCCCATCTATAAGAGCAGGGCAAATAAAATATACCATCTTATGTTAATTTATACCTAGAATGTGCAAAGCTGCATGTGATCTTGTTGTAAGTGCCTTGGACCCTGTTGGCAGAGCTAGTTCTGGGCTTAGAATGCTACAGCGGGATTGCATGTCAGGGGCAGAAGGAAGCCGTGAATCAGCTACAACTGCATTGTAACTCCACAGTTCTCTTGTATTGGGACGAAACCTGTTCAAAACAAAAGGAAGTATCAATGTAAGAGGATCTTTTTAGAAAAAGAAGTATCATAACAGCAAACCACCCATATCTTTAGTTCTGAAGCCTAAATGAGTCCAAAATACAGTTTTGAAACCAATGCTCCCAAACTTTCATCCCCACTCATTCCAGAACCAATATAGTAGAAATGAAGAAGGGGATTTAATTTGGTTTCTAGTCAAGTTGTTGGGCATATTCTAGTCATATTCACTGTCACAATGGCAACTACTCAGCAGAATCTGGTCACATCTCCTGGGAATTCACAGCACTAACATTTAAATTAAAAGGATCTCATCCTACACATACTCCTCTGTGAGTAAGCCCCACTGAATTCATTAGGAGTTACTTTGAAGTAAGCATATGCATGCTTGAACTGTAAGTAAAAACTGCCCTTCCTACATGCATATGCTGTGAGGCACTCTAGAGACAAAACCTTCTTTAGACCTCATTTGGGCATTCAAGACAAAATATTAATGAAATGAGCAGAGACCAAGGAAAGCTACAATTACAAGATTTCATGGTACTGTCTGAAATCCCACTGTACTTGGCATAGTGTCAAGTTACAGCTGCTGAAGGGTTCATGAAGTTATGCCCCAGCAGTCCGCATTATATGCCTGATTGTGCAATTGACTGTGCCACCCACAGTACGGTTAGTTGTAAACATCCTGTAACTGTGCTTGTCTGCTATGACTTCTGCCTCGGTATGAATCTGCTACCCCTTGCAGCACTTCAAACTGTGCGGGCACAGCTGCCCAACAGTATTCTAGCTAACACATTATTTCTTTTCTTTTCACAGATACATCCTTTTGCAGCACAACTTTCCCATGCCAGATAATGCTTTTAATACCCAATTCCATTCTCTCCTCAAGCTACCTCTTGCGCCCCAACTCCCTCCCTTTACATTCTTTCATTTATTACCCCATCAATATCCCAACTCTCTACCTTCCCCTTGATACATAAAAACATTTCCTGTTTATATTCTTACATAGTTTAAGCCCCTTTCTTTAAATTATCTCAGTAGGATTTCAATAAAGACACCTTAAAGACATATTCTACTGCCATATTGTTTCCTTTGCCTGAGAAGTCTTAAAAAAGAAAATTAAGACTTAGCACTCCAAAAACGAATAAACAGTCTACAGGGTAGCATATATATTCCATGTCCACTAAAGTGACATTGTTCCTTACATGTTTTTGCTTTTATTTTGAACCGTTGTCATCAATGCATCCATTAATTTTCTGCTAGCGTGGGGCAAGATCCCACCCCTACACATGGCCTTCCAGCTTGGAACAGAAGCAAATGGGTAGCAACTCTGGCTCAATTGCATGCCCCCCCATCCAGTGCAGTGCAGCTGCAGAGCTTCGAAGAAATGTTGGTTATCACCAACCACCACTTACCTCCATACAACATCATAGACAGGATCTAGACATACACCAAATCCTTGAAGGTCTTCCTGTTCAGAATCATTAAATGTTTTACAACTTCCATCAACTTTATTTATCAAAAGACACTTAAAAGGTGGAGGTTCTGATATAGAAACAGGTACTAAGCCTGGAGGAAATATAAACAAAATTTGTGCATTTAGTTTTCAGTTATTATCTCAAAATCAAACTATACAAAAATTATGAAATCAAATTTCGTTAGGAAGAAGTCAAATCATTAGGTCAGATCAACCACAATAAAGGTCACTAGTTCCTTTGAGTTATGATTAAAGAGCAAATGAACCTTGCCTATTATGTGTCTGCTAGCAAAGATCTCCGACGTAGCAAGCACATGAGAGTTAATGAGAGCTTCATCAATTCGAAGAAAAGTCTGGTCACCACTGGCTCCAATCCATGTAGCCTTGCGTCCAAATTTAGATCCTATGTTAGGCATGGCTGCTGGTTTTGCATTCCAGTAAGGAATATCCAAAATGGGTCTGCCAAGCTGTCCTTTCTAAATTAAAATGATTAGAAATTTGAAAATTAGCATTAACAAACATGTACAGTATTGCAAATACCAACTAGAGCACTTAAGTGGAGAAACACTAAAAGTATATGGATCAGGTGGAACATATATTCTGTGTTTCCAAGATCTAATCACAATGCAGTTTTCACAGTCAATGTGAAATCAATGATCTGCATACTGAAAAATCTGAAAAAGTCTGGTATTACTGAAATTACTTGGTCCAGAATTGTTGACTAAGTTCCTGTCCCACTCCTCTTTATCTATACCCAAATGTGGCAGTAGGATATAACTTTACAGTATTTCCTATGGTCATTGGTGGATCCGGACCCACCATAGCAGCTTCTACAGTGACAGGTTAAACAACTTTGACACATCAGGGGATATTAGGCTTCAAGGACCCCAGAGAAATGTGCCCATAATTTTCCACAAAGCTCACCAAGAAAGAAAGAGTTACCACAAAAATGGCCAACTGCAAACTGAGAAGACACTAGGCTAAGCAGTGCCTCTTCAAAACTGGCAGCTATACAAAAATGCCTTCTAGAAACTTCTAAGATGACTAGTCATTTTAATGAAAATTTCAAGGATGGAAGAATTCAGAAGGCATTGCAATATTCATACTGGGGATTCTCAAGAATTTCTGTACAGTGTGTTTAGTCTGACCACCCCTGCTCTACAACCCAAACCCAACACATTTCTTAGTGGGAAGAGGAGGGAGTGTTACAAGGAACAAGAAACATGTTGGGCTGTTCCCATTATGAGATAGGTTTAAACTCTGCTGCAGTTGTCATTTGGCTGATAAGGGTCCTAGGAAATTGTTTCAGCCTGGCAAAATCTGTTTTCAACTCACCAACCACCTTGCAACCCCCAGTGGTATTTCATGTTTTAGTTTTATCCTATCCTAAATTCACCAGCCTCAAGAAATCATGAAAAGTAATCTACTATGAAAAAGTCTGTTAGAACTCAGAAAGGCAATTCCAAAAAATGCTTACAGAGAAGCTTCCAAATGTGAAGACTTGACCATCCATTAACAGAACAGCTGTATGATTGCTGCCAGCAGTCACCTGTGTGCTAGGTCCTGGTAATGCCTGTACCAGAGTAGGGCATCCCCTAACATAAAAAAGCCAATGTAAGTGTATGCTTTCATATAAACATTCATTCTCTCTCAGAAGCCTATTACCTAAGCATGTTCTAGCTAAAATAACTAACCTTAGCCTGAGGTATATGATAGGAATGCACAGTTTAACAGTTTATTAAAATACTCATTGATTTTTCCATCCATCCGTACACCCACCCATCCATCTGAAGGCCACACTGGGTGGCTAACAACATCCAAAACAGCATGTATGTAGAAATACTTATCTTGGAAAATTGGATACTTTAATTGACCTATTCTAACTATTGTTTTCCATAAATATGTTCTGTCAATAACTGATACATAATGTGCATGGCACAAATACCTAATTTCAATAAAAGTCAAAGGAGGTGATCAACTGCAACTGCTAACTAGATTGTTCATCGGCCTCCCTTTAGCTACTTTGCTATTCCAAAGACATCAACACAAAGAAATAGAAATGTGTACTTAATGATGATTTCAGGTAAATAAATCTCTGAAATACTTGATCACAAACATTTGATATGCATGTAGTAATGACATTCATTTACATATTTATGGTATGTCTTCCAACATAATTACTGTATAGTCATCTTAGCAAACTTTATGATTTCTAAGACAGTATGGCTCAATGGTTACCTGTTCTTTTCAAAAGGAAAGCTGGATCGGTTGGGAGAAAGTTGAAAATTATTTTTTCCTTGAAAATAGAAGATGCATCCATTTTGCAGAGAAAACATATACATTCATGTCAACATATTACCATACCTGGAATTAACATCACCATGCCCAAGCTGTCCATGCTGTCCATATCCAAATGTGTAAACATCACCATTCTCCATCAGAACAACTAGGGATCAATATGTGAATGTTTTACAAATGTGCACATTTTCTGGAACAAATTCATTGCAATGCATTCAAGTCAAGAGGAATAGGCCACCTACATAGACCGTTTGTATTTAAGACAGAGGTCTTTCAGGGAAATGTGGTGGCTGGGTCTGCAAGTTAAAACATCTCTTGAAGAGCTGTTCGATGAAGGATAACAAGTACGAGTAGCACAATGGTTCTAGAAACATCAAGTATCATTTTAAGGGTGAAGTATCTAACACAAATATGCAGAGCTCACAATTTTTCTCACTTGGCCCAAATAGCAAATATGGGAATGATTATGACAACACAGTAGTAACACCACAGTTAGGTACCTGAATGGTGAAATCCACAACTAACTTGTACTGCTCGGAGCTCACAGTCAAAATGAACGGCTCCAGGGGGATAAGTTGTGATTTTGCTGGCATCTTTCTCGCTTCTGTCTCCACTTCCATCTAAAAATGCAACAGAGAATTGTATCCCATTCTGTTTGTCAATGAACTTCAAAATAGTTATCCAGTTCTATCCAATGAAAGGGTGGGGAAACACCTAGGCAATTAGAAATAAGCAACGTAAAAAAAAGGCCTGACCAAATTTAAATGTGAGATGCAAAAATGACAACCATTTTTTTAAAGGATGTTCAGTAACTGATATTGGTAAAATTATATTCTAATATTTTCATTTTGCTATAAGGCACATTCAGCCAGTTCAGTAGAATCCATTATGACATGTTTTAATTAAGAACACAGAAAAGTAAAAAGCCAATCTATATTTTAAAAAAATAGAATAACGCTGGTTTAAAAATTATGTAATTTATATACGGGATTGATTGTTTTGGTGTTGACACAATACTGCAACTTAAGTAGGAAAAACTATAAGAAGACTGTCTTCTTTTCAAATGTATAATGTTCATGTTATGAGGCAAGCCAGGTTCACACAGAGCACCACAATCTCTTAATGCTCTTTTTAAACAATCAACAGCACCTGTTGTAATATACTGGAATTATACTAATCCATTAGCACAGCCAAGTAGACATGGGCAAGACCAGACAAGATGACGTTTCGAGTTTTCGTTTGTCGGAACGGGTCCGTTTGGGTCGTTTCCGTTTGTCGCGAAATTTTTCAAAAATTTGTCGTTTTGTTTGTCGTTTCCACCGCGATTTTGCACGATTTGACTTCCCAGAGCATAGGGGCATCCCGCAATCAGGGCCAGCGCTAGGTGTTTTTGCGCCCTAGGCGGCGGGCGGGGGCGGGTGGAAGGGGGGAGGTGCGGGCGGGTGGCGGTGGCGGGGGCCATGGGGTGGGCGGCTGCTGCGGGCGGGCGAGTGGGCGGGCGGCGGCGGGCCGCAGGCATGGGCAGCATGGGCGAGTGGGCAGTTAGGATATCACTTAGGATAGAGGTTCTGTTCTTGGCTTGCACCCCAAATGTGTGTGTGTGCAAGCAAATTGAAGTTGGGAAAATAGAAAATAAATGGTAGTATATAATATATTTTTAAAATAAATCCACACCTCCCACTCCCAGTCGAACCTCCCCCTTTATCCAATACCAGAAAAAAATCCTCACAAACTGCCAGAGAAGAAATAAAGAATAAACTACTATTCCCTTCAGCAGACAAAGCTGCAGGGAATCAAAGAAATTATTTTCTAAATTCAATTCCCTGCCTGCCTGCCTAACCTAAATCCTAAAGCCTCCAGCCTCCCTCCTCAATCTCGATCGGATCACACCAGCACCAGCAGCCAGCCCTCCTCTCTCAACCACATCCATACACCCGACTTCAATTTCTGGAAGGTGCCTCGGCTTTTTATGCCCTCCGAGACATCCAGAAGTCTCAGTCAAAAACCTGGCGATGCCATTGGTGGAATGGTTCAAAAAAATTTGCATGGTCCCATCCCATGCCCAGCCCAAATGGGCAGGTCTAAAAAAATTAAAAATAAAATAAAATAAAATAAAATCAATATGACGTTTTATTGCTATAAAAAAACCCACTGCTGCTACCATTAAAATTCAGGCATTTAAAATAAATAAATTTCACATGTTTCTGTGGTGATTTGGTGTGTTTTTTGACCACGATTTCAAAAGAAAAACTTTGGTCGCCATTTTGGATCCCTCCCCCACCGCATGGCATGGCGAGATGACGAGGATGACCCCCCCCCAGCCTGGTGCAAGAAGCTCAGGACAGGAGAAGAGGGGGGAAAGGCCGGGGACCCCCCAGAAACCAAACCTCTGGTAGGTGGCAAAGCCTCAGGCAGGCATATTTTCACCTGCTTTTTTGGCCGTGAGTCGGGGTTTTTTTAAAAAACTTTAAAAAACTTTTTCTGTGCTTCGTATTGCACAATCACCGCGATGCCACAAACGGAAACGAAAAACCCAACCAAATTTTTCTTTTTTTGGTTCGAGTTCGAGTTCTGACGGCTTAATTATCGTTACCATTTCCGTTACGTAACGGAAACAATAATCGAAAATAGAAACGACAATTTTGCCGAGTCGTGCCCATGTCTACTGCCAAGCAAGACAGGACTCTGTGGCATTCACCCTCTTCCTGACTTGAGTACCTGAACAGGAGGGGGTAAAGGGTTAATACCAGTATGGAAGCGGAGCCCAAGTGCATAAAAGGCTCAACCTGAGGAGTTTGCACACTTGAGATAGGGAAGATTCATCATGAGGGATAGGGCTGAGTTAGCTTGTAAGAGGTTTGAAGTAAAGACAGAACTTGAGTGTTACTGCTTTGAAAACTTTTAAGTATTTGTAGACGAGAGAACTTGAATCTGAAACATCTTTGTATTCAATAAACTTTATTATATTTGGTTACATGTGATACTTCGATCTGGGACTCAGTTATTTTAAACTGGGATACCCGGGATGGCAGCAAAGCTAAATAGGTAGCGAGTGCAGGTCAGTGGTCTGTGAAACGCCTGAGGGCTCTGGACAGTAGTCGCTACAGATTCACTCCAAACAAATGCTGAACTCTAGTATGATACAGTAATCCCCCATTTATCGCAGGGGTCAGAGACCCGACCTGACCCGCAATAAAAGAAAATCCACGTTATGCGGATGCTGGGTCAGATCGGGACTACAGGGCCTGTTTGGGGCCTTCTACACTGATCTTAGGCATGGTGCTGCCCCAAACGGGCCTCCAACAAGCCTGTCAGAGGCCCCAAAGTGGTTTCCGGCGAACCGGAAATCGCTTCCAGTTTTTTAGAAGTGAGTTCCGGTTCACTGGAAACCACTTCTGGGGCCTCTGACAGACCTGGGAAGCCCGTCGGAGGCCCACTCAGGGCAGCGCCAGGCCTGGGGAGTGCAGGAGGCCCCAAACAGGCCCACACAGCTGGCCCCAGGAGCCCTTGCCTTCGTATACTTCGTATATATATGTCCCACAATATAGTGGGGAAGATTGTAACTGCAAGAATATTATTCAGAAAACCATGATGCTTCACTTTTACTGTTCCATGCTGTACTGGGTAAGAAAAAACATGGACATAAAACAAGGCCAAATAAGAAATATTTTATCAATAATGTGGATCTTAAATGTTACTTTTTGGGATACATTTCTCAGAATCTCCTGGCCAGCTTGGTTGATGCTAGAAGCTAGCAGTTTGAAAAGTAACTTTTCCAAGCTATGCAAAAAGAGAGATGATTTTTAAAAGCTGCAATACATTTGATCAGTATTTTTTTTTGGGGGGGGGGGGCTGATCAAAGGTAGAATCACAAGGTAGAAGGTATTACAAGGTAGAATCAAAATCAGTAAGGGTAATGTGTTGTGTTGAAGTACAAACAAAAAGAAGAATATTGCCCAAAGCCACTTAAGTTTAGTTACTAATAAAGCAGAACATATGTACACCCAATTCCTAAGTTCACAAACTCTAGACACTTAGTTTTCCTCACAGACACTCTAAAAGTCCTATATCTTCTCTCTCTCTCTCTTTTTCCAGTAAGTGTAGGTCCTTATCTATCCCTATCTGACTAAATCAGTTATGAGCAGAATCTTAAATCCCCTCAGGCCACTCGCCAGACTTTCTCATTGGGCTACAAACCCATGAATCAGTACAGAGACTTCTCATGAATTATTCATTACAACAGGTAAATGGCACAGAGAATACACAGAACATGTTTACCATTCCCTTCTTCTGGGGCTGCCCTGGGGTTGGGCAGCTTACCCAAGGCCACACAGGATGGCTTTACTTGCAGGAGGTACAGTGGGGAATCAAACTCCCAATCTCTGTCTGCACAGCCAGATCCCTAAACCACTGAAGTATCTAGCCAGATGTACTATAAGCAGCGTAATATTTAAGTGAATGAACATAAAAGCAATTATAAACTTATTCCGAAGTTATATATTCTTAAAACTAATACCTTTACAGAATGTTTAATTCAATGGATAATACATTCCTTTTTTTAAAGCCTTGAATATTGTCTTTTTATTTTTAAAAAATAAAAACGGGAAGACTTATACTGTATGAGACAATTGATGTATCAAGTCAATGCTGTCTTCACTGACTGGCAGCAATTTTATAGGGTTTCTGTTCTCTAGAGGACTGAATCTAAGATCTTCAGTATACAGTTCTTGTGCTTTCAGTTGAACTGTATGCATTAGGGATGGGCACCAAATGAAAAATGAAAAGTTGATTCATCAGTTTGTTACATTAGGAAACGAAACAAGGCAGCATTTAGTTAGTAACAAAACGAACTGCTATGGTTCCCCCCTCCCGTTTAAAATAAACCGATTCGTTTATATGTAAAATGGCTCCCCTGGGTCCTAGAGGCACCAAATTTGGTGTTAACCTTCCTGGGACTATCCCCTTTAAGCCCTCCAAATTGTGAGGATTTTGAGATTCAGGGGACTGAGCTATTAAACTTCAAAGAGGATGCGCTGGAAAAGATATTTCTAACTGAAATGTTATGTGCTTGAAAATAGTGATCCGGGCAGCTAGAAGCGTGGAAAGTAGAGTGGAGCTTCCTCAAGCGCTCCCCTTTAAGCACCCTGAAATTGGAGAGGTTTGGGGTACAGGGGGCTGAGTTATTCAACTCCAAAGGGGTGCCCCAGGAAAAATTCATTTGCAATTTAAAAGTATTTGAAAACAGTGATCCCAAGCATCCAGCAGCATGGAAATTGCAGGGGTACAGGGGGCCAAGCTGCTCAACTCCTGAGAGGGTGCCCATATGAAAATATTATTTATAATTTAAAATATTTGAAAGTACTTATCCCAGGCATCTAGCAGCAGGGAAATTGCAATGGAGCTTCCTCAAGCTCTCCCCAATTTGGAGAGGTTTCAGGTATAGGGGGCTAAGTTACTCAACTCCAAAGGGGGTGCCCCAAGGAAAAAAATCATTAGTAATTTTAAAGTATTTGAAAATACTGATCCCTGGCATCTGGTAGCATGGAAATTGCAGGGGAGTTTCCTCAGGCTCTCCCCTTTAAGCCCACCAAGGCACATTCAGCTGTATCAGAACTGCACTCCAGCAGGCAGGCAGGCAGGCATTAATTAAACATTGGGCTTGGGCCATATGACCCTCAGGTATGAAGAGAGTGTATGAGTAGAACTCCCTTGAATGTCCAAGGTATAAAAGACACCTCTATGTCCAGGGCAGCTCTTACAAATATTATGGGCCATTTCAGACCCTCGGATATGAAGGGAGAGTGTGGCTCTCCCTGGCATCATCAAGAAGATCAAGGCAGGTTTAGAAATAAATGAGTCTTTCAGACCCATAACATGCAGACCGGCAGGCAGGCCGGGAAATAGATCTTAAACATTCAGATCAGACCCTGAAACAGAGTGAGAGTGGACTCCCCTGGTATGACCAAGGTAGGCCTTAGAATCACTGGGCCATTAGAGACCCTGAAACACAGGTTCTACCAAATGAAACTACACCTTAGAGATACTGGCATGCTTGGTGGACGAAAAGGACGTGCTCAAGGACATGATGTCCAAAACTCCCATTTTGCCACAGGGGAGGGAGTTGGACATCACTGCCACCAATTGACTCACCCTCAGCCAAATGGTGGATATCCTCAAGCTCTTCAAGGAGACCACCCAGGTCCTCTGTGATCTCAACGCCAGCCTGGCACACATCACCCCCCCTCATCCATGCCCTTCACTGAGGCCTGAATGCTCTTAATGAGGATGACTCCTCACTCCTCCCAAGGAACAGGGCCTTGTTCATGAGGCTTCAGCCTGGTGTGCAGAGTAGACTGCTTCTATTCTGCAGTGACAGGGTCTACCAGTTGGCATGCCAGTGTGATCCTTGCATCAAGGGCTCTCTGGCTACCAACCTTGAGGATCTTGAGGGATGGAAGACTCAACTGTCCCTTGAGGTACGCAAGGTTGTGCAAGTGCAAGGCGGGCATGCGCAGCCAGAGATGCCAGGATGCCAGGTCGAGGCAGGGGAGGGCTCATCCCAGGAGTCCTCCGCATCTGGGTGTGCCAGCCTGAGGTCAAGTAAAAGCCATCATACTTGGCCTCTGCCATTGCCATGGCAGTGTCCTGGTCTTGGGTGAAGAAGCCGGCAGAGGAGCAGGACTCTGCAGTGGTCGGGATCCAGGAATGCATGGCTGAGCCCCTCCAGCCCCCCACAGCAGATCCCCTCCATTACTGGGCCAGTAAGTCAGAGCTCTGACCCCAGGTGCCCCAGTTGGCCATGGGCCTGCTCTCCCTCCCTCCCTCCAACGTCCAGAGTGAGTGAGTGTTTTCAGTACCTGGGGACATTTTGAGACCTCACTACTCATGCCTGGACCAGGGACTGTAGAAAGGTTGGCCTTTATAAGTTTCAACCTTATTGTGTTGGAGTTTCCCTTCCCCAAACCGTAGTCTGCCTGCCTGCCTGCCTGCCTCACTATATTTCAGGGTCTGTAATGGCCCAATTTTTCTAAGGCCTGCCTTAGCCATACGAGGGAGGGGGTCCACTCTCACTGTGTTTCAGGGTCTGTAATGACCCAGTGTTTCTAAGGCCTGACGTGGCCATACCAGGGAGGTCCACTCTCACTGTGTTTCAGAGTCTGAAAGGGACCAATTCCTCTAGGGGTCCTGTACTGCTATAATGGCAGAGGTTAGGTGCCAGAGAGTCATCATGCAGACCTCAATGTAGTACATCAGTGGGGCTCAGGGACAACAGCTGAACACAGGATTTGCTTATGTATGTCCAAACTACTCAAGGAGGAAGGCAAGAGTGCACAGAACTCCTTTAAGAACTAGACATCCCTAAAAAGCAGTGCCTGCTTCTTGTCTACAAATTTGGGAGTGTTCCCCTGGTACTTTCCCACAGAGGCTGTAGCAAAGGGCAAAAACACAGAAAGGAGTGGGGGAGAGGATAAACAAAGAGGAAGGAAAGTAAAGAACAACAGGAAACTGAGTAAAGCCATGCAACTAATTGAACGAAGATAAGAACATACAAAACAACATTCAGGGAAAAGAGATGCTGCGGTAGCAAAGCCTGTCCCCAGCAAAGGAGAAGGAAAAGGAAAGGAAAGAACAAGGGCAGAGGTCAATGGTGCTGTAGCATCAAGACAGAGTTTATAGATCACATGGGCTGTCCTACCAGGATAGCAATGAGATGGCCTCCTTCCCCCCCAAACAATATATAACATAGAAAATTCGAGGGGGTCTTTTTTATTAGAAAGCAGATGCAGTTAGGCATTTCAAATAAAGTTAGGCACTCAATATGGGCACTACCTTTTTTTGTACAAATTTGTATAAATCTGTGCAAAGCACATACATGTGCCATGATGGTCTATCAAAACTTATGGCAACCTTTTCAGTGATTTCTAGGCATAAAATACACAGAAGTTTGCACACTGGCTGGTTCTTCTGAGATGCACAGCGGAGAATTGAACTCCAGCCTCTGGCTCTGCAGATACTGAATTATTATTTATGCATTATTTATTTATTGTTTATTCATTTAAATATTTACACCCTATCCTTCTCCTCATCAGGACCTAATATAGCTTACAATATTAAACACAAACAATATAAAAACTGGAAGGAGAGCAAAAAACAAACAATAAGCAAAACAAAAACAAAATTGCCTGTTAATAAGAAAAAACATGAAGGAAGAGAAACATCTTTGCTTGCCTACAACAGAATGAATCCTTTCTAGCATGAAGGCCAGGTAAAAATATTTTAAATAAAATAAAATAAAGGACAGCAAACAGGGATCCTGTCTGACTCTCATGAAGGCAAATTCCACTGCTTGGGACCCAAAAGTAAACTCTTTCTCTCATGACTTCACCAAAGGCAAGGATTTGTGAGGGTGGCAAGACAGAAAGAGAGAAAGGCTTCCCCTGATAATTTTAAAGCCCAGGCAGGCTCACAAACAGAAATGTAGTCTTTCAAGTAGCATGGACCCAGATTGTTTAGACCTTTATAAATCAAAATCAGCACTTTGACTTCTACCTAGAAATTTACTGGCAACCAGTGGAGTTGTTATAACAGGGCAGCTCTATGTTCCCTACAACTAGTCTGAATGACAGCATTCTAAACCTGCTGAAATTTCTGAATACTTTCCAAAAGCAGGCCCACAAAGAGCACATTCTTGTTCATTATTTTTGGGTTGGTTACATTTAATATACTAACCAATGCTACAAATATTAAAACTGCTTCCCTCCCACCTGGCCCCCAAATAAGCAAGTTGTATAGGGACCTTTTGCAACAGAATTCTGTAGGAGAAGATATTAACTTCCCTTTGGAAGTGATGAAGGAAGGAAGGGCAAAGGGCTATGAGTGTTATAAAAGTCAAATAAATAAATAAATAAAGGTGTTAATGGATTAGGGTTAGGGTTAGGGTGAGGGTCAGGGATTAATGAAAGCATAGCTACTTCCTTCGTGGTCAAATGGAAAAACCTGCTTCCCAATTAAAGAACAGCTTTGTCAACTTCACATTATTTAAGAAAAACATAAAGTAATCCCCAGTTTATTGTGGAGGTTAGGAACCCAACCCAGGATAAAGGGTAATCCGTGTCATGTGGATGCTGGGTTGGGGTGGGTCGGGACTGTGGGGACTTTTGGGGGCCTCCAGCACTTACCGCAGGCCTGGTGTTGCCCCCAAAGAGCCTCTGACAGGCTTGGAAGTGACTCCCAGTTCACCGGAAACCACCTTGAGGCCTCCAACAGGCCAGGAAAGCTCAGAACAGCACCAGGCCTGGGATAAGTGCAGGATGCCTTAAACAGGCCCAAGCAACTTACCCCAGGGGGCCTTGCCTTTCATATACTGTGGACCTGTGATATACCAGGACAGCAGTATATGAATCACAATATAGCCGGGGATGACTGTATAAACAAAACAGCACTATTTAGCCATCTACCTATCCTAGTTTCCCAGATCAACCTTTCTCTCATTTTTGCCAAAGGGGTGGGGTGGGGGAGGAAAGAGTAACATTCATTGAAAAGGTGAATTTAAAACCAAAGTAATGCAAACTGTAAAGTAATGCATATTTTCACAAACTCATAATAGTAAAACAGCCCAGCATTGAAAACATGTTTTCTTTCTCCTCAGGTTATAGAAAATTAACAAGAAGAAATTATTGATTTTGTGCACTTCTGAAACAGTTGTGAGCCAACCCCAGTCAATAAGGAAGACCAAATACCTTTATGCTTGTCCCATTTATGCTTTAGGTGTGATGGATGGGATCTTATTCTGGCGAGAGCCTGCTCTCGGTGGTTCATAAATATAGGACCAGGAAATACAAAGGGGCCTGAGGAGAAAATTTTTTGCACATGCATAGGAAAGCTCACAAAATGAAAACAATGTGTTCAATGACAAAAGTAATGAATTAATTAATTAATTAGAAGTGTTAAAAATGATGCAACTGTCAATGCTCAACAGGTCAAGACTTCTTGGGAAAAACACCACTCCTCTATAATCTTCCAATATACTGTACAGTATGTTTAATGCTATACGTTCAATAGCAGCCTGCATTTTTATGCCAATAAAGGTTCTGAAACTGAAACTATAATCAGACCATATCTGTGTTACTTTACATAATAAAGATAAGTATAAATCTTAGATGTATTAAAGAAGGTGAAAACTAAGGCTCAATTTTCTTCCCTAATTATTCTGCATTCTTACATATAAAGCCAGTACAGAATGAAGCTAAATAAAAACTAACCTATCCAACTTGGGGGCGGGGGGAATCCATCTGAAAACGTGAAGACTAACTAGGTAATTTATGCCAACATGCAGTGTGAAATCAGGATTATGATCTGTATATGATTGTGATGGTACATTAGGATATTTAAAAGAAGAAGTTGAGTTTGTCTGTATCAGAATACACATGAAATAATAATTTCCTCAGAAAAGTGAGGAACTCATAGGAAATATTTCTACACAATTTCACATTCCTTAATGTACTAAGTATTAGAACAAGAAGTCTCAGGGTGCAGCCAAGTGCTAGCTACTGCTTGTCACAAGATGGCTACTTTGGAGGCATGGCTAATCACAAATAGGTCTTCAACGTAATTATGTAGGATTGTTATAACCATAATGCCACTGTTCCCCATAACCCCACATCTCCAAGCCCTAACAGTAATGAAACAGCAATGCCTCCACACCTGCAACTCTCCGTTAGACTTGGTTACTATCTACTTCTCATACTCTTTGCAACATCTCTAACCTCCTTGATTATCCTAAGATCTCTGGCTGGGAGCAATGAAAAAACAGCAAGGCTAGGAGCTGGCAAGGGAAAGCAGCAACAGGGCTAGGGATAAGGAAGGTGGAAGAACAGCGAAATAACACCTGGAATACTGAGCAGTGGAAGAAGAATTCTAATTCTCTCACACAAATAACTATTTGAGCCCAATGCTTCAAAAATGTTCATTTGATTGTTATTTACCTGTTTGTTATGCTCTGTTTGTTATGCTCTTGTTTTATAAGTTTCCAAGTTTGGTCACAGGGACTGTGATTAAATCAGTTAAACAATGGGCTTTCATACTGTACCCAGAAGAGTACAGCCAGATGGGCAATATATGTCAAATGAATGAATGAATGGCTTTAAAAGAGAGTCAGTCTGATTTCTTGGTTGAGCACAGCTTCTTTGGCCTGCAATGTAGTTCTATGAGACTCAAGGTGCCTTCTACAGACAGTACAGTATAGGCCCACAGATTAGGGGTTGAGATTGTACAAACAGACTCTGTTCTCTCTTCCAGACCTGTGTGATGTCTGTACTTGGAATAACAAACTGGAATAGAGATCTCTGCACATTGACACTGATTCATTGTGTTCTGTCAACCGACCCACATTCCAAGTATGTGACAAAGACATGTTTTCAAAGAGTTTTGGCACCTTTAAGGCTAAAAATAATCTGCAGTTTCAACTAAAATAATGGTCTATGTTCAGTCCTTTCTATTTCTAAGCAGCCAAAGGCTCCATAATGTTGAATATTCTGACCGCACATTAATCTTTAAGAATGAGTATTGTGAGGAAAATGCATTTCATTAAGGCTAATTCAAAAAGACTGAACAAAATCAAACTAAGACATTGAAGTGAGCTACTGTGAAGCGATAAGCAATTTACACGGGCAACCTTTCTGTCTTAGATTCTTCCTGCTTGATCAGAATTTACCACTTTCAGCGTTGTGCCCCCAATCTCTTACTGAAAGTGCCACATGACCTTCACTATAACTGTCTCCTCTGGTTCTACTACACATGTTGTAAGTTATCTTTCCCATACAGAGGAAGGCATATAATTTGCAACCAAAAATGCCTTAGCAGCATAACAGCCACAACATTCCAAGAATTTTTGATACATGTATTTATTTTGAAATTTGCTAAACCTCATCTGATTAAACCAGTTATTAATTTTGTGACTTCCAGTACGATATTTTCTAACAACCAATTTATTTACTGCCTCACTATTCATCCAACAAAATGAGAGCAACTGATTTCACAAGGAATCTTGGTTTGAGATCTCTGCACATTGACTCAACACTGTGATTCATTGAGCTCTACTCTTATTTGATCTTTCTTTCATGCATTTTAGCAGATTATTAGTTTTTTACATTTGTTCTGTTGCTGTTGTGTCCATTAGTCTAACACTCTCAATCAAATAAAAATGCAGGTGTATATTATGGTTCCCCATATTAAAACTCCCATTGGCCATAAAACCTCAAACCTAAAGATTTTCAAAATTCCAAAGTAAAAAATTTGGGGTGGTTTCTGTGTTGGTTCAGAAAAAGTTGGAACTTGAGCAAGACCAGTTCAGTGGTTCTTTACTTCTTCCACTACACCTCCCTGCCATTCTCACATGTAGCTTTCTATCTGCTTTTTGAAACTAACAAGGATGGTATGTGTGACATTGTTAAAGCCAATAGCCAAGAAAAGGTACTTTAAGACCTACTGGCACAAATATAAATTCCATGCATGTAAACTTGTATGATACACTTCAAGTACCGTATTATAATTCCCTATGCCACCTTCTCCCACAGTATAAATGTACCAACTTGAGAACCTTGAACTTCTTACTTGCCTCCTCAGGATGCTTAAGCTAGATCACACGGGTGGTCTAGGTAGCTTTTACACCACTCAGTAATATTTTCTTACTATCTACTTCTTCATGTAGAATAAAAAGCTTGTAAAAAATTACAAGTGCATATAGTCAAAACTGAATAGCATGGACATTCTTTGCCCAATCCTGAATAGCATAGCTACATGTTCTGCTCCATTTCTTTTAAGCAGATTCTATTTCTAGAGTATCTTGGAATTTTAATGCTGGAAAGTAACATTCTGCAGTGAATTTGTTGATTGCTGTATTTCTCCTTATAACAGAGAACTATTCAATCTTTTTTTTTTGGCAGTTTACAACTGTTCTGACACCAGCAAATAGGAGTATTCAAGAATCCGTATTACTAAATTAAGCCATAAGGCAAATCTTATTGCTGACCTTTTTTTCTGTTAAATTTACATATAATCAATCTCAAATGAAATTAGCTTGCATCTGCCTTTAATTAAATGAAACTATAATCTAGTTTAAAGTCAGTTTTTACAGCCTTCAAAAATGCAGTGTTCTCTAAGCATTTTGGACCACAATCAAGGCCAGGAAAGCTGGAGCGAAAGAGATGACATGTAGTCCAAAACATTTTAAAAGTATCACATTTGGGAAGGCTAAGATACTTATACCAAAGTAAGGCTTGACATATCTCGCTTAGCATGTAATGAGTCTATCTCATATATTAGTTTCACCTTTTGAGTTGACTTACTGAAATAAATAAACATTTGCACAACATCCTCATTTTTCAAGTTTCACCTGTATTAGAATCTGTTTGTTCAAGATAATCCAATACTCATTTTTTTTTGGGGGGGGGGACCTTTCACAAGCAGAGAGACAGCTCCACAACCAGTGTTGTATATTTGGTGTGTATTTTGTAGAATTATACTGACAGCCAAACAAAAATGCTACTTTTTTTAATAGCCAAAGTGAAAAGCAATTTTGAAACATTCCCAAGATAAATACCAATTAACCAGAGATAGCTTATGCCAAGCACTGGTCTCTTTAACATATAATGATGCATTTTTAATGCAGACAAACAATTTATGGTCCTTTCTCTGTCTATTTTTAGACTTGCCAAGCTCATCTATGTACAAATGTTTCTCAGAATGTTTTCTTTACCTACCAATTTGTGAATGAAAATCTAATCATACTAACCTCTCCCTTCCTCCAATCTGTGCCTCCTGTTCACACGCTGCCGCTTTTCTTCTTGCCGTAACTGGAGATGTTCTTCAATATTAACTCCAGGCACAGGGACAGCTGCAACAAACAGAGACAGACAGAAGAGTTTTGCAGATTATTGTCCACACCTTCATGCAAACATAAAATATAACTATGATATACAGTATCATTATTCCTCAAGTGTTCTCAAATCAAAGTGGTACACTAGGCCTAGATACAAATATGTAGATATGAGAATGGAAAAGCACTTTCCACTTGCACAACTCATCTTCAATATTTGGCATTTCCCTCTTCCTGCTGAAGCCCCCCCGTTGTTATATGCCATTCTGTTTTGAAGGGTCTCCTAACCTTCAGGAACAAGATAGAGATCCAGAAGAAAGGGGGAGGGAAGCCAGTGCCATCAGTAGGACTCAAATCATGGGAATGTCATTCTTTGATATAAAAAAGAGAACTCCATGTCTGCAACCAGGTTTTCCTTACTCCTTGGTATGGATTCTTGATTCTTAACCACAAAGTTGGTCCCTAGAACTTAGGAGTCCTGTGAAATGTCATGTGTTACTTAGGCTGCTTTCACACGACCCCTAAAATCCGCTGCAAAGTCCTCGCAAATGCGGAGCATAAAATTGTTTTCCCACCAGCAGCGGACTTTAAAAAAATAAAGTATGACCACACCCACTTAAGCGCAACACAGTGCATTTTAGAAGTACCTGGTCTCGAGGAGTTGTTGCTGTCTTGTTGCTGTTCCTATGCGGATTTTAAAGCCTGGCCCTCCTCCGCCTTCTATTTGTTTTTGTTGTTTTCTCCCCCCTTTTAAGAGACAGGGATCCCTAACGGGCTTCCTGCCCTGCTACAATTAGCTGCTGCCCACGGCAGGCGGAGATGAGCCTGCATTTTTTTCCTCCCTCCCCTCACAGCAGACAGAAGCAATAGAATCAGAGTGCGGGAGGGTGGGAACACTGCAACCAGGACAAAAACCACATGATCTCTGGTTGGGGGGGGGATCCGCATTTAGGTTGCCAGCGTATTTTAGGGGTCGTGTGAAAGCGGCCTTAGGAAGAGGCTAACATAACAAGAACTCTTCCATGGCTTCAGTTTTTAGATACTTACCAAGCAGAAGGTCCAATGGTATCATCTCTTTTACGGCGTCAAGGATTCCTCTTTGCCTTGCTTCCTGACCATCCAGTTCTCTAGCACAAGCTTTGCAACAGCCACATACAGCACAGCCAGACTCACCAGAACCACAACCACAGATTCTAAAGAAAACAAAGATGTTTGATTTCAGATAATCACAACATGCACCCCTTTAAAGAAAGAGCAGAATCATAAGTGTCTCAGCTGACCAAGGACTGGTTAAGGGAAAAACAAATTGAATAGTTCTCCTGGACCTTTCACCACATTCAGGCTTCCTATTGGATTGCTTGGCCAGGCTATATATGGGAGACTCCTGATCCCCTATTTTATTTAACATTTATATAAAGACACTGGTAAGTGTCATTTAGAGTTTTAAAATGAGATGCCACCAATATGCTGATGACATCCACCCTTATACCTTATACCTCCTTGCCCTCCAACACTGAAGAAGTAATCAGTATCTCTGAATGTTGCTTGACCTTGATAATGGTCCTTCTCAACTTTTATAAATGATTGAGGAGAAGAGCAAGATGAAACTAAATCCTCACAAGCCTATTTGGTAACTAGAGGGCAAGTAACAGCAGTGACTATGAATGCTTTTGCGCAACTCTGTCTGACAATCTGACTTAGCGACAGTCATCCATACCTTAGTTACATGATATTTTGACTCCTCCAACACATTCAACATGGTGCTACTCTTTAAGCAAATAAATAATTAAATATGACATGCCCATCTTGGGAGCCTTTCTGGCTAACTGGCAGGATCAAATTCTGAATGAATGAATTGAGTTGGGAGTGTGTTGTAAGATGGCGGGCGGCAGCAGCTCTCTGGCGCTTCTGCACCTTTGCGCTTTTTTATTTTAAATTGTCTTGCTGCTCTGCCGATGGTTTTTTATTTAATTATTTTTGGGCTTGCTGGGGTGTGCCTGGGGGCGAAGTGAGGACTTTGCCAGGGCGCAAAGGGCTCACTCGAGGTGGTTCGTTGGGGATTTTTACCTCGCCCGCCGAGTCTCAGAAGGCCAACGAGGAGACGCGGAGACGCGGTATGTCACCTCTTTTATCAAGACCTGAGCGTCCCCCACTTCTTCCCTCCCCCCCTCTTCTCCAGCTAACGCTACCGAGCGGGTGGTCCTACCTGGCAAGCCCTTTCCATCTGCCCCGTGGGGAGGCCCGGGTGAGCGGCCGGTCCATCCTCGACAGTCTTGAAGACTCGAGGACTGAGACGGCGGTTGCCATTACGGGTCCTCCCCCCGGGTTGGTGCCGAGGCTCGAGTCCATTTCATCTGCTGGGACTGATCGATTATCCCCGCTCGAGGCTGTTTTGCTCGGCGCTGTTTGCCCATGGCCGCTTCTGGCCCCCCAGCTGGTTGAATGTTAGACCCCAGAACATCTGTCTCGGGCGGCAGGGTGGCCGCTGGTGTTGGTTTTTCCTCCCGCCGCTCGCTGATCCTGGATACTCGGGCGGCACGTCGGCCGCCGGCGCCTATTGTCCCATCGGGCTGCCTGGTGGTCCCCGGTGGTCGCCCTCCCCCTGGGCCCACCCTCCTTTCTGCCACTGACACCCGGGCGGCAGATCGGCCGTCGGCGTGCTTTTCCCCTATGAGGTTACATCATCCATGGCCGCCACCGCTACCCTCAGCTGAGGAGCTTACTGCCAGGGAAATGGTCTGGTCACCAGTGTGTTGGCCGCCGATGTTTATTTTCCACCCTATAGACTGGTGGTCCCTGGTGGTCACCCGCCCTCCCCGGCTCTCCTCTTCTCTGCTGCTGACACTCTGCGGGCGGCATGGCTGCCGGCATGGCTGCCGGCATGCTCTCCCCCTCTTTTGTGGGGAGATTTTTCAGCTATAGCCACCGCCAGTAACTTCGTCTGAGAAGATTCCAGCTCGGGCGACACATCGGCCGCCGGTGTGCCTCCCCCCCATGTTTTCCCGGGGAGCTTCTGTTACCATCGTTGGCTCTCTAGGGCCTCCCCCTCGCCGATATTTGGCTGGCGGCTCGGCCGGCGGCGTGCTCTCCCCCCATGTGGGGGTTTTACCATCCGCGGCAAGCGAGGAGATCGCAGTTCAGGCGGCGTATCGGCCGCCGGTGTGCCTCCCCGCCACGTGTTCTTGGGGAGACCCCTTACCACTGCTGGCTCCTCCGGGGCCCCACTCATTGCTGATACTCGGCCGGCGGCTCAGCCGGTGGTGTGCCATCCCCCCCCGTGGGGGGTGTTTTCCTGACGCTTCACCTCCATCTACCGCCGCCTCCCTGACACTTTTCCTCACCTACGGCAACCATGGTGATCGCAGCTCGGTTTTCTGGTAACCGTGGCCAGTCGCTTGCCACTTTGGGGTTCGGGTGGAGACTCCTTTGCCGACCGATCATCTGGCTGAGGACAGACCCCGGGGGCTCAGTGGCTGCTTTCCTACTGCTGGACATTAACTGGAAAGGGATCCTCTGTTGGGGGTTACTGGGCTCTGGACTTGGGGTGAGGATGATTAGTTGGGGGAGTTTTTGTGAGCCTAAGGGCCCTCGGCTTCCTTGGCTGGACTAGATCCACTACTCGCTTCTGGGGGTTGACCAGCATGTTTACCATCCTCCCTGCTTGTTTACCTGTTCAACCTCCCGGGCTTTTTTTTTATGCGAACTTTGACACTTATTAGCCGAGCCTTATGATCACCTGGCCCATCTTTCCTTCGCCCCCCTCCCCCGCTCCCAGGTGTGTTACATCTCTCCCTGGCGGTATGCCCATTTTATGTTTTGCTGCTTTGCTTTATTGTTTCCTCCTATTGTTTTTATTATTTGCTTTTTTTTACTGCTATTTATTAATTTGACTTTATTCTGTTTTTTATAGCTATTGTTAATACTGTAATATTGTTAATATTGTATATTATTTTTTTTCAACTGTATACTATTTTTCACTTTATCCTTAGTTGTTGTTGCTGTACTAGTCTTTTTTTTTTCCGCCATGCTGGCAGGGACCCATATCTCAGTGGTGTCTGGCCGTGGGAGATATGCTTCAGGCGGAGTGATCGGTCGGTTAAGAAGAACTCGGGCCAGGCATTTACTGCCTGTCCCCCGTTCTGATCCCTTCGCTCACCACCATGTGCCTGGGTGCCATCCCGCCAGCGCCTCCGACCTGACCTGCCTCCTGATTAATGCCAGGTCGGTTCATAATAAGACCCCTCTCATCCTCGACTTGATCTTGGATGAGCGAGCCGACCTGGCATGTATTACTGAGACCTGGGTGGGCGCAGAGGGTGGGGTTTCCCTCTCCCTTTTGTGCCCCCCTGGGTTTCAGGTACAGTGGGCGGGCAGATCGGAGGGTGGGGTGGTGGGGTGGCCATCGTTTACAGGGAATCCCTTTACTTTAGCAGTTCTGCGACAATGGTGTGTCCTGGGGTCGAATGCCTCCATCTATCAGTGGGTCAGCGAGATAAGTTTGGCATTGTGCTGGTGTACCGTGCTCCCAGAGATTGCTGAGTTCATCTCGGCTGCTTTGTTGAGATCCCCCCGCCTTTTGGTGGTCGGGGACTTCAACTTGCATGCCGAGGAGGAACTCTCTGGTGCGGCTCTGGAATTCATGGAATCCATGACTTCCATGAACTTATCTCAGCATGTTGTATGCCCCACTCATAGAGCTGGCCATACCCTAGACCTGGTGTTTTCCTCCATGTCGTCAGATTCGTGTCTGGGGGTTAAGGGTATTTTGTCCCTGCCCGTGTCATGGTCGGACCATCACCTGCTAAAAATTTCCCTGTCGATCGCCCCCCCGCCTCGCGGGAGTGCCGGCCATATATCTGGGCCCGCGCCTGTAGGCTTCTGGACCCTGCCAGGTTCATGGAAGCCTTCGGGGAGCTCTCTGGCGGTCTGGCAGACGATTCGGTCGATGCCCTGGTGGAGAGGTGGTATGTGGGAACCACGGGGGCGGTGGACCGGATCGCCCCCAAGCGCCTCCTGCGCTGTGGAGACCGCTCCTCTCTGTGGTATACGGCTGAGTTGGGGTCGATGAAACAAGAACGCAGGAGACTGGAGGTCATTTGGAGGGCAGGCTGGATGGAAGAGAATAGGGCTGCACTCAAGCAGCTGACTGGCCACTATCTTCACGCGATCAGGGACTCTAGAAGATCTTATGTCTCCCTGAGAATTGGTGATGCCTCGAACCGCCAGGTGGAGTTGTTCCGGGTGGTTCGGGACCTCGCCAATCCTGGTCAGCTGAGGCCTCCTCCTAGTGATTTCACTAGTGAGCAATTTGCAGCCCACTTTATATCTAAAATAGAGGCCAGCCACTCCGACTTGCCCCCCAGCTGCTCTAGTCCACCCTCTGAGATCTCTGCAGCCTCACCCCTCCATTCTCCCCTCTTGGATGAGTTTGGGCTGGTGTCTCCGGCGGAGGCCTCCAGAGCCATGGCTTGTTGCCGGCCGGCGGCCACTCCCTTTGACCCTTGCCCGGCCTGGCTTATTAAATCTGGCGAAGGGAGCATGCCCGAGTGGGTTTCCACTATTGCCACGGCCTCTTTCAGGGAGGGATGCTTCCCTGCCCACTTAAAGGAGACCGTGGTGAAACCCACTCTTAAAAAACCTGGCATGGCTTCGGACGATTTATCCAGCTATCGTCTGATTGCCATTGTTCCCTTCCTGGGCAAGGTTGTCGAGAGGGTGGCTGCTGTCAGGCTTCAGTCATGTCTGGAGGTAAATCGTATCCTGGACCCCTTCCAGTCTGGATTCAGACCTCTTCGCGGAACCGAGACTGCCCTGGTCGCTCTGCAGGATGACCTCCTAAGGGAGGCTGACAGGGGGTGTTCCTCCCTGTTGGTTCTCCTTGATCTGTCAGCTGCCTTTGATACCATTGACCATGGTAACCTACTGGTCCGGCTTGCGGAGGCGGGAATTGGTGGTCAGGCCTTGGCCTGGCTCCGTTCCTTCCTTGGCAGCCGGACCCAGCGGGTTCAGCTGGGTGATGATTTGTCGGCTCCTTGGACTCTCCTTTCTGGGGTGCCCCAGGGGTCGGCAATCGCACCCATGCTGTTCAATGTTTACATGAGGCCGCTGGGGGAGGTAATCAGGAGATTTGGAGTTCGCTGTCATCAGTACGCTGATGACACTCAGCTCTATCTCTCCTTTTCATCGTCTGCAGTGGAGGCAGTTCGCTCCCTTGATCTGTGTCTGGAGGCAGTTCTGGAATGGACCAGAGATAACCGGCTCAAGCTGAATCTGGAGAAGACGGAGGTTCTGTTCTTCGGGGCGCTCTCGTCTGGGTACAATGGCCCCCTCCCTAAGCTGGGGGGTGTTTCCCTCCAGCCTACGGACAGGGCCAGGAATCTGGGCATGGTCCTGGACTCAGCCCTCTCCCTGGAAGCCCAGGTGATGGCTGCTTCCAGGGCCGCTTTTATCCACCTCCGCAGGATCGCCCAGATCCGCCAGTACCTCGATGAGTCCTCCCTGAGGACAGTAGTGCAGGCCCTGGTGATCTCGAGGATCGACTACTGCAATGCCCTCTACGTAGGGTTGCCCTTGGCCCTGGTCCGGAGGTTACAGCGAGTGCAAAATGCGGCGCCCAGGCTGGTGGTGGGTGCCCGTAGATACGAGCACATCACCCCAGTCCTGGCTCACTTGCATTGGCTCCCCGTTGTCCTCCGGATCAGGTTCAAGGTCCTGGTTTTGACTTTCAAAGCCCTCCACGGCCTGGGACCAGAGTACCTGGCGGAGCGTGTCTCTCAGAGGTCAACCGGGTCCAGACCCAGGAGACTGGCGCAGGCGTGCTCGCTGAGGGTGGCCACACCCAGAGAGGCACGGAAATCGCGTACGTAAGACCGCGCCTTCTCTGTGGTGGGCCCTATGCTTTGGAATCATCTCCCCAGCGAGCTGCGCCTGACAGAGTCCCTGCCCGCCTTCAAGAAGGCCCTGAAGACCCATCTTTTCAGGGAGGCGTTTGGCGACCTTCTTAGTTAGTTTGGTTCTTTTTTTCCCCCTTGCTTTATTATGCATGCGTCTTGCCACCATCTTGCCCCCCTGCATTAATTATGCCTGGTTTTGCTTCTTTGCTTGCCTCTTTGTTTGCGTTTTTATTACCTGTTTTTATTGTTGTAAGCCGCCCAGAGTTCCCAGTGGGAAGATGTGCGGGACAAAAAAATAAATAAATAAATAAATAAATAAATAAATAAATAAATAAATAAATAAATAAATAAATAAATTACAAGACACATAGAATTTTGAAGACTCAAAATACAGTATTACCAATTGAGCTACATTAGGCACCCTCCCTCCTTATGTTCAAGAAATTGGTAAAAATGGAATTATTCAAAGCTTTCTTCCACAACTGACTCTCCAGGATGCTCAAATCTTCTTTCTTTTTGTATGAATTCTAGGCTTTTAGATTTTGCGTCTCACCATATTATTTGAATATACGTTGTTATGTGGGGTCTTCCGAGGTTTCACTTTTGAACCTATAAATTACCCAGTGCTTACACTAATGGGGTGGTACATAAATCAAACAAATATATACTTTTAACAAAGCTATTGCAAAAGAACTGAGATATGAGAAACTCAAATGTCCTTGTGGGGATTACCTTATCAAGTAGGGCAAGGTCTAGGGGACTGGCTGAAAAGTACAGTACATAACAAAATAGCAAGCATATACTTATTTCCTATCAAAAGAAGAATCTTCCGTGTAAACTTTTTAAAGGAAACCTTCCTTTTCATGGCTCCTCTGGAGAAAGCCCAACAGCGTTCAATGTGACCTACTCTCCCAGGTATCAGTATACAGGACTGCAAGCATCCTATTAATATAATTTACTGACACCTGCTCTCAGTTTACTCCAATTGTTACACTATATTACTTACAGAATGGCCATATTGCCAGATGGGCGGGGTATTATTATTATTATTATTATTATTATTATTATTATTATTATTATTATTATTATTATTAATAATAATAATAATAATAATAATAATAATAATAATAATAATAATAATAATAATAATAATAATAATAATAATAATAATAATCCATTGCACCAGGCTCTGAAAGTAAATAGAGATGCTTCTTCTCTAAATGTAGTAGTAGCTACTTTTAAGAAATAAGTAGTGTACATAAAGCAGTGGTAGAGAACCTTCAGCACTCCAGATGTTTTGCACCACAACTCTCAGAATTCTGAGCCTAGATTGCCAATGACAAAGGACTGTGGGAGTTGTGGTCCAAAACATTTTTGGAGTGCCAAGGATTTGCCACCACCAACATAGAGTGTTGCTATTCAGCTACATATTTTACATGGTTACTTACCCTCCAGGTACCCTGTCAGGGCGGCCACTGCTAACACAGCTTGCTCCATAACCTGTACAATCCCCACAAACAGTGCACACCATACACTGTTCCAGCTTCCACTTATGCATGCCTGGTGGACACATCATAGATTTTTCATCCTTTTCATCTAGCTCTTCTTCTAAATCTTCATCCATTGCTGTTGCCATGTTCTCTACACCAAAACCTAAAAAAGCAAATAAATAAATAAATAAATCCATATTTAATTTTATAAAGGAAGATAGCAATACAGAATTCTTTGTGGCAGTATAGAAATTATATTGGGTGCCTAAATTGGAAAAGCTCTGTTTTCTATCACAACTCAAGTGTGATATAATTCACAATCCTAAGCAACTACAACTAAATAGTAATTTATTTCATCTAAATATGACTTAGAAGAAAATGCAGAATTCATACAAAATAGACATTTGTTGCTTGATCAAAAGTTTTTTTTTTTAAGGAATTCATTTCCTAATCTCACAGGACAAAATAAAAGAGGAAATGAATCAGTGTGTAATTCAGCCTCCTATGTTATTTAACATCTATATGAAACCACTGGGGGAGTTATCCAGAGTTTTGGGATTAAGTGTCACAAGTGTGCCGATGACACCCAACTATACCTCTCATCACCTCCGGATCCGAAGGGAGCAACTATCTCAACTTTACTTGAGTGTTTAGCTGCAGTAATGAACTCGATTAGGATGAACAGAATGAAACTAAACCCAGGCAAGACAGAGGTGCTTCTGGCCAGTCGAAAGGGAGAACAAGGAATAGGGTTGCAACCTGTACTGAATGGGGTCAATTTCCATCTGAAAAAAGCGGTGCACAGCTTGGGGGTGCTCCTGGAATCATCCTTGAGTCTAGATGCCGAGGTCACAGCTGTGGCCAGGAGCGCATTTGCACAATTAAAACTAGTACGCCAGTTACTCCTGTTACTTGAGAAACCAGCTCTGGCCACGGTGATTCATGCCCTAGTGACATCCCAACTAGGCTACTGTAATGCACTGTATGTGGGACTTCTGATGAAAATTCTCAGGAAACTTCCAACGGGTTCAAAATGCAGCAGCCAGATTGCTGACCTGGGTGGGTTACAGGGATCACATTGCACTCCTATTAAAGCAACACCACTGGCTGTCAATCAGCTATTGGGCACAATTCAAAGTGCTGACCTTAACCTACAAAGCACTATATGGCCTGAGTCCTAGCTACCTCAAAGATTGAATTTCACAGTACGAACCGACTTGGGTGCTAAGGTCATCCGGAGAGGCCTTTCTCTCCATCCCGCTACCCACACAGGCACGACTCATGAGAACCCATGAAAGGGCCTTCTCGGCTGCTGCACCCAGACTCTGGAACTCCCTCCCACTAGAAGCCAGCACTGCCCCATTTCTGCTATCTTTCCAGAAACAGGCAAAGACCTTTCTCTTCAGACAAGCTTTTCCTGAATTATGGAATACCTGCTGTGTTTTTATATAAATCTACCATACAAGACTACACAGACTTTGTGTTTTTAACCACTTATAACTTTTTTATATCTCTCCTTGTGTGATTGCATTGACACTATGTTAAAAATTGTTAGTTTTAATGTTGCCTTCTTATGCTGTAAGATACCCTTAATTCCCTGTTTCTCAAACTGAGTACAGTGGTACCTTGTATAAATGAATTAATTCGTTCCAAATGAAATTATGTTAAGCAAATTTTCCTTTATACAAATTTCCTATAGGAATGCATTGAAAATGGAGTAATCCCATTTTTATGTTGTACGGATTTTCCCCATAGGTGATTATGTTAAACAAATTTCCCATATCTCCGGATTTTTTATGTTGTACAGATTTTATGTTATACAAGCTGTTTATTATACAAGGGTCCATTGTATGTCTTAATTGCAATGGACTGTTTATTGTCTCTCCTTACTGTAAGCCACCATGGGTCTTTTTCCAAGGAGAAAGGCAGGGTAAAAATACTCAAAAATAAATAATAAATAAATAAAATTTAACTAACTCTTGATTATCTGAATCACATCAATACATTTCAACTACACACTTCAAAGGGACTTCCTAAATACTTGCTAAATCTTAAGTTCAGTAAGGCAATCAGAAACATTCTTCCAGAAGATTAAGTCCTACAAGATGAAGTAAGTCACTTCTGAGTAAACATGCACAGAATTGAACTATCAGGGGCTTTCTTTCTAAAATATATTATTTTAAAGCTGACCCCAGTTCTGGCTCGCCTGCATTGGCTACCCGTTGTCCTCCGGATAAGGTTCAAGGTCTTGGTTTTGATTTTCAAAACCCTCAACGGCTTGGGACCAGAGTACCTGTTGGAGTGTATCTCTCAGAGGTCAACTGGGAACAGGCCCACGAGAATGGCGCAGGCGTGCTCACTTAGGGTGGCCACACCCAGGGAGGCGTGGAAATCGCTCACGTGTAACCGCACCTTCTCTGTGGTGGGCCCCATGCTGTGGAATCATCTCCCTAGTGAGCTGCGCCTAGCACAGTCCCTGCCCGCCTTTAAAAAGGCCTTGAAAACACACCTTTTTAAAGAGGCATATGGCGACCTTTTTACTTAATTTTTACTTATTTTTTTCCCTCTCTCTTTGCCGCCTGTGTCATCTTTTGTGGAGGGTATTGTCCCTCCCCATCTTATGGGTACTCTTTGCTTTTTTTCTGTTGTTTTGTTTTAACTGTAAACCACCCAGAGTTCCATTCGGAAGATGGGCAGTATATAGATGTAACAAATAAAATAAATAAATAAATAAATAAATAATGATACAGCAACATTCCTTAGTCTGTTCTAAAGAAAAGAAATCCCTTCTGAAGATGACTAGTATAAATTCCCCTTCCTCTGTCACCACTGTTCTTCCACTCATAATAAAAGCAAAGTGTTCAGCTTATATACCACCCCATAGCACTTCAAACACTCTATGGGCGGTTTACAGTTTAATTATGCAGGCTACAATTTGCCAACCCCACCCACCCACAGGCTGGGCACTCATTTTACCAACCTCGGAAGGATAGAAGTCTGAGTCATCCATGAGCCAGCTATCTGGGACTGAACCCCAGGTCGTGAGCACAGTTTTAGCTGCATTTAACCACTGCGCCACGAGGCTCCACCTCATTCTATAAATACACAACCTCATTTTATAAATATTAGCTGGGTTTTTTAAAAAAAAAAACCCTGTCTAAAATCTTTCAGATGCTGGCCTAAAGAAGAAGGCAAACTATTTTGGTGAAAATATGTGTTAACTATGAAAAACCACTCAGAAGTTAGGTGGTACAAATGCAAAGCATAAGGGCAAAATCCATGTTGAAACAGATGTGCCACAACCTAGAAAACCTTGGGAACAATGGAACACAAGAGGCACTAACCTTTTCCTCCCTGATTCATGGAGCCAGTGTCCCGTCCACATTGCCCTTTGTTATTCACCCCAAATGTCCAAACCTCTCCATTCTTCATTAACACACAGGTATGAGCTTTTCCCATGGTGACCTGAGTTGCAAAATGGCCTTTCAAATCTGTTACTAAACCTGTAAGATGAACGCATGGGTGGTCAACATCTGCATTCTGGGTTTCAAAGGCACAGCATAGTGACATGAAAGATATTTACATATTAGAGAAGAAAGACTAGAGGCAGTAAACTTCAAAGGTTAATAATAGTAACTCTGAGACAATGTTTCTGACATGTTGGCTAGTCTTAGAACTACTCTATTATGACTCCTAATTTGTTTTAATGGGCCAAAACTATTTGCAGTAACACAGAGTGGCAATTGAACATTATAGACGAAATGTTTGCACTGCAATAATAAGACAACAGGGTATCTGAATTTCTGCTCTGCTAAAATTTATATCTAGTATAAGCAATTCTTTACTAAATGAACTGTACTGTTTGCTTTGAAACATTCAAAGGATCAGCTTACTTGTGCTGTCGGAGTAAATTGCATCCTTTCCAAACATGTACAGTTCTCCATCTTTTGAAATGACAGAGCTACTACCATTATTGCACGCAGCGCACACCACAATCTTGCCTTCCATTCTGATAATTTTTTTGGGCTTGTAAGGCTTGGACTGTCTCCTGCTTTTAGCTTTAAAAGAAAGAGGTCACATTAAGAGGTTAGTTTTAAAACTGAGATGATAAATACATTTAGAAAATGTACTTGAGCATTATGATTGTTCTGATACAGAAAAAAACTGATTTCTACTTTAGATATTGCAGAAGAACTAAAGCTGGAATAAAACAAACAGAAACAAAAGAGGTAATATGCATTCAGTATCATTATTTTATATCCCTACACATTTAAATTCAAAATTAAGTATGTTTCTAATATTGCTGATACAAATAGGAATTATGAACATAACATATTTTGTCCATACCGGTACAAGCTTGGTTCTTTTCTCTATACAGCAGTATTGTTTACACAAAAGTATGACCACATGACTGTCTCTGTAACTATGTTTTACTACATTATCAGTTAGAATATAAAGGTCCACCTAAAATTAGAAAGATTATTCATAGATGAATTATACTATATTTTGAGATAATAAATAAAAAAGTTAATTGTTCTAATTAACCTTTTTTGTTTAGCACAAAAAAGGTTAATTAGAACAAGAACGCCAGATGGGACCTCCATTTCATTGAAGGTTGCATCATGTGTCTCTTAATTAATTTAAGTTCATCACATATATCAAACATATATAACAACCACAATAATAGCCAACACACTTGATTCCCCATCTTCTCCTTTACTTGCTGAGCCTGTGAAAAATACACTTCCATCTTCTGCAACAAGTAAGGCGTGTGAGCCATCATGCCCAACAGAAAACTGAACAATCTTTGGAGATTTGGTGATTGGTAGTTCTACCCACTTCCCTGCTGAAGGACCACCTTGTTTGATTCCAAGGCTTTGATATTTGCCAGTGTAATAAATCTGTGGTAAGAAATGAAACAGCAAATATTTAGAATGTGTACCATAGAGAGGCAGAACAATCAGAGTTAAATGGATTTCAAGAAATCCATAAACAGATGTTTCGATTTTGTTAGGCTTGGAGCTTCAACATGCAACCAACAATTAGGAAAGCACTGAGCTATATTAATTTGATACCTAAAGTGGATCTTCCATACCTAGCCACATTTACACCTATAGAATTTTTTTTTTTATAAAATGAAGTCAGCCAGGAAATAGAGAATCAGCAGTTTGCAATCTATACTCCTGACTCACATACCTTTACCTGGTATTTTCTTTTTTTACAGAACATTGTTGGGGAAGCAACAGTCTGCAGCAGAAGATTCGGGTAGGATGTGTCCTCATTTCTTATCTTGTATACAGTCATCATCCATTTATTGCTGGGGCTAGGGGACCCGGGCAGCACGAAGCTTGGGGTAAGTACAGGAGGCCCCAAACAGACCCACACAGCTTGCCCCCGGAGCCCTTGCCTTCATTAGACTGCGGTCCCAGGATATGCATGTGGTCCTTCGGTATATGAAGGATGACTGTACCTTTTTATTATGTGTGGAAAAAACTTCCACCGTGGCACTCCTCCTTTACAAACCGAAGCTTCAGCCGCTGAATTCAGTAAAATAAAATGTCTAAGAAAAGCTAAACAGGATAAACCATTACATTTGATCTTGCACAATGAAATAATTCTCAGTTTCCAAACAAAACTACTTGTAAGTCAAAAGGATAGTTTTGAAGAATGCTTCCAATACCTTTCCACTGGCTGTTTTCATAAGTGCAAATTCTCTTCCTGCACCAAGAACAGCTGACTCCTCATCAAACCCTGTACCTGAGAACACAAAGCCGGATTAGCCATCAATGCTTTTCAAAACAGAGGTTGTCTCAAAGTCAGGTGCAAACACGGCACAGATGACATCTCTTCAAATGTGCGATGCCTTGCCTAAAATAAAGTGCTTTACAATTTCAAATTAAAATTACAAGAATAACTTTACAGCTAGGATAATTAGATTACATAGAGGACAGGGTTGCTCTACCTTTAATGCTTGTGTAGAAGAAGAGGTTTCATAGACTCATACAATCATAGAGTTGGAAGAGACTCAAGGGCCAGGAACCCCCATCAAAGTACCCCCGAAAGATGGCCATCCAGCCTCTGCTTAAAAACCTCTAAAGAAGGAGACTCCGTCACCCTCCATGGCAGCATATTCCATAGCAGGTGTAGATGAAATGATAAATTGTCCTTGTGGAAATTTACTTCTATGAACACTTATTAAAGGTAAAGGTAGCATATGCCCTTCTCATCTGATTGTTTTAACAGTGGCAGAAAAAATGAAAGATCAAGAGGTACTCTTCCGGCATTGTTATTCATACAAAAGCACCTTCAATAACTAACTAGATATTGCATTAGAATAGATAGGTGATTAGATGTTTAGAAGAGTAATTCATTGGAAATTGTCTATCAAAATGGAAAGCCTGCTATCAGTATCCCATACACAATAGAAAAGTGTTCTGCTTATATACCACCCCCCATACCACTACAAGTAGTCTCTGGGCGGTTTACAATTTTAATGACAGTGTGCAGGCTACACATTGCCCCCCCAGCAAGCTGGGTACTCATTTTACCAACCTCGAAAGGATAGACTACATCCATTGTACCTTTTTGGTACAATGCTTTGATAAAGATAGCAAGTTGCTATTGAAAGCTTAGCTTACATGTTTTTGTTTTAGTAGTGACCACTAAAGGTATCACCTAGCCTACTTTTATATTTGTGAATGAATGCCAAAATGTGCACTATATGAATATTTCACCACTTGGTCTTTACCACCCCCTATTTTTTTTTTTTTTTTCTGGGATGTTTATTTGAGATGAATTCAATTAGTTATCAAGATTTTATTTTCAACTCTATGATCAAGCAAAATGTTTTCTATGAGGTTAAGCTTTCTATGACTTTCTAAAGGTGAAAAGACAGTAGACAAGTGTTTTCTTACTGATAATGTGCAAATCTTTCTCCAGATCAAATAAGGAAATGCCACAAGCATGTATGCATTTCCTGGCGAGTTTAAGCTGCAGTTCTTGCTGTAGAACTGGTTCAGTGCTGGTTGCAAATATTCGAACCACAAAGCCATCCTGCAACAAACAAAATGGCAGTTTCAATAACGTTAAATATTTGATGACATCAAAGGTATGGGCAAGCCCACTCAAACTGTACGGAACTGTGAATGTTCAAGAATCTTCCAACACATCTCATTAAATAAGGCATGCTCAGGTCAAAATAATTATACATTTGCCTAGACATATAAACAAAAAGCAGAAAAACAAACTTCTAAAATGTTAGAACACAACCTGCAGCATTTTCATACTGTTTCACATTCTCTCCTCAAGGCACAAAGTTTAGCTCAAGCAAAGCATACTACCTGAAGTTCATAAACCCTGTGCACATTCACAATTCCAATATAACATGTGGTGGGCATTGTTAGATATTTGAATACTAAGTAAAGGAGCAATTGAAAGGTACTGGGGAAAAATCACCAGTTTTTATATAGCTTCAGAACGTGAAATGACAAAATACCCTCCGTTGTTTTAAGTAGCAAATTGTATTTGATATCAAAGTTTTCAAGAAATTAAGAACTGTCAGGTTCCTGCAACATTCCTAAGGACAGAAACAAGTAAGAAATCATGTTAGCTTGCTTGTTAGTAAAATGAGGAACCCTATTTTAATCTTGTTCTCTACAATGATTCATTTCTAACACATGCCCTTGTTTGAATCCCATAGAAAACATGTGCACAATCTGTTAATATTACATGCTTTTCACATACCTTCCCAGGCCAAGTTTGTTCCTGCAAGTAATTACATTAGTGTTAAACATTTCAGTGAAGCTGCTGAACTTCTTTTGTTATTTTGGAGATGTAAAAATATTTCTTAGGAGCAAACTACAAGCGATGTAGGAAATACATGTTCGCGTCTAAGTTGTGACTGGAGTTTTCCAAATGGTTATCTGCAGATTCACACATGTGGGTTTTTCTGCACCTGCAACAAAACTTGTTGGAATATTCTGGAACAGTGATGGTGAACCTTTTAGAGGCCAAGTGCCCAAAATGCGACTCAAAACCCACTTATTTTTTGGAAAGTGCCAATACTGCAGTTTAACCTGAATACAGTGGTACCCCAGATTACAAATGCCTCAGGTGCTACCCTTTGGGAAAGTGAGAATGGAAGAGCAGGCTTTTCCATTTCCTGTGGCCACAGCACCCTCGCTGTGCCCCTTTGCCTGGCTCTATTCACGGAGCCGTTCTGAGACCAGCAAAATGGCTCCGTTACGAGAGCCGGGCTAAGGGGAGGCAGTGGATTGTGGGCTCCTTCTTAGACCCAGTTTACTCTCCCGCTACACCACTTTTGGGGTGCCCAGAGGGGCATGGCTGAAGAATAAACTGGGGCTACGAAGGAGCCCACAAGCCGCTGCCTCCTCTTCTCCTGGCTCTCTGCACAGAGAACAGTGGTGTGCTTCTAGTGGAGGGGGAAGTGCAGTGGCTGATAGGGGGCAAAGTTGCGTGCCCACAGAAAGGGCTCCACGTGCCACCTTTGACACCCATGCCATAGATTCGCCAAGACTGTTCGAGAGCATTGGTTTGTTGGTTTAAAGAGAGATTCATTAGAATAGCTCCTTCTTCTGCACATGCTCCTGTACTTAGTGGTTATCCCTCAGTTCTACCTATCCTGCACTGTATGAGAAATATGTAACATGGCAAACAGAGAGGATGAATGAGTTGTGTCAGTTCACAGACGACTACTCAAAGAACTAGGTACAGTTAAATAGCTTGTCCTCTTTCTCTACAGTCTCTGTGAATCACTCATGTAGGTGACTGACAAACTGACTTATTGGCTGATGGGATGTCACACCAACACAGATGAAATTACTACTCTTGCAAACTCAGCATCACATTTCACCCCGAGAGGTCCTCCAATCTTTACATGTTTGATGAACTTTCAGTGTTGAGACCATGTTGCTCAGTCTCTTTAAGAAAAGCTGAGATTCAGTGAATGGCCTTTTTGCGAGGTAGTAAGGCAGCATGATTGTATTTACAAGCCACGTAGATAGATTGGGGGTGTAATCTCTACACCTATCCTGGAGCACTGAACACTAACAAAGAGCCCACCAGAGTTGCATTCCTAATTCAGGAGTCATAGCCAAGATCTTGGAGCTTGTCTCTGTCTCATGTTTAAAGAAGTCGGATACCAGGCCTGGAAGGACTTAATCTTCAATCATGCATTATGGGATTATGGATGTTGTTGATGTCAAAAGGCCAAGAACCTTCCTGTCTTCAGGTAAATTGGCCCTCACCGACTGGCAACAATCAACCAATCATGCATAGAAACATCATTATTCTTGAAGTCAGAGGCAAGCAGCAAGTGGTACTCTGTGAAGACTCTGGGTGCTAGAGAGAGACTGAAAGGGTGCCTGTTGAACAGGTAGAAACAGTTGTCCAAAGTGAAGCCCAGAAATGCAGATGGTCAGGACAGATAACAATATGGAAGTAAGCATCTTTGATGTCTAAAAAACAATCTTCTTTCTTGAAGAAGTATCAACATAACAGTTTGCATCTCAGGTTGTAAGTAGTTCTCAGGTCTTCATCCTTCTTTGAGACTTTAATATAGAATCTAGTGGAAAGCATATGGGCTGCAACAGGTTGGAGAGCATCTGTTCTCAGGAGCCAAAATACAGGTGAAACTTGAAAAATTAAAATATCGTGCAATATCAGACCTCTGAAAAGTATAAGCATGCACATGCACTTAGTACTTGGTTTGGGCCCCCTTTGCATCAGTTACTGCCCCAATGCAGCATGGCATGGAAGCTATCAGCCTGTGGCAATGCTAAGCTCTTATTGAAGACCAGGATACTTCAATAGCAGCCTTCAGCTCCGCTGCATTGTTCGGTCTCATGTCCCTCATCTTTCTCTCGGCAATGCCCCATAGATTCTCTATGGAGTTCAAGTCAGGTGAGTTTGCTAGCCAATCAAGCACAGTAATCCCATGGTCATTGAGCCAGGTTTTGGTACTTTTGGCAGTGTGAGCAGGTGCCATGTCCTGCTGGAAAATGAAGTCAGCATCCCCATAAAGCTCATCTGTGGAAGGAAGTATGAAGTGCTCCATAATCTCCTGGTAGATGGTTGCATTGACCTGGACTTAATGAAGCACAGTGGACCAACACCAGCAGATGACATGGCTCCTCAAATCAACACAGACTGTGGAAACTTCACACTGGACTTCAAGCATCGTGCATTGTGTGCCTCTCCATTCTTCCTCCAGACTCTGGGTCCTTGGTTCCCAAATGAGATGCAAAAGTTGCTCTCATCAGAAAAAGAGGAATTTGGATCACTGAGCAACAGTTTTCAGGAGCGGCTTGACAAGAGGAATACAACATTTGAAGCCTATGTCCAGGATCCATCTCTGTGTGGTGGCTCTTGATGCACTAATTCCAGCCTCCGTCCACTCCTTGTGAAAGTCCCCAACACTTTTGAATGGCCTTTTCCTGACAATCCTCTCCAGGATGTGGTCACCCCTGCTGCTTGTGCACCTTTTTCTTCCACACTTTTCCCTTCCACATAACTTTTTATTGATGTGCTTTGATACACTGCTTTGGGAACATCCAACTTCTTTTGCAATCTGTATCTTTTGGGGCTTTCCCTCCGTTGGAGGATGTCAATGATGGTTTTCTGCACAATGGTCAGGTCAGCAGTCTTTCCCATGATTGTAATTCCTACTGAATCAGCCTGAGAGACCATTTAAAGGCTCAGAAATCCTTTGCAAGTGTTGTGGATTCATTAGCTGATTAGGGTGGGACACTTTGAGCCTAGAATATTGAACCTTTTCATACTATTCTTATTTTCTGAGATTGTGACTTTGGGGTTTTGAAAGCAATAAAACATTTCAAAGGTTGGTACACTTGGAGACGGCTTCATGGAAACAAGCAAGATTTCCTCATTTTGGACAATTTAGACAATAACGACTTTTTTTACATAAATTGATAATAGAAAAAATCATTAAAACTTGCAAGAGACATGGAGAATAAATGAAGGAGGAGGGAGAGATACAGTATAGGGAATTTCCCCCTCCTCCTTGCACTCCCTGAAGCCTCTCACACTCACTCACTCTTTCTCACTCAAACACAAACACCCCCCGCACAGTCAGCAGGAGGAGGAGGAGGAGGAGGAGGAGGAGGAAGAGAATGAGTTGGTGGGGCGCTGCTGCTCAGGACTGAAGAAATTCCTCCCCCATCCCTCCTGAGCGAGGCTTTTTGCTTATTTTAACTCTTCCTGGTGGAGGAGTTAAGGGATCGGACAGATGGGGGAGGTATTGTTTCAGTCTTGAGCCGCAGTCCACACACACACACACACACACACACACACACACACACACACACACACACTCACTCCTCCTCCTCCTCCTCTCTCCTCCTCCTCTCTCCTCTCTCTCTCTCTCTCTCTGTGTGTGTGTGTGTGTGTGTGTGTGTGTGTGTGTGTGTGTGTGTGTGTGTGTGTGTGTGTGAGAGAGAGAGAGAGAGAGAGAGAGAGAGAGAGAGATGCAGGCAGGCTTCAGGGGGTGCAAGGAGGAAGGGAAGCTTGGAAAAGAGGGCAAAAAGAGGGAGAGAGAGAAAGGAGGGTAGAAGGAGAAGGGGGAAAACTGAGCAGGGCACCTGCCCCAACCCAGCAAAGGAGGGGAAAAGCCCCCCCTTTGCTGGGTTGGGGGAGAAAAACCCTCAACCTACTGGCAGCCAAAGGCTGCTCCTCAACAGCCAGGTGATTTTCCGAACTGTCAAAACCAGCTGGGTGTTGGGCCAGCTGCCGGTTAATTGAGAGGTTTCCCAGAAACCCAGAAATTTGGGAAGGCTTTTCCCCTGCTCTGCTGGGTTTGTCACTGGCACTTGGTATCGCAAAAAAATTCTAGACTCGGGTCATGCCCATTTCCAAAGATTTCCTTTCATATCTTGATATATATATATTTTTGTTAACTAGAGGAATTCATATCTCAAGGTACCACTGTATTTGCATTTAATAGATAAAAAGCTTAGAGGCTAACATTCAGTAAGTGCTGGTCCTATGACTCACCCCCAAAAAACAAACATTAGGGGATATTCTATACTTACATCTCTGCAAGCCGCTATCTGATTAATATATTCCCCATCAGTGAAAAGGATGTTCTGCCCTTCCATCTGGCAATCTACGGAATAAAAAAATGACAGATTAATGATATCTCTTAATGTTCCATAAATGTTTCATGGGATACTTTACCATAAAAACTACCTTGAAGTTTGTCAAATCATTTCTCAACTGCATGTCTGGTTAATACACACTGTACATACAAGGCCGTGCCGATGTACCTGACATTCACTGGCTATTTTCTCGCAATTAAAACTCACACAATACAAGCAGCAGAAACATAGACAGATGTGAGGATAATAGTTTAAACATTTTTATTGAACAATCTATGTACATTTACTCATGCAGGTGTTTCCTTCTGACATAACCATTAACTGAGCGCCCGCCCTAGGCATATTCATGTCACTCAAAACATCAGGAATGATGGGCACACAATGTTTCAATAAACGGCCCAGCACTTAGAAGTCACAGAGATTTCAGGCCCCAGTGAAATAAAATTGCCAAATTGCTTCCCACTCCTCATTTCCTATAGTGGAAGCAGCTAAGCTACCATCTACTGAAGCCCAAGCATGCTTTTCTACTGATCCCTATTCCCTCAAGGAAAGACTCTATGGGTCTGAACTAGAGGACAATTCCATAAATTAAAGCCAGAATACAAGAAAATAATAGACCTCTATAATCAAGGCTATAATTGGCTAGCTGATATTAAACATGTACAATTTTAAAACTGGAATTAAACTTAAAAAATTCAACGAGTGAAAAGCATTCCAGTCAACATAAAATGAAGATATGAAAGATTCTACCCTGCATTCAGAGGAGGGATGAAGAACCTATGCCTTCCTAACATTACTGTACTGCAACTTCCTCCATCAGTCATCACTCAGCTTATGGGAAGTACAGTCTAACAACATTTAAAGAGTACCCCCACATAAAACACCATCTTATAAAGACCACACCAAAAGACTAAGTCAAATCTAAGACTTACTGTATATACTTGAATAGATGTCTAGTTTTTCAGCCCTAATTTTGGGCTGAAAAAGGGGCCCCTTGACTTATATTCAGGTCAATACTTTTAGCTACTGAGGCAAGTGCTTGGGTCGATGGCTAAAAGTCATTTTAAACAATACATGCTGCTTCTCCTGACCACCACCACCCCGCATTGCTGGGGAGTGGCATACAATGTTTAAAATGACTTTTAGCCACCGAGGCAAGTGCTTGGGATGGTGGCTAAAAGTCATTTTAAACATCACATACCACTCCCCCAGCTCACAGAGGAGGAGCTGCCAGGCCCTGCTGCATTTCCCACCGGAGACTTATACTTGAGTCAATAAGTTTCCCCAGTTTGGGGGAGTTAAATTAGGGGCCTCGACTTATACTCGGGTTGACTTATACTCGAGTATGTATGGTAATTCAAGAAACTAAAATCAAAGGCTTTCCCAACAGCCCAGTTTATTATTAAGCTATTATTTCTGTACAACAATCTGCTACAGCTATCCGTAGGATATGATACAGATGCATTCAAATAGACATCTAGTGCAGTATACTTTGAAATCAAAAGCATACTTGGCTTTGCAGAACCAGGTTGGGACATAATAACTTTGATCTTCCACAGTCTTGGAAAACAGCAATTCCAAAACAAATATAGAAAGCCGACCTCAAACTGTCATGTGAGACATCCTACCCTACTGTCTGTTACTTCCAGATGTTGCTGGCATTCCAGAAGCAGAGTGCAAAGCTGTCAGCAGGTTTTAAAGAACATTACAGTCTGTAGCAACAGAAGCATGCCATTTCATTAACACAGATGCTTTGACAAAAAGATTTCAAGAAAATAAATTTGTTTGAAGAATGCTCATAGCTGGGCTATGACACTTCCTTCTTCCATTGGTGAAAAGGTGGTATAGACTAGATTATCAGGCAATCTGCTGTCGTTACTTATGAGTGCTACACACTGATGTTCACTTAAAACATATTTTCTAAGCTGACATTAAGTCAGCAATGAAATAAGGTATTATTCCCTGGTTAGTAACGTCCAACAATCTTCATGTAAATTAAAATACGTATCTTCCAAATAAAGAACTTTTCATAAGCAGACTCATGAAAAAGGAAAGAGCTTTTCAATACCTGGCAAAGTTACTGTACCATCTTGTTCCAAAGATTCAGGATTTATTCTTATGGCTGTCATGCTATGATTGTTCACATCTCTGTATAACAAATAACCCTGTAGGTATATGAAACATAAGAACATAAGAAGAGCCATGCTGGATCATGCCAAAGGCCCATCTAGTCCAGCTTCCTGTATCTCACAGTAGCCCCACCAAATGCATCTAGATATCTGTCTCCTGATACCACTCCCCTGCATCTGGATGATTATGAAAATTTAAGAACCATGTTCATTGTAACATAATCCTATGCCACTTAGCCTTTTGTGGGGCACTTATTTAAGTGTATTAAAAATGGATTAGGTAGGTGCAAGTTAAATTCCATGTACACACACACCACCTTTTAATAGACTTACCAATTAAACTTTAAACTAATCCCAAATCAATATCGAAAAGTGCAAAACCCCACCACACTCACACAGTATCACAGTGGACATGCACTCTGTAATAATAAGTTATCAATTCAGTCCTTGTGAAGGAATATGGGGCAAATATACCCAAGCTATAAGAACAATTCTCAATCTATTTACATTCCCACTATACTTCCTCTGATTTATTAATGACCCTTCAAACTACTATTAATCATATTAAGGATTCTCATGTGAGATAAAAAGAAAAACACCCAGCATCATGAGTGGAGGCACTTTGCTAAAAATCTTATCTCAATTCCCATTGATCACATAGGAATTCATTAAATACCACAGATGAGAGGCCAAGAGGGATACATGATAAGTGAAATCATACAAAACCGAACAATCATGGACTGTACACTTTAAGATTTCTCCCTAGGAGGGCTCACTATATGCTGCAGGCTGGACACCCTACCTACTTACTACATAAAATACTCACTCCACCACCACAAATACCAAAGAACAAATAATGCAGTAGAAGCTAATTTCACCAGACAACTAGTTGGATTAGAAAAGTAAGTAGTCAAGCAATTCTCTTAAAAATGGCCAGATCCTGAAGACTGTAAGAGCTGAAGATTCTCCTTGTAGCCCCCTTAAAGTAGATTAGGATAAATAATCTCTGTCCCTTCTGAAAACCACAAAATTAATTTTGTGAGTAGCCTAAACTGAATATAGATCTACCTTCTCCTTGGCATTTGTATCTGTAATTATTTTTTTACTCAGAAGAAGAATCAGCTGTTTTTGCATTTATTTCTATATGCTGTATACTCAAACTACACACAAAATGAAACCTAGATTTTGGCACAAGCAGACTGAAATCCTGAAACAGGATTGTTGTTGTTGTTCAGTCGTTCCCGACTCTTCGTGACCCCATGGACCAGAGCTCGGCAGGCCTTCCTATCTTCCACTGCCTCCCGGAGTTTGGGCAAATCCATATTGGTTGCATCGATGACACTGTCCAACCATCTCATTCTCTGCCGTCCTCTTTTCCTTTTGCCTTCTTTTCCTTTTGCCTTCAATCTTTCCCAATATCAGAGACTTTTCCATAGACTCCTCTCTCCTCATGAGGTGCCCAAAGTACTGGAGCCTCAGCTTCAAAATCTGTCCTTCCAGTGAACATTCAGGGTCGATCTCTTTCAGGATGGATAGGTATGATCTCCTTGCAGTCCAGGGGACTCTCAAGACTCTCCTCCAGCACCACAGCTCAAAAGCATCAATTCTGCGGCGATCAGCCTTCTTTATAGTCCAGCTTTCACTTCCATACATCACTACTGGAAAAACCATAGCTTTGACTATCCTCACCTTAGTTGGCAAAGTGATGTCTCTGCTCTTTAGGATGCTATCTACGTTTGCCATTGTTTTCCTCCCAAGAAGCAGGCGTCTTTTTATTTCGTTGCTGCAGTCGCCATCTGCAGTGATCAAGGAGCCCAAGAAAATAAACTCTGTCATTGCCTCCATTTTTCCCTTTCTATTTGCCAGGAGGCCATGCTTAGTTTTTTTGATGTTGAGCTTCAGCCCATTTTTTTCACTCTCCTCTTTCACCCTCATTAAGAGGTTCTTTAATTCCTCCTCACTTTCTGCTATCAGAGTAGTATCATCTGCGTATCTGAGGTTGTTGATATTTCTTCCAGCTATCTTAATTCCAGCTTGTGATTCATCCAGACCTGCCTTTCTCATGATGTACTCTGCATATAAGTTAAATAGGCAAGGTGACAGTATACAGCCTTGTCGTACTCCTTTCCCAATTTTAAACCAGTCAGTTGTTCCATATCCAGTTCTGACTGTGGCTGCTTGTCCCACATATAGATTTCTTAGGAGACAGATAAGGTGGTCAGGCACTCCCATTCCTTTAAGAACTTGCCATAGTTAGAAGCAGATGTTTTTCTGGAACTCTCTGGCTTCCTCCATAATCCAGCGCATGTTGGCGATTTGATCTCTAGTTCCTCTGCCCCTTCGAAATCCAGCTTGCACTTCTGGAAGTTCTTTCCACATACTGCTGAAGCCTGCCCTGTAAAAATTTAAGCATAACCTTGCTAGCGTGTGAAATGAGTGCAATTGTGCGATAGTTGGAGCATTCTTTGGCGTTTCCTTTCTTTGGGATTGGGATGTAGACCGATCTTTTCCAGTCCTCTGGCCACTGCTGGGTTTTCCAAATTTGCTGGCATATCGTGTGCAGCACCTTTAAAGCATCCTCTTTTAAGATTTTAAAAAGTTCAATTGGAATGCCGTCACCTCCACTGGCCTTTTTTTTGCAATGCTTTCTAAGGCCCACTTGACTTCACTTTCCAGGATGTCTGGCTCCACGTCAGCAACTACACTGTCTTGGTTTATCAGGGACATCCAGATCTTTCTGATATAACTCCTCTGTATATTCTTGCCATCTTTTCTTGATCTCTTCTGCTTCAGTTAGGTCCCTACCATTTTTGTCCTTTATCATATCCATCTTTGCATGAAATGCCCCTTTAATATCTCCAGTTTTCTTGAATATATCTCTGGTTTTCCCTTTTCTGTTGTTTTCCTCTATTTCTTTGCACTGTTCATTCAAGAAGGCCACCCTGTCTCTCCTTGCTATTCTTTGGAAGTCTGCATTCAATTTTCTGTATCTTTCCCTTTCTCCCTTGCATTTTGCGTCCCTTCTCTCCTCCGCTATTTGTAGGGCCTCGTTGGACAACCACTTTGTTTTCTTGCATTTTCTTTTCTTTGGAATAGTTTTCATTGCAGCCTCCTGTACAATAAATATTACAAGCCTCCATCCATAGTTCTTCAGGTGTTCTGTCCACCAAATCTGATTGCATATGTTCATGCTGCACGACTCAGATGAAGTAATGAAAATGTTTACTCTAATATAGTTTAAAAAGTGCTCACCACACTCCTCTGCTTCAGGTTTCAAAGTTCCCTAGGTATCCCTTATGCCTCTGAGGAGCCTTTGGAACCTTGGGATTAAGGGGAGGGTGTCTTTGATATCAGAAAATCACTGCTAGTTTTTCTGTTGCCAGATTGGCACCATCCCTGCCAATATTTCCCCTCCCCATCCAAAGGTGCCCAAGGCTCAGAGCTAAAAGGGATACCTAGGGAGTCTTGGAACCTGAAAGGGGGAAAGAAGTTTTAAATTAAAGTAAATTAAAGTAACTTTAAAATAAATCACAGATTTCCATCACTGGATTATGAGATCATCCAACTTAAACAGCATAAACATATAGCAACAGAATTTCAGCCAATGATTTCCTTGCTCTCTCTTGGGCCTCTTCAGACACCTACAAACCCTACACTATTTAATGGATGAAGTTTCATACATACAATGAATCAAGGTGGGCTGTCCCTGAAAGCACAGCAGAAGTGCATTCTACCTACAAAAGGCACATCTTTTATCCCTCCTACAAGGCCAGGCTATATACTATAAGCCTGTTTTATTTCAGATGAGATTTTTTGATACCGCTTCCAATATTTCTCTTACCTGTGCATAACCCAGCCAAGACTTCTTCTCTTTTCTGTTTCTGATGCGAGATGTTGAATTGTATATGTGACCCTGTAAAATAGGACAAAATCATTATAGAACTGTTGAAGTGGCAATTTATAATGAAGCCAAGCAATTAAAATAAACACTACTTAATGACTTTTTAAAATTATTTGTCTAAAAACATATTTAATTTATTGTTCACAAATACAAACTCAAAACAACTTTAATAACAATTAAAGCTCAAAATGTACATTACCCTGACTGTTCCACTGTATCCAGAACCAATTTTGTATAGTCCATCCTTGCATAATAAATACAAGAAGTAACCATCACTTTGAAGAAGACAGTGGTCATCTTCATCAACAGATATTTCTTTCAATGACCACTTATGCATCAGGGCTGCTTTCTTAATTCCATTGCTAAACCAGTCTTGGATTTGTATTTTGCCCACTAAAACTGCCTGTACACTTCTCTGAAGAGAATTCAATATTGTTGGCACCTAAATAAACAGAACATTATGTATCAGTTATTAGAAACATTAAATCAGTAATGCTAAAATGAGGTGAAAACAGGATTACCTGCAAGTTCTTGGTTATTAATTTATGTAGTGTCAGCAACAGAAAATACACTTATTGTAAATATATTCCACTTAATGAAAGAAAAAAAAATTAGATAATGCCATGAGCATCAAATAGACACCTACCTATTTACTGTAAGCAGCTATTCATAGAAAGAACTATAGCTATATCGTTTGTCATTTCTACTTTCATAAAAGTACTTATAAACCTCAAAATGATGCCAAACTCAGAGCTCCATTTGGTTCTAGGTGATTTACTACTTAATTAGAAGCTAACTAAACTTCAGTTTGAAGTGGATACAATTATTGAATAATAGCTTCTAACCATTTTAGTTTCATGCCACTCCCTCATCCTTGTTTGTTTCAGTTATGTTGTTTTATTTTTAAACTTTGTAAGATTATATCCATAACAAACATGCAATGTGTGAACCTCCTTTGCACTCTTAAACTTTCTCAAAGCAGCTGCAGATCTTACAAGTAACTATGACAAGCAGTTACACAAGTATCTGCAACCTCTACTTTATGGTACCTCTGACAAGAAAAACGTAAAAAATGAACTACTGTAGTTATTTTTCATCACAAAGTTTCATACTTCTCATATATATTTAAGGATTGTGGTATTGATAAGAAGCTTGAAACATTGATTCCACATAACCAAACCAATACCAAGAAGGCAATATTTATTATGGTTGAAATTCAAAGATGTCCTTTAAGAATATCCAAGGGATTGGACATAAGCAATGAGACTTTTTTTGGAGGGGGTTGCCTTTTCCCCAGTGTTTTTACTTCAGTCTCAACATGTCTGCTTTTCCAAATGAAGACATTCAAATTTTCTTTCAACACTTGGAAATAGTTAGATGTGGGAACCTTCCTTTGAAGGGTATGTTCCGGAGGGACTGCAGTGACTGTGCACACACTCCTGGTATTGACATGGCATACCTGGAAAGGAAGTGGCCTTCTATTTCTCCTGACATTTTGCTTAGAGGCAGGCCCAAAAGGCTAAATGGCACGTGTCCCCTATCCGAGCTATTGTTTCTGTAAGTGCTCCAATGGCTTGCTAGTAAAACATTGGCAAGAGAATAAAAAGGGAGCCTTCTGAAAGGAGCACAGCCGTTTTGTGCACGTGGGCCTTCTCCACTGGTCAAAAAAGGTACCTCTCTGTGTCTCAAGGTCAGTCAGGCCTCAAATTTCTCCACAACTCCCCACAGTTATATCTTCCTTTGGATCAAGTCTGTTACATTTCAGGTTGGGCTATCCAAGTAGATATACAGTACAATGATTCTCAATTCTATTTTAGATTTCTCTCTCTCTCTCTCTCTCTCTCTCTCTCTCTCTCTCTCTCTCTCTCTCCCTCCCTCCCTCTCTCCCCCCCTCTGCAGAGGTAATCTGGTGCTAATCTAATGCTATCAATGTAGCAATAAGGTGATCTAGTACTAAGTGTGGTAGTCTGCTTTTTAAAAAAACATTATCATCATCATCATCATCATCATCATCATCTCAAGGCAACTAGGGAGAAGGGCCACGGGGGGGGGGGTGGATATTATTGATGTCCAAAACATCATACCCATCCTCTCACCAGAAGAGCACTTCCAGTCATGCTCCTCTGTCCTTTCAGAACAAAGCAACATTGTTTCTTACACCACTGTTTGTGGGTGATCTCATGGAGAAAACATTGTTCAAATCACTCCAACTTAAAAAAAAACACAGAAGCCCCCAACGGCAGGGGAAAAACTCTGAAATTGATGTTAAAAAGGGTTAGGGTGATTCACACTGGCCTTTTTCATTATGTGATGCGTTTTTGAAAGTTTAAATTCATCTATTCTACTTACACAGAAAATCCCATTCCATTTGCCTGTATAGTCATAGCCTCAGAAATTTCACCCTGAATAATGTCAGAGTAGGATGAGATATACCTGCCCAATTCACGAAAATAAGCTTTATTTATGTTGCCTATTCGAGGATTCAATTACATTGGTCTTCAATCTCACATTTCTAATATTACCCTCCCTGGATAAATTAGGCTAGTGTCCATGAAGGAATATGGCAAATACCATGGATTGGCTCTGAAATGCCACAAGGTTATTTATAGTTCTTAGCTGACACACCCTTGCTTCAGATGCAGCTTCACAACATCTCAGCTCTGGGCCTCAACTAAGCAACTACCTGGCATTTTTTAAATCTTGTCAAGAAACTTTACATCTAAGAACTAACTCCTGACATTTCCATCTTTGTCGTGTTTAAACTTTTGGTACAGCTCTGAGGAAGAGGGTGTTGCCCTCGAAATATTAGCACCTGTTTTGTTATTTTACTAGTAGCCTAAAAGGTATCACCTGGTCTATTTTTGTACAGTGGGCCCTTGTATAACAAACAGCTTGTATAACATAAAATTTGTACAACATAAACATTCCGGAGATAGGGGAAATGTGCTTAACATAATTGCCTATGGGGAGAATCTGTACAACATAAAAATGGGACCACTCTGTTTTCAATGCATTTCCTATGGGAAATTTGTATAAAGGAAAATTTGCTTAACATAATTTCATTTAGAACAAATTAATTCCTTTATACAAGGTACCACTGTATTTGACTTTTATAATAGCTGCACGGCTCCCCAACTGGTACTGCTCATCGTTGTTATGGAAAAGACCAAGAAACTTTTTCATATTAGGGTCAGGTCCTAGTGAGTACACAGAGGCAATATGACAATCCAAATGTATAACTGTTAAGATAAAACACCTGGATAGTTTGACAAGCATGACTCCCATTGTTGGTAAGGATAGCAGATATTGCCTGCAGGGTTCTTCCAGTTTCTCCCCAGGCAGCTACAAGACTGAAGAGACAAGCACATGAAAGTGCTGTCAAAGACTGGCCAGTACTGTCATTCATTCCTGTACTCCGAACAGTTATTTCTAGGAGAAGCTGGAACAGGGATTCTGAAGATAAAACAAAAGGTTATTTACACAAGGCAAGGGCTGTTGAAGCACAATCAAAAACTAACACAGATTGAAGAAATACTGTTAATGTATCACAAGACAGTAGGTTTGCTGGGGAAGGAAAACAGGGACGAGTCAAGCAGCAACAACGTTAATGAAGTGCTCTCTGGAAGAATTACTGAAATTTCCTTTCTTCAATTAGCTCCCAATTACTTGCTGCAATTTTCAAGGACACAGTAGGTATCCATATTAGAAAGAACCCTGCATTTTGAAGGCAGCACCCTGTTCAAGTGTTCGTCCCCCTGCTTGGGAAACACTTGAAGGATAAAGAACATGCAAGACACACAGTAGTATCCTCTGTGGCACAAATATATCGAGTTCTATTCACAGGACAGCACTCTGAAATCCATTCTGTACAAATGATATTGTGCCCTACTATTTATTTACTTAAATATTTGTATGCCACCTTTCTCCTAGTATCTAAGGCAGCTTACAGTATCAAAAGAAACAAAGTTAAAAACCAAGTAACAATGTATTACAATATTTTAAAAGCATCAAATATATATAATTAACTAAAATACAGAATAGAATGCCTCTTTTAAAATATCCTCTTGGTCAAACAAGTCATTTCAAGGAAAACCTGCCTGAAGGGAAAGGTCTTTGTCTGTTTACAACTCTGATGGGGCAAATAATCAGAATAGATGCAGTAATGTTTGTTTACATTAAAACCACAAAATTTGACGTTATGTTAGTCTAGAAGATGACTTGGATGTATATACACCCAAATGCTTCAATTGAACAAAAGACATATTGGCCTAACTCTCTTCTGCAATTAGTACATGAAGTTAAAATAACCAAGTTGCACACAAGCAATGTAAACAAAGCAGCAGCTTTCCATGCTTTCAAGAGGATGGTGTGGCATATCAGTTAAATTGTCCCAAGGACCTTTCTTTTCAAGCATTAAGCCAGCAAATTATCTGCATTTAATCACATTAAGGAAGCCGCACACAAGGCAGCACATCATTATACTCTTAATACAATTAGCAATATTAGAATCAGAATCTGGTAAATTAACATTGTCAGCCTTTTGTCTTTGGAAAGGATTTAAGAAAATCTTAACACAGCAAAGATATTATTACAGTGGAACCTTGACTTACATACTGCTTGACTTACAGCATATTTGACTTGCAGCAAGAAGGGGCCTGTTTGACTTGAGTCGCAGGCTTTGACTTACATCTCGGAGCCCCGGCGCAAGGCACCGGAATTGGGCGGCAGCCACGACCCAGCATCGCGGCTGCCGCCTCCAAACTGCTCCTGCCTTCTTCCCCTCCTCCAGCAGTGGCGGCTTCGGCGAGGCCAGCTCAGAGCACCTGGAGCTGGTCCTCGGCCTCACCGAAGCCGCCGCTGCTGCCGGAGGAGAAGAAGGGCCGGGAGCTCGGGGCTGGCCTCGCTGGTTAGACAGTTGGCTCAGTCTTGTAAAAAATCTGGCTGCAGAAGTCTGGTCCACAATGGAAGCATTTTAGTTGGGGAGCTGTACAGTTGTGGGACTCTAATGGTAAGCATAGGGTTGTTCAGGACTTGGAACGTCAGGTTAAAAATCAGTAAAACTTAAATGTTAGACATTGTTGCTATGAACATTAAAAAGTGGAGGCATATAACTTGTGGACTATAATTCCACTGCCTCCCCCTCTCTTTGAAGAGACATTTCATTTACACCCCCGGAAGGAATCTCCTGTCCCAGTCAAATTTGTGTTAAATTGCTGCTTTCGAGGGTCTTTTTCATCATCTGGAACGGATTAATCCACTTTCCCATTACTTTCTATGGGAAAAGTTCGTTTGACTTAAGTCATGTTTGACTTAAGTCTAGACCACTGGAACGGATTAATGACGTAAGTCAAGGTTCCACTGTATTCAAAGAAGATGACTTGGAAGACATACATAGTGCTGTACCTTGGTTGCAATCTCCTCCCTTTTATTTTCTTCAGGGTCTCTTCATGGAAACATACTATTTCTACTTGTTTATGTTAGGTTTCAAGCAGGATCATAATTTTATTCTTTAAATAAACTAACTACACAAGTATTTGCTGTTAGATGTAAAATATATTTTCCAGAACATGTGATAAATATTTTCAAATTTGCTGTTTTGAAAAAAAAAATCATTATTTAAATGGCACGAAAAATTACCTAGAACTTCAGGAGGTTCTGACTGGAGACCTTCGGGTTGCTGACCCTGAAGCACATTAAGAAGAGCTTGCAGGCTTCTCAGACAGAGAGCTGGATGAGAAAACCTTGTTTCCTTGATAAGTTCAAACACTTCACACAGCCCAATCTCAATTATCTAAAACACAGAGGAGTTACTTCTATTACAAAGAGTATACTTCCAGTTCCGTACAACAGAATATTCCAAAGAGTATGACGGCAATTTGGCAATGTGACAGAAGCATCAAGATTTACTAGCCTTTGGAAGCTTTATGGGAGGCTCTTTCAACTCCTCTTCTTCGTCACTATCAGAATCGCCACTCTGTGCAGTGTTCTTTGAAGCCAAAGCTATTGAGGCTTCCCTTTTTTGCCACTCGAGAACACAGTGCCGGACATTGCAGTAAACATTGAAAGCAGAAGGGTTGCTGTGAAGCTTGATGTCAGGTATGGTTACCATACTATCCAGGTTTTCACTCTGTTAAGAACAAGACATTTCTCTTGTAGTTAACAGTTCAGCACAAGTTTCATGCTGTATTAGAGAGGCATTCATCAAAACAATATTCTTTTGACAAGCTGACTTCTTCTGCTTAAGGATTAACTTACCGGTAAGTTATTCTTTTCACTTCAAAGAAACAAGAAAGGAGGACAATCGGGTTTAAAACTGTAAAGAATCACAAAAGGCGGTATACAGAAACCATGTACTTGGAATAACTAGCTTTTAATCCAATATGGCTGCTCTGTATCTGCTCTTGACAGACACCCGAAACAAACCACCACTAAAAGACCTTTTTTCTTCCTTAGCCTCCCTGCAGGAATTACTTATAAATTAACCAAAGCAAGGATGCCAAGCTGCAACACAGTATGAGTTCGCTCATTAAGCAGATTTCACAGCCAATTTCTCCAGGGGCGTGGCAACCAGAAAACGTGTGCGGAACTACAGATGCAGCAGCTTTTAATTAAGGACAGAACGGATGCCCACCTGCTCCTGAAGCCCAAAATGTCCCTTTTCCCATTACTGTCACTGCTGTCACAGATTATGCAGCCATAAAGGTACACTTGATATGCTTTATCACATTTTCTTTGGCCATTGTATTTACGGAAGCTCGAGTAGCAATACACAAATCCGTGGTACAGTAAATGCATGCAATATGAAAACCAGGGACAGATCCTAAGCAGTGTGGGTCACATGTCTCAAAGCACAAACTGTCAAAGCTTTCCACCATGGATTTCAAGTGGTTGCCTTCATGTTTTTTATGCTTATAGTAAACAGCACCCAGCTGGTGAAACATAATGACACAGAGACTGAACAAGTCCGTGGTTCAAATATCTTTTCTGTCCTGAAGAGACGTACGTAGGCAAGCCACAACCCATCAGTCCATCCATCTTTAATCAGAAGACAAAAGGGCTGATTTAATCATCTAAGATTTATGTAAGGGCCACAAAAGATCATGCATGTCAACCAATCTAAAGTTCAGTATAAATGCTGAGTAGTTTGAAGTCATTAATATTAAATCCTAAGTATTCACGCTACACCAAATGTAGTTGCAGCACATTTTTGAAGAGCTCCGAAAGTAAAGAATCGAAAATCTTTCTCCTCTCCATCTAGGCAATAATTTTAGAAAGGATGCGATCAAAAGAAGAGCTCTCTCCTGCTTACCAACCAATAATGTAAAATGAATCACTGAAAGTGCACCATGACTAAAGATAGCTCTATTTTGTTGGTTTGTTTGTTTTAAATAATTATATTAACTCCAGTTTAATAGCTTTGGCATGAAATTATATTAGAATAAAACACAGTCATAGCAAAATGTCAGACAACAACATCTTTGCTGGTAAGACTCTCTCAGGATACACATGTTGGCTTTATGTTACCACAGCGTATAAACATAACTGTGTGACAGATCAGAATCAGAATCAGAATCAGAATACTTTTATTGGCCAAGTGTGGTTGGACACACCCAGAATTTGTTTTGGTAAAATATGCTCTCCATATATAAAATGAAATATAAGAATCATATAGTCAACAATAAAAACACAGTACAATACAATATAACCTATTATTTAAAAAGGAAGAAGAGAAGTAAAAATTAATTATTCAACAGTTTGATAGCACTTGGAAAAAAACTATCCTTATATCTAGTTGTCCTAGTATGCAATGCCCTAAAACGTCGCCCTGAGGGTAACAATTGAAACAGGTTATGTCCAGGATGTGTGGACATAACCTGTTTCACTGTCAAAAGGGTCACACATTCCTGATTTCTTTTCCACCACAACAGAAGAGCACAAACAGTGGAAGCGTTATTCAAAAGAATATTTGTGTGCATGTGGATAAGCTTTTTGAAGAGAAGAGAGATATGGATGCTGAGATGCCCAAGTGCTGTAGGGTAGTGGGGGGTCTCAGCTGCTGCTTGGACCTCTTTTCAGAACATCATGAAGGGTTGATGGCCTTGTATTTAGATTTTTGGGTAGGCTTGCTGCACTGAAAAGGGGATGTAGGAGGTAGGATATGGGCTCAATCTATCTGAGGAGTAACAGGAGTGCCTTTGATGGGATTGTGAGAAAAAAGAATGCATTTAGCTATATTTCTTTTCATGTAGATAGTCCATAATACAGTATTATCTTTTTGGTATGAAATAGCTGTTCACCCATCAAAGGGAAAATTTCCAATGTGAAATATTGAGTTATCTGATATACCTGCAGATCTAAGTGCCCAATATGCCAATACTGCCATATTCTTAGCAGTGCAGTGAGTGGCATGGTGGACAACAAGCATCCCTTCAGTCACCAGGGCTTGGTCTCTTGCTGGAAGATCAAAGCTGATTTTTTCTGTCCTCTGGTAAACTGTTAAGTAGGGGACCTATCTGGTCCAGTAAGAATCTGTGGTAACTATCCATTGCCACCTAATAACTGGCAACTCTTAATTTCCAAAGCATCAGTGGAGTCGATTCTTCTGCCTGTTCTATTTCCAAGCCATCAATGTTGCTGTGGGCTGTATTTGGGCATCCCCTAGATGTTATCTAAGAATTTTATTTATTTATTTTAGAGTATTTTTGCCCTGCAAAAATTGATGAAACATCAATGTCCATGGAGCAACAGCCCTCTGTTTTCATCCCCCCCCCCATTATTGATGGACAATCCTTCCATTCCTAATTTTATTTATTTATTTATTTATTTATTTATTTATTTATTATTCTAGAGAATTTTTACCCCACCTTTCTCCTTGGAAAAGGAGAAAAGGACCCAAGGCGGCTTACAGTACTGAGGGATAATATACGGTCCAGTACAATTAAGACATGTTCAAGTATTTGAGAAGAGGGAATTGAGGGACACCTTACAACATTAAAAGAAAACATTACATTAAAGCTACAAAAGAACACGAGCAGTTAAAATTTCATGTAAGTTATGAGTGATGGAAACTAACATTGAAAACATAGTGTCAATGCAATCACACAAGGTTATAAGTGGTTATAAACACAAAGTCTATGTGATCCTATAGATTCATATGAAAGATACGTACAGTGACCCTCACATAACAAACAGTTTTTATAACATAAAATCTGTACAACATAAAAAATTCTGGAGATAGGGGAAATTTGCTTAACAGAATCACCTATGGGGCAAATCCATACAACATAAAAATGGTCATGATTGGGAATTACTCCGTTTTCAATGCATTCCTATGGGAAATTTGTATAAAGAAAAATTTGCATAAAGAAAAATTTGCTTAGCATAATTTCATTTGGAACCAATTACTTCCTTTATACAATGTACCACTGTAATAGGTAGTCCATCATTCAGGGAAAGCTTGCCTGAAGAGAACGGTCTTTGCTTGTTTCCTAAAAGACATCAGAGATGGGGTAGTCATGGCCTCTAGTGGGAGGGAGTTCCAGAGTCTGGGCGCAGCAGCCAAGAAGGCCCTTTCATGTGTTCCCACAAGACATATCTCTGAAGGTGGCGGGATGGAGAGCAAGGCCTCTCCTGTTCACCTTAACACCTAAGTTGGTTCATACTGTGAGATCCAATCTTTGAGGTAGCTAGGACCCAGGTCCTTCAGTGCTTTGTAGGTTAAGATCAGCACTTTAAATTGTGTCCAATAGCTGTTTGGCAGCCAGTGGAGTTGCTTAAATAGGAGTGTAATGTGATCTCTGTAACCCGCCTCAGTCAGCAATCCTGCTGCTGCATTTTGGACCAGTTGGAAATTTCCTGAGACATTTAATCAGAAGTCCCACATAGAGTGCATTACAGTAGTCTAGCCAGGATGTCAACAGGGCATGGCCAGAGCAGGATTTTCAAGAAATTGGCATAGCTAGCATACTAGCCTTAATTGTGCAAATGTGCTCCAGGCCACAGCCCTGGTTCCTCCTTCATTGTATGGCACAAATAAGGACTTGATAAGAATCAGGTGGATGAGGTTCATAGAATTCAAAATAATTCAATAGCTGCATGGACGGAAGGCTGCCTAAAGCTACCACATCCCTATATATCTGAAGTTGTAGCCACAGCAGCAAAGCAATCATGATAAGAAAGATTTTCCTCCTCCTCCCTTTAAGGTTAAAAAGGAGTTGGAGAAGGTGGAACACATCCAGTGGAAGCTTCAGCTATAATAGAAATTTGGTTGAGGGTGTTTTGAAATGAATCTGGCTTCTTTGTCACAGATCTTATATCAATTTTCCACCCACCCTGATGTTGCAGGAAAGTAAAATAGCTTTCCCCACAATTCCTTTACAAGATCCTGAAGAGAGGGGAGAATGCCAGTACTGTATGTACCAATGCCTTTGACTGCATACCAGATCAGGAGTGGAAGTAGCTGCTGGATTTTCAGTTGGAAATATTTTGTAACGCACAAGATAAAGTTGAAGTAGGATGTAAAGTTTTTAGTGGGGGTGATGGTTTAGCATTCCCAGCATCAGAGTCAGGGGTTGTAGCTAAAATGGAGGGCACATCACACAGAAGGTAGACCCTGAGCTGTTGGTGACAGAAGCTCTTTCTTTCTGCATAGCTGAGTGATGCTTGGATCTAGATGAAGAATGCAAGGTAAGATATTATCATAGGTGCTTTTCTGAAGTTGGCAATCACTGATCTGTTTCAGTGGGAGAGACGAAGAGGAACGAAATGAGTAATAATCTAGCATGGAACTGAAGAACATAAGAACATAAGAAGAGCCATGCTGGATCACGCCAAAGGCCCATCTAGTCCAGCTTCCTGTATCTCACAGCGGCCCCACCAGATGCGTTTGGGAGCGCATGAGACTAGATATCTGTCTCCTGATACCACTCCCCTGCATCTGGCCCTTGAAGTACCCTGGTTTCTCCATCATGGTTTGTAACCTGTGATGGACTTTTCCTCCAGGAATCTGTCCAATCCCCTTTTGAAGGCATCCAGGCCAGATGCCATCACCACATCCTGTGGCAGGGAGTTCCATAGACTTACAATGCGCTGGGTGAAAAAATATTTTCTTTTGTCAGTTCTTACTCTCCCAGCCCTCAATTTGAGTGTATGTCCCCTAGTTCTGGTATTTTGGGAGAGAGAGAAGAGCTTCCCTCTATCCACTTTACTCATACCCTGCATTATTTTGTATGTCTCAATCATATCCCCCCTTAAGCGCCTTTTTCCAGATTTGAGTGTAGGTTCTGAGAATGTCCTGGAAGTTTCAAATGGTAGCCTCATTGTCTTATGCATTGTAAGGTGTGGTGCTGGTGACCTCAAAACTGATGAAGAGACCAATTTGTTGTACTGACTTAATGCAGTTGGAATTGACAGGGTCAAAGCAGATGTTGGTTTAGGCTTCATCTGTTCTGAATAACTGTTAAGTAGATAGGTGATATCTGCTGTACTTGCATCATTTTAGTATCAGTTCTGGGGAGTCAGAGGCTGATCTAGAGGAAAGGCAGTCGGTGTAGTAAGTTAAATGTTCTTGGTCCTCTGTTGATACTAAAGAAGCACTATCCATTTCAATAGTCTGGTAATACCTCCTACTAGATTATTTGAGTGCCCAAGAGTAATTAGTCTGGCACCCCTTTCATGATGACTTTGACATCTGGCAAGAGGAATAAGCATGGTGCTGTTTAGACAGTTTCAGTTACTTAGGAACCAGGGACATACAAGAATGCCTGTGGTCTAGCAATATGCAGGTTGTTCTATGGGAGAGCTCTATTTCCAATGACTTACACTGTGAATGCAAAAACTCTCAATGCCAAGGAGCTGGAACCTGTGGGTACTGGTGGAGATCCACCAAAAATGTGTTGTGAACCACCCATGGGCAGTATAAAAACAAATCAATCTATCAATAGGGTACAGAGCCTGACTAGAAGTAGGGAAGACATAGGACTCCTCCAAGGGCCCCTGGCCTATGTTCCCTCTAAGCTGTGCAGGCACCCAGTGCTGCTTTGGGGCCATGCAGCTGAGCCAGTGTTGCTACTCAATTGCTTCCGCCCCACGCGAGTGAAAAAAATAGAGGAAACTTTGCCCCTGGCAATGCTTAGCCAATCTATTTTCTAATGACAATTTGTTGTGTTTAGCAGTTGAGTTAGATGGTGATAGTGAGCCTTTCAAAAATAAGAAATGATTCCTCAGGTAAAATGGCTCCAGTTAGAAAATGTGCAAGTCTGCCCCACTAATAGTGCCCAATCCCAGGAAACATCTGAGGCTGAGGCTGAGTCTAGACAGACTATGTTGTCATGCTCTTTGCCGCAGTTGAGTATGCGTTTTATGTGTGTCCATCAGTGACGGGAATTTTATTTTTGCAAATTATGCATCTTTACATGGGCCTGTGAAGGCCATAAAAAGACAGGGACAATCATTAACTGCTAATCTACTTTGACTAGCCAACAACAAAAAATATGTTTTTAAGAAACAACAAAGGAGAAGGAAAAACCCACTATTATTTATTATTTATTTATTTATTTATTATATTTATATCCCGCTTATCTTCAGCTCTGAACTCTAAGCGGCTTACAACAATGGGGTACAAGTATTACAATGAAAATACAGTATACAATAAAAACAAATAATACAGCAATACATAAAAGAAAAGCCTAGAGGCACCTCAACAGATCATAAAACCTAACATTATTGGTAATACACGATACGATGGCAGAAAGAGAGAAAAAAAAAATATTAATAACTATCGCCAAAGGCCTCCCGGAATAGATGAGTTTTTAAAGCCTTCCGGAAGGCCAGCAGGGACTCTGCAGAGCGCACTTCAGAGGGGATGGAGTTCCAGAGGCTAGGGGCCGCCACCGAGAAAGCCCGATTACGAGTACTCGTTTTTCTGGCCTCTCGAGGGGTGGCGACCCGAAGCAAGTGCGCTCGCGCCTTCCGAACGGGCCGGGCCGAGGTGGATAGCTGGGCGATACGCTCTGCCAGGTAGTCCGGTCCCAAGCCATGGAGGGTTTTATAAACTAAAACCAGGACCTTGAATCTAATCCGGGCCGCAACGGGCAACCAGTGCAGGCGGGCCAGGACTGGCGTGATGTGCTCATGTCGACGCACACCAGCCACCAGCCTGGCCGCCGCATTCTGGACCGCTGCAGGCGCCGGAGAAGATTCAAGGGCAACCCCATGTAGAGAGCGTTACAGTAGTCCAGCCTCGAGATCACCAGCGCTTGGGCCACTGTTCTCAGAGAGTTCGCGTCCAGGTACGGGCGGATCTGGGCGATCCGACGGAGATGGTAATAGGCGGACCTGGTCACCGACGCCACCTGGGACTCCAAGGTAAGCGCCGGGTCCAGGAGCACACCCAGATTCCGCGCCCTTTCCGCGAACTGGAGGGGGATCCCCCCCAGACGAGGAAAAGGACCACCGAACCCAGAAGCTCCCAAAGAACATAACCTCCGTCTTCTCGGGGTTGAGCTTAAGCCTGTTCGCCCCGGTCCAAGCCAGGACGGCCTCCAGGCATCGAGAACTTCCACAGCTTCCACAGCAGAGGTGTTAAAGGAGAGATAGAGCTGCGTGTCATCAGCGTACTGATGACAGCAAACTCCAAAACTCCTGATGACCCCCGCCAACGGCCTTACATAGATGTTAAACAGCATGGGGGACAGGGACGACCCCTGTGGAACCCCACAAGGGAGAATCCAAGGGGCCGATAACTCCCCCCCATGCTGAACAATACTGGGGCCGGCCCTCCAGGAAGGAACGGAGCCAACTGCGAGCAGTGCCTCCGATTCCCACCTCAGAGAGCCGGTCCAGTAGGATACCGTGGTCGACGGTATCAAAGGCCGCTGACAGATCCAGGAGAACCAACAGGGTAGAGGAACCCCTGTCGGCCGCCCGGAGAAGGTCATCTTGCAGGGCGACCAAAGCTGTTTGAGTCCCGACGGGGCCTGAACCCGGACTGGCAAGGATCGAGGCACTGCCGATCCTCCAGGTATGACTGCAGCCGGACCGCTGCCACCCTCTCGATCACCTTGCCCATAAATGGGACATTGGCGATGGGACGATAGTTAGTTAAATCATCCACCGCCAGGCCAGGTTTTTTCAGAATGGGCTTCACCACCGTCTCCTTCAGACGAGAGGGAAAAACCCCCTCACTGAAGGAGGCGGTGGCAATGGCAGAAGCCCATTTGGCCATGGTCCCTCTGGCAGCTCTAATTAGCCAGGCAGGGCAAGGGTCGAAGGGGGTGGAGGCAGGCCGGCAATGCGCCACAGCCTTGGAGGCCTCGACAGCGGAAACAGGCCCAAGCGCATCCAACCGAGGCGACGAAGGCGGACCAGCGACTGGGGATGGCGGGGCAGGGCCACTGCAACCGGGGTCAAAGCCGGCACGGATGGCCTCTATTTTAGTTCGAAAAAAGGCTGCAAACTGCTCACTACTGAACTCAGTAGGAGGAGGCCTAGCCAGACTAGGATTGTTGAGGTCTCGAACCACCCGGAAGAGCTCCGCCTGGCGGTTCGAGGCCTCAGCAATTCTCAGGGAGTTAAAAGATGTTCGGGCCTCCCTGATCGCGTTGGAATAGCGACTAGTCTGGGCATCAACAGCAGCCTTACTTAACGCCGTCCGGGTTTTTCTCCAGCTGCGCTCTAGCCTTCTCCTAACCTGCTTCATTGCCCTAAGCTCCCCCGTGAACCATGGGGAGGGCCGGGCTCGGCAGCGGAGAAGGCGCTTAGGGGCGATCCGGTCGATGGTGTTGGCAGCTGTTTCATGCCAATGATTGGCCATTGCCTCAGCCGGAGCGCCAGTCATACCATCAGGAAGGCCCCCGAAGAGCTCGCTGAACCGCTGCGGGTCCATAAGCCTGCGGGGGCGGGCCAGAACTGAAGGCCCCACTAAAAGGTGGTTTCACTTTTCACTCAAGACAACATGCCTCTTTCTCCCGCATTGATATGTGCTGGGCCTCACCTGATCTTTTACTTAATACAAGGGACATAGAAGTCCTACCCGGAACAATCTCCGATCATAATGCTATCTTGTGGACATTGAAATCTTCGGGTAAGCCCAGACACTGGAAAATCAACTCAGCTTTGTGGACTGACAAAGAATTTATTCTGGAGGCTGCCAAAGATTTGAATTTATACTTTGAACTGAACCTGAACAAGGGTACCCCATTGAAAACGGTGTGGGATGCCTCAAAGCCCTACTTTAGAGGGTTTGTCATCCAATACATGGCAAGACGGAACAAAGAGAGAAAAAAGAGATCTGAATCTATCCTCAATATGATGAAAAAGCTTGAAAAGGACTTAATTCACGACCCACGTAACGAGCAGCTGAACAAAGACCTAGCTTCCTGTAGGCATGAACTTAATTTGATCCTGACAGCAGATATAGCCCATAAAATTAAATTGGCCAAGCTGAATTTTGTTGAAAATGCAAATAAACCAGGTAGATGGTTAGCCTATAGGCTAAAAAAGGTACAATCTCAAAAACTTATTTTAGCACTTACAAGATAAAACGGGGGGAAACCAGACAGAGCAGCTACAAATTCAAAAAATTATAGAGGCATATTACCAGATCTTGTTCAAGCCGGAGACAATAGATAAAGATGCCATGTTTCAATACCTTGAACAAGCCAACTTTCCAAAACTTACTGAAGAACAGAGAGCTTTGACGAACGCTCCTATAACAATGATGGAAATAACAGAGGCCATTAATCACCAAAAAATGAACAAGGCCCCCAGACCTGACTCGATACCGGCACAATTCTACAAAAAAATTTCTGAGATAGTCTCTGGAAATATGAAAAATCTTTTTACATCTATTTTAGAGGGTGAAGACATACCAGATTCATGGAAACTATCTCATACAACACTGATTCCTAAAGAAGGGAAACCCAAAGACCTGATACAGAATTACAGGCCAATCGCTCTCCTAAATGTGGACTACAAAATATTTGCAACTATTTTGGCAAACAGGTGGTGGACGATCCTACCCTCTTTGATATCCCACGATCAAACCGGCTTCCTTCCGAAAAGGCGTCTTCAATCCAACATTAGAACTTTCCTCAATGCGTTGGAATATTATGAATGCCACCCTGAGAAGCAAGTAGCCTTCACATTCATCGACGCTGAGAAAGCATTTGATAATGTATCCTGGTCTTTACTCAAAACTCAGTTAGATTATCTACAGTGTGGACACAGAATGCTACAAGCAATTGAACAAATTTACTCCGCCCAAAACACTAGGATTGTAGTCAATGGCTACCTTACAGACAAAGTCAAGATACACAAAGGCACCAGGCAAGGATGCCCTCTCTCCCCTCTGCTGTTTATATTAACTTTAGAGTAACTCCATGTTATAAGAAACACCCCAGGTATCCAAGGCCTACAAAGCAAAGGAGAAGTTTATAAGGTGCAAGCCTTTGCGGACGATCTGTTGGTTATTATGGAGGACCCTCAGACCTCCACTCCAGAACTACTAAAGACTTTGGAGGCCTACTCCAAAATTTCAGGACTAAAGGTAAACAGAGAAAAAACACTTGCTTACTAAAAATATGACTCCACCTATGACCGAAAAATTGGTAAACCAATCGGGTTTCCAACATACTAGTAAGGTAAAATGTTTGGGTATTACTGTATCTAACCGTTGTAACACTTTACTTAAAGATAATTATGTTAATGGTATAAAAGCAATCAAAGCTGATTTGGAAACCTGGTCAAGACTTCAATTATCCTTAATGGGCAGAATTGCTGCAGTTAAAATGAATGTCTTACCTAAACTGCTCTTTTTATTTCAATCCCTACCCATATTACCTAACTTTAAGATCATTTCAGACCTGGAAAAAAGTATACGTGTATTTATATGGCAAAAGAAAAAAGCAAGGATTAGAAATGTTTATCTACAGGACAGAACTAAAACTGGTGGCTTTGCCCTGCCCAATTTGGTGTTATACTACAAGGCTGCTACCATGACTTGGATTAAAGACTGGATTTTGATGACAAATAATAGAATACTGCAGCTTGAGAGCCACGGCTTGGATAAGGGTTGGCATCATTATATATGGTATAAGGGTAATATACCTACCCTTTTTAAAAAGCACTGGATAAGGAATGCCTTAGTTAAAATATGGTTACCAATAAAAAAACAATTTTACCCCAAAGCACCATTGTGGTTATCTCCGTTGGGAGCGGTTATTAGCCCCCACATAAGTGTAACCCCAAAATGTTTAACTTACAGACACCTTCTGAACGCTGACCTCTCTTTGAAATCATTAGAAAAATTAGTATCAGAAGGTTATAAGTTAGACTGGTGGAAGCACCAACAAATATACTCACACTTCAAAGATCTTACTAAAGAGGGGGGATTTATGACTAATGATACTCCACTTGACAAAATACTATCCTCTGGTGACTCAAAGCTCCTTAGTAAATTTTATGGTATGTTGTTAAATGAAAAAATGATTGATACACTGGTTAAAGACACTATGATAAGATGGGCAGAAAATTTTGGTTATTCTATTCATCAAAACAAATGGGACTCCTTGTGGAACACAGTCAAAATCTTCAAATCTATAGCCTTTAAGGAAAATTGTTATAAGATGTTCTATAGATGGCATTTCTCACCACACCGTTTATCTAAGATGTATAACTGCTCACCTAAATGTTGGAAATGTAAACATGACTGTGGTACTTTTTACCATATGTGGTGGACATGTAAAGAGGCAAGGGCATACTGGATAATGGTGAAATTATTTTGGAAAGATATTTGAAGATTAAGTTAGAGCTTAGACCAGAATTTTTTTTATTAAATATAGTAGATATTAATATTCCCTATGACCAGAGATATGTACTTCACCATGTAATTGTTGCTGCAAGGATATTGTATGCGAAATCCTGGAAACAACCAGATGTGCCAAAAGAGAGAAATTTTCACGAAAAGATAAGAGAATGCATTGAAATCGACAGACTCTCCGGCTTTCTAAAGGGAGACTATGATGAGATTTCTCAGAAAAGATGGAAAGAAGTAACAAACCTACTAGCATTGTGATATTATTTGGTGATTTGTTAATAGGTTAAATCGTTATTTTTGGCTTGATATATTCAATGTAATTTTTAAACTGTATTCCTTTCCCCCCCATACCCCTCCCCCCTTGTTCCCCCCCTAAAAAACCCAATAAAATTACTTAATTTTAAAAAAAAGAAACAACAAAGGAAAAAGGAGGTGGTGGGATGAAGGTTAGTAAAAACTACATATTGCCCTTTGTCAGTAAGTTGGAAGATAGCAATAGGCTCTAAGAAGACTCCTGAGGTGCTCTCTGAGTGGTGAGAAAGGGGCTGAGAAATGCCTTCAGGATGGAGGACATGTGAGGTTGAAAGTGTGTGTTCTAATTATCCTTTCAGGATCTAGAGAATACCAAATATGTTCCCATAGGCACTGAAAAAATCCATGTGTGATGGCAAAGACCATGCAGAACCAGGTAACACCATGAAGAATATAGTTGCTGCCCCCAAATTATAAACTCTATGATTTTAAAAGGCTTATAAAAGTCACCTGCACATTTTTGGTACACTATAAATCCTCAAATACTGTGCTCAGATGGATCTTTAACATCAAACACAGTGTTCATGAGCGGCTCTTCTATATACCTCCTCCCCAAATTGGAGGACTCGCCACTAACTTTCCTCAGGCTGATGAAGCTGCTTGGATGAGCAAAATGTTTCAATCTCTCAAGAAAAAGAAGTCCAGTTGCCATGAGTCAACTTCCAGATCCCTTATACGGTGTTCATCTGGAACCATAATCCAATATTACAAAGGCACACTGGGACATAATCCATAGCATACAGATCCTTATATTAAATCCAGGATCATCCTCTCAAGAATCTACATAACGCTATATAATTATAATTTCTTAACATTTTTAGGTTGCAAACAGTCACACATGGTAAACACAAATGTCAGAATGTCAATTATGGATTTTTTTCAGAGGTATGGCAGGAAAATATGTACAACTGATTGAACTGGGGTGCAAAAGTATTGCCTTAATAATTGCAAAATCCTTTTAAAATGTGCCTCAGAGATGTGCTTAAAGTGAAAACACTGGTGAAAACCTACAGCAGTATTCTAAAAAAGCTGAGACTGTTTTGAAACATTTATGACACAACAGACAGAAGCAGTTCACTAGGTTTAATGTTAGTTTTCATCATGAAAATGTAAACAATAATGTTTACATTATGAGAACAGAGACAACAGAAAACAGAGTGCAAGTTTATTTTGCTGCTTGAGTAACATTTACTTAAAATGCAAATTAACAAAGAAATAACACAAAATAAAAAGATGAGAAAAATCATATGTTATACAGACGAAGTTGTACAAAACTGTATAAGAGGAGAAAAAGAAGACTGTTCTTTTAAGTAACATTTCTAAATGGAATATTTTACATGTAAGAACATATAGCAGTCATTTAAGGTGTACTGCCCAAACATAGTATTAAAGAAGTTAATCCAAAAGTGGAGGCAAGTTTACAGCCAGCTAACCTAGTTGCCCCACACCTCGGCTTCTAGGAGACAGCTAAGAAGGACACAGCTTCTCAAAAAGCTACTTTTGTGTAATGATGTTTTGACTAACTTAAATTGCAATTAAACCAGAGATTTCTATCTTGTTTATGAGAACATCTTGAAAGAAACTCAACCACTGGTATTGATGGAACCATCTCAAAGGAGGTACAAGCCACCTGTTTTGCAAACAAAAGAGGAACTGCAGACAAACTAACTCTTTGTTTGAAGAAGGGGGTGTATGACTTAAGAAACAGCCTTTTACAACTGCCCTTCTTGCCTCCAACAAAATTCCTGTCTTGGCTACACATCACCTAGCCATGGATTTTAAGATCATCATCAAACTAAGGACTTTAAAAGTAACCTCCTGGTAAAGAACATCTTTCACCATGTCTGAACGTCTGGGACCTGCTTTGAAGAAGGGTGATTGACTGCACTGAAAGCTTGCAATGTTCCTTTTTATTTTTAATAGTGGCCTATGAAGGTATCGCCTGTAACCTATTTAGACAAATTAAGAGCGGCCAAGAGATATCCAAGGGGAAAGCACAGATAAAAACTGGTGTTTTTCTTCATGGGAACATTATTTTTCTGTGTGCCAACTACATGCTCAGAACTAAGTAAAGCTTTTCATTTTGTATTTTCTTGTTAAAGAATTCTGGTGTTCTTTAATTTACTTCTAGGAAAGATTTGTTTGTTTGTTTGTTTGTTTGTTTGTTTGTTTGTTTCCATTTCTATACCACCCGATTTCTGAGAACTCTGAACACTCGACCAATAACACACACACATACACAAAAATAACAAATAATAAAATTAAGACCGGCAAAAAACAGAAAAAGAAAAAAATGAGGTTTTTAAAATTCATACTGTACTACTTTTTACTTTTTAATGAAATAATCCAGACATTCCCTGTCTCTTTAGGCTATAAACCCTTATTGTTTATTTTTATTCTTGAAAGAGTCTATACCTTTAATAAAGATGTTCCTGTATTTCAGAATATAACTTAAAATATTCTTCTTGGTATATTTTGATGGTATTAGCTTCTGCATTTCTACACTCTTATGTTCTGTATTCAAGTACAACTTACCGCTGCAATAAAAAGTATGTGAACCCTTTGGAATTTCATGGTGTTCTGCATTAATGTGTCATATAATGTGATCTTCCACTAAGTCAAGTGTATTGACAAATATAACATGCCTAACACACACTCACACACGCACATTCAGATCTTTCAAGTCTTTACTGAATACACCCTTTCAACAATCAAAATACCAGTGGGAAAAGTAAGTGAACCCTTGGAATCAATAACTAGGTGACACTCCGCCCACCCCCCCAGGAGCAATAACCTCAACCACGCACTTCCTATAGCTGTGAAAGAGACCTGCACATCATTCAAGAGTAATTTTAGCCCATTCATCCTGTCAGAACTGCTTTAGCGCTATCACATTCTTTGGACGTCAATTATTTATTTATTTTATTATTCATTTATTCAGTTTCTATACTGCAAAACCATCTGGCTCAAGGGCCACTCTGGGCAGTGTACAGTATCATTAAAAGACAATAACATAAAATACAGTATTAAAAATAAAATAATGAAGAAAGACAAAAAACAAAAAAATCAGAAACAATAATGGTAACATGTGTATACCTCTCTTCTAGTCATTCCATAGCATCTCTACTGGAATCTAGGCTCTGACGTGGCCACTCCAAAAAGCAGATTTGTTTTTCTGAAGCCATTCTGTGGTAGACTTGATCCAGTGCATTGGTTATTGTCCTTTTGCATCACCCAACTTCTACAGAGTTTCTGTAGGTCTGGGGTACAGACCTTCTCACATGATCCTGAATAATTCTGATACACTTGGGAATCCACCTTCCCCTTGATGATTGCAAACTAGCCAGGGCCTGATACAGCAAGGAAGGCCCAAATCATGATTCCTCCACTATACTTTACACTTGGGATGATATTTTCATTGTGATATGCACTGCCCTTTTTACGCCAGATGTAATGCTGCAAGTTCTTTCCAAATGGGTCAATCTTCAGTCCACAAAACATTTTGTCAAAACTGCTGTGGAGTGTCAATGTGCTCTTTTGCAAACTTCAGGCATGCAGCTATGTTCTTCTTAGTAAGCAGCGGCTTTCCTTTGTGGTGCCCTGCCATAGACACCTGGCTTGTTTAATGTTTTACATACTGTAGACTCATGAACACAGATATTTGCCAGTTCCAGTGATGCCTTCAAATCTTAGGCCATCACTCAGGATTGCTTCTTTATCTCATGGCTGAGTCTTCGTTTTGCACTTAGGGTCATGTTGGTTGACTGGACACCCAACTTCTTGGTAGGGTAGCCACAATCCCAAAGTGTCTCCATTTGTAGATTGCTTGCCTAAATGTACACTGGTGAGTTCCTAAAGTTTTGAAATCCATTTGTAACCCTTTCCAAATTTATGTAAATCCAAAATTCTTGACTGAAGAACCTCTGAGTTCTTTTTAGTGAGACATAGCTCACATTGCTCTTCTTGTGCAGAGCAAACTCAAAAGGTTGGAGTGGCTTTTATCAATCAATATGCTGTAGTTCTAGTCCACCCCTCCAAAATCATTTTCTTAAGGAGACTCCAGGTACTCTAACACCTGACTCCAATTCGCTTTTTTAAGCTCAACTCAAGGGTTCAATTACTTTTCCCACTACATTTTGAATGTTGAATGAGTGTGTTCAATAAAGACATGAAAGATCAGAATTTTTGTAATTGTTATTACTTTAGGCACATTGTATTTGTTAAGACACTTGACTTAGCAGAAGATCAGATGACATTGTATGACACATTAATGCAGAACACAATGAAATTCCAAAAGGTTCACATACTTTTTCTTGCAATTGTATGTTTACACTAGATACAAAGCAAGATATTTATTTTCAGAAAGCCAATAATGTATGTGTGTATGTAGTCCCTTTCCCTCTACTGCAACTTTATTTATTTTTAGGCCTACTATGAACTAAAGACTGTACTGGAAGGCCAAGTGGGAACAGATTGCCATGTAAAGACAGCACTCATGATGAGCAATATTGCTCTTCTACTGCAAAGCATGAGACAGGTATTTGCTAAATGAGAAAAATGTAGTAAAATAGACCGTAATATTCACTTGGTATTAAATACACTGGTTCTAGTTCAAATTTTTACCTAACTTACAAGCAGCAGCACCAGTAATATTTTGCTATCTCCTTTTTCACATTTATATTATAATGAACCACGGATTTTTAGTCAGCGATCTTTTGTTGACTATATGATGTCAGTAGAAATGAATTTTTCAATCCTGTATTCGAGTGCTACGTATAATACTATGTGCATACCTCAAATACCAAACAACAGAAACTGAAAGAATTGCTGGCATAACAGTGAGAGCAAATTTCCAAATATGTATGCTTTCATACCCGTTTGGTTTAACTTAATTATGAAGCAACTATTTAGTCCTGATTAAATATCAGTTATTCTTACATGTGTATATTCATACATACGCATATAACAACTCTTATTAAGTGTGTATCCATATAATATTCCACATTAAACTAACTAGACTAATCCTTTTCTTATCCTAAATTCAGACATTTAAAAACAAAGAATGTAACTTCTCACTGAAGGGCTTGACAAGATATCATTTAAACACACACACACACACACACACACACACAAATGCCAGTACAAGTGAACTCAGAGATAACTATATGGATATTAAATGTGGCCTTGGTGCCAGATGGGCAGTATAAAAATCCAATAAATAAATAAATAAATAAATAAATGGATAACACATGTCTAAAAATGTTCAGTTCCTAAAAAAAAAAAATGACAGGAAAGTTATAGGCTGAAACGAGACAAAAATGTAAAATCTCTTTCTGGCCAGAGTCTATGTCCACAAAGTTGGTAAAGAAAGTTCCATCCTCTGTTGTATACAAGGACAGAACAGAGGATGTGCATTATTTTCTTTTAGTGGCAGCGCTATGAAAATATGCAGCTCTATTCTAGAGGGTGTCATGACTCTGGGCTAGCTTTTTAAGCAGATGTGGGCAGTTTCAGACAAAAGCAGAAAAAACAGTTTATGTATGCACTCAGAACATCAACACACAATTGTATTTGAGTTATTCCAAACTATTGTTGCTTAGACAAGAAGTCTTCCCATCTGAACTGTTTTAACGGTTATATTTACATTCTGAGAATGATCATTACCTTGGCAGAAATCTTCCTGGTTTGTGTAATATATCAAAACTAGAGTAGGTCCATGGATTCAGTGGAGATTCAATGAATCAAGAGCTCCATGGGTTCAATTGATTCAATGAGCTTACTCTAGTTGTGACTTACCATATTAAGCAGCTGGACTTCAGACATTATTTCCACTGCATTTCAGGAATCATATATATTTTAAAACTTTTTAAAATCTATACAGAGTCTTGCGAGTGAAATTAAAAGTCCATATAATGTAGGTTCACCTTGACTAGGGGCAGAGGGAGCAAACACTGCAAAACCTGAAAGCTATGTAGTACAACCCATTAACTTCAAATTGCCTCAAAAGAAATGAAGTCTCCTGTATTTATGCAGGTTAGTATACCAGCCAAAATTTCCCTTTCTTAAGATTTTATTCCAGTTATCACCTTTTTATTGATAGTTTAAATTGTTAAATATGCTACTAACATAATAGAGAACAAGAGGATTTACCTTGTTGCGGGGTTTTATTTTCAGTTTACTCTTCTGCTTTCTTTTCAGCTTCTTCTTGCTTAAAAGTTTTTTACACCTAGGTGAAAGATATATATAAGCATTATTTCGTGCTAAGACGAAACTAGTACACACTGAGGAATATTAAATTTTGGCGCCTTTAGATTCTATTGCTCCGTCTAAAACAGAAACAAAAAATTGATCACCAAAAGCCTGTCTTAAAACTATCAGGGTGAATACAAAAAGGACCCCCTTGATCTGTACATAAATCCCGCAACAGTGAGACACTCTGCTTCTGTGAGACTCCAAGATTAGAAAAGAAACATGACAAATATGGAATCTAACAGCTCGTCTTACAAGGGACTTTAATGGACAAAGAGAAACCCATCCTGAAGCTACACTGTTTCCAAAATTTGGGCAAGTGGACAGGCGTAGGAGCAACCCCCTGATCCCTGTCAAGAGAGAAGCAACCATTTTTATTTTGTGGGAACTGTTTGCTCCCATTTGTCCCAACGCCCCCCCCCAAAAAATAGGCATGTACTAAATAATTCTAGCAACAATTTAAACTAGCACATTAACCCTTATTTCCTCAGGAATATGCAGAATATGCAGAAATAACTGTTAAACGTCAACCCCAAGCTCGACAATAGTACACCCTCATTTTTTGAAATAGTAAGAGGTGTTTTATCTGTCACGGACAAGACACATGATAAGTTAACGAATGGTAGAAAAGCAAGCAGTCAAAATTCTTTCTGATATTGATCATTGCATGATTTTATACTCAGTCACAAATCCAGCAATAGACTGACAAGAAATATAGATCCCACTATCGTTTCTCCTTCCCTGCTCTGTACAGAAACTTGAATAAAAGGCTTACATATACTTTCCATGAATGTATATGGGACTTTATAGTGAAGACCTCAATGACTAATCATTTATTAACTGTACAGTCTACCAATAAAAGAAAATTTTTAGAATAACAAATCACCTTTTAATGATCTAACAGGTAATATTTGAAGTTATCATGAGAATTTAAAATGTTAACACAAAACTACCTTTCCTTTGGGATATGAAAATCCTTTAAAGCAAAAAAGCAAAGTGTTCTGCTTATATACCGCCCCATAGTACTTACAGCACTCTCTGGGTGGTTTACAGTTTAATTTTGCAGCCTACACATTGCCCGCCCCCAGCAAGCTGGGTATTCATTTTACCGACCTCAGAAGGATGGAAGGCTGAGTCAACCATGAGCCGGCTACATGGGATTGAATCCCAGGTCATGATCACAGTTTTAGCTGCAGTACAGGCAACTAACCGCTGTGCCACGAGGCTCATTTAATGTATATTCCTTTCTTTTCTCCACTTTTATTATTTATTTATTCAAATTAATTATACCCAAACTCTTCACAAATTCCTAAGTACAATAAAACAAAGCTTCCTTATAAATAAAACAAAGTGCTTGAATTCACTGAGCAAGCAAATTAAACTAACAGCTCTGTCCATTATTTCTGTTTGTAAGTCAAAATAGACTAGAAGGCATACATTTATGTAACTAATAACCTTTCCAGAAATTTCTGCAAGCACCTGTTGTATTCCACAATTACATAACAGAATTCTACCGTTATAACCAATAGTGTAATAGGCTTCTAAATCTCTGTTCAAATCACAGTACTGTACTATTCTCCTGCTCTTGATCTACTAACTAGGATGATTTTCACGCTAACAGTGCAGGCACTTCCCTACAAAGCAAAGCAAAGCAAAGTGTTCTGCTTATAATCTGCCCCATACCACTTCAAGCAGTCTTGTACAGCTAACAGCTTTCAGAAAAAAATGAAGAAAACACAGGCCATGTAAAGACACCTGGCAAGGATTTTATCACTAGTGGTGATAAATTGAGAGAAAAACTGATGATTGACGAGATAACCTGGGAAGTCAGAAAAATGGTTTGACGTATATTTTGTGGCTGAACAAGAGGTCAGTAAAAGACTGCTGAAAAGCTACAGTATACGTCAACCTCCTGTCATTCAATGGTTTAAGGACTTTGCAACACTGTCAATATACAGTACAATATTAACATAGCATACAGATGACAACTTCACATGGCCATGTTTTTAGACATTTGGTAGCCTTTTAAACAAGCTGAAGTATAGATCTAACTGCCAATATACTTCTACATCTACTGTTTGTTCTTTCTTTCTTTAGTATACAGTGAAACCTTGGTTTGTGAGCATAATTTGTTCTGGAAATGTGCCTATAATCCAAAGCAGTTTTATATCAAATTGAATTTTCCCATAAGAAATAATGGAAACTCAAATGATTTGTTCTACAACCCAAAATTATTCATATCAAAATGATTACAATATTGTAATATAATACAAAACAATAATGAAAATACAAAATATAAAGAAAAATAAAACAGTGTTTTAATAAACTCTTGTCATATACTGAAGTTAATATAACTGGTAATAAAGCAGCAGAAGAAAGGATCTATACACGCAGGCAGCCTAACCTAGAACGAAGCAAAGTTTTCCTAAGGGAAACAAATGACTATCCATAGATGTTTTGAAGTGATAAAAATACATTATTGCCAGTTATGGGCACCTTCAAATATTCTGGAAAAATAACTGATTTCTGCCAAACATTAAGGCCTGAGACCAAGCATGGGAGACGATCATCCATGATCCCACAGTGAGAGAGGGAAAACCACCATGGGCTCAGTTGTGATCATGTGACATTTGGTGTTACATACTACTCATATTGCAAGGCACTGCTCGGTTATCAAGTTAAAATTTATCAGAAATGATTGTCTTGTAGAACACTTACAGAACAAGGTAGAGTAATACCTTGGTTTACAAGTGCCTTAATTTACAAGTTATTTCCAAGACCAACAGCCATTTATTCTAAATTATACCTTGATGAATGAGCAATGTCTTGCAATACAAGCACTGGAGCAGGTCACATGATTGCAAGTGAGCTGACGGTGGCTCTCCCTCCCTCCCTCCCCCTGCTGGATTGTAGGTGATTGTCTGGAACGTTCCACCTCAAGCAGCCTCCAAAGCAGAGGGAGGAGAAAGGAACAGAGGTATCCCTTGCACTAGCCAGGAATATTTTCAAAGGGGAGTGCAGCTTAGAGGTTCATTTTTATTTATCTTTTTATTTAATTTGTTTTCAACATTCAATCTTATTTTTTCAAACCGTTTCCAGTCATGGGGCAGCTAATCAGGTGGGTATAGGGCTACAAATTGCACTTTATTATTGTCACATTAAAAACACAGAGTAAAATCCAGTTGTTAGTCCCAAACAAAGTAGATTCTGCAACCAGGTACCTAAACCACGATGTGGATGTGGACTTCTAGCCAACTTCTTTAGTGAGTTTTGTTTTTGTGTGTGCACCATATGTGGTATATGGGACCTCAGAATGAATCATCTGAGTTTCCATTATTTCTTATGGGGAAATCTGCTTTGATATATGAGTGCTTTGGTTTACAAGTGTGTTTCCAGAACGAATTATGCTCGTAAACCAAGTTATTACTGTATAACAATAATTTAGAACAAACTGCAAAACTGGTAGGCTAATCAAAACAGAGGCGAATGGAAATGCAATTTTTTTTCAAAAACCACATGGCATATGAATATTTATTGGATCTATGTGATATGTGTAGATCCCACAAAGTAGATACATATAGGGATCCTTATGAATATTTTAATAAAACAATAAATCATAGCATGACATTTGAATTCTTGAATAATATCATCAAAGGGCATGCCTTCTTTCCCAGGCTATTAACGATGCAAGTAAAAAGATGGAAAAGTAGACAGTAGGCCATTTGTAAGTCTAGATTTTTCATCACTGTACATTTCTGTATTTGTATTCTGTATTTAAACTACAGCTGAAGTGCCATAACCATTTTACATCACATCAACATTTGACCTCACTATTTGAATTTTTCACATTCATACCCATGAATGAATCTTTATATATCTGCCAACAGAGGATTCCCACTTCATGCATTTGGTGGATTAGTCAAAATAAATGTATTACACTTATGCTACAAACCTTTGTTTTTTCCCTGAAAGCTTGCCAATTGTCCACAGGTCTTACACGATGGTTATACAGTAGGTAAACTTGTAAGTGTACCTATACAAGTACACTCGAATTCCCAACTCTCAGAAATAAACTACAAATAAACTACAAATGTGCATCCTAGTACTGTGACCTCTAGAGCTTAAAGGGCTCAGTGGGTTAGAGCACCTGATTGTAGAGCAATGAGTTGCTACCTTAATTCCCCACTTTCCTGTCTCCTGGGGAAAGAGGTCAGCCAAGCTTACCCAAAGTGTGTTTGCTTGATTGTGGTACATGCACTTGTGTGGCCTTTGTGAAATTGCACAGACCCACAGCACCAGAAGAAGGATGGACTCATATGCCATTTTTGAATGTTAAGTCTTTTAAAACCCTAGGAAGTCAACATAAGGGAATCAGCTTGACAGCATATATTATTTAGTGACATAATCCATAACTGTGAAAGGTTTTTCAACAACAAGAGGTAGCTATCTAAAAATGCAACTTCAGTGTTATATTTCACTTCATATAAAGTATGAAGTTGAGTCTCCTTTGTTTTGTTGCACAAGATATTTTATTTCTTTTAGAGTCTGGATTTAGGGATTTAGAGTCTGCTGTCATCAATATGCGGATGACAAGCAGCTCTCTCTCTCCTTTTCTACCTCTGCAGAGGAGGTGGTATGCTCCCTCCATCTGTGCCTGGAGGCAGTCATGGAATGGACCAGGACTAACAGGCTGAAGCTTAACCCGGAGAAGGCTGAGGTCCTGTTCTTTAGGGTGCCTTCTGCGGGATACAGCGGCCTTCTCCCCAAGCTGGGGGGGTGCTACCCTCCAACTTGCAGATAGGGCCAGGAATCTGGGAGTGGTCCTGGATCCTGCCTTATCCATGGAACACCAGGTGATGGCTGTTTCCAGGACCTCCTTTTTTCATCTGCGTCAGATTGCTCAGATCTGCATGTACCTGGACGAGGCCTCCCTCAGAACAGTCGTGCAGGCCCTTGTGATCTCGAGGATCGATTACTGCAACACTCTCTACGTGGGGTTGCCCTTGACCCTTGTCCGGAGGCTTCAGCGGGTCCAGAATGTGGTGGCCAGATTGGTGGTTGGTGCATGTCGTTATGACCGTATCACCCCAATTCTGGCTTGTCTGCACTGGTTGCCCGTTGTGCTCCAGATAAGCTTCAAGGTCTTGGTTTTGGTTTACAAAACCCTCCATGGCTTGGGACCTGAATACTTGTCGGAGCGTATCTTCCAAAGACCAAATGAGGCCTGGCCCACTAGAATGTCGCAGGCGCTCTCACTTCGAGTGGCCACGCCTAGGGAGGGGCAGAAATCTGTCACCCGTAACCGCGCCTTCTCAGTGGCTGGCCCTTCGCTTTGGAACCATCTTCCAAGTGAGTTGCACCTTGCACAGTGCCTGCCTGCCTTCAAAAAAGCGTCAAAAACCTTGCTTTTTAGGGAGGCATTTGGCGACCTGGTTTAGGTTTTTTTTTGTTGTTTTTTCACCGTCTTGCCGATGATTTATCGACTCCTTGTTGAGTTGTTTTATTTTATACCATATTTTATTCCTTATTTTTTGTTTTTTATTTCTTCTTCAGTTGATATATTGTTTCCATTGGGCCCACATTGTTCATGTCTTGCCCACATTGTTCACCGCCCAGAGTTCCTTCGGGATGACGGGCAGTATAAAAAAACAAATAAATAAATAAATATTTTTCTCCACAAAGATAGCATTACAATTTAAAATAAAAGACTACTTATGAATATAGATCTGAACTGGAAATACAGAATTATAAAGAAAAAATGTATACTCTGAATTCTATTAATCTGATAACTGCCAAAAATACCTAGGGCCATGAATGTTAAGTAACAACTGGTAAGATTCTTCAACAGAACCTTCCTGCATTTTTGGTTTTTGATAAGTTTATAACTCTAGTTTTCATAGGTGTATTCATATGTGCATGAGTGGATGCACATAAACAAACCACAATAAAAGCTATGAGATGCAATGGTGCCAAAAATAGCCTGTGCTTTTGTAGATCTCCCAATTACAGCAACTAGAAACGTACACAGAAATATTAGTTAAACTACATTCACATCACAGCTATAACACAAAGTTCACCTAAAAAATAGTAAGACATAGTCAATTCAGTGCAACTTACTCCCAAATAAACACATAAAGGTCATACTAATGACTTCTATTACTAGCTATGAAAAGTTGAATACAGTGGTACCTTGTATAAAGGAATTAATTTGTTCCAAATGAAATTATGTTAAGCAAATTTTCCTTTATACAAATTCCCATAGGAATGCATTGAAAATGGAGTGATCCCATTTTATGTTGTACAGATTCTCCCCATAGGCGATTATGTTAAGCAAATTTCCCCTATCTCCAGAATTTCATGTTGTACAAATTTTATGTTATACAAGCTGTTTGTTATACAAGGGTCTACTGTATAATCTTAAATTTACCGCCTGTGATGGGGCACGCCTCTTCTGAGCAGGAGAGGACCACAAACAACACTCCTATATGGTTCATCTTACTGAAGGCCCAGAATCAGTATTCAAACTTGTTGTTGTTGTGTCATTACAGTCATGACTGACTCTTTGTGACCCCATGACCATGGAGTTTTGGGGCAGGAATACTGGAGTGGCTTGCCAAGTCCAATTCCAGGCGCCTACAGCACCTGGTATTCCCTGGTGGTCACCCATCCAAGTACTAGCCAGGCCCAACCCTTATTAGCTTCCAAGATCAGGCAAGAGCAGATGTGCTCAGGGCATCTAGGCAGCTCTATTCAACCTATTAGCAAATATTTATTGAGAATTATTTATATCCTATCCCTACCACACAGTTTTCCACTGGAGAAGTGTTGTTAGTTCATCATGGCTCTTCTCTGATGATAGAGCAGGGTTCCCTTTACCACATCCCATATCTATACAGTTTGTATCCAATAGTAATGGCTCTGGAGCTTTCAGTCTTCCTTCCTGGATGTCTCTTAGTACAGTACTTGATGCAGGAGTCTCCACACTTTCGGGTAGAGGTTATGTTTCCCAGCTGCACCTGACCTCTCCTCTTACCCTCATATGTGACCCATGGTCTGGTTTTGGTGTTTCCAGGCTCCTTACGCAGGGAACAGGGGATGTAAGAACTCAATGAAGGACTACCCCATAATGCTGCAGCCAGCATATACAGCAGCATCTGATTCTTCCTCTATGCCAGGGCACATGCCCAATCTTCGGCCTCACGCTCTTCCCCTGAGAGACATGTTTTTCCCAGTATTTCTTGCTTTCCTGCCCTGCTGGGTCTCTCCAGCGTCTCAACTTCACCAGAGTTTACTTCTGCCTAATACCGGAGGGGAAAGGAACCACTCTGTGCCTGCCAAATATCCTTACCAGGGACTCACAGAAGGCCAGTGGGATGTGCAGGTACACCCTTCCTGAGTGCCCAAGGTCACTCCCTCACAAAGCTTGAAACCCGAGAACAACTGAATGAAAGGGCTCTTATAGAAGCACACCAAATGACTTTGTGTGAATAGAACAGACGAAATGATTACATGACGTACACCACTGCTGCTATTTTCTATCATGGAACTGACCAAAAAGATGACTTGCTTCTTTTTTTTTTGTGCCAGTAACGGCATGGCCTAGTAGTTCTACAGCTAATTGTAAATACCCATTAGAAAATGACAAATTCTATGTCATTTATAATTGGAAAATTAAAATCTCTGCCATTCTTGGTAGGAATACGACGTACCAAATCCATGTAACTGGGTTCTGAGTAAACATGCACATGATCAAAATTCAGTTACTACAGTAAGTATATATCAGGTTACCTGTCCTCAACCAATATTTTGTTCAGTTTACCACAACCCTTTGAATACACTATACTATCAAAACTACAGTTATCTAATCAGATTCATTCTCTCTAGAACAGCCATAGCTTTTCATTCTTACTTTTCTTCCTTTAAACATTTTCTTCCTTTAATCATGAACATCATGGACTCCACAACATGCACCAAAACAAACTGCTTGTTCACTCTTGATGTGCCCCCTAATATGTGCTTGCATATATGTATTTTCCAACAGGAGAAATTGGTAAGTCCATATGGGAAATGTGTTCACTTACATTCTCTCTCTGTAATGTCACACTAGGACATTCTGTTCTCTTTGATATACAGTAGGACCCCCATATACAGGGGGGGTCAGCTCCAAGTCCCCCCCCCAACTGAAAAAAAAACATGGATTATAGTGAATGCTACACATAGTATTGTCTGTGGCTCCCTTAGCTAGTTCTAATAGCTTCAGCATTTATATATAGTTCTTTTAGCCTTTTTAAAAAATTTCAGACCATGGATAAGCAGATACTCATCCCAGAGATCAGGCAGAGGAGGAAAAACCTCCAAACTTAACTTCTATCTGAAGGGCCTATAGCTGGCATAGTTCAAAGGAACTACATTAAGGTTTTCCTCCCTCAACCACTCATTTCCTTATCTTATTTTGCCAGCCAAGTATTTTGCCAGTAAAGCTGCAAAAATGATTATTATTAACAACAAACACAAAATAAAAAACAAGAGCTCTTGTCAAGGAGCAGTTGTTAAAAACAATGAAGTGTTGTAGGAGATAGGATTTAAAAAATAATTATCTTGGAAGAGAGGATTTGCACAGAGTGGCAAGTACTGGTACTGCTTATGTTTGGTGAGTAGGTGTGCACACTTTCCTTGTCTTCCTCAATGAAGCAAGAAGTGACAGCATAAGTACTTTACAATTTGCATTTCCTACTGCATCATGTGATCAATGAGAAAAAATGTGAACCAGCCTATCCCAAACCCATAGTTTCCCACATTTTTTCCTGTCCAGCTAGCTAGGCTCTAAGCTTCACTGAGTGACTGAGTCTACAGTACTTGAGATTAATGGACAGCATTAGGACACAGAAGCAACGTTCCCTCTAATTTTTTTTTCTTCTGCTGTATGGCAGCCTTTTCCATCTGTGTGCAAGGGGTAGGGCTGATTTCAGATGACACTGAATGTTACCAATAAAGCTCTATGGGCGCAGTGTAGAGAGAGCATTGCACAGGAGAAAACAGACTTAGGCTTCATTTATGTCCTGAGCCTGACACGTAGATAGGGCCTCATTAACAATGGTCCTGATGCCATGTTGCCAACTGTTTTATTTCAGAATTCCACAAACTTGGCATCCATAAAAGTAACAAAAACATCACTCCGCAGTCCACACTGGTATATTTCCCAAAAGCACAGTATACAGGAAATGGATACAAATGATTTCATGAGAGTTTTCATGTGATCTATAATTTTGCTGTCTGCCAACTAAAGCATTTTATTTCAGCTTCAGAGAACAGGTTCCTAAATAGGGTTTATTGCGGAGGAGGGCACTACAGAAATTACAAGGAAAAGCCTGAAGGTCCTGACAGGGAGAAAATTAAAAAGGACAGTGGAGAGAGCATATGCATGGCGGGTTATGGCAAGTGCTGGGATGAAGGCTGTACAGAGTTCATAATCCTGAGGCAAAAGGTGACTGCAGACACCTCTCTAAATAGCAATTGGGCTAATAGAAGCAAAGGCAAAGGCATTCAAGAGCAGGAGAACTTTTCCTTCCTGTTGTTGCTCTTCCTTTAGTGAAATCAGAGGAAGAAATGACAATGCTGAGGCTTCCCCACATTTAAATTTTAAAAACATTTGTATTTAAAAGGTCGAAAATATATATATTTTAAAAATTAACCGTGATTTAAATTAAATCCACACTGGCAGTAACACAACACATTCAAAGTATTTTAATGCTTTGAAAACCTATTTTGTTAATAGGTGCAATTCTGTATTACAGTACTGTACATAGATGTTAAGATCTGTAATAACAAACCACTAAAATGAAATGCACAAAGCTGAAAAACAAGGAGAATTACCCCAAAGGGTGACCCTAGGGTGACACTTTATAGTTTCTACATCACACTAATTTTTTTTTGCATGCAACGTAACTAAAGGAAAAATGCACATCAACTCTGAACCATCAGCATAGAAACAATAAAATCAGTCTATGCTATATCTAAGGGTGTTTATACACGACCCCTAAGCTCCGCTGCAAATGGCTCCCAGCTCTGGAGCTTAAAAATGTTTCCCCACCAGCTCCGGAGCTAACAGAAAATTAAGTGCGACCCCGCCCACCTAAGCGCGACCCAGCACACCTTTCAAGTACCTGCTCTGGGAGAGTGAAAAATTTTGATGTAGAGAGTGCCGGGCTCTCCTCGCTTCTTTTTGTTGTTGTTTCTTTGCCTCCCGCCCCTTTAAGAGGAACCAGGAAGTGATGGGGGGTCGGAGCAACTTCCACCAGCACTCCGGAGGTAAGAGTGCATTCTTTTCTCCCTTTTTTTCTCCCTCCCGTCACGCAGACAGAACAAGGAAGTGCAGAGGGGGTGGGAACGCAGGGAGAGCAACAAACCCTCAAGATCTCTGGTCTGAATTTAAGGGACCAGCGGATCTTAGGGGTCATGTAAAAAGGCCCTAAGTATCATAGACATGCAATGATTGCAATACATATTTCTGCCCTGTCCTGAAGAAGAAGAAGAAGAAGAAGAAGAAGAAGAAGAAGAAGAAGAAGAAGAAGAAGAAGAAGAAGAAGAAGAAGAAGATGATGATGATGATGATGATAGGTTTTTAGTCATGTCTTTGACCATTTGCCAATGAAGTAACTGTGCCACATTACATTCAAGATCTTTGATGCAGTTTCACTAAAATGTTCCTTATTCATTTATTTCTTTATTTATTTCTATCCCACCTTTCACTCCAAAAGGACCCATGGGGACTAACATCATAAAACAGTACTGTAGTTAAAAACTGAAAACAAGAGATATACCTGTGCAAATATTTAAAAAGAATTAAACAAGTATGTTATAATAGTACTTAGATCAATATTAAAACCTATTTAAAACAGAGCACAATGATCCATATAAAACATACAGCAGGTTTACATCAGAGACATGCATTCAATAGTTACCTTCCAGCAAGTGTGCAGTGCATATCACCCATATACAGTATTTACAAACATGCATATCTTAAGAGGACTCAGGAACATGCAGTGAGCACAAAGTATATATGTCACCATAAAACTAATTTGGGCTTGAGAATGCAGGTATGAAAAGAAAATGATCATTATACTAAAGCTGACAGAAGCACCCAATTTAGAATAGATAATTATTATTTATTATTTCACCGTAGTATCATACTGTATTTCAAAAAAAAAAAGGGCAGCAGACGTAAGAGGGCACTTTATAAACAGAAACAAGAGTAATAAACCTGTAGCTTCTATGTAGCAGTCTCAGAGATTAAGAATCAAGCATATGCCTTCGAAACTAATTAGTTATCACCTCAGACTTTCTCATTTCCACATACTTCCAACAATACCTGTTGCTTTTTTGCCCTTCAAAATAAATAGACAAAGATGTGGCAGATCTACTGTATTACAGGGGTGTGTTCTTTCATTTTTTGGACTTGTTCCAAAAAACTGAAATCCAAAACACAAAAAAGCTCACCTCTACTTTGCCATTCAACATAATTTCATTCTTCAAGAAGCAGCCCATTCGACTATACTATCAGCAGTCCCAGCAATATTACTAAAGATGTCTAGGAATGTCATGTTCCCTGAGATCAAATGCTGGGCCAGCCTTGTTCCACCAAATCACAATACAACAAACAACACTGTGAAGTTTGTACTTGCAGTCCAAATCAAATTTCTCAGATAAGCATCTAAAGTACTACCCTCTACTTTCAACAAGAATGGAAAAACCATGTCTTCACACATAAGCACCATGTCACAAAGAGCAGCATTTATTTCCAAATTCTCAGTTACAAGCACATTCCTAATTAAATGCAAATGACTTAAAAATGCCTCAATAAGGATATTTAATGCATCAGAGTCCATGAAACCAAAGATTACTAACAGTATACAGAGCCCTTTCTCATACATGGTTTGGCTTGCTTAATAACACTGTCAAGATCCCACTGGACAAACCATCCTATAAGGATGAACCACATCTCTGTGAACCTGACTGAAATACCGTATATACTTGAATATAAGTCGACCCGAGTATAAGTCGGGACCCTAATTTAAACCGAAAAACTGGGAAAATTTATTGACTCAAGTATAAGCCTAGGGTGGGAAATGCAGCAGGGCCTGGCAACTCCTCCTTTGTGAGCTGGGGATGTGTGTGATGTTTAAAATGACTTTTAGCCACCGAGGCAAGTGCTTGAGTTGGTGGCTAAAAGTCATTTTAAACATTATTTTAAAATGACTTTTTAAAAAGTCATTTTAAACATGGGGGGGTCAGGAGAAGTGGCGCACAATGTTTAAAATGACTTTTAGCCACCGACCCAAACTTGCCTCAGTGGCTAAAAGTATTGACCCAAATATAAGCCAAGGACCCCATTTTTCAGCCCAAAATTAGGGCTGAAAAACTTGGCTTATATTCGAGTATATACAGTAACTGTCTCCAGCAGACCTCCAGGGGCCCAGAAAGATAAAGAACTCCACAAGCCTGGTAACAATGCCAGTTAAAGTTCAGAAGCCAGCTAACAGCCTCCAGGAGAAGTATTCAGATGGAAGGTAAAAAGTTCTTGGCTGGAAAGGATTCTTTGACAACTGCCAACCTCCTTGCAGGAAAGTTCTTGCTTCTAGAGAAGCCAAAGGCAGAGCTCACTCCCAGCTAGCTAATGTCTTGATCAGGCTATAGAAGTCTGGGATTGTGAGTTTTGCTGCTGCAAAGTCTCTTCTTGCTTCAGATTGAAGTGAACACAACTTTTAGCTTGCTTAACTACATTTCTTAGATCCTTGTTGTTTGCTTTCTACTGGAACTGCACTGAGTTGTGTCTGGATTGCTTTACCACTTTCCTATTGGATTCCCAGCAGGATTCTATTTGCTAAATCTCTGCATTGCATTATCCCAATTATTTAGACTTCTGGCTAGGCTTGTTTTGTGCCTCTAACTGCCAAGACCTTGCTTTTGGTGCCAGCCCCTCTTGAAGCAAGACAAACACAGAATCAAATTAGTTGCTGGATACAGAATGGATTGTGATTGTAAAATAAAGGATGCTGACTCAGAAATCCAAATATAAGTTGGGAAAGTCTTTCCTCTAGCAGTGTAGACCAATATGCATTGGCCTAATAAGCACTTAAATATTAAATTAAAGTTACACTCTGATAGAATTCAAATACTGTAGTGTATCTGCCAAAAATGTGGAGAAGTCTGTGACATGTGCACTTGGATGTACTGTAGTCTCTTCCCAAAGTAGCTGCTTTGTGAGAATGTAAACAATCAGAAAATCATCCTTCAACCCCATTATTCTTCCCCAGCTTCCTTCAGCTACAACAGGAAAAAGGTTCACGTCAGTAACTTCATACAGTATTTCCCACTTGGCCTCATTCATCCCATTTATTGGCACTACTCTTTCTCCCACAGCCCCCCCCCCAAAAAATCTGTAAAGTACTTGGGGCAGAAATCTCCTGAGATATTTATTTACCCCCACTTTATAAAGCAGACTGCCACATACTTCTATAAGGCTGTATAAACAAAGAAGGTAAAATATTTTAAATAGATATTTCACCACCAGTTAGTTACCTCCTAGCCTGTCTTTCTTTAGTAATTAATGACTATTGTAAAAGACAATGATTCCTGGTAAATGACACATATTAGCAGTGATTTCCAAAGTTTTACGTTACAGAGCAACAGATACTTCAACCTAAGAAAATATGCAACCCATCCTCCAATTTTGTTTAATCTGGTTGCTAACATAAATTCACACTGACAAAGCTATAACAACAGCAGTTTGCTTCTAGCCAACAGGTCTTTACAGGCAGCATGCTAAATTCAGATAACATACAACTGGAAGAAGTGAATGTGTTACATACTGCTTCCAAACTCTTCATGTAACCCTTAAGCAGCTTCTTTCTTCCAGAAATATATATGCGAAAATGCTTTGTCAATTGAAAACCGTCGTGGATTTGATAAAATCCATGCTGGGGAAGAAAAAGCAGATTTCCCCTACAAAATCTAAGCAGATTTTACATTCTGTTTAATTTCTTCTACATGCACTTCCTCTGCAGGTAATCCTACATGAAGGAAAAAGAGGAGCAGCTGCATAGGCCCTAGGTATCAGCTTTAAATTCAGACACAGTGACTTGCTCAACAATTATACTGAGAGATGCAAATTCTCATCAGGAATTGCCCAATACTAAATTCAGTTCTCTTCTTCTGTTAGTTGTATTCACTGAACACAGAGATTAAGAGGACACGAAGTGGCAGCGCCATAACAGTAGCAGAACTGCTTGAATGCCTGACATTAAGTGGACGGTGGTCTCACATAACCACAGTGCTGCAAAACACTGAGCAAGCACAAGGACTGTTATGCTTAATACAGTACAAGGAATCCTGTTCTCTATCTAGATGTTTCCCACTGGATGTAGAACTGGATGTAGAACTGTGTGCCTGCAGCATATGGGCCTTAAGATGGGGAAGGGAAACCACTTCTCATTCCACATGTACCTAAAGGTGATAGGTTATTATCACCTCCCTGTGTGTTCCTGTTGAGATGGGCTAGATTCCCTAGCCAGATACTTACAGATTCAACAGGATTCTCTGTGACAGGAAAAATAATACCTGCCCTGTTCCAAGCCTACACCCAACTACCTGGCAAGCACAACTGAACACAATGGAATTTACTTCTCAAGACACACACGTAGGCTCCCGCATGTCAAAGCCAGCGTTGACAACAAACAATACGCCCATGATTTTACAGTCCCTGCAAATTCGGTAGTACTGTAAATCGAAAGACCCCGGCTAGCCTGCTCAGAAGAACCAAATTCGCAAGGACAATGGGGGAAAAAGCATTTCTACCCGGGAAATTAGAAATGGGGTGGGGTTGCCGAGGCGAGCATGATTGTTCTGCTCCTGCAAAACTAGGTCCCGGTGAGCGGGAAGAAGAGCGCTCCTCTTTTAGAGGGATCAGCGGGGGGGGGGGGTGGCGAATGTGCCGCCGCACTTGGCTACCAGGACCCTCATCGGCCCAGGTGACTCTCCTGGAAGGGAAAGAAGAATGGAAAGAGCAGAACTGAATGCCCCGCCGCCCCGGGGGTGGGGGTGTTATCTGCGCTGAGCTCGTGGGGTGCGGGCGCATCGCCGACGCCGACCACGCCACCCTTCCCCAGGGCGGCTGATGATGATGATGATGATGATGCAGCGGGTGATGGCTGTTGTTGTGTTCTCAGGAGTACCTGCCCGGGTGGCCTGCCTGCTCCCGCTCGCTCAGCGCCGCCGCCGTGTAAATCCTCCGGTACCGCTCGGCCAGGGCCCGGCCCGACAGCAGCAGCTGGTAGCGGCCCCGGCAACCCCCGCCGCCGCCGCCGCCCCCGGGTGGGGAAGGGAGCCCCGAGGAAGAGGTCAGCGGCGGAGGCGGAGGCAGAGGAGGAAGAGGAGGCAGCAGCAGGAGCGCCCCGAACCCGGCCGCGCTCTCGCCGGGCCCCATGGCCACGCCGGGCTCCCCGCCTTCGCCGGTCCCGCTGGGGAAAAGGAAGAAGCCGCCCGCCTCGGACACCGTACAGGCGGCGGCGGCGGCGGATGCGGATGCTGCCGCGTTCATCGTCCGCCGCCCACCCCGCCCGCCCGCCCGCCCGGCTCCTCCTCACGCTCCGCCCAGGCGGACCGACACCCCCCCTTCCTTCCTCCGCCTCTTCCTCCTCAGTGCCTCAGGGGCCCTCCTGCCGCCGCTTCCGACGCCGCCGCTGCCATTGGGAAACACACCCGCAGCGGACAAACAACCACCAGGCCGCTCGGCCGGCAGCGCCTGACGGACGGACGGACGGCTCTGACGGACGGACCTGGCGCCCCGCCCACTGCCCTCGTGCGCGCGCGCGCCAGCGAGGCGGGGGGTGGGAAAGGAGGGAGAAAGAGAGCGCGCGGCCCCACCCCGCCCCTTCCGTGTGTCAAAAAAATGCTGTCATCTGAGCCCGACTGCGCCTGCGCGAAGTCTTCTTTTGTATTGCCCCACCCTCTTCCCCTTTCTTTTCGGTTTGGGTTTTTTTTTTTTTTCTGGAAGGGCTTGCCTTCGGTTAATATTAAGGCGCATGCGCGGTGCGTTTGGAGGCGGCGCTGGGCAAAGCGTCTCTAGTTCTGGAGGAGTTTCTTTTACCTGCTCGGTGCGAGCGTGTGATCTCACGGCGGCGCGTGAAGATGGCCGCACTCGGGATCACGAAGAGCCCCTGCCCGTGTTTGTGATCTGCTCCGCTGCCGGTGAAGTCTCTTGGGCCGGTGAACGGGGGAGAGGAGCCGGCCACGTACCTTTCAGATTGCAAACAACTCGTCTCAAAGGCTAAAATGAGCGAGTAGCCCTGATGTGTGGTCACGTTAGCATAAATATGACAAGGAAAGTAAATATGTACGGACTCCTTAAAATGCTTTGCTGCAATTAAAAAAAAAATCGGACGAAATAACGTCTGGGTGCGTGTCACCTTTTGTAAAAGATGTGCAGTATTCTATTCCAATAGGAATGTATATGGAAGATTTCTGTGCAAACTCTTAACGATTTTACTACACCAATTAAAATGCCCATCCATTCAAAATAGTATCTGCTGTGTTTATAATGTAATCAAGTATCATTGACCAATACACAAAAGTATAATTGCAGGAGGAATCTGAATGGCAGTATATGGTTTATCAATAATCTGCATTGCAGGAGCATGTGCTATGATTTCAGAGTTTGGAAAATTACAATCTAGTGTTATGTAAATTTGGGGAAGTGGAAGGGCACTTGTTTTCAGGTTCCTTTTTTAGGCCCAAAACTCATGCACACCTTTGCAGCTGAACAACAATACCAGTTATAAAATAAAAAGACCATGCAATTATTAACAATCATTCAAGTCTAGCTGTATCTTCGTACCAGCATGCACTCTAAAACCGGTATCCAAAATACCAGTAATTCACTTGACCCTTTTTATCAAAATCAGGAAATGACATTCAAATATTCTTAATGCAAAATTTCTCCACTTCAAAAGGAAAAATATACAGTGGTACCTTGTATAAAGGAATTAATTCATTCCAAATGAAATTATGTTAAGCAAATTTTCCTTTATACAAATTCCCATAGGAATGCATTGAAAATGGAGTAATCCCATTTCTATGTTGTATGGATTCTCCCCATAGGCGATTATGTTAACCAAATTTCCCCTATCTCTGGAATTTTTATGTTGTACAGATTTTATGTTATACAAGCTGTTTGTTATACAAGGGTCCACTGTACTCTATATAGATAAACTACTACCAATCAATAGCAAGGGAAACTAACATACAGTACTGTGTATACACAGAGAGAAATAGCCTGGCCAAAGATGTGTATTGTGAGAGAAGACAATTTTTTCATGGAGGAGAATATTACTGAAATAAGTTCCTAATGTGGTACAGGTAGGTGCTTCTTGGAGATACATCGGTCAAAGAAATATTGGATTATAGATACTGTTCTCAGTACTGAACGTGTCTTAATTTTACTGGACTATATATTGTAACTCATTACTGTAAGTAATGGGTCCTTTTCAAGGAGAAAAATAAATAAATAAAATAAAATATCCATAATTACAAATACAGACCTGGTAGAGCTTGCAAAAGTTTCTGAAGCTGGTCATCATCTCAAGTGGATACAGTATATCAATTCTTTTGAGGGTTTTGTTTATTTTGGTTTATAATATTGCAGAGTCTTGGTCTATCAGACCTCAAACAGTCAAAGGTAAAGAGGTCTGCAAGGGTGGGGTTACATTATTTATCTGGCTTTTAGAAGTGAATTGAGAAGGCTTATTGGCAGCATGCCACATTAGATTCCATGTTACTTTTGAATTCATTTTCTGATTCCAAAATCCTGCTGCTTGGCATGGCTATTATCTTCTCTAACCAGGACTTGATATACTGCATAGCAGGCCTGTCCAACAGGTAGACCACGGGCTACTGGTAGCCCGCGAAGGGTTCAAAAGTAGCCCACTGGCCATCAATAAAAAAAGTGAGGGGATAAGTTCTCCACCCCTCCCTCCCCCATCCCAAGGTCCACCACTGCCCCAGCAAAGTTCTATGTCTGCCAGCCCACTGTCTCAGCTGAGCGGGGCAGTTCAAGGGCCATGGCGCATTGAAATCTGTTCCCTCCAGAACTGATTAATTGGTTTTCAATGCTTTCCTATGGGAAACCGCTGCTCACAAAAGTTTTTACTTATGAGCATGTGCTCGGAACTGATAAAATTTGTAAGTAGAGGTTTTAGTGTAGTAGCCCTCAGGCAGCTTGGGCTGGAAAAGTAGACCTTGGCCTGTTCAAATTTGGACAGCCCTGCTGTATAGGCTGGCTGGCTGGATTTGGCATCCACATGCACCAAAATATTCAGCACTGCTACTTTTTCTCAGGAACTGAGTGGCATCTTTTTCATAAAGTCACTTGCCTGCCCACTGATCGTGACTAAGAAACAGCTGAGTAATGGAGCTACAGGAGGCAAAGCATGATTGATCTTAAAATATAGATCTATATTTGTAGAAGTTTTTAGTAGTCTGTTTTTTATGTTTATATATAAAATATATAAATCCAGCATTCTATTTCTGTCATGCACCAAACTGTCAGACTGATAACTTGTGACGGGGAAAAAACCAGACAATTTCACATAAATAATCTATTCTGAAATTACTATTCAGTTGCTGTGAAAGACAGGGATATGGAAGAAAAAGGATTAAATGGAGACAGCAATTCCCAACATTCCTTTAATGGCGGAAAAGATAATGATCAAGTATTTCAGTCATGCCTTTTGTTAAGGAAATTACAAATGGCCCAGAATGGCCAGGAAATGGTTTGAGATGTATCTGGAAAGATCAGAGTTGAGAGCCCTACTACCACCCACTGACTCAGTGGTTCTCAATTTTCCTAAGGCCGCGACCCTTTAATACAGTTCCTCTTGTTGTGGTTCCCCCCCCCCAGCCATAAATCCCTCTGGCAATTCTGAGTGGCATTGGAGAAGGACCAGGGAGGCAGGGAGGAGAGCCCACGGGAACAGGCAGTGGCAGGAGGAAAGACCTGGAGCCAGCATTCTCGTCCTCTTTCCAGGTCTGCCTGTGGCGCAACCTGCAGCTGGGCATCAAGAGCAAGGGCAGCAGCAAAGGGGGAGCCAAGTGTTGCAGTGCAGAATCCTCACAGTCCTTTCTGCGCGCCCGAGCCCTTCCGCTCATGCCGCCTCCACTGGCCAAGGGCGACCTGCTGGGTGGAAGTGCCAAGTGGAGCAGTTTTCAGTCCAGGAAGCATGTGCTGGACCCGGTCCTCTCCTCACAGCCCAACTTGCGCTGCTCCTCAGCCGAGCCACTGGAGGCCATCACCACCAAGGCCAGCTCAGCTCTGCGTCCCTTGCGTGAGCACCTGCTCCACCAACAGCACCAGCAGCACAGCCAGCGGGCTGGCGGGCTGGCAGCGCCCCCACCTTGCCCTCGCCCTCAGTCTGCTCCTCGCCCAGGCCACCAGCCAGGGCCAACCGGGAAGGCAGGGATGGGGGATCCTGAGCTGCCAAAAAGGAAGAGCTCCCCCCCCCACAGCCCGGCACGCTCCTGTCCCACCAGAAGAGCTCCTCTGTACCGTGCACCGCCTGCTTGGAGCAGCTGCTACAGGAGTCACCCACCCAGGGCAACAAGGCAAAGGACAAGGCTAAGGGGGGGGCAGCGGCCCTGCCAATAGCAGCCCAGCGGCGACTCCTCAATTGACCCCAGAGGCTCTGCAGGTAGCGTGCCTTGACTTCACTTGGCTTTTCGCGGGGGGGGATGTCAAAGCGGGAGAAAGAGAAGGGGACTTGATGTGTGGAGACGAAGAGAGGTTGGGGGGGTCTGACTTGGAGATGGATAGAGGAGCAGTGTCTCAGTTCCTAAGGCCATTGGAAATATGTGTTTTCTGATGGTCTTAGGAGACCCCTGTGAAAGGGCCATTCGACCCCCAAAGAGGTCATGACCCACCGGTTGAGGACTGCTGTTCTAGCTGAAGAGAGCAGGCCAGCAAGGGTGAGGTATGTGCATGTCTGTTCATATAAACTATGTGGACTGAGTAAGGAAGAGACCCAGAGTGATGGCAGGAAGCTGAGCCGAGAACAATGAGGTAGAAACATCCGAATGTGCAGATGTGACTGCAGTGTGCATATGTGAACGTAACATTTTGAAGGTGGGACTGTAGGAATGCTCTCTGCTCTCCGTCTCCAACTATGTTCAATATTTTTCTTGGTATGGAATGATAATGTGGGGATTTGGGTTTCGGGGGGTTGGATTTTAAAGGGGTAGCAACAGAATTTGCTGGCAGGCACTGAAGTTAATAATGGGTATAAACATTTCTTTGCACTTTAAAGATAAAAATAATTCCTATGCTGCTTTAGGACAGTAGGATAGCCAGTAGATAAGACTGGGTCAACCCTGTAGTACATTTCTTTCATCTGTGGATTGGCTCCAGAATCCTGCTTAGCTACCAAAAATTCCCTGCATCTTCACACGTGCCAGCTCTATCTGACCTGACCATTTTATAAAACTGAATTATTTTCAATTCCTTCAGGAGAAAATACAATCATATATCTTCCGCTGTGGCTCTTGGTCTGTTCTGGTGCAATGGGATGGATGTCCTCATAAGAGCAGAAAAATTGCACTGCACAGTTTGCAGTCCTGTAAATAAAGAACAAGTCTGAGTTATTCAGCTCTGCTGATGGCCTCTTAAGTGAAGCCTGGATTGAAGTGTAGCAAGGAAGCCGAAGCAGGGGTCTAATCCATTAGCAGCAATTATTTGCTGTGAGTTACTCCAATTTCCTTCTATTGGCATAACTATGAAATAAGATTTTGGTCAAAAAGTTGCATTGTAGTATCATATCAATGGAGGGGATCCATGTGTGGAGATGGAGAAGATAATAGCTGATACAAGTACAGTATTGTTGCCTTTGGCTTTCCTTTCATTATCCTCCCTGCCTTACCTCCCTGGGAAGGTCTACAGTCAAAATGAAAACCTTGCTGCCAGGTGTTTTACAAAAGATTTCAGGACTACTGTTCTTGGTAGCACTGCCAATGTATGGTGGCTCGTTGTAGGAGAGAAAGCTGAGCTGCTAACCAGGACCAAGTTCTGAATCTTTAATGGTCTGCAGGTCTTTCTGATCTGTCCTGCCACAAAAACACTAGGTGGCCTATGGCCAACCATTCAGCCTCAACTGCAGACCACCACCCATTTGCAATATGGGGATAGCCACATTGGCTTCACAATACAATGGGAAACAATGGTAAACTGTTTTCCTATTATCACAGACTAAACGGGGCAAAACTGTTTTACCAGCTCCGGAGTTGAAATTAAGTAAGTGCGACCCTGAATGTTAACCTGCTTTTTGGATGTGACAAATATTTGATCCGGTGTAAGGATAGTGAGTGCGCGGCTCTCCTGGCTTCTGTTTGTTCTTTTTTTCTCTTTAAGAGATCTGAATGCTGCTGGGAAGAAAACTCCGGCATTCTTTTCTTTCTTTTTCTCCCTCCCTCTCAGCCAGCAACTCTCTCTCTCTGACAAACCCCTGTGTGTGTGTGTGTGTGTGTGTGTGTGTGTGTGTGTGTGTGTGTGTGTGTGTGTGTGTGTGTGTGTGCACTTGCATGTGTGCATGCGCTGAGCTGGCAAATCTGACCTTAACAAACACAAAGAGGGGGAATATGAAACATATGGCCGCATGCTTAGTTTCTCCAGCTATCTGTACTACTACACGGCCTTTTGCAGGATTAAATAGTAATGATCCAAAGATCTGCTGAGCTGAGGGAATGGGGGATCCCATCATCTCTAGGAGACACAGCTAAGCCATGGCCCAGTTACTGTTAACCATTTGTCTGCTCTTAGCCGCAGATAATGCTCCATCATCTTTGCTTCTCATCCTTCCTTCTAGTAGAAGTTCCCATGTGCCTCTCAGAAGGGCAACTCTTTCCCCTAGGACAGGAAGCAAACTGCATTGTAGCAGTGGCATGCTAGGTATGCTGACATCTAAAAAGGTTGCTAGCTGTCCTTCATTTTCCTTTGCTCATTTTCATCTATGGGATAACAACAGCATTCTAATAATAATTAATACCCATATGGTTTGAAAGCTGTGCAGCATTGCAATATACACTGAAGTGGTACATCTGGCAGCCTTGACAGCTTTAAGAAAGGATGAGACAAGTTCATGGAGAACAAGGGTATCAGTGGTTATCGTTATGGATGCCTAAAGACAACCTCTGGGTTGGAGAGATAGGCAGAATATCTCTCAATACCATTTGCAGGGAATTGTAAGCAGGTGAAGACATCTGCTTGGGAATACCCTGAAGCAAATGGTGAGCCACTGTGTGAAACAGAATGCTGGATTGGATGGGCTGTGGCCTGTTCCAGCAGGGCTGTTCTTATGTTCTTATACAGTTTATTTCACAGTCATTACATTGCCCCTGCAAAACTAGGTCCCTGCCAGGTACAACAATTCTATTGTGAACTCAGTGTCATTATCAATTCCATCACCTTCCAGGGCTCTTTTGGTGAGGACACAGGAAAGGGCCAAGGGCTGTGCCCATGCTTTGGAGTTTGTTTGTTTATTGCCACTGGAAGCCAGATTGAGAACACCTGCACAAATAAAAATCAGGCAATTTTAAATAAATTTGAGTTTACTAGCATTAAATTCATTTTACTTGAATTGCATCAGTGTTTTCATAAAATTAATATAAATGCATATACTGTATTTGGAGTAAGGAGTTCAATACTGGACTGGTGAAAGGGACTCAGGTAGTGCTAAGAGTCCTCAGGTTAGGTGGTACAATACATATCTTGCCCCAGGTCCTGGCATGACACCAAATGAAGATATCAAAATCATTACAGATTTTCTAGACCTTGGTGCTGTCATTAAGTTTGTCTGATCTCCATAAGTCAGAAGTGACCTGGCTATTATTTACTATTATTAGCCAAATTATCATCAAAATGGCCTGCAACATAGGGGAGCAACATCCCCATGTTGCAGTTTCCAGGAAAGAAAACAGAGGGGCATTTGAAAAGGTAAAATTTGAACCAGGATCTTACCAGCTAATGCTCTTAGCTGAGCAGGACTGGTGTGGTTCCTCATTGCCTGAGGAAGCTTGCTTGTTTTTCAGCTTCCTGAGAGACCAAGGGTCTTCCCAAGGTGTGCCTATGCTTGTTTTTTTAATTGCTGAAGAGACATAATTTACATACCTCTAAGATTGGAAGGCTAGGTAGAAAAAAAGATTGGACTGCATCCCATTGAAAACAATGTAATGCAAATAGATGTTACAGTATATACATCTAAGCAGACAGATCATCAGAAGCAAAAGGGCATCAGTAGGTGCCACACACTGAATCAGAGTTGTCCAATGTCCATCCAGCTCTGCATCCTCAGATAGGACCAGCAATGGCTCCCAGGGGTTGCAGGCAGGTGTTGTTCTTAGCCCTACCTGTGGATCTGTGGTAATCCCATGTAAGTACTAAGGAGGCCTTCCCATACTGAGCAGGTACTACTGTATGTTCAGTGCGATAAGGTCATCCACCCACAGAGCATTACTCTCTGTATGTAGAGTGTGCATTCAAAGGCCATATAGGGCAACTATTTTGCTGTCCACTGTATAACTTGTTGAAGGAAGGAAGTCCTGTCCTAGTTTTTTTTTTTTTTTTTACAAACAGTAGCCCTAATTGTTTGTTTGTTTGTTTGTTTGTTTGTTGTATTTTCCTGCTTTTCTCCTTAAAAGGACCCATAATCTACTACTAGTAAAAAAGAGTTGCTAATTTTTTGACAAATAGGGAGAAAGGTGGCAAAATAAATAATATAAAAATAAATAAAATTGTCCCATGAATATGTTCATGAAATGTGACTCTCTCCCGCCCTATTTCAGTTCAGTGTTATTTTCCCAGCCCTAAATAAAAGAAACTCCTAAAAGACTTATCCTAAAAGTTCTATCTAATTTCCAACAGTAACCTTTGAAACTGTAACTGAATCAGAAATATTGAAGCTTTCCTAGGCTGCCCAAAAAACAAGGAATTTTAGTAACTTCAAGAGGGGTCATATCAGACTGCCAGATCCAGTGCTTGCTCCCTTATCTTGTGTCCCTTTAGACTTCATTATCTCTTTCCCTCAGGGATGAGCTTTTTGCCTCAAACCAAGACGAAGATAGGTTAACATGCCTTCTGCCTACTTACTATGAGATAGTGGCATGTACCTTCTTTTGGCTCACTCACTCTGCTACACTGAATAAAGTTCTTTGGTTCTATATTCACATGAGTCAAAAGTGCACAAATATCACCAGCGAGAATGGTTTCCAGAAAAGCTGGAGACACCTTGCTTTTCTGCAAGGAATGAAATGAGAGTTCACACACTCGATTAATCCCTGAAGAGCTTTTTGGGCAAGTGTTAGTGCTGATGCCAAATGCTTTACTCCCTTGTTAAATAATTTGTGCCTACACTTCAGGCAGGGAAACTTTGTTGATGATGTACTACTAATTCCCACCATGCCTCACCGCCACAGGCCAGTTGGCTAGGTCTGATCTGACGGGCCACAGATTCTCAAGCCTTGCAAAACTAAGACAACATTTCCATAATCTGGAAGTTCAATTTCACTCCCCCCACCCCAAATAGCTTAAAACTTCTTAGTTCATATTTGATGTGAGAGACAAATACTTCATAACAATGTTGCGCAGACTTGTTAAGTCATTCTAAAGGTGCTCTGACAACAAAATGCAAACCTTATTTAATTGCTGTTAATTTGTGTCATGTCAGATTCAATTCACTGACCAGTTTTTCAGGTATTCTAAGTAGTGCCTGTCAACATTCAGCATTCTTGTGTCAAACCAACCTCTAATAATTCCCTCAAGGATGATTAGCAAAGCTGAGAAGTAGAACTATGCTGTTGGCTTATACTGTACACAGAATTCAGTGTTCTCTTGATTTATAAATATTGTTTTAAAGTAGGGGTCGCTAACCTCCTGGCCTGGAATTGTCCTGGCCCATGGCCTGTTAGGAATCAGGCTGCCAGATTTCCTGTGAGGAGTATGCCCACACAGGCATGCATGCTTCTTCCACATGCTCCTTTTCCTTGCCAGTGTGCCCATCAAGACCGTTTTTGTTTGGGTCATGATGGAACAATGTTTGGGGGTGAGGTTGTGTGCACATCTGAAAAAAATTCCATGGAGGGACAAAACTGGTTCCTGGTATTAACAAGGTTGGGGACCGCTTTAAAGGATCAATGAAGATATGAAATACAGCGGTACGCCGACTTAAGAGCAGCCCGACTTCAGAGCAATTCGACTTAAGAGCAGAAAGCTGTTGATGTTTTAACTGCCGCCTTACAAATTTTAGATATGGTCTGCTTGACTTACAAATATGTTTTTCATTTTTTTAAACTTACTTTTTCCAATTTTTTAGATAGGTACCCCGACTTAAGAGTAATTCGACTTAAGAGCAGGTATTCGGAACGGATTAAATTCGTAAATTGAGGTACCACTGTAATTAGAATAAATGCAGATTATGTTCTAAGCACTGGAAACGGGATCCATGCACTTTTACAAAGGACCTTTCTCCCCAATACACTGTTGTTAAAGTGTAACCTCTCCCTTTAGAGACTGGCCGCAGTAAGAGATACCTGCATGTTCGTTCACAAATAACAATTCAAACAACCACAGTGACAGGTAAACCACCTGTTCTTCAGAGGGGATACTGGACTTAATAGCAAAGCAAAGAAGGGAAAGGATGACCCCTCTTACCATTAAAATATCACAAGCATGCAATAGCTTTCTAGTATTTCTGTTTTCTTCCTTGAGCTGGTGTAGAGTTGGAATAGGAGGCATAAAGCCGAAAAAAGGAACCCCCCCCCCCGAATCATGGCTAGTCAGGTAGTTGTCAGGTCCTCTTGTTTAAAGCAAGTTTCCAAAATGGAGGCTGCCACTCAGTAGAGTCATTTTGGGGTGGCAGGTTTCAGGCTTTGTCACAGACAAAGTGGATTCCAGTGTCTTTCCCAGTATGGGTAAGATAAAGAGCTACCAGTCACTCAACATGCCCCCCCTCCTCCTTGTTTTGTCTTCTGTTGAAGCAAATGGCTCCCTTTTGGGTGGGAACAGAGAAATACACGCACACGCACCCACCCACCCCACCCCCTCACCCCCACACACAGATATAGGACTGTTTTGAAATAAAATGTAGTTCACAACCTAGCTAAGATGTAGTTAATTGCAGCCAAATTAAGAGTACATTACTGTATTATCAAACAGATATAGGAAGACGTAGACTCTTCAGTGTAGACTGAACTGGTGTCCTTTCCTGGTTGTAGGTCCTTGTACACTGTACAAAAGCAAAGATGCTTTTATTAGACCACTAAAACTGACAAAACAATACTTGTTTTTTAACCATACAGAGTTCATCTACAGTGATTCAGCCTCCATTTTGGAATTTGCTTTCAACAAGGGAACCTTGGCAACTGTGGGTTTTGAAAAGACAATATGGCAGGAAAAACGTAAGACGTTTAAATGGGAAAATATAGAGAATGTAAAAAGCAGGAAGTTGGCATTCATAATATATCGTGTTGCCCAAATATGGTGTACTGTTAGAGAAGTTACTACAAAGGTGAAAGCAATTTCATGAGGCAGCTAAGGCCCTTTGTACACGACCCCTAAACTCCGCCGCAAATGGCTCCCAGCTCCGGAGCTTAAAATTGTATCCCCAACCAGACTCCGGAGTTTACAGGAAATTAGACTGAACTGGTGTCCTTTCCTGGTTGTAGGTCCCAGCGCACTTTTCAAAAGCAAACCTGCTCTCTGGACCACTAAAACTCTGAAACGGATATAATGTTTTGACTAACCGGCTCTCCTTGCTTCTTTTTGTTCTTTTTTTTGAATTTGCTTTCTTTAAGAGATCTGAATGCAGTGCCGGAAAAGAAAAGGTGGCAGGAAATTCTTTTCTTCCGTTTTTCTCCTCCCCTCATGCAGCCAGCAACCAGTAAAAAGCAGGAGGGTTGGCATTCATAGGAACATCGACAAAGCCCAAAAGATCTCTGTTAGAGAAGTTATTACAAAGGTGAAAGGATCTTAGGGAGGTGTGAAAAGGCTCTTGCTGGCCTGACTTTCAGTTGTCTTGGCTTCTAGCAGGCAGCTTACAAGGACATTGCTTGTCCCCAGGAAAGCCCAGCTTTTTGCATTAAAATGTTTTGATGTCAAGTGTATAAAAACAGATTTCTATCATGTTTACAAAAACATCTCCCAAGACACACAGCCACCTGGGTCTTTAAACCCTCTGCTGGAAAAATATGGGGTGGGAAATATTTACTGTGATGTGCCTTCCTTACTATATTTGTGCTTATGCTTTGCTAAGAATTTTTTTCATCAGTGACTGTGATAGAGTGTTATCTAATGATAGTTTTGTTAAAGAAATTGCTTTTTACAAAGGATAAATAATTTTCTTATATCTTTTTGAAATATGATGGTCAAGTTTATGCTGCAAAATCAGAAATGCATACTTTAGAAGTATTGTAGCAAGATTTTATATTTTTAAAAGTACTATTTACATATCTATCCTGGTACTTTACCTATTTTTAATCCGGCAATGTGGGAGACAGGAGGCCAGGCCAATAGATCCTCAAACTCCCGGCTGGGACTGGTGTAGAGGGAAGGTCTTTATAGAGCTGGTTAGAAAGGTGTACCATTTGCAGTGAATAATCTTTTATGCTTTATGTTTTATATAAGTCACTGTAGTGTATGCCAGTTTTTAAATTTTCAACCAATGTCAAGCATATTACATTTTATTTTATTCTATTTTATCTTTTGTTTGGCTTGATGCCGTAATAATAAACCTACCTACTTACATATCTACATATCCTGTACTATAAAATATAATGTAAAAGAACCAGCAATTCCTTGACATATAAAAGGAATGAATTACTTTTTAATAGTAACCTTCCAAACTCCGATAATTGCAAACTTTATTTATTTCTCCTGCACTTTATTTTTTTCACATATCTTTAAGTCATCTTAGACATGTACTTATGAAATCTAAAACACGCCATGACCTACAATTTTCCTTATTTAAAAGATGATTGTTTTCTTGACCTCTGTAGACATGTGAGTCATCCTTGTCCCACATGTATCATCCTCTCTTTCATCCTCCTTTCAGTATTACATTGTACTTTCCACAATTTACAGAATACAGTATTAAGTAAGTTAGCTTTGCTTTATCCTAGCTCCTGTGCTTTGTCCATAGCTCCTGAGCTAAGAAGAAATTGCAGGACAGATAAACATTCTTAATTTGTATTTTAAGGTATGTAAAAAGATTTGATTTGATTCTCAGTCTCTTTATATCATTACCCGCATGCTTCTTAAGAGAGCTCCATATTGATTTGTCGGTCAGTAGGAGACTTTGGGACCTATTTTACTAATGCAATAGAAAACACATTTGAGTTTGCATCACCAGGTTAGGTAATATTATTACACTATATGCAATTTCAGATATTATTGTAGATAATGTGGTCTGGTGTTGTGAAGATATTTTAATGTACTTTGTGGATGGAACACAAAGACAGAGAGAAAGAGAGAAAGCTATAACTTTGTTCAAATCCATTAACACATAATAGAGAGGCCATCCCTATATCTTTTCTGAATTAGAAAAGAGATGAGCACTTTAACAACCAGTAACAGGAAAAGCCTCACTGATAGATTTGTAGATGGCCTTGTTATGGGATTGGATAATGGAAAACAATGCACTACTGAAAGTAGACTGAAACTGGGGTGACACAAGTTGAGGATTAATCATTTTCATCATATCTGGACTCTTGTGAATTATGGCTTACAGCCACCCTATCCTGTTACTAAAGCAAGGTTATTGCCCTTACTGGTGTGTCATCAGCTACTTAAATGTTTTCCCATTTCTAGCAATGGAGTAGATACTCTCTTCCTTTGGGGGATTATTCTTCTGTCTTACCCCAGTCCAAACCTACTGAGCTTTCTTGATTTATAATCCCTTTGACGTCAAATGAGGCCATACACGTGAGAAAAGCACGGTTGCTTGGCGGTTTTGATCCAAAACAAGCCTTAAGTGATTGCTTTGAAGACAGATATGTGGGCTCAAGCTTCAGAAAAGGTATGAATGCCTGTGCTCAGCCCAGCGGAGCAGGACAGTAGTGTGACATGGAGATGTTGCTACAGCCCTGACCATGGACTGAAGGCCGTGGCGCATGGGGTGGGTTGCAAATGCATGTTGGTATGCTGTGAGACACTGTAAAATGCTGGAAGACCTGTAGGGCTTCAAGACGGATCGTCAGATTCTGAGTCTCACTGAATATGAGACTGCAGCTGGCCTGGCCTCCTTCAGATGCACTGGGCTGCAGCTTCCATCATCCTCAGCAGTAGCTCTGGTAATGGTGGAAATTGTAGTTCATTGCAACCAGAGGGAGCTGGACTGGGGACAATTGCTTTATATCATGTTTGACAGGCTGTTAGTAGGCTCCTTCCAAGGTCAAGTACTAGCCAGTGATATTTATGGGAATCTGCCAAGGACATACAATTGTTGCTACAGCTACAGTACCTTGGTGCCAATTCTCTCCAGCAGTCCTCTGATGTGAGCCAGGTATCTGACAGGGCCATCGCCTACAGTGCATCCAAACAATGCTACATCGTTCAAAGGCACCTTCCAGGTGCTACATGCAATTTGAAGATTTATTTTAGCATGAGTTGTAAAGGAAAATGCAAGGAGGGATAACAATAAAAAACCATATACAGTAGATAAATTTAAATTTGTTCTCCAACAACAATGGATCTTGTGGCACGTTAAAGAAAAACACATTTAATTTTGACATAATGATTTCAAAAACTACAATCCACTACATATTCAAAGTTAGCTATTTTAAAAAGTATACTATGTTCCTTTTCCTACCTTCTTGTTTATGCTCAACTTGACATTTTGAGAACCTAGCTCTGACATCTTTAAATCGTTTGAGGCAGACAGATGGAGTTAAAAAACACCCAAAGTATCCCTCCTAACTTTATCTGTGAACTGATTTCCTAGCACAGTGGTGGTGAACCTTCAGCACTCCAGATGTTTTGGACCACAACTCCCAGAATTCCAAGCCTGTATTGCCAATGACAAAGGACTGTGGGACTTGTGGTCCAAAACATCTGGAGTGCGGAAGGTTCGCCACCACTGTCCTAGCATAAGAAAAGGAGAGGGAAAGCATTGGTTGAAATCAATGGTCACTATATGAGGGAACGGTTGAAATGTATTTAATATGCATCTGTCTGTCTCTCTGTCTGTCCATCCGTCTGTCCACCCACCCATCTGGCCAAGTACCACTCTTGGCAGTTTACAAAAAGCACAACAGCAACATAATTAAAATAACAACTTGACCGAACAGGAAATAAAAATAATAAAACAATGATAAAAATACAATCAGAACTATTGAAATACATTTGCATAAATAAAATGGTAGGCTTGGCAAATTAGGCTAGCTATGCTCAGTTGACTTCACGGGTAAAACATTTTGGAATGCCTGCCTGAGTATCAGAGTTTTTAATGACTAATTAAAAATTGCCACCGAAAAGGCCAGACAAATTGCAGGAAGGAGTTCATTCCACAGCTGACTCCCAAGGAGTTTGCCAGGAAGGAAGTTAACTTACTGTACATACTTAATAGCATTTCCTTTTAATACTTAAAAATGATTTCAAAAAGCATTTCACTGTATTCCTTGACTAATACATAGTTATCATCCAGACTACTATTCCTGATTAATGGAATCTATTTTTCTTCATTACTGGATAACACAGCACTGCTTTCTCTTTCCTTGTAGCTAATCCCAAGGGGGAAAGTATTGGTAAGCAAGGAACTAATTAGCAGAGATAATTTCCAAATTATTCAGGACTGTGCCATGGAGAGACAGCATGCTGAGGCACCCTAGGGCCCATTGGTACTGGAAAGTCTATTTACCAATTTGCTGCTTGGTCCTGACTGCCATGATAAAAAAAAAAATAGTGGCTGGATCTCCTAAGGAAACCACTCTCTTTCCACCTCTCACACATACCCTTAACCCAGCAACACCAAATAGTTCACACAGGGGCATATGGGGAGGGGGGCAGAAGGGTACATCTGCCCCGGGCACAGCAATCTGGGGGCACCTGGAGGGGGAGCAGAAGGAAGCCGTGCACCCTCCCACCACCCAGTAGTCCTCCTTTCCCCTAAAGCTTGGCGAAGGCACCCCCTCCGCCACCTCCGCCTCCACGTGCCTTGTAAGCAGTGAAGCAGGCAGGCAGGAAGGCAGGAGCATGCCTGGCAGCTAGCTTGCTAACTATTAGATTCCTGTAATTTGTCACAAATTACATCTGTTTCTGCTTAATGTTTATAATTTCTCCATGTGCCTTCCATGTTACCCATGCTAATAGTAATAATAATGTGTTTGGTGTTTAGCACCTGACATCTTTTAATCAAATTAATAACAGATCCCTTCATTCATTTTTCAGTTCCCCTGGTATCCTGAGTTTATTCAATATTTTAATCTGTACAGATAATACAGAGTTGTAGCAGCACATCACTATACGGTTTTGCCCCCTATGACCAGAAAAATGTGTGTGGACTTTTTTGACGGAACCCTTTTGGGAGAGGGGAATAGAACACTGCTAAGAGAACATAAGAACATAAGAAGAGCCATGCTGGATCAGGCCAAAGGCCCATCTAGTCCAGCTTCCTGTATCTCACAGTGGCCCCACCAGATGCGTTTGGGAACGCATGAGACTAGATATCTGTCTCCTGATACCACTCCCCTGCATCTGGCCCTTGAAGTACCCTGGTTTTAAGTCTGGAGTTTACACATCTCCATCATGGTTTGTAACTAGAGATGGGCACGACTAGGGAAAATGACGTTTTCGAGTTGTCGTGTGTCGGAGGCAGTCCGTTTCGGCTCGTTTCCGTTTTTCGCGAAATTTCACAAAAATTAGTCGGTTCGTTTTTTCATTTTTTCGTTGTCGTTAGTACTGGTTTGGGGGGGTAGAGGGCTCCTGGAGGGAGCTGCAGGAGTCAGCCAGAGCCACAAGTGACGGACTGGCAGACTCTTTGCACCCGCTGTGTCTCACGTACTTGCATGTAGTGCAATGCAAGTAGATCTGGTTTAGGGTTAAGACGGGTTAGCGCAAGGGCTAGGGTTAGGCTAGTTACGGGTGAGGTTAGGGTGAGTATTGGGGTGCACCTCTGGGTGCCTCTCTGACCCACTTAGAATGACAGTGTACTGGCGTATGGGTTAGGCTTAGGCTTAGGGTTCGGGTTTGGGCTACGATTAGTGGGCTGTTTATGCCCGATTGGCACATCCCAGAAGTCTCTGTGGTCAACCTGGCCAAGTGGCCATGCGATTGGTGGAAAATTTGCATGGTCCACTCCCATGGGCGAGCCCATCATTGCAAATGTGCAGGTGTAAAAAAATAAAATAAAATAAAATAAAATAAAATAAAATCAACAGAGACTTTTTTTTGCAAGAAAAACCCACTGCTGCTACTGTAAAAATTCAAGCATTTAAAATAGCTAATTTTCGCATGTTTCTGTGGTGCTTTGGTGGGGTTTTGGGCAACGATTTCAAAACAAATATTGCGGTCGCCATTTGGATCCCCGCACTGCATGGCAAATTGATGCGCCATTTTGGATGCGATTGGTGGAATGGCCCCCGTCCACTGCATGGCAAATGGATGTGCCCTCCCAGCCTGGTACCAGCAGCGCAACAGTAGCAATAGCCAAATGGAGAGCCTGGTACCAGCAGCGCAGCAGTAGCAATAGCCAAGGAGGAAACCCCTCCCAAATAAAACACCCTTCTGGCCTGGTAGGTGCCCTCAGACAGTTTTCGCCTACTTTTAGGGCCGGGAATCGTTTTTTTTTAAAAAACTTTTAAAAACTTTTTTTCTGTGCCGCTTGGCATTGCGCGATCGCCGCGATGCAAGTAACGAGCACGACAAATCAGACCAAATTGTTCGTTCGTCGGTTCGAGCTCGAATTCTGGTGGAGTAATTCCCGTTACCGTTTCCGTAGAGTAACGGATACGAGTAACGGAAATGGAAACGGGAATACCACTAAGTCGTGCCCATCTCTATTTGTAACCTGTGATGGACTTTTCCTCCAGGAATCTGTCCAATCCCCTTTTGAAGGCATCCAGGCCAGATGCCATCACCACATCCTGTGGCAGGGAGTTCCATAGACTAACAACGCGCTGGGTGAAAAAATATTTTCTTTTGTCTGTTCTTACTCTCCCAGCCCTCAATTTGAGTGTATGTCCCCTAGTTCTGGTATTTTGTGAGAGGGAGAAGAGCTTCCCTCTATCCACTTTACTCATGCCCTGCATTATTTTGTACGTCTCAATCATATCCCCCCTCAGGCACCTTTTTTCCAGACTAAAGAGCCCCAAATGTTTTAGCCTTTCCTCATAAGGGAGGTGCCCCAGCCCAGGAATCATTTTAGTCGCTCTCTTCTGCACCTTTTCCAGTTCCACTATGTCTTTCTTGAGATGCGGTGACCAGAATTGTACACAATATTCCAGGTGCAGCCTTACTATTGTTTTTTATAATGGCATTATAATGTTGGCTGTTTTATTTTCAATTCCCTTTTTGATAATCCCTAGCATGGAATTGGCCTTCTTCACCGCTGCCACACATTGGGGAGACACCTTCATGGAGCTGTCCACCAACACACCAAGATCTCTTTCCTGATCTGTTACGGATAACTCAGAGCCCATGAGTTGATAGATAAAGTTTTGATTTTTTGCCCCAATATGCATTACTTTACATACTGGGGCAAAAAATCAAAACTTTATCTATCAAGAGAGATTGGCTTGGTATTTAAAAATGAAGGGTGAAAGGATTAAGTCCTTCTCCCCTCCATCTCAGGTCCTCTCTGGTCCAAACTCTCACAAATCATAGCAACGTTGTTGTAAAAAGGAAAAAGGAAAGTTGTGGGGGAAAGTGTTGGGACATAATTATATGTTTGTCTTTAAAATCACAGTTATTCATAGACTCTGTGTTTGTTGTGCCCCTTCTCTTTGTGGAAATATTCAACGGACTAGAGACCTAATTGGTAATTCATAAGTATTGATTAATTTCCACATCTTGAGTAAAAGCCAATAGTTATTACAGTAACCTTGGGTTTCACATGATGCTGTGAACATGCTTGCCTTTTGTTAACAAATGAAGAGATTTATAGGTGCCCAGAAGAACCAAAGTTTCCTTTTCGTAACAAAAAAATTAGGCCATTTTAGAGAACCCTGGGAGATACTGGCATTCTGAATTCTTCCTAGAAACATGAAATCAAAATGAACATGAAGTCCTTCTCTTTCATCCCATCCCCCAAAGCACATGCTAAGTAAACTTCCCAACATCAACTCAACTGGTGGGAAGTGTTGCCTCTACTTGTTTCTTCCTGGAAAAAGAACAGATCTAAATGCATGCTATCTTGATTATTCTTGCTCAGTGTCTATCTTCATACGGTATAATTGGATTTACCTACTGCCAAGCTCTGGGAGAATGTGTCTCCGGACTGAAAATACATGTGATATGCCCACTTTATGCAGTAAGCCAGAGTGAGTTACTTGGCTCCCTAGACTAGCCCTGGCGGGTGGCCAGAGATGATTAGAACTGTCCTTTGGCTATACAGATTCTCTGCCCTGGCAGTAACAGCACTTCCTAAGGCTACTTCTCTGCACAACCCTGTTAGGATAGAGCAATCTGCAGTGGAATAGTGGGAGAGAAATGGAACCGTAGTTCTTTATCTCTAAAGAAAAGGGTTGGAGAAAGAGTGAAACAACACCCTAGTTTACTCATCTCTTGCTTCACAATGCAAATCACTTCTCGATAGTACTGCTTTTTCAAAAGATTGCCAGCTTGGGAAACACAATCCAGTGGAAGTTACTTCACCTAAGGCTTGCCATCCCTGTGCATTTGGTTGGGAGTGTATGGGCACAGTCCTCGGCATGTTTACATCCTAATGGATTCAATTGGACGTATTGATCAGTGAGTCTGCCTGGTCTTTTTCAACCCTTAGTCCTGCACGGGACTGGGATGCCTCAGGGCTAGCTTGACCACAGAGGCAGGAAGTGGGACTGCATCCCCTGGTGACCCTCTGCTTGCTGGGTGAGGCTGGGGGATGCTACCAGTCCCCAAAGGCCATTAGGTCTCCAACCAAAGCTACAGGTCGTGCTTGTCTACTGGCACTCCACCCACAGAGTTCTCTTCACTCCTGCTGACCTCCCCATCTGGGGAAAGGAGAGGGGGCTTGCAAGTACCTACTACTGGGACATGTGCAGTCCTGCTTCTCCTCCCCCTTTCCCGTTCCCTGTGTAGAGGAAAGGGTGGGTGAGCTCAGGCGGGAAGGGTCTCATTCCTATTACCCCATCCTGCTAGCATTTAGGGGCAGGGCGTCCCTAAAGATTTCAGGGATGGAGACTCCCTGAACTTCTTGGTTGACAAGACAAGCTGTGAGCTAGTGCTCAAGAGCCAGCAATGTGTCTGAGGCTGAAACTTTGCCACCAAGTCAGCCATTCATGAGCTCAAGAAAGAAAAGGAAGGAAATATCAAAGCAGAGCCACCCACACATGAGCCCCTCCTACCCCCACCTGCAGCCCATTAGATGTAGACAGATCACTCTAAGGGCGTTTATACACGACCCCTAAGCTCCGCTGCAAATGGCTGCAAGCTCCGGAGCTTAAAAATGTTTCCCCACCAGCTCCGGAGTTTGCAGACAATTAAGTGTGACCCCGCCCACTTTAGCGCGACCCAGCGCACTTTTCTTGTACCTTCTCTTTGGAGGTGAAAAATCTTTGATCCGGTGCAACAATAGTGAGTGCGGGGCTCTCCTTGCTTCTGTTTGCTGCTTTTTGGCTCCCACCCCTTTAAGAGCTACTTTTACAGAGACGAGAGGCAGAAAGAGGTGAGCGGCATGCTTTTCTTTCTCTTTTTCTCCCTCCCCTCATGCAGCCAGCAACCAGGAAGTGTGTGTGGGGGGGTGGGAACGCCCGAAGAGCGACGAACCCCCAAGATCCCTGGTCCAAATTTAAGTGGCCAGCGGATCTTAGGGGTCGTGTAAAAAGGCCCTAAATCAGTAGCACAGCCTGCTAGATACAGAGGATAAGCTAATAAAGAGAGCATTTATTAGAAATAAAGATGGAAGATGAAGTAGTTAAAGACTGTACGATCAGATAGGCATAAAATACTGTATAGGGCATAATATTGATATTGACTAATAGGCACAAATATGGTCAAATAAGTAACATAACAAATTCTGGCAGTTATAAAGAAAAAATGCATAAAGTTCTATACGTAGATGGTATATGACACCAGGGAAATTTGCAAAATTTATCCAAAAGTATAAAGGGAAGTTTTCATCATATGTGGTGGACATGTAGCAAAGTTAAAAGCTATTGGAAAATGGTACATGAGCTGTTACAAAAAAAAAAAAATTCTGCTGCCATACCTTTTAAACCAGAAGTGTTTCTGTTGAATATTATATCTGAGGTGACAGATGTAAAGAAGAGACATGTAATTTTATATATAGTTACTGCAGCAAGAATATTATATGCAAGAGACTGGAAGAAGACAAGCACTCCGAAGAAATAAGTGTTGTTGAAATCCCAGAGGTGGCAGAAATAGACATTTTAAATGAGATTTTAAAAAAACAAACAATACAAAAAGCAAATAAACTTTGGGAACCGATATATAAATGGATCCAAGATAAGCTTAGAAATCCACCTTGAAATCTAAAAGCTGTCAAGGATGTAAAGTGGGAAATCAACAATTACTATATTTTAGGGTTGATGATACAATAATGGTCAAGAGGTTATTATATGGATGTACTTTTGTGTACCTCTCCTTGTCTCCATTTCCCTTTTCCAACCACCTTACCTTACTCTCTCTCTCTCTCTCTCTCTCTCTCTCTCTCTGTATATATATATATGCATGTTAGGGTGGATTCGGGTTTCTTCCCGTGTAGAAATCTGGTTGTTTTGGCGACGTTTCGACGAGGTCTCACTCGTCATCTTCAGGCTGGTGTTCTGGCTTCTTTCTTCTTGAAGCAAAGCGTGGTCTCAGTTGAAGTCCTTCTATAAATACTGCTGGGGGTGTGTGGTTTGCTTGCTCTGTTGCTGATTGCAGGTTCCTTTGTTCCTTTGTTCTTTTGTGATCTGCTGTGTGGCTGAGGCGATCGTTAAGGGATTAACTGCTGGTGGCTGTTTAGATGGCTGTTTGGATGCTGGTGGGTTAGATGGCTGGTGGGTTCTGGCAGTATCCTGGGCTTTGGTGGAGTGGGGTCCTGTGTCTTGTGAATTCATTTTGGTCTGGCTACGTGTCTGTGGTCTCCCAATGTTTTTTTGGGGTGTGTGAGTGTGCTCCATGTGGTGACTGGAGTGGGGTGCCGCAGTAGATGGTGCAGTCGTGGTTTTGTTATTGGATGGTGGTTTCGTTTCATCTGTGGGAAGGGTCTGGGTTTGTGTTTGGTGTGGATGGAAGGTGGTGGCATCTTGTGTCCTTTTGGACCTGGTGTCAGTCTTTGTGACAGAGGCTCGTCTGTTGACCAGGGCTAGTTTTCCAGATGTCAGGCAAGCGGGAGGTGTCATCACGTTTATTCATGTTGTTTGGTTGTTTCTCTATTTCAATGGCTTCCATGATTATTCGACTGTTGAAGTGTTCAGTTTTGGAGATGAGTTTGGTTCTTTCAAAGTCAATTTCATGACCTGTTGTTTTTATGTGCTGGAAGAGAGAGGAAGATTTTTCTTCTTTTTGACTGCGTTCTTGTGTTCTGCGATGCGTGCGCTTATTCTCCTGTTTGTCTGTCCGATGTATGTGGCTGGACAGACTTTGCATGGTATTTCGTAGACTCCTTGGTTTTCTAGCTCAATCTTGTCTTTGGGGTTTCTTAAAATGTTGGCTATTTTTTGGTCGGTGCAAAAGGCTGTCTTGATATTGTGTTTGTGGAGAATTTTGCTGATTTTGTCTGTGGTGCCTTTGATGTAAGGGAGGAGGGCGGTGCCGTTGTTCTCTTCTGTTTCTTGGTTCTTGGGGGTGTTTCCTTTTGGATTAGTTTGGTGATGGTGTTTTTTGGAATCCGTTCGCAATTAAAACATTCGAGAGAGTGTGTAATTCAGTTTTTAGGTGGTCTTTGTCAGCTAGGCGTTTGGTTCTGGAGATGAGGGTTTTGCTACGGAGTTGATCTGTGCAGGGTGGTGGTGTGATTGTGCATTTAAGTAGCGGTTTGTATGTGTTTTTTTCTGGTAGATGGTATGTCCTAAGGAGCCGTCGGGTTTTTTGTAGATTAGGACGTCCAGGAAGGGAAGTTGGTTGTTGGCTTCTATTTCCATAGTGAATTGTATTTTGGGGTGTAGGCTGTTGAGATGTGTGAGGAAGTTGTTCAGTTTATCTTTCCCGTGTGGCCAGATAACAAAGGTGTCGTCAACATATCTGAGCCAGAGTTTGGGTTTATGTTCGGACTTCTGTAACGCGTTGGTTTCAAAGTGTTCCATATATAGGTTTGCGATGACCGGTGAGAGGGGTGATCCCATGGGTGCTCCTTCTATCTGTTTGTATCTTTGTCCATTGTGGATGAAGTATGTGTTGGTTAGGCAGTGGTTGGTCAGATCTAGGATGTGTTTGGGGGTTGTATTTGTTGTGGATAGCTGTCAAGGCTTCTTGAATGGGCACTTGTGTGAAGAGCGAAACAACATCGAAGCTCACGAGTAGGTCATTGGGTTGTAGGTCTTGTTTCTTTATAATTTCTATGAAGTGGAACGAGTTTTGTACGTATGAAGTGATGGATTCTGCATAGGGCTGGAGTTGTTTGGCAAGAAATTTGGCGAGGTTTTGTAGAGGTGAGCCTATGGAGCTGACTATGGGTCTGAGAGGTGTTCCTTCTTTGTGAATCTTGGGAGGCCGTAGAGCTTGGGGCATCTGGATGATTTCTCTCTGGGGATGATGCTTGGCTTGATTTCTTCACTTAAGGGAGAGGCTTTTATTTTGGCTTTGGTGGTTTTTTCCAGGTAGGTGGTGGGGTCTGTGTTCAAAGGTATGTAAGCAGGGTCTTGTAATAGGTTGGATAGTTTGGCTTGGTAGTCGGATGTGTTCATCACCACTGTGGCATTGCCTTTGTCTGCTGGGAGAATGATTATGTTGTTGTCTTTCCTCAGGTTGGAGAGGGCTTTTTGTTCTTCTTTGTGTAAATTGCTTCTGGGTGGTTTGCTGGAGCAGAGGACATTGGTGACTTCGAGTCTGATTTTGTTGGCTTCATCTGGGTTGATTTTGGTTAGGCTGGCTTCCACTCCGCATATGATGTTTTCGGTGGGGATGTGTCTGGGGGCGACTGCAAAGTTGAATCCTTTGGAAAGGACTTTGGTCTCTGCGATGGTGAGTGTCCTGTCTGATATGTTGTGAACTGTTTGTTTCATGGGCTGTTGTGGGGGTTGGGCTTCTGGCATTTTTCCAGTTTGTGGAGTTTGTTGGTGTGTGTGTCTGTCTTGTGGGAGGTCTCTGTTTCAGCTCTCCAGGCGGCAAGTTGCTTGGATTTGTTCCAGAGTGTTGGGTGGATTTTGTTGCTGAGTTTGAGGTGGAGAGTGAGTAGGTCTCTGTTGGTTTGATCTAGTAGGTATCTTTTCCTGTGTAGTTCGCTTCTGATTAGGGGCTAGTTCTGTTCTTTTCAGGATCCTTTCGCTGGATGGGGTTTTTGAGTGGAATTTCAGTTGGAAGCTTGTGGGGATCACATTTTTGTCTCGGCAGTTGCGTAGGAATGCAATGTCACATAAGATGGTGGCTCTTCGGACTTCTAGTTTCTCGTAGGTTCTGGTCAGCTGGAAGGTTTCCTCCCCGTAGAGGTCGGATATTTGTTTTCGTAGATTTTCACGGGTATAGGTATGCATGTTAGGGTGGATTCGGGTTTCTTCCCGTGTAGAAATCTGGTTGTTTTGGCGACGTTTCGACGAGGTCTCACTCGTCATCTTCAGGCTGGTGTTCTGGCTTCTTTCTTCTTGAAGCAAAGCGTGGTCTCAGTTGAAGTCCTTCTATAAATACTGCTGGGGGTGTGTGGTTTGCTTGCTCTGTTGCTGATTGCAGGTTCCTTTGTTCCTTTGTTCTTTTGTGATCTGCTGTGTGGCTGAGGCGATCGTTAAGGGATTAACTGCTGGTGGCTGTTTAGATGGCTGTTTGGATGCTGGTGGGTTAGATGGCTGGTGGGTTCTGGCAGTATCCTGGGCTTTGGTGGAGTGGGGTCCTGTGTCTTGTGAATTCATTTTGGTCTGGCTACGTGTCTGTGGTCTCCCAATGTTTTTTTGGGGTGTGTGAGTGTGCTCCATGTGGTGACTGGAGTGGGGTGCCGCAGTAGATGGTGCAGTCGTGGTTTTGTTATTGGATGGTGGTTTCGTTTCATCTGTGGGAAGAATCCACCCTAACATGCATACCTATACCCGTGAAAATCTACGAAAACAAATATCCGACCTCTACGGGGAGGAAACCTTCCAGCTGACCAGAACCTACGAGAAACTAGAAGTCCGAAGAGCCACCATCTTATGTGACATTGCATTCCTACGCAACTGCCGAGACAAAAATGTGATCCCCACAAGCTTCCAACTGAAATTCCACTCAAAAACCCCATCCAGCGAAAGGATCCTGAAAAGAACAGAACTAGCCCTAATCAGAAGCGAACTACACAGGAAAAGATACCTACTAGATCAAACCAACAGAGACCTACTCACTCTCCACCTCAAACTCAGCAACAAAATCCACCCAACACTCTGGAACAAATCCAAGCAACTTGCCGCCTGGAGAGCTGAAACAGAGACCTCCCACAAGACAGACACACACACCAACAAACTCCACAAACTGGAAAAACGCCAGAAGCCCAACCCCCCCCCCACAACAGCCCATGAAACAAACAGTTCACAACATATCAGACAGGACACTCACCATCGCAGAGACCAAAGTCCTTTCCAAAGGATTCAACTTTGCAGTCGCCCCCAGACACATCCCCACCGAAAACATCATATGCGGAGTGGAAGCCAGCCTAACCAAAATCAACCCAGATGAAGCCAACAAAATCAGACTCGAAGTCACCAATGTCCTCTGCTCCAGCAAACCACCCAGAAGCAATTTACACAAAGAAGAACAAAAAGCCCTCTCCAACCTGAGGAAAGACAACAACATAATCATTCTCCCAGCAGACAAAGGCAATGCCACAGTGGTGATGAACACATCCGACTACCAAGCCAAACTATCCAACCTACTACAAGACCCTGCTTACATACCTTTGAACACAGACCCCACCACCTACCTGGAAAAAACCACCAAAGCCAAAATAAAAGCCTCTCCCTTAAGTGAAGAAATCAAGCCAAGCATCATCCCCAGAGAGAAATCATCCAGATGCCCCAAGCTCTACGGCCTCCCCAAGATTCACAAAGAAGGAACACCTCTCAGACCCATAGTCAGCTCCATAGGCTCACCTCTACAAAACCTCGCCAAATTTCTTGCCAAACAACTCCAGCCCTATGCAGAATCCATCACTTCATACGTACAAAACTCGTTCCACTTCATAGAAATTATAAAGAAACAAGACCTACAACCCAATGACCTACTCGTGAGCTTCGATGTTGTTTCGCTCTTCACACAAGTGCCCATTCAAGAAGCCTTGACAGCTATCCACAACAAATACAACCCCCAAACACATCCTAGATCTGACCAACCACTGCCTAACCAACACATACTTCATCCACAATGGACAAAGATACAAACAGATAGAAGGAGCACCCATGGATCACCCTCTCACCGGTCATCGCAAACCTATATATGGAACACTTTGAAACCAACGCGTTACAGAAGTCCGAACATAAACCCAAACTCTGGCTCAGATATGTTGACGACACCTTTGTTATCTGGCCACACGGGAAAGATAAACTGAACAACTTCCTCACACATCTCAACAGCCTACACCCCAAAATACAATTCACTATGGAAATAGAAGCCAACAACCAACTTCCCTTCCTGGACGTCCTAATCTACAAAAAACCCGACGGCTCCTTAGGACATACCATCTACCAGAAAAAACACATACAAACCGCTACTTAAATGCACAATCACACCACCACCCTGCACAGATCAACTCCGTAGCAAAAACCCTCATCTCCAGAACCAAACGCCTCGCTGACAAAGACCACCTAAAAACTGAATTACACACTCTCTCGAATGTTTTAATTGCGAACGGATTCCAAAAAAACACCATCACCAAACTAATCCAAAAGGAAACACCCCCAAGAACCAAGAAACAGAAGAGAACAACGGCACCGCCCTCCTCCCTTACATCAAAGGCACCACAGACAAAATCAGCAAAATTCTCCACAAACACAATATCAAGACAGCCTTTTGCACCGACCAAAAAATAGCCAACATTTTAAGAAACCCCAAAGACAAGATTGAGCTAGAAAACCAAGGAGTCTACGAAATACCATGCAAAGTCTGTCCAGCCACATACATCGGACAGACAAACAGGAGAATAAGCGCACGCATCGCAGAACACAAGAACGCAGTCAAAAAGAAGAAAAATCTTCCTCTCTCTTCCAGCACATAAAAACAACAGGTCATGAAATTGACTTTGAAAGAACCAAACTCATCTCCAAAACTGAACACTTCAACAGTCGAATAATCATGGAAGCCATTGAAATAGAGAAACAACCAAACAACATGAATAAACGTGATGACACCTCCCGCTTGCCTGACATCTGAAACTAGCCCTGGTCAACAGACGAGCCTCTGTCACAAAGACTGACACCAGGTCCAAAAGGACACAAGATGCCACCACCTTCCATCCACACCAAACACAAACCCAGACCCTTCCCACAGATGAAACGAAACCACCATCCAATAACAAAACCACGACTGCACCATCTACTGCGGCACCCCACTCCAGTCACCACATGGAGCACACTCACACACCCCAAAAACATTGGGAGACCACAGACACGTAGCCAGACCAAAATGAATTCACAAGACACAGGACCCCACTCCACCAAAGCCCAGGATACTGCCAGAACCCACCAGCCATCTAACCCACCAGCATCCAAACAGCCATCTAAACAGCCACCAGCAGTTAATCCCTTAACGATCGCCTCGGCCACACAGCAGATCACAAAAGAACAAAGGAACAAAGGAACCTGCAATCAGCAACAGAGCAAGCAAACCACACACCCCCAGCAGTATTTATAGAAGGACTTCAACTGAGACCACGCTTTGCTTCAAGAAGAAAGAAGCCAGAACACCAGCCTGAAGATGACGAGTGAGACCTCGTCGAAACGTCGCCAAAACAACCAGATTTCTACACGGGAAGAAACCCGAATCCACCCTAACATGCATACCTATACCCGTGAAAATCTACGAAAAATATATATATATATATATATATATATATATATATATATATATATATATATATATATATATATATATATATATATATATATATATATATATATATATATATATCAGTAGCAAAGCTAAAGCAGCAGCATCAACAACAGCCACAGAAGCCATGGGGATGGAGCCTCTGTTTCTTTAGATTTTTGCACGACAACGGAGATCTCCACATGAGCATGAAGGGAATTCTAGGACACCTAGAAACCTTGGTGGCTCATGACCCAAGCAGCCATTCCTTAAAAGTTCTCGGGAAGCTCCCCTCACCTCCACCACACTCAGTTTATGATCTTCCCCAACCTGGAGAGTGGATGGTCCTGACTCTGGATGGAAGGCACTTTGAAGTAACTGTATACCAGATAGTTCTATGTCATTCAAGCAAAGAAATAAAATGCTGTATCATTCTGAGTATAAATGAGACCTACAGCAAAATATCACAGTGTGAAGCACTTTTGTTCAGTGGACTGGCCAACCATCTAACTCTTCTTTCAGGATGTTTCGTGCTATTTTCATCTTTTTCTGTTTTTTCTTCTCCAGCAAATGTAGGACAACATGCCGCTTAATTCTCAGTCCACTTTACATTGTTTCTTTCAACTTAAAATTCCTGGATATTTAAATATTTGTTTGTACTGCAAAACCTTGGGATTCTACTTAATAGGTTGATACATCACTTTTGTTTCTCAATAGCCCTGCCTGTTTTGGCTATGGACCCACCATAATTCAGAACCTGAGTTTTCAAGGAGTATATATAATTGTACCTTTCTAAACTCAAATGCTGGAGGGTTTTTGGTTGTTTCAAAAGAATAAGGTGCTTGCTGGTGTTTGCTTATTTGATTGTTTATGCCTTATTTCAACCACACAATTTCTACCCCAAAATTATTTGTTCATTTTATAAAAGTAAAACAATAGATGTACTGGGGTGATTTAATAGAAAAATCCCTTATTATATGCTGTACAGCCTATATTTTAATTTCATTGTTGCCCAGGCAACCTCTCAAGAACAGAATTCTGTCATTCAGATTTATTCTTACTGCTTTGCCAATATGGTTCTGCAGCTTACAGGAAAGTTGCTTTTTCCAGTGCTAATTTGGGAGCAGAGATGGGAAATGCACTTCTTTCTTTTCGTCCCCCCACTTCTTCTGGTGGGTGGGTCAGTAGCTGAACCACTGAACTATGCCTGCCAGAATCCCTCACCCACAATAGGCACCAGCCATGATGGTTGTGTGGTTTTACAAACTGCACTTACTTTTAGAAAATTGTTACTTGGAGCATTCTTGGCCCCTCCAATGGACAAGAACCTCCTATAGCAGGAAACATGCAAACCAGTTTCCTCGAATGATCTTGTGGCACAGTGCTTAAACTGTTATATTGCAGCCCAAACCATGCTGATGACCTGGGGTTCAATTCCAGGTTGCAGAATCAAGGTTCACTCAGCCTTCCATCCTTACAAAATCAATAAAATGAGTACCCAGCTTGCTGGAGGGTGTCAATGTATAGCCTACATAATTAAATTGTAAACTGCCCAGAGAATATTTTAAAGCACTATGGGGCAGTATTTAAACAGAACACTTGGTTTGCTTTGCTTTATGTGAGCCCTGCCAGCCCTAGCTGGGTCAGCAGCTGCTCCCTCTTCCATTCTTTGAACCATAAGGTGTTTCTAATGAAGTTTATGGAAACCAGAGAAAAATCTGGTTGACCTCACCAGGAAAGGTTTTTGCCCAGTCTTTTTTTAACAGGGTTGCCCAACACTGCCATATACATACAGTATTTTTCCATGCATAAGACTACATTTTTGTCTAAACCTGTTAAGACTAAAAACTGGGTGTCATTTTATACGTGGAATTAAGCCGACATGAGTACCATGTGGTTGTGAAACTGTAATTTTTAGTTGGGAAAGTGGGGATCATCTCATACATGGGGATATCTTATAGATGGAAAAATGCAGGACATTTATGGCTCTAGGAATGCTCCAAGTTACAAATGTCCATGTTTTCATATAATCCACATTTAGAAATAACTGACCTGATGCAGATTTTCTGGATTCTATGCAGACCAGAACATGTTATTATCCTTTAACTTTTGCATATTTCTCAATTTCACAATGTTATTTTCATCTGAAACATTGTACATAAGAATGTGTTAGGTTAAATGTCGATATGCAGCCACAATAGACGGCACAGAAAATTTACACATATTATGGGGAGATGTGTTGTTAATTAATCTGAATTTTGTGAATTTATTTTAAATCACAGCTTGATGCAGAAACAGGTCAGTACAAACTTGATGAACAGTAAGTGACCCAAATTGAAAATAGACCGATCTGTTTTTTTATTTTCTCATCTAAGTTCCCAGATCTTGACAGCAATTAATACTGAAAATGTGATGGGATGCTGTTTTGGTTCTTGAAGCAGGTGGCTTTTAGACAACCTGCCCTTCAGATCATCCAAGCAGAATGACAACATACATGGCAGGCATGACCCAAGACACTTTGTTGCTTGAAAAAGGGCAGCAAATGTCGGCTCTCTACACCCAAGGCAAAGAACAGAGTACTGTACCTAAAGCAAGACACATTATTTCCCATATGAGGCAGAAAACCTACAAGTACTTCACCTTTGTTAGAAATATAATAGGAATAAATAAAATAACTTTTCATGTTGCCCTCTCATGGCACTCAACATTTGCTGCCGGAGATGAGCACTTCACTCTGCCTAATAGGCTAACTTTCAGTGGCCAGGAAAACCATAAAGTTAGCCCATCCAGGTGGATGGAGGACTAAACCTGTGGGTCATTTTCACAGAGATTGGAATTCTATGGTAAAATATGTAGCAAACTAGTAACAATTCTGTGGTAATGACTGATGTTAACTATTTTGCCTGCATGCCAGAGTCATGTAAATATCCTCTCAGTTGTGTGTGGGATCTGTTCTTATGTAATAGTTGCCCTATGACTTGCAAAACATTTGAAAACATCATTGACGGAGTATCTTGTTCCCATGTGTTAAGCGTGAATACATTTACACTGCTGAGAGGATATGTAATGGGAAGAAAGAGGAGAGGTAGATCCTTTATAAGGGTTTGGGGGAAGCAAATATTTTATTTTTCTTCAAATCTCTGTGGATTAAATGAGTGAGGAAAGGGTGAGCTTCTGTTTTCTCTTTATGACAAAGAAACCTATTCCAAGTGTGTTTAACCTACTAAAAAGACAGCGAGTGGAGTTGCTAGGAAACAGGCAGCAACAGGCAAGTCTGAATGCGCTGGAGTGTCTGGATGTAAAAGTAAATCTGGGTAAACCAACAACACCTTCAGCTGCCGCTTTTTAAAAGAACAAAAACTGGGTGTGACTGTGGTTTTCCTTCCTCCCCCCAGGAAAGTTTTAATTCTGAGATGCTTTCAGAAACAGAGAGGCTTTTCACACGACCCCTAAACTCCGTGGCAAATGGCTCCCAGATCCGGAGCTTAAAATTGTTTCCCCACCAGCTCCGGAGTTTACAAAAAATTAAGTGCGACCACGCCCACCTAAGCACGTCCCAGCGCACTTTTCAAGTACCTGCTCTCCGGGGGTGAAAATTCCTGATGTGGATGTAACGTAGTGAGTGCCAGGCTTTCCTCGCTTCTGTTTGTTGTTGTTTTGCCCCCGCCCCTTTAAGAGATCTGAATGCAGTGCCGACTGCAGAACGGAGGTGAGCGGCATTCTTTTCTTTCTTTTTTTCTCCCTCCCCTCACGCAGACAGCAGCCAGGAGTGCGGAGGGGGTGGGAACGCAGGAACAGCGACAAACCCCTAAGATCTCTAGTCCGAATTTAAGTGGCCAGCAGATCTTAGGGGTTGTGTGAAACGGCTCAGAATGAGGAATCAAGTACTATCTGCATAGGCCAACCAGGGGCAACCATATTGCCAGGTGCCTGTTCTCAAATCTTGTTACCTTCTGTTCGTCTTTTAAAACCACTTTGCATGAAAAGAGGATTGTCCTTCTGGCTCCATCATTCACTGTTTTTAATTCTACCTCCTCTCTATGTCTCTTGGGACTCAGAACAAGTGTTGAGATTTTAAGGCATTCGTGATAAATATTAATCAAATGCAACTGTCCTTTACTGCTGCCCAACATGTCTTAAATAAACTCTCTGTATGCAATGGAGCTCCACATCTAATGAGATGGTATCATCTAGCTTGGGCCTGATTTGCTGTCCTTTCCACCTGGATCAGGTCCTGATTCTATGTCAGAACAGTCCTAGGAGCATAGTATTCTCCTTGGAGTTTCTGTTGCTATTTTCTGTTATTATTTTACAAAACACACTTCAATTTGAGGAGCAGGATTTTTTGACCATATTTCTGTCATAAGGCTGTGTCATGCATTGTTTGGGTCTTGTTCACATAATTTTGCCAGATGAGTACTGTTTCCCATTTATAATCTTCTGCCATTTCCCCATCACTTCTATCTTACTTCTGACACAAAAAATTCCACCATAAGGCAAAACAGTTTTTGATTTGGTAACCCTCAGTCTGGAAGTACCTTTAGTGTTTCGTTCCTTCTTAATGAGTCCTGGCAGGCAATCCTACTTGGCTATGTTTTCAAAAGCTTGTTGACATTTGAACAAATGTTTTTCTTCATTTTTACATACATATATAATTTTGCAGAGTTTTGAATTTCTAGTAAAATTCCTTTTTGTTACACTGCAGAAGTTGGGAGATCCAGAGGAGAATAGCTGCCATTCCAGAGTCCAACCCTTTCTCATTAACTGGCAATTAAGGTTTTAAAAGCTCATTTTGAGACATTTGTAGGAGAAAGAATTTCTATCTAGAAATAACAGACTGGTGTACACTTAGCAACCAAATGAATGGATCAACAGCAAACAAACAACTACCACCAACTGAGGAAAGAGAGAGAGAAAAGAACACTCAGTAAGGGACAGGGATCTCTTTGATATAAAAGGCTGGAAGGAACAATTACAATCATCCCAGCCCAGAAAAGTCCTTCGCAATTAATTATATAAGCAACTGACAATATGTGAGGATGCAAATGAAACTCCAACATATAATACAGTTGCATATTAGCTGTATTATGAAATGTGAAAATAACCTATTTTCATTTCTCACAAACCCATGTGAAAGTCAATAAATGACAATGTTTCTCTAAGAGAGAGAGACAGAGAGAGAGAGAGAGAGAGAGAGAGAGAGAGAGAGAGAGAGAGAGAGAGATTGGAAACTTCCAGTGTCTTCCACAAACACTGACAGTCACCTCTATACACCCACACACCATCCGAGTCATTGATTATTATTGCAGTACTTGCACAACTGTGCAGTCAAGCTGCCAAGTTCAATGTTGGCATCTGTTCTTCATAGCTTGAATTTTGTTTAAAAATACTCACATGTTTATTCTCTTATTTTAGAACAAGAATCATACCAGCTTGCTTTGGACACCTTGTCTGCCATTTAATATCTGAATTAAAATAACAAATGACTGTTTTATCCTTCTGGTAATACTAGTGCTGTTTCAGCAAAAGCTCCCAGTGCTGGATTTGGGATTTGTTTCACTTCTTGAAGAGAAGGAGAACAGCACTTGGAAAAGTTACTTTTGTGGACCATGTTAACTCTGTGTTTCAGGGTGTTGGACTCCATTCTAATGATTTTCAGAAGCATTTAAGCATTTGGAAGAACATTTAAGCACCTTAATGGAACTTTCCTGAAAAGAAGAGCACAATTCTTGCTGGTTTACTGTCCTTGGACCAGTTTCACTTTATAGCAGCCTAGAACTGATTGACGTTTACTGATTCTTTCACGTGGGTTGTGAGAAATGGAAATATGTTATTTTGATTTTAACATTTCACAATGTACTCTGAGCTTAGACAGAATGCTTATATTTGATGCAAAAAGACATTAAATCTGCTGGCTAAAAGTAGCTGGCTTGCAGGCCTTGCATAGGAATCAGTAAACATTTCCAGTGGTTCCCAACCTTCCTAATGCCGTGACCCTTTAATACAGTTCCTCATGTTGTGGTGACCCCTTGCCCTGCTTTGAAGAGGCCACAAGCCCCCTTTGGCAGGCCAATGCCACAGGTGCCATTGAGAACTTCCCTCTACGCAGTGGTTATCAACCTGTGGGTCCCCAGATGTTCCTGGACTGCAACTCCCAGAAATCCTTTCCAGCACAGCAAGTGGTGGAGGCTTCTGGGAGTTGCAGTCCAGGCACATCTCAGGACCCACAGGTTGAGAACCACTGCTCTATAGGCATCCTCAGCCAATCGCAGCCTCCGGTGCCGTTGACTGACATCCCCTCCAACCTATCAAGCTGTAACTTACTCTTTCCCGCCTTCCTCCCCCTCCTCCTCTAGACCCAAGCCATTTGTACCTTTTTCTTCACTGGCACATGGCGACCCCTGTGAATAGGTCATTCAACCCTCAAAGGGGTCCCGACCCTCAGGTTGGGACCCATTGAGAACTTTAACAACCTGAAAAATAAGCAGATCCTGGTACTGACCGTACACCATACAAACAAAGAAGGAATTCCAAAAATGAGTATGTTTAAACAAAAATATTAGACCACATAAAGGAATTCATAATCCTAGGCACAGGTTTCTGAATTAAGAGTAGGTGGGGAATATAGACAGGGGCAAGCAGTTTAATTGCTTAAAAATTAGAATTGGCGAATCAGAAAGTCTGTAAACCTCTTATCCCATTGAAGTTGGGGGAGAGACTTTTGCAGCCTGGGACTAAGGAATAAAAATGATTCGAATGCTGTGCTTGGGTGTGCCTGCTCTCCTACACACCCATTACTGCAATGATGTAATAAAATACTGCTGCTTCACAAAGCAGCATTCTCCAATCCATTTTATTTAATTGGGGACTACAAAACCCACCATTCAGAGGTTCACAAAGGGGTGGAACTTTGAGGCTAGAGTGAATAGAAACAAACACGGAAAAGGAGCTTACATTTTTTTTTCACCTTCTTCTGTCACTTTCCAGAAGACAGTGTTGGGAAAGAACAGTGATCAATTTGGAGAAATGAGAGGGACACAGAGTATCTATTTTCATCCCTGTTCCCATTCTTTGCCATCTTCATTCACCCCGTGTATGTAAAATGGCCTCACAATGACACACCAGCAGCCCTCCGGCCTACTCTTTCCCCTTTCCCGCCCCTTGCCCAGCCAGCCCTGCTGTTTTTGCTCCTCCTTCCACCACAGATGCTGCCTTGTGCCTCCATACTTTGCCTAATCATCTCAGCTCCGTCCCCTCCTAATGGGGAAAACTAACCCAAAGGACCTGTCAGAGGCACCCCTTTCCATGGTAAACATAAAGTGCACCCCTGTCTCACCCAAAAGGAAGGAAGGAAGGAGGGAGGGGGCTGAAATGGTGATTGCACCAAAGCAAACTGTGTGATCTCCCAAAGTGAATGGAAGCAGAAGATAGGCTGCAAATCAAACTGCATCACAGCCAAAGGGCTCTGATTTGGCCTGCCAGTGTAATTGCAGTCGCACATTCCAGTTAAATTGAAATATTTACAATAGACTTTCAAAATGGAGTTTTTCAAACCAGCACCTTGCCATTTTGAAGAACTTAATTTTGAGATAGATTCTCAGATCTGTTCATGCAGGTACCATTCCCGGTAGATTTTCCAGCAATTCTTTGGGGATTTTTAACTTCTGAAATGGAGATATGCTTGGAGAATGACGGATTGGGAGTAGACATGGGCACAACGCACTTTGTCACACTTCTGTCCCATTTGTATATGCTGTGCGCCCTTCCCCCAGCCTGCTGCTCCATTCCCAAGCCTCTGCCCTGGGGCAGCCGTCCAGACTGGGCAGGAGCCCAAGTTCCCTGCCCTACCTCCTTGTGAATAGGACAGATGTGAGCTGTCCATGGAGATAAGAGTGTATTAGAGGGAGGGGCAGAAAAGAAAAGTGTTGAAGAGAAGAAAGATAGTCCAGTAATAGAAGGATTCTGAATGCGTGACAAGAGTGAGGACTAATGGGAAAAGAGAACTGAGAAGAGAGGGTATAAAAGGGGGGGGGCAAAAGAATACAGATGGAAAGAGAAGTGATGAATAGGGAGATACAGACTGAGAAGGAAGTGCAGATTAAGAAAGATATAGGTCTGCCATTGCCTACACCAACAGCTATCCTGCCTGTGCATACGCCAGCAAAGTATGAATGGCATAGTTCTTTGGAAATCGGAACTGGTGTAGTAAAGTCTCGAACAGGACCATCTGGACGGATCCCTGGATGGGGTTGGGAGAGCCAGAGGGCACTAGACAGGCACCATTTCTGTGGGACCCACTGCACTGGACCCATGATACAGAAACAAGTCCCATCATCCCATCTCAGGAAGGACAATTGTTAAGGAGGGAGACAGCAGTTGAGAGTTATATGTTAAAAAAAAATACAAGTTCCGATTATTTGTTACTGACTGATGTTGAATGTTTGAAAAAAAAACAAAAAATAATACCTGGAAACGTTAATAAAAGTTTATTGAACTTTGATAATTTACACGAGTCCGTTAACATGCCAGTGTCAGAACCGTTAGTTATTAACAAACCCTCACACTCCTCGTGGAGCTAAACACTCAGACGAGGGGGCGGGACAGGGATTCTCCCTGTGCAGCCAGAGAGTGGTTGGCTGAAGGAGGAGACCAGGCAAGGAAGCTCTGGAGCCACCACAGGGAAACAACCTGGCCAGGATACAGAGGCATGTGAGTGGGGCAGCTGGCTGGGGGGAGAGCGAGGAGACATGTGACACCTGTGGTGCTGTGCATATGAATTGGCCTAATTGTGACAAGGTGCTTCGTGCCCATGTCTAACTGGGAGGAAATCATTGGCTAAAATCCAGTAGAAAATTGCAATGGAAGTAGCCCATAGAATCACTGAGGATTTGGCGGTCAACTCCTCTGTAAGTTCCACTGAGCCAATGGGCCTACTCTGGCTGTAACTTACTACTGGATTTCAGCCAGTGTTTTATTTCTGCTTTTTGCCAGGTGTTCCTTTACACAAGTCATTTTTCCACAGAAGAGGGAGTATTAAACAGCACAGTGCTGCTTGCATAAACTGTAGAGGAGACAAATCTTGCCTAATCTTTGAAATATAAAGCCATTAAGTTTCATCCTGGGAAGAAGTGGGATGAACACTACTGCTTGGCTCCTCTTCTGCGCTGTCATCCACTAGGAACTTGGCCAGATGGTTTCAAGGAGACTTTCTTTAAGAGGTACTAAGTGGCAATTAAAGTTGTGGTTGGCTTGTTCATTTTAAGCCTTGTGTCACTACTAAAATTGCCACTCGAGTCACCCCGGGTTGCAATGTTTGGTTGAGTCAAGAGCTATCAATTTCAACAGAAGAGTTATGTATAAATGGATCTGATGAAATGGGCTGCAGTCCACAAAACCTTGTGACTAGTAAAATGTGCCACAATGCACTTTGTCTTTGCTGCAGCAGAGTCACAAACACAGCCACCTTCCTGGAGATGTGGTGCCCTAAAGCTTTACACTGAAAACCAAAGAAACTGAGAATGCTTTAAGCTTTTTTTAGCTTAGGATCATTTCAACCTGAATGAAGCTTTATGTTTGTCTCCAATATTCTCTTGACAAACAAAATAGAGGCATATTTCTGAGGCAGCACTTTTTACAATGCATAAAGTTGACAGAATGACACCCAGAGATCAAAAAAGCTAAAAGCTTGCTGCTTATATACCTCCCCATACTACTTAAAGCACTCTCTGGGTGGTTTACAAGTAATTATCCAGGCTACACATTGCCCTCACCCCAACCCCAGTGAGTTCGGTACTCATTTTACCAACCTCAGAAGAATGGAAGACTGAGTGAACCTTGAACCAGTTGTCTGGGATTGAACCCTGGGTCGTGAGCACTACAGTAGTTTAACCACTACATCATGAGGCTCTAGAAAGATCAACATACAGTGGTCCCCCACCCATTTGCGGTTCATATACAGCAGTCCCGCTACATCGTGGGACCACAGTATATGAAAAAAGCCCCCCTGGGGTAAGGGGGCAAAGGCCTGAGGTAAGGGGGAGGGCCTGTCGGAGGCCTCAGAAATCACTTCCGGTTCACAGGGAGGCCCTTTTAGGGCCTCCAAAAGACCTGGAAAGGCCCTCGCAGGCCCGTTTGGGGCAGTGCCAGGCTGGGGGTAAGTAAACCCCCCAGCTAAGCGTCCCAGGCCCAACCCAACCTGCATCCGCATATTATGGATTTTCAATTATCACAGATTGGGTTGGGTCCCTAACCTCCGCAATAGGCGGGGGGGGTCACTGTACTAGCATAAAATTTATTAACAAGGCAGTACCGTTTCACCATTTCACTATCATGACAATGCTTTAGCTTGTTCGTGGCCTTTTGGAATGGCCAAAATATATTTAGCTGCCACCAAAGGCTAGAAGATCATTCTGACCCATGACAGGTGGATTTGTTTTAATTGATTCATTCATTGGTATTAATGTCATTTCTTTCCTCTCTTTTTTCCTCCAAGGAACTCAAGATAGCCTATGTTGCTATTTTCCTCCCTGTTCTATCATCACAACCTCTCTCTGAGATAGGACAGGCTAAGAGGGAGTCACTCAGCTTAACATCTCTCAGGGGGTTTAATGACTTGGAGGGATGGTGAACCTTGATGTTCATGTCTCCATCCAACACTCTCACCACTACACCATGTTGGTCGTAAGATTTTGCCATATCTCTTGTCTTTCCCTTTCCTACGCCTACCAAAACAGTTGCCATGCTGGATGTCCTCTTGTGCCGCATTGTGATTTCCTTTGTGCCACATTGTGTTTTTATTGTACTGTGCTGACCAGCTGGCCTGCGGGCTTGGTCGGTGCTTTTTTATTTTTATTTTTTATACTCTACCACGGACCAGCTGGCTTGCGTGCCGGGTGGCAGCCGGCAACATTCAGGTAGGAGAAGATGCTGGATGGGGAAAACAAAAATGAAATGAAAATTTCCGTTTCATTTCATTTCATTTTTCTTTGAGGGGGACGGTTCGTTATCTGTTTCATTACCTAACAAAATGAATAACGAATAACGAAACGAATAAAAAATTATTTTGTGCCCATCTCTACTAGTTATTAGTTTGTTGTTAACTCTTCAGTTGGTTGCTAAGTATATGTGCAGTAAGGTGGTGGAGCAGGTTGCTGCTGAGCGGCTCCTGTTATTCCTGGAGGAAGATCGTGTCCTGGATCCATTCCAATCTGGATTCGGGCTGCATCATGGGACTCATGTTGCAAGATGACTATTTGAGGGGGGCTGACAGGGGTTGCTATACCCTGCTGGTCCTCTTCGACTTGTCTGCGGCCTTTGATTTTGTCGACCACAATATCCTACCGGGTAGGCTATCTGAGGTGGGGATTGGGGGGCTAGCTGTGCTGGTTCCACTCTTTCCTTGAGGGCCAAACCCAACAAGTCAGGCTCAGTATTACCATATTGACCCTTTGGTCCCTCTCATGTGGGGTGGCCCAGAGGTCAGCGATCTCTCCCCCATGCTGTTATATGAGGCCACTGTCTGAGGTCATTTGGAGATTTGGGGTCTGCTATCATCAGTATGCTGATGATATGCAGCTCTATCTCTCCTTCTCCACCCCTGCAACAGAGGCCATCCAGACCCTTGATCACTTTCTGTCTGCAGTTCTGGAGTGGACCAGGACTAACAGGCTCAATCCGAAGAAGACCGAGGTACTATTCCTGGGGGTGGGGGGAACAGGTATTGTGGCCCTCTTCCCAGTCTGCATGGGACTTCCCTCCAGATGGTACATAGAGTAAGGAGTCTGGGTGTCATGCTGGATCCAGCGTTGTCCCTGGAGTCCCAGGTGGCAGGAATTTCCAGGGCAGCCTTTTACCAACTTAGGCTAATTGCCCAGATTTGCCCATACCTTGATGGAGACCCTCTAAGGACTATTGTGAAAGAGCTGGTTATCTTGAGGATAGACTATTGTAATGCTCTCCACATGGGGCTGCCCTTTACCCCTGTTCAGTGTGTGCCGCGGGTGCAGAATGCGGCAACCAGATTGGTGGTTGGTGCAGCCGGATTTGACCGCATCACTCCTATCCTGGCTCACTTGCACTGGCCAACTGTTGCCTCCCAAATAAGGTTCAAGGTATTGGTTCTGATTTACAAAACCCTCCATGGCTTAGATCCAGAATATCTGGCAGAGCGTGTCATCCCATGGTCATCTTTGGCCCCGACACAGTTCCTTTTGCTTCGGATTGCCCCTCCCCAGGAGGCCCATAAGGTCTCTATTCAGAATTGTGCCTTTTCTATGGTGGCTCCAACATTGTGGAATCATCTCCCTAGTGAAATTAGGACTGCAGAGCCCATCTCTGCCTTCAAGAGGCCATTAAAAACTTGGCTTTTCAGGCCACCTTTGGCGATCATGGAGGTTGAACATTTGCTTATTGTGTATTTGTTGCCCATTGGTTATTTGCCATCATCTTGCTTCCTTAATGGGTTGCGTTTTTATGTTTTTATATGGTGTACTTACATGGATTTATATTTTATTGTCCCTTTTTGTTATTTACTTAGTGTTGTTCATCACCCATTGTTTCTTCTGGAAAGCCAGGTGGTCTATAAATAAAATAAAATAAAATAAAATAAATGGCAGCATGCATAAGTCTGTAATTTCAAGCAACTGTAATTAAAACTTGTTACAGTCCATATATATACCCCTTTCCTTTCTGAAAGATATGATTAAAAATGGGTTCCATAATGATTTAAAATCATTGTTTTTCTTCATTCCTTTTCTAAACTTAATTTCACCAGTTAATTTATTGTTTATAGCCATATTTTGTTTATTATTTATACACATTTCTGTGCATCACTCTTCCAATGTAATTTGGCTATCTGATATCCTTTTTAGCACATATCATCCTTTCCACGTTTACCATTATAATAATTAATGACATTTGTTCATTTCGCAGTTGACTAGTATCAACCATATTCAACAATGTGATACAGTAATTTCTCTTGTTTCTTCAAATATTAACATCCATTCCTTCCTTCTTATTTCACATGAACATCTTTTTCAATGTGGTTCTGTGTTTTGCAAGTTGCCAATCAGTATTGCTGGTGGACTATTAATTTCTTTTCATTCCAACTGTGAAGGATGAGTCATATTTAATTAACACCTGCCAGTTGAGTTTCTCAGGGCAGGTCTTTCCCTTCATGTGAGTTGAAGCTTTTCATTTTCATTATTTTAACATTGATGGTGTATAATGAAAGCACCAAAGAGACATTTTTTAAAAATAAAATAAAGTATTGTTCTAAGAGATCACAATCTTTAGGACATGTAATGGCTGGAAAAAGGAACAAACCAATCTTTCCATGAAGCAGAAAAAAACAGAGATCTAAATGCCTATCTGATTGCACCCTTGGATCTTGTATGAATAAATATCTGAGCTGAGTTGCCCCCAGTTAATTTACTCCTCTGGCAGAACAGATAATGGCACTTTTCCTCCCATTCAAGATGGACAGCACTGATGGGCAGTCAAGTTCTTTGGACATGTAAGGAAGGAATTTCATATATCTCCCTTTCCATTGGAAGAGGAAAGGCAGAGATTATCTGGGTACTTCCTCCATGTAGAGGAAAGTAAACATAGTTATCTCATCTCATCTTCAGGACCCAGAGTATCATGCTGATTCCAAGGCTGGATCCAATCCAATATGAGTAAATGTGCTGTTTACTCATATAAACAGCAGATTTTTATGTGCTGGCATCTCAACTCCAAAGGGTTCTGGATGAAACAGATTATCTAGATCCTTTTCATTTGGGGTTCAGGCCGGGCTATTGGACAGAAACTGCCTTGGTCACACTGGGGGATGATCTATGATGGGGACTAGATGGGGGAATGCGTCCTTGTTGGTCCTGCTGGACTTCTCAGCGGCTTTCGACACCATCAACCATGGTGTCCTTCTGGGATGATTGGCCAAGTTGAGAGTTGGAGGCACTGTCTTGCAGTGATTCTCCTCCTACTTGGAAGATCAGTTCTAAATGTGGCTCTTGGGGATGCCTGCTTGACACCCTGGCCTTTGAATTATAGGGTGCCATAGGGTTCTATTCTGTCTTCCATGCTATTCAACATTTACATGAAACCGCTGGGAGAGGTCATCCAGGGATTTGGACTGGGGTGCCATCAATATGCTGTTATATTTCTCCTTTCCACCAGATTCCAGCTGGGCAGTTGAAGTCCTGGAGCATAGTCTGGATTCGGTGGAGATCTGGATGAGGGCTAACAAGCTGAAATTAAATCCGGAGAAGACAGAGGTTCTCCTGGTTTGGAAAGCTTTGATGCAGATGCTGGAATATTGTCCTGCTCTTAATGGGGTTGCACTCCCTCTGAAGGAGCAGGTCAACAGTTTGGGGATCCGCCTGGTTGACTCCTTGATCACTGCAGATGGCAACTGCAGCAATGAAATTAAAAGATGCCTGCTTCTTGGGAGGAAAGCGATGGCAAACCTAGGCAGCGTCTTAAAGAGCAGAGACATCACTTTGCCAACTAAGGTCAGGATAGTCAAAGCTATGGTTTTTCCAGTAGTGATGTATAGAAGTGAGAGCTGGACTATAATGAAGGCAGATCACTGCAGAATCAATGCTTTTGAGCTGTGGTGCTGGAGGAGAGTCTTGAGAGTCCCCTAGACTGCAAGGAGATCAAAGGAATACATTCTGGAAAAAATCAACCCCAAATGTTCATTGGAAGGAAAGCATTTTGAAGCTGAGGCATGAAGCAGAGAAGGAGATGGTTGGACGCTGTCATTGATGCAACAAATATAGATTTGAACAAACTCTGGAAGGCAGTGGAGGACAGGAAGGCCTGGCAACATCAAGGATACAATTCCTCACTGTACATTGTGCAACTTGCCCAAAAGCCAGCCTAGGTGGCTTTTGGGCAAGTTGCACAATGCTATAGAACCACCACTACCACCACCAGAAGAAGGGACTGGAAAACTAACTGCTAAGTATTTTAGACCTAGGAAGCCCTGGCAAGGGCCATTATGGACAAAACAAACAAACAAACAAACAAACAAACAAAACAAAACCTGTCACTTAGCAGAATCCAAATGAGAACTTTTGCTAAACAAAGCATCTCCTTGGGGAGAAAACACACAATGCATCAACCAATTTGTGCTTGCATCCAAGAATTGTACCAGTGACTCTTGGTTCTAAGGAGAGGAATGGACCAAAAATTGCGATTCAACTTAGGGTAAGTAAAAGGATTTCAGCCCATAGGTTGGAATCAGTTGGATCATTATTGCTTATTATTTTAAGTGGTATCTAAAACCTGGCACTATTTCTGCTTTTCTCTAGGGGAGTCTGTTCTGATGCCACTACAAAAATAAAATAAAATAAAATAAAATATTTAAAAAACTGTTGCATGAAGTTTGGTAGCAGTATTCTGCCAGTTATGAAAATTAAGTAAGTAATGAGGTTTACAGTTATGGTCTCTGTGTGTAGAGAAAGATGGGCTGCTGGATGCATTAGCACACCATACCAAATTGTCCCTTCTAGCTCAACAATAACCTTTGAAGCCAGGGTATCTTCATTAATTGCATTGCAGTTTGAATTGTGTCTCCCTCTGCCCCAACCCTAAATTAACCCGAGTACATGTCAGCACTTGCCAGTGAGTGATGTGCTTCTCCTCACGTACCTCCTCCCCACGGTCCTGAAGAACCTGAAGTACCTACTGCCGTTTTGCAGTCGGAACTGAAAGGACGGGTTTGAACAAGGGGAGTGACATCATCACCCTAACGAGTAATAAATCAATATGCTGCTACTACTCCTACTGCTACTGCTGTCTCTCTCTCTCTCTCTCTCTCTCTCTGGAGAAAAGAGTCACTGTGGAAAAGTCACTGTCGCTTGATAGCTGACGGAGGAAATTCGTGCCGCAGCCAGCCAGTTTCACCATGAGCTCTTTTGTCTCTTTTATGAGGTACAAATAAAAAGTGAGTTTTATTACACTGCTGGGCTTCCCAAAGGGTTGATCTGCAATCACATCTAGTTGGACAGTCAGCCTACAACCTTGAGTATGAAATATTTTAGTAGAATTTCTTTCTTTTGAGAAATTGATTGATGGATGGATGGATGGATCATCTGGTTGCCAAGGCCACTTGCTGTTTACAGCAAGACAAAATAATAACATCAAATGTGTGTGTGTGTGTGTGTGTGTGTGTGTGTGTGTGTGTGTGTGTGTGTGTGTGTGTGTGTGTGTGTGTTGCATTGTTACAGTCGTGACCAACTCTTTGTGACCCCATGTCTATGGAGTTTTCTTTGGCAGGAATACTGGCATGGTTTGCTAGTTCCTAATCCAGGCGCCTACAGCACCTGGTATTCCCTGGTGGTCTCCCATCCAAGTACTAACCAGGACCGACCCTGCTTAGCTTCTGAGATCAGGTGTGTACAATACAACAAACCAATTGAAACAATATAACTTAATGTCAGTGAAATGACACAATAAATAACTAAACTACATGAGCTAGAGTCAGGACTTCACTGTGGCAACGGGCAAAAAAATAAACATTAGGAGCAAATGTCTAAGCTTGCTCTCAGCTCCCATCAGTGGAACTTTCCAAGCTCTGAAAGCTCTGGGTATTGCAAGAAGAGCACATCTGCAGATCAAGAAGGCTATTTTTATACTTGCTTTGACTGTAATTATGGCCGTTAGTTCATGTCCCTCTCGTCCCTCTTTACTGTCCCGCTTGGGACCGGTACGAAAAAATGTTACTTCACGTCCATAGCGTGACAGCAGAATCTCGTCCCGACCACGCCCCCTGAACCGGGAACAGAACGTGACAAGCCGTACCTGCCCCTGGGCTGGGGAATTCTGTTGTCACGCTTTGTTCCCGGTTCCTGTTCCGAGACAAGGGACGTGAAGTAATGGCAATGGCTGTTTCCCCCTTTCGCTCTAGGAATACTCCGACAACCGAGAAAGCCGACTGGAACTCCTGAGCCAGGCCAGGCTCGGCTGTCCGCCTGTCCCTGCAGGAGAAGGTGGCTCTTGAAGGGACAGGCGGAGAGCCACTGTCAGGCGTAGGTCCGTCCTCCTCGGGTCCCAGAGGCGGGGCTGAGCTCTCCTTGCTTGCTCGCCCGGCAGACTGCTGAGTTCAGGGTGAGGGTGTCTCGCCCACTGCCCACTGCCACCGCCCCTCACCCACGGCAAGTAGTGAGGGCTCGCCTGGCTCCTCCTGCTGGGCTTCCTGAGACAGCCCATGCACCCACAGCAGGGATTTGAAATATCGAAAAATGGAAGCCTGACAATAAAAAAAAAAGGCTAAACAAAGCCAGGGAAATCCAGTAGTTGTCACAAAACAAGGACGTGAAGTAACAGTTGTCACAATACAAGTTATCAAACCTGTGGGTAAATGAAAACAGGGATTGAACAGGGACAAACCCACATGACTGTGAACAAAGCTGTCACGGAAGGAACATAATCGTGGAATGAAGTAGGACATGAAGTAACCACCTAAGTCAGTATCCAGTATAATACATTTCTGGTGACATCATCATTCTTATAGGGCATAAAGTTGACTAATAGAATTTCAGAAGGAAAGGAACAGGAAGAAAAAAAGGGGGTTAAGAAATAATTTATACTCTTTTTTTTGTCTTGCTTATGCCAACACTTCCTGCCTTTGGGACAGCACCCAGCTAAGCTCCCAGAAGCTTGTGGAAGATAAAATGGAATTTTGTATTTCTGGAAAGTTTTAGAATCATATACTCATAAAACTGTAGGGCTGGAAGGGATCTGCTAAGGCTGTGCCAAAGTGGGAAATGTAGGAGGATGCATAACATCAGATCTTGGAAAAGTTCCTGTTTCGGGGAAGACTTCAGCTGCCATTATCCTTCATCCAGCATTCACTGCAGTGCCCTCACTGCTTTCCATGCACTGTTTGGCAGCATCCCTGCAAGCAGATTTCAGCTGTCTGCAAACCAGCAAGGGATCAAGTGTTTATACTATCGCTGTGAAATTCTGTCAAAATGTGGATGATTTCACTTGCTGATTAATCACACAGAAAGGCCTTTTTCTTGCCAAGTAATAGGCCAAAGCAATGACTGCACTTTTTTGCCTTACATCTCTTGTTCTACCCCAGCTAGATATTTAAAAAACCCAAAAGCTTAGCATTGTGACCAGCTGATGGGCTAAACAGATGTTTGCTGCCAAGTCTAAAATATAGGGAAAGCCTGGGAAAGCCATTTGAATGTTCGGAAGAACTTCATGATGGTTAGAGCTGTTCGGCAGTGGAATATGCTGCCACGGAGGGTGGTTGAGTCTCCTTCTTTGGAGGTTTTTAAGCAAAGGCCAGATGGCCACCTGTCGGAAATACTGTGATGGGGGTTCCTGCATGGCAGGGGGTTGGACTCGATGGCCCTTGAGGTCTTTTCCAACTCTATGATTCTATGATTTTATAGGTCAGTGCTGTCCAACTTCAGACAGTCCGCGGCCTGCCTGCCACTTCTGAAAGCCCCATGCGGTTGACAATGTCAGTGGCGGCGGCGGGGGAACGTCAGCGGGGCGGTGGGGGCGGTGGGGGCGGTGATGATGGTGGGGGCAGGGGGTGAGGCTCGTTGTTGGCAGCGGGGGTGAGGGCAGCAAGGGTGATGAAGTGGTGGCGGGGTCAGGGTCAGTGGTGGCGGAGCGGTGATGAGGGCAGCAGCAGCAGCAGGGGGCGGGGGGCGAGGACAGCAAGGGCGACGGCAGTGGGGGTGGCGGCGGCAGGGTTGGGAGTCGTCGTTGGCGGTGGAGGAGGGGGTGAGGATGGCAAGGGAGATGGCAATGGAGACGGGGTCATCAGCGGGATGGGGATAGCAGTGGGGTGGTAGGCCGGGAGGGGCAAGGACAGCGGCAGCTGTGGCTCCAGCGGCACACAGTGGCCATGGAGGCGGGCCCAATCCTGGCTTGCTGGGCCCATTCGGTGTCTCTGGCAAGCGAGCCCAGCAATCTGGCCTGGGCCTGCCTCTGCGGCCACCGCACGCACTGCTGGAAAACCCAAACGGGCCCAGCAGGCCGGCCTGGGCCCACTGCCGCCGCCATGGAGAGATTCCACCCATCACAGGGACCTCGCGGGTGACCCCCTGAAGGCGCTGTGGGCGACTGGTCGCCCGCAGTCAACGTGTTGGGCAGGCCTGCTATAGGTAATATGGCACTCCTATTAAAAAGTAACTAGTAAAAGTATAGTAGCTTTAAAAGTTATTTGTTATACCAGTAAAGTAATGTTGTCCACTTTTTGCATAAGTTTTGAAATGTGACTACATTATCTAATGTTGGCCTTCCAAGGCAACTAGTTTCCAGTTATTTGGCAGACTGTTAATTCCAAGCTTGGCCATGGAGAACCCTGACCTACTCTGTAACAACTGAAGCAGAAGGGCGAGAATCCCCTTTTTGTTCATGCATAGTTTCTGTAACTTGTTGTGCTCAATTCTGGCAAACCAATGAGGTGGCTTGGTTGCACAGTTGGGTACATAACTGAGAAACAAGCCTGCACCTTGTCACTTAGGTCTAATTTGCCACAGCAAGGGCAAACCTTATGCAAACAGCAGTAGGGTTCCAGCCAATAATCACACAATTGATGCACCTCACTTGTCTGGTCCCTTCTACTAGTCTGATACCTTCAGAGTGTTTGGAGTATGCCATCCACTTGCCTCAAGACTGAGCTCAAGTGAGCATGAGGGGGCATCATTTCCTTTGCTTTAGATGGCTAAATATTGTATGTGTGTCCCATGTATTCACAGTTACTTGGCAACTTCATAATCTAATCACATTCTGGGACGGTATCAGCAGTTGTTATGGGTTATTAAGTTGGAACTGTCTTTTAGCAACCTTAACAGGGCTTTCAAAGTAAATGAGATAATTCAAGAAAAGTTTTGAGAATTCTCCACCAACAGTGAGTTTCCATGGCTCAGCAGGGCTTCAAACTCCAGCCTTCTAAGCTCTAGTCCATCACTTGATCCACTGCACCACACTTGCGATCCTATATGCAGTACACAGTTTACTGTGTAATGCTTCTGACCATTCCAGGAGTTCCGTCTATACTGATGATGACCTTGCCCTGACAGTCCAGGGATAAACCTTTGAGTCTACTGAACATCAACTAACCTCTACATTAGAAGATCTTTTCTTATATTATAAAAACAACCACCTGAAACCAAACTCTTGAAGAACACGGGTCTGAGCTTTCCACATAAAGAACAGATAATCAGAAAGAAAGCTCCAGGTTAGCTCGAAATGCAAGATTTTGGACCATTGTCATACCTCAAAGGATTCAGACATCACTCTGGATCAAAGCCCACTTTTTAACAAAGGTTGTCTAAACACCAAACAAAGTTGCCACCAAAATTAGCATACTTAAGAAACTGGATGGGGTGCATAGCCACAAATAATGACAACAGCTTTGTCTCTGTTCTATTTCATAGCAGAATATGCTAGTGCTGTATGGTATAAATCAGCACATGCCAAACAAGTGGGTGTCATTCTTAATGAATCATGCAGGATTATTGTTGGCTGCCTGAGACCTACCTCCACAGAAATAGATTATTAGCTGTTATTGCCCCTCCAGAAGTACACTGAGAGGTGCTAGCAAATAATGAACAGGATTAGGTAATGCAACTCCAAAACCATCCACTCCATGGACACCAAGCCTCCCTTCCCCTTGAAGACAGCTAAAAGCAAGGAATGTTTTCTGCACACATCTCAAGCTCAAGTTGCCTCCATGAGAGGCTCTGCTAAATTGATGGGTGTGGGGAAGGGAACACAACTTGCTGAATGGTTGAATGCCAAAGAATATTATCTCCCACCAGGACAAGATTCTGGCTGGACCATCCAGAAATCATTTAATAGATTTGGAAGTGAAGTTGGAAGATCCAAGAATATTCCAGTAAATTGGGCTACTTGGATATAGGACAAATTTTCTGTGATTGTGGAGAAACTCAATCAATCAACATTTATATGCCAGCAATATATGTGTGCGTTTATATGCCTGCATTAGATCTATCTACAAAAGATCTAATGTCTGTGATAATACTATTGAAATATCTGAGAATACTATATCTAGGGAAGAATAAACTAATCATTTTTATATTTTACATTTATTTGAACTTTATCTATATATCATAGTTTTATGCTTGAATTGAAATAAAGAAACCACTTTAACCACTCTATCGTATGGAAACTTGTGATGTGATATATATACTGTATTTTGTTGAGATGTTGTGATTCCTCTTCTAGAGAACACCCAAAATACAGCATTTTAAATTCTTCACCGGATTATAATTACAGGATTGCATAAAACAGAATGATGCCAATGGGACGAAACCAAGGGGAACTATAAATTAGCAGCCTCTCGCCAACCTTCCTCTAACTGATGAAGCTACTTGGATGAGTAGTGAAATGTTTTAATCCCACAAGAAAAGAAGTCCAGTTCCCATGACTCAGCTCCCGGATAAGATCACCTGGATGACTGAGAATCTCCACAGACATGTGGTAATTAAAATAACATGAAATTACTGTAACTGTGTGTGATGACCCTGGACCAAGAATGCTACCACCTTTATTAATTTTTATTTAAATAATACCTATTCCCCAATCTAGGTATCCCTACTATAACACTATTCTGCTGCCACCTTTCAATTGGATCATTAAATGTCCTTACCAAAATAATAGTGTTGCACTATGGACTCTTATTATGAAGAAGGGACTTCACATGACTTTTATTGTTTTACAACTGATTATTCAATATTGATGTTATACCTTAGTAATTTAGCTGATGTAATTCAGTATTGCTTTGTTAATTTGTTGCTGTTAGGGTTACTTTCTTTGTTTAACAGAACCAGACTTTGTGTCAGTTTCAGACTTCAGCGCCTAACCACTGCCACCTCAAGCAGACACACGGACACTCTGCTGCCTAGACTTAAAACTGAACAGGAGAGAACTTCAACTAAAAATCCTGTCACACAGGAGAGAACTTTAAGCCTTATCACATAGGAGAGAACTCTTTACCTCAGGTTTCTTACCCCTTTATACATGCTAGCCACACCCGCCAGCTAGCATGTTCTACAATGCCTAGTCATAGTTACACATACATATTCATGATTTCATACATATTAATAAATACCCTCCTGTCCGTCACACTGTGTAGTATGGGTGAACTAGTTTTTAGTCCCTTAACAAAGGAAAATCATTATGGCTTAGTGGTAGAAACTAAAGATGGGTCTTTAACAGGTTATTTACAAGTATATTTTTCCATGGTTTCATGGAAGGTCAGTGTTATTTATCACTGCCAATTGTTGCAGATCTACTACTATTAAATGTTTTTTTTTTAAAGAAGAAGTATGTTTAGAAGCAAGGAGATCACTTAAATGCAGACTAAATGGACTCAATTTAAACTCACGTTGTGAGTAACTCTTGAATTTGTATGAATATTAATATGAGAATTATTTTAAAATATCCAGGCATTTATTGTAATTGTGAGAAATTTTGAATATTTTTGAAGTGTACCTTCTGATGTCCTGCTTTTAATAACGGGAGGCGGGAGAGGATGCCATTTATTTTGAAGTTCTTTGGTATTATTAATCCTCGTTGAATTGCTCTGCAACATTTCATTTCCAGAAATAAGTAAAGATGTTCTCTTGGGTTGAGGTGACAAAGAATGGATTTCATTTTTAAACTTCTGCTTCCATCTAGTGCTCCAACAGCAAATTACACCGAAGTTGTAACTGTTCTTCGCCTACTTTGTACAATGTATTTGGAAAATCGATGCAGCAGAAGGTTTATACTGGACTACAACACCCATCATCCCTAGGCTAAAGCAACAACCGTGGCTGGAACCACCACCCCCGCCCCATCATTTCCTGCAGGAGTAAGAAGAGTGCAGCAAATATACTGCGTGTGTCTCCTTATGGTACTTTCAAGACCTTGTTGCTGGTGTTTCTCTGAAACCGACCAACTTTGGTAGTGTAGAATTGAAGCAAGAGAAGAAGAAGTAAGAATCATTGCCAATCATTTCAGGTTTTTCTGTATGGGTGGAGTTGGAGAGGGGATGGGGCCACCATCTTGTCTTTTGCCTCAGGTAGCAAAATGGCTTAAGTCAGCCATGCAAGTGATCAAACTGGGTGGACTAGTCTGCAGGGTGCCAATCCTCTTCATACGCATTTGGATCCTGTGGTGCAATTGGAGAATCACACTGATCAGGATTTGAAGTTTTTAAATGGAGAAGAACAGGGGACATAACTAGAAGCCCGTGAAGGAGGAAATGGGTGTATACTGTATGTAAATTGACAGAAAGCAGTGTTCTTCCTTCCCATTGATTATCCAGTGTGAATTATCATATGTTGCCCAATGGATCATGTGCTGGAGAAGATTAAGTAGATTGAGCTTGCAGAGTGAGCCTTGAGGAATTGTGGGTATGACTGCTGGTGGTTGGGAGAAGGGCACAGAAACCTCCTTTGGTGTTTGTTGAGGCCCCAGAGGATGCCAAACATTTTAATACCCTATGCTTTGAGGAATTTAAAGCATCTTCTATAAAGAACAGGACTATAAGATGGAGGACTCGCACTAGCTTTATTCAGATTGATGAAGCTGTTTGGTTGAGCAGCGAAACATTTCTATCTCTCAAGAAAAAGAAGTCCAGTAGCCATGACTTAACTTCTAAACAGAATAGGTACATGAACGCTAACAAGAGCACGCATCTCTCAAGCAGTCGTTCTCTGACAATTACATTAGAGAATGAGATCATGTTTGGCTGATGTGCTACTCTTCTCTCCACTTTCCTGGATATTGTAATTAATCTTCCCTGCTGCCACTTTTGACATTGGCAAGCAGATTTAGTAAAAACTTAGCCTGGCCCAATTTAATTTCCTGAAAACAACTCATTGCTTTTGTTGCTCTTGTTGCAAAAGTTGGGTGGTTTCTTTCATTGGTTTATTTTCGTAAAGGAAAGAGATTTAGGCTTAAGGTGGCCGCCATCTTAGCAAAAACACACAAAAATAGCAAAACATGTAACACAACTCAAGACTCAATTACAGGTGGAAAGCACGCAACCCAAGGCTCAACTGTATGTATCTGGGGGTTGATTGGGAATGTTCTCTACCATGTCCCTGGCAGTTTCTGCTGCTTAAATCTTTGCTGTTGTCCTTCCTGCTGTGTGCAGCTTGGCTGCTTACCTGCTGCTGCAGGTGCTCTTGCCCGGTCTTGGCTTAATTTGCTGTTCCCCTCTAATTATCTTGGAAGGCAGCATAAGAACATAAGAACATAAGAAGAGCATGGCAGCCTAGTTCAAAGGGAACAAGTAAAACAGCCACTGGGCCATTCCACCACCTTCTCTGGTGGACTCTGTTTTGTCCCCTTCTGCTTGGTTGGAGAAGAGGAATTGTTTGTTTGTTTGTTTTGTTGTTGTTGTTGTTGCTTATTGATGGTTGATACAGTGCTGAATTGAAATTACCGCTTCTCAGCCAGTATACTATTAGGCAATCGCATGTGACACGAACTGAAATAAAGTGATGCATGCAGAATTGCCACAAAATAGTGGTAGTCCCGATTGGCTGATCAAGCAGCCACAAATACCCATGAAACACAATTGGACTTATGTGCAATTAGTTCTATGTCACGTAGTGGATGAGAATACATTGATTTTAACTCTGAACTCCAGAAGAAACAGAGGGGTAAATGACAGTGTAATCGAGGCTTGGTTGTACTAACACTGTGTGTTATTTAACAGGGCTGGCCCAAGTCACTTAGCTGCCCGAGGTCCTGCCTGGCCAAATCAAGATGCACAAAACCTGCAAACCAGTCAAGATATTTTTGACTCATGAGGCAGCATATTCCACAAACCATAAACATCTGGCCATAAAAATCTAGTAATAACAAATGAATTATCAAAATATCAACTGCCCTTTCTTGACCAGGGCTGTGGAGTCGGAGTCGGAGTCGGAGGAAATTTTGGGTACCTGGAGTCGGAGTCGGAGTCGGCAAACAATGCACCGACTCCAACTCTGACTCCTACTCCTACTAAATGTAGATTGGAATTTTAAAAAAAGAAAGTTTAAATGTCCCAATTCACAAAAAGTTCTAATTAATGACTTCTCTACTATAAGAATAAAGACCAATGCATGCAGTGCCTCACGTAACCGCAAAACGAACTATCCAGCCACTTGATTAATTAATTTTAAAAAATTAACAAAACTTTGCTGTTTTCATTGTGTTTGTCTTTTGCTTAAACTGTTCAATACAGTAGACTGTTGGCTTCCCAGCCAGTAGTCCTGTGGTAATGACATGTATGTTGCCTTTCTTTCCTTCAAGGAATGTATAAAATACATTCGCATATTAATACAGAGGAGTCGGAGTCAGAGTCAGAAGTACAAAAAAACTTAGGAGTCGGAGTCGGAACATTTATCTACCGACTCCACAGCCCTGTTCTGACATCCCCTATCTATCTGATGCAACTGCCTCAGTCTACCTTATGGTAGGGATGGCCTTACTGCTTTAGTGGGACAGGTGAACAAAATATGTTTTATTTTTCAGGGCACACTCTACCATAAGGCAGTGAGACCCTTGATTCAGGAATTGGAACATGACTGTTGGTAGTAGAAGAGAGCTGTGCACCAGGTGGTCTCATCTGTATTCACTGTGCTGACCTGTTGCCTCCAGGGGCATGGAGGTTGCCACCACATCAACAGTGCTGGAAGAATAATCCAACTGATAAACTAATTGGCACTTGTGCCTCATGTGGGAGGGGACACCATCTTGTAATTTGCATCTAGCTGTGAAATATCTGGAGATGGTCTTGTGGCTTCTAAACTACTGAAGAATACTAGCACCTGCTGGAGGTGACACTTTTCCAGAAGGTCACGATTTTCGAGGAAGTCAGATCTTGAAAACAAGTTTCCCTTTTAGCAGTGATTCATATGATACTGGTTCACTCAAAGGCAAAATGCAGGTGTGGCCATCGTTCCACCCATTTCATGGGCATTCACTGTTTATTTTGTATGTGATGAACAGGTGACAAGTGAATTAAATATTGTGCTTCAAGGCTGACAGGAAAATGTCCCTGAACCTGTTTATCCCTCCCCGTTGCATGTCACTCCCTAGGAGAACCACATACACTTATGGCAAGTTGCAGATCAAGTCAATCAAGTTGCAAATCAAGGGATCTACCACGCAACATGTTTTTGGTTTTTCAAGACACACCCAAGTCAGGCATGTTACTAAGCTGCACTACAGGTCACTGGATGAGTCCCCCCAATTGTCTTCTAGATGATGGGTACTATTTCGGCTAAAATTAGAAGCTTGGACATTTCAAGAACTGTCTGGAAGGAACTCATCTTTTTCACACAACCAGGAACTGCTTCAGACTGAAATGAGCCAAGGCCCGATTTTGCACTTTCCAGACAAAGCAGGCTAAAGGCAAAGTTGGAGGTCTGATTGCACAGACTGGTTATGTAGAAGCCTGTCGCCATACGGCTGCCATGGGTGCAGGCTTTCCTTTTCGGGTGTCTGCGCTCATCTTTAGGGTACAAAAGAAGCAGGGCGAGTGGGTGTGGAGCGCTGCAGTCCAGCTGATGCCCTAACCTCAGTTTTACATAAAAATTTTGTCTCTTTTCCAGTTTCTTTCAAATCAACTCATAAACACAACATCTTCAGATAACCACATGACCGATAATTTGATATAGATTATATATTTGTAGATGAAACCAAAATTTTTAATACTGCTTGGAGATGGGAGCACTAAACATTAAATCCACAAATGTTAATGGTGCCAATCAAATAAAAATCCTGAGCTGATGGTATTCCCTGTTAGTGATAATACCACTATGCACCTGTAATGATCAGAATAATCTATAAGAAAGGGAATCCAAGAGATCCACCCATCTACTCAAGTTCTCTCTGTTATCTTTTCCTTCCTAACCTCTTGGCTGAAATCTCCTAACAGCCAACTATGTTGCCCATTTGTTCATACACTTTACCCCTCTTATATTGGACAAATGATAAATGAATGATCACTGGCCTTCTATGTGGGAAGCAGGGCTGGCTTTACCAGCAGGCAGTTGCTTTCAGTGGCAGATGCTGGGAGCTTCAACATTGCAGGACAATGTTGCATGTTAAACAAAAGCCTACCGTGTACCATCCAAGGTAGCCTACTGCTTGCAGCTGTGGCAAAGGATGCTCTTCCATTGCCAGTGGTGAAGAAAAATGTCAAGAGTCAGTTCCCTCAAGTTTTGTAATGGAACAGAAAAGGATGCAATTTTGGTTTTTGCTTCTGGTAGCAAAATATCCTGGACTGGCTCTGATGGAAAAAGACTGCAGGCATAAATCTTCTCTGACTCCTCCAGTTTAGCTGATCCGACAAGCCAAATGCAAATAAATCCCTTGGATTTCAGGTATTAAAATATGGCTACCCCATGTGTGTGTGTGTGTGTGTGTGTGTGTGTGTGTGTGTGTGTGTGTGTGAGAGAGAGAGAGAGAGAGAGAGAGAGAGAGAGAGAGAGAGAGTTTTCTTGCTGTGCCCAAAGTACAACAGCCTCAGATCAGTCATTTTTGCTCTAGGAGGAGTCTGGGTTTGATTTAATCTAGTAGCCATTTATTTGTTTTTCTTGTTGTCCAGGGCATCCACAAAGTTATCTTCCAATACAACATTTCAAATGCATCACCCCATGCCACGCCATGATGTGGATGATCTCTTAGCCTCCAGTTACACATCTTTACACTTGAGGAACTTTTCTGACTCTTTTATTGCTACCCTTCTAAGTCTTAGTCTACTTCTGATTTCTTAGTTGCAGTCTCTATTTGTATTGATCATTAAACTGAAGTATTAAAAATATCTCACTATTTCTATTCCTTCATCGTCAATATTGAAGTTGCATAGTTCTTCAGACATGATTTCTTCTCCTTAATATTCAACTGCAATCTTGCCTTTGCATTTTCTTCTTTCTCCTTCATCAAGAGTGGTTTCAAATAATTTGTGGTTTAATAGAGTGTCATCTGCATATCTTAAAATCCTCCAAGTTTTACTTCTCCTTCATCTGAATTTAATCCAAATTTCTATCTGATTTATTGGAGTTACAGACTGAACAGAAAGAGATAAAGTATGGCTACTTTACAGGAGCACAAGAAGTTGTCTTGCCTTGAGGCAGGTAGGGATCCATGTGGTCATACAGAGTCAACCTTGGCTGAGAAATTATCTCCAGGGTATCAGGCAGGAGTTTTTCCAATCCTAGAGATGCCAGAGGTTGAATCTGGGACTGTCTGAGTAGAAAGCAACAACATCTGTACCTTCCCTTGCACCAAAATGAAACCTAAATTTTGGAAGCATCAAGTTTTATTCAGGTCGTGGTCCTGCCTTGTTAGGGATCTTGATTTCTGAACATTTATAGAGCCTTAGTTGTTGCTGAGAGGCTTTAAAAAAAACCCCCCAAAAAACATGTGAGTCCTTAGCACATATACCAGTTTATGTTGGGATAAAAATTCATGAAACCACCATGTAGTTATAATGGCTAAAACTACAGATGGGTGTATATGGCTGATTAAAGATGTTATTAATCACCTGGCTTTAAAGAAGTGAGCAATCAAGGTGACAGCAAACAATCGTCATCTATATAATTATAAATCCTGTAAACTATTTAAAAATTGTTTGGGAGAATGCCTTCACCTATACTTATTTAATTCTTGCATTCTGACTAAATGTATACGTCAGCAAATCTGTAAATAGTTAGCTAGTTTGCCCCCACTTTTTAGTGTAAAACACAAGCCATGGTTTGTTCCAACCAAGTTCTGTTGCTTAAACCACAAATTATGTACAAATGATTGGAACAAATTGTGGTTTGTCTTCCCCATTTCTGATTTCTTTCTCTTCTGCCCCTTATGCAGCTCTTGTTTCAAAGTGGGTAGCTGAGAAGATAATCCAAGGCAACTGACAGTTTCAGGTTCAGGTTATGCTACAGCTGATAAACAAACAAGAAGCCTTGGATTCAGATTTTGGTTTGTAACTAATTAAGAAACCATTGCATATCCCCAGCATGATGCCGGGGATGGAGTGATGCACTCTGGAGAACAGGGTTCAAATCCCTGCTCAGCCACTAGGGAATGGAATTGGTAAAATCGCTTTTAAATATCTCATTTACCTTGAAAGCCCTATTAAGGTCACTATATGCTGGTGCCAGCACACTCACCCAGGTTCACATGCACAGCAAATCAGATATGACTTGTTGTGACAAGCAAGTGCTGTCACCGTACATAAAACCATAGATTTTATTGCCTTCCAGTTCAGGTCCACAGAATTTCAAAGATATAGCTTTGATACACATTCCATGGGAAGGTGGACTTTTGGGGCAAAGGTAGGCCTTCAGAGCAACCCCAGAAAACCTAATTTATTCTTCTGCTTTCAGCTTGTGAACTGGCCAAACATGTGGGGATGCCATTGTGCTGCCAAAAAGCCTTTCAACAGTCACTGAAAGCTCTCTTGGCATCTCAAGAATGTGTTTGCCAACCTGTGACCACTCTGGCAATGTTCTTTCTTGTGCATAGCAAGGTGTGGCTGAGATCATGTGGTTCTTGCATACCTGAAACCTACAGGGTAGTGTATTTTTTTCCCAGAGAGAGAAGGGAAGGAAGAAATGGATTCTTAGAGCTGGGACAAGGTACTCATTTGATTTCATTCTTTCATTTGCAGTTCTATTTACAGCTTTCAGCCTCTTAAAACTGTATACTTACTCCAAGAATAAGTTCACAGAGCAGAAATTAATCATGCTTTATACCCACCGTTCTGCCAAAAATCTGAAAGCAGCATAAATTGGCTGATACAGTACCCAGAATACTAATGCATGAAACTCTGCCCCAGGAATGGCTGCTGGAAGAAATGGGGGTGTGGGCACATGGTTTATTGCCAATTTCACTTTCCTCTACAGAATAGGTGCGTGGTGGGGGCGGACAATGGAAAGGCAGACTCAGAAAAACCCATTCCCAGGCCCAAGTTCTCTCCCAGCCTTCCCCTAAAAGGGGCCTCTTCTGTGAATAAGATAATATTTATGTGTGTGTGTGAGGGAAATCTGGATATTTTTCTTCCTCTTTGTTATCAACACAACTGTCATGTGAAGTAGGTTTGCTGTGTGAGTGTAGCTTGATCAATATCAGCTATTGTACTTAGTTTCAAACCTGTAAATTGGGGGGGCTGGTGCCCTCCAGTCTCACTTTGCTCATGAGCTCCTCAATCCAGGGAGAAATGATTTCCTGCTCAAGTGCCAGAATATCTTGGGTCCAACCTACTGTTGTCATCTCCAGCCAGCATAGCCATATCTGAGCTGGATGGGAATGGTTGGCCAATACTTGGCCATTGCTTCCTGGTAGGGGATGTTAACCAAAGATACTGTCTGTAGATTCCTGAAGCAAAGGAAAAGTGGGATCTTGTACCCTCTCCATTCTATATACAGGAATGTGGTAGAGCAGCAATGGAATCTTCTTTCACCATTGATGAGGGAATGTCTGACTTCCATCATAGCTAAGGGCAGTGGCCCGGCTCCAATGACACAAAACAGGCTGCACCGTGCACTCGGCACACCTTTCGACATCTAGACACTCCTGAAACATCTGCCTGAGGCAGTTGTCTCATTCTGCTTAATGGTGGGGCCAGCCATGGAAAGGAATTATAGGCCAACAGATCTGGAGGGAAGTGGATGAAAGGCTTATTTTATTGGGCTCCAATAATGCTTTACTAGTAAGTCTTAATGGCATTTTTAATTAACACAATTTTTAATTTAAAATATTTGTATCCCACCTTTCTCAATAAAACAGATAATTGAAAACACAATATTAACAGCTAAAACCGGTAAATTGTTGAAATATTCAAAAGAATTAATAACATTATATTAAAATGTTTGGTTAAAAACACACACTTAAAAGCAAAAGAGCACAAGACACCAACACCCCCACCCCAAGTCAGCCAGTCAGCAAACACCTGCCTGAAGAGAAAGGTCTCTGTGTGCTTGCAAAAGGACAGCAAATCTGGAGCCAGTCTGGCCTCCAGTGGAAGGGAGTTCCAAGATCTAGGAGCAGCAACAGAGAAGGCCCTCTTTTGTGTGCCATCATCAAGTATACCTGTGTGAGGGTGGTGAGACTGATATTCTCCCAAATGAGGAGAGAAAAATCCATTTGCCATCTTCCTTGCAATTTTTTGTCCAGCTAGTAGATGAAACAATACCATGAAGGCCTCTTATTGATTGAACGAGTGAAGGTCAAATTAGGTACTGTATGTAAACCATCATCTGATCCCCCCCCCCTTTTTAGCAGTACATTTTAAGTCTCCACCAGATAGTTTTCTAATGAAGAGTTTTTAAAAGTCTAGGTCTCCATATCTTTCTCTCATGAGAGGAAAAGAGAGGAAAAGAAGAGCTAAAAGAGAGTCTTGGGGCGGGAAAGAGAGGGATGAAATAGCATATTTCACTATCATTCCTCCATCCTGTCTGGCAGTTTCCTTTTCCTTTCCTTATTTGGAAAACCTGTCTGCTTTGTAATGTGTAATTCGCCTCATAAAATGATATTTATGTGGACTAATTCCAAATGTATTTAAAATATATTATATTAAACATCTGATGCTGGAGCCTTCAGCAGATGAGGCTACCAAAAAGTAGAGTGCAGATGCCGAATTAGATCTTTCTTGCATGAAAGAACTGCATTTTGAAAAAAGATGTATTGGAGTTCTGAAAGGCAATTGGTGAATTACAGCCTTGTGAGGCAGAATCTAGGGTGTCCTACATTCTCCAAACAGCTGCGATAAAAGGCAAAATATTCACTCCAACATGCCACTCAACCAGTTGCTGTCATCTTGCCTCCTTCTCTCCCTGCTAGTGGAAGAAATTAAAAGACACCTGCTTCTTGGGAGGAAAGCGATGGTAAACCTAGGCAGCATCCTAAAGAGCAGAGACATCAATTTGCCAACAAAAGCCCAGATAGCTCAAGCTATGGTTTTTCTAGTAGTGATGTATGGAAGTGAGAGCTGGACTATAAAGAAGGCTGATCGCCGCAGGACCGATGCTTTTGATCTGTGGCGCTGGAGGAGACTCTTGAGAATCCCCTGGACTGCAAGGAGATCAAACCTATCCATCCTGAAAGAAATCAACCCCGGATGTTCACTGGAAGGACAGATTTTGAAGCTGAGGCTCCAGTACTTTGGCCACCTCTTGAGGAGAGAGGAGTCCTTGGAAAAGTCCCTGATGTTGGGAAAGATTGAAGGCAAAAGGAAAAGGGGACGGCAGAGAATGAGATGGTTGGACAGTGTCATCGATGCAACCAACATGGATTTGACCGAACTCCGGGAGGCAATGGAAGATAGGAAGGCCTGGAGAGCTCTGGTCCATGGGATCACGAAGAGTCAGACATGACTGAACAACAACAACAACAACAACAACAACAACAACAACAACATCCTTTGATAGCAACCACTTTCATGGCAATTTTCAGATCACAAAATCTCACTTTTGAATGATTAAAAAGCTCTTTCCAGAACGTCAGTCATAAGAAGAGAATTCTGCAGACCATTTCCATTCTTTAAAAGGAAGGAATCCTTGATGCTCAACAAAGGCCACTATGTTACCTGGGTGAAGATCTGAATATTGTGAAAGTCCAGCTTTTCTTCTTTCTTGGTCACATGACTGAAGATGTGGGATCTCCATTCCCACGTACAAGGATTAAAAAACAAAAATAAAAGCTCCGACCAGCCCCAGGGCCAGCAGGTGGTGCTAGGAAAAAAATAATAAAAAAACCAGCACTGACAGCCCGATGGCCAGCTGCTCAGTGGTGGGGGGTGTGGAGAGAGGGGAAATTACCATTTTTAAAAGAAGCACTGACCAGCCCCAGGCCAAGCTGGTCACACTAGGAAAATTTTGAAAAAAACAAAACAGTGCTGACAGCCTGAAGGCCCGCTGCTCAGCGCTGGGGGGGGGGGTTATTATTATTATTATTATTTAAAATGCCGACTAGTCCCAGGCTGAGCTGATGGGTGCTAGGGGGGGAAAAAGCAGAACACCGGATCATATGTGAGCTCACGCAGACTTCTGGCTCCCATTTTTTACCGGAGCAAAAAAATCCCAACTTCTCCATTAGGGCTTGGAAAACTCGCTAAAGGGGGCATGACCGTTTTTTTTTAAAGCCCGGTGGCCTTGGGGACAAGATCTTTGGAAATGCTTTATCTTGAAATTTCATCAGCATTTTAACAGACATGTGATAGAGCCCAAAAATTCAAATAGTTCAAGTAAACGACTCAAGTCAGTAATTTTGGATGTCTTTGTGGTTTGGGAACAGATTTCTCTCTTTTTATATACTGTACCTATACCTAATACCACATCCACTGAAAAATAAATACAGTACTGTAGTTGTAAGAGGTGTAAACTTTATCTCAATTCAAGTCAGTGGAGAAGTTCCCATTGATACAGAATTGCACATGCAGTGGCTACATTTGATGTGGTGCAGAAGGTTCAGTTGTCCAGGGAGCTAAATAGGCTGCATTTTAACTTCTGTGAGGAGAAAACAGTTTGCTTGGGATTAAAACATTCCACACCTGCAAGTGCTTGAAGACTGGTCTGTATGGAAACAGTGATCCCATAAACAAGTGGGCTGGCAGCAAAAATGCTTATTATTTATTAGTCAGTGGATTGAGAAAGAGCAATCTTGTAGGCAGAGCAGAAGGACAAATGAGTTTGAGAAGAGCAGAGAGGCAATGAGAGTTCTAAAGCAGCCTCAGAGTGAAGAGATCTTTGTGAGAGGATGGGGAGAAAAATGCTGGTGATATTACACATAGGCCCAAATTCTCTTGTCTAGTTATGCTGACATAATGCAAACGGTATAACTTTTGGGAGCAAATTGCAGTAGGTTAGGAACTCTCCTTAGGCATTACCTGTTGTAGACTAAGTCATGTGACACAGCATGCAACAGGTCAGATTTCCAGAGGTCTCTTAACTTGAAGCAATTCAGCTCCCAAAGCAATGCTTTTCGTAAAGCTACTCAAGAGGCTTCCAGTCATCGTATTGTTTCCTTCAACCCTATTTATTCACAGGGTTCATAGAGCGTAGTAGTTAGGCAGGATTCCCCGCCTTGAATTTTCCTCTGAATTTTCTATGAAAGCTGTCACTACTAATAATAGACATCAGATCCACATGTATTTCTCACACTCCTCCTACTCCTTCTTGAAACAGGCCTGTTGCACATTGGGAAATGATGTTGCTCCCTTTTTGAGTTGGGAGGGAGCATCTGCAGTCCCTCCAAAAAAGTTGCGGCTGTCAACAACTTCTTTCCATGCATTGCGTGTTTGCTGCTCATCTGCCCGGTTCTGTCTTTTGACTTCAGGAAGTCATGCAGCAGATACTGAAATAGAAAGATAAATAAATAAAATGTGAGCAGATTTTAACCAAATTGGTGTTTGTATGAGGTGAACACCCCTTTCCGCTCCTCCCTTCTCCTCCCTAAGTGACTCAGCCTCTGGTGGAGAAGCCCTGAAGCTCTTAAGGCTCTCAGATGGAAGACAACTCTTCTCTTCTGCAGGCAAAACTGTAAAACGATCATCACCAAAGGCACCGGGCTCCGTAACTTTCTTACTGATGGTCTAAATAGGTAAGTATTTTAAAAAAACAAGTTCTATTGATACTTGCAGATCCAACTGAGAATATGGGGTGTTTTTTTTTACCTGCAGCAACCAACTTGGGACAGATTCAGGTTTGCGGAAAGGAGGCTGATTTTATCATCCTTTCTTCTAGTCATTCCATTTCACATACTATGGTCTAATATGATAGCATCTTTTAAAAGGACGCAAAAGCTTGCCCTTTAAATCAAGTCAGAGACTGCGAAAACTTGCTTTCACAGTGATATGCTTGGTTTAATTCTATGTTTTGTTGTCGTCAATGTTAAATGACAGTCTAGTAGGCACTTTGCTTAGCAGAAGAATGTCTTATTGGTATTATGTTTTGTAGATGATGGGAGGAGTAATACTGTACATGCATTTGTCCTATGAGCTTCTGCATAATGGTATCAATGTACCACAGCTCTCCTGGACAGACAGAAACTCGGCTGTGAAGGCTTTAAAGACAATTGTATAATGTAAGGGAATCAAAAGGAGCTGTTGACGGTTGAGCTTTGTTGCAAGCCCATTCTATATATTTTAAGGAGATGGTTCTTCAAAAATATATATATATATATTTGTATTGTGGAAGAACTACACCAGAGAACAAAGAAGCAAATAGCAATTTAAGTTCAGTATAGTGGCAAGCCAATTCCATGCTACCTGATGTTTTAAAGTTTAATTCTTTTCAAGACTGGATCTTCTCCACCCAATTCCTGAAAAACCAGTTTCTGCAGCTTGCTTTGCTATGAATAGACAAGTGCTTGAAGCCTTACACTTTTGCATTTTGTAAAACCTTATCTTTTGTACTCATAGTCTTCTCCTAGGTTTGCATTAATGACAGCTATCCACTATATACTGTATATTATAAAAATTGTATTTCCAAAATATGAAATCTGTAAAAAAGGTACTATTTTATGTTGGGAATTTGTAAGACAAGATTAGAGCTGTAGTATCTGTTTTGATTTTGAAACATGTGCATGGTAAGACTGACAGCACCTTCTGCACTGCCCACAGGATATTTAACTATCACACTCTTTTCAAGCTCTAGAACAAAACATTTTAGTCTCCCAGCCATGTTTTCTTGATGAATCTTTACATAACTACCTGTCACACAGGTAATCTGCTGCATTGCCGGCTCAATGTGCTTGGCGAAATTGTCATTAAGAAACATTTCCTTGACAGGAAAGTTTTCAGCCGAAACTGACTTATAACACTGCCTTTATAAAACTACAGGAGTTAAATATTCCTAGAGCAAAACCTTTAGTACACATATTATGTAGTTTTTTGAAACAATGATCTAACAATTGGCAATATTGTTGTCTTTATTTATTTATTTATTTATTTATTTGTTTGTTTGTTTGTTTAATAAAATATTGTTTAGTCAGTATTATACCCAAGAAGGACCCTCAATAGGCTCTACAATAAAATACCTCCTAAATGTATTTTTAAAACAAATTTCAAACCATTCAATTGTGAGTTTTATAAACTTAAGTCCTTCCAAAGTTCAGCAAAGACCTATGAGGTCAGATAGCCTGACCTCATAGAGGAGTTCTATTTATTTATTTATTTATTTGTTACATTTATATACCGCCCATCTTTCGAATGGAACTCTGGGCGGTTTACAGTTAAAACAAAACAACAGGAAAGGAAAAAGAAAAAAGAAAAAAAGAAGGCAAAGAGTACCAATAAAATGGGGTGCAACAACAGAGAAAGCCCTGCCTTATGAACTCACCAGCCTTGCCTCACAAGGTAGTGGGGTACATAACAGGCCTCTCCAGAAGATCTCCAATTCCAGCAAGGTTCAGGGGGAGGAGGCAAGCTGTCAGCAACCATAAGCCCAAGCTATCTGCTTATTTTTTTATTGCATATATGTTCTGTCCTTCTTCTATGTGTAATTATTCAAGTCCTGTACTGAGACATAGAAAGTTAGAAACCCAACAGTCTTCATCCTGGTTAAGAAGTCACAAATGGACTTATTTTAAGTACTGTACATAATAAGTAGGGTTTCAGAATAAAGTGTTGACCTTCCACACTCCCTGTGCAATGAGGGATGGGGAGAGGAATGACCCCGGTGGTCCAGGAAGCACATAACAATCCATTTTAGAAGCTGAGTGACCACAGGATATGTTGGGAATTTGGTGGCACCTATCAACCAGTCAGTGTTCAACGCCCTGTAAGAGAACTGCAAGAAGTGGATTCATATTTGGTGAGCTGCCAGGATGTTTTATGGGCTGTGCACACATTTTCAGAGATATTTAGAAAAACATGGGGTGCTAGAATATTGGCAGAACTGCTACTGGTTAGTTATGCCAGACCATGGCCTCGTTTGCAGCTGCGGCCTGCTACTTAACGTCACCACTTGTATCATCACATGCCAGTCATGTATTAATCTATGATGAAGGTGTAAGTGGCAAGCCCTTTGCTAGTGGCACTGAAACACTGCATTCTGGCCACCGTTCTTTGTAGGGATCATGTGTCTTGCTCCTTGTTATGGTGGTGGCAGGGTTAGGGTGGAATATGATCCCAAGGCCTACATGTTGTTCTTAAAGCCTAAAGGTAGCTCATTAGATGGCGGCTCCTCAAAAAGGCTGATGGCAGCACAAAGAACGGCAGGTGCCCTCCTCCCAAACTTATTTCCTAGATGTCTGTACTTGTGTAGATTTAGGACATATGTATCTATTTGCATTTCGTATTGGTTGCTGCAGGGATTGCTAGCAGAACACCAGTTTCCTCCCACAGCCATCATACATGTGGTATTGCGCTTAGGGAAAGGACATTAGCAATAAAAAGATCTTTATAATGAATTCTATATGCAAGAGGATCCGGTCTTAATTACTGACGAGTTCCTGCTAATTAATTTGAGTGTCTGCTTTAAATTCACAGGGCAGCCTTATGGTAGCCCAGAAATTCATTACCCATAATTGAGAAAAGTTGATCTTATCTTGAGTGTGATATTATCGTATTGAGAGACTGCTCCAGTCCATTTCACTGACATTAATTTGGTCATGACTAAAGCAACCATTTTAAGATAGGCAACTATTATTATTCCCACATTGCAGGTAAGGCTGTGGTCAAGGGCCTTCTTGAAGGTCATCTATTAGCTTTATGAGAAAGGAAATTTAGATTTCAACAGAAGGCAATAGAACATGTAACCTTGTGTTTAGCCACTAGAGATGGGCACAAAAATGGAAAAATTGTGTTTCATTTCATTATTCATTGTGTTTTGTTTCATTTCATTAACAAAATTTTAATAGAATTTTCTTAATGAAACAAAATGAACAACAAAATGATTCAGAAGCTGCCATCACCCAATTGTTTTTTTCCAATAGGTTGGGCTGTGGAGAGGGGAGCACCCCCTCCCAGCAAAATATGTCAAAAAAAAAAAAAAACCAGCTGGGAGGTGGGGGCAGCAAGGGATAATGAATTGTTCCATTTAAACTGTAAAAAAATGCATTTCATTTCATAATGAAATGCTGTCTGCCATTTTCTTATGTTACAAAATGCTTATGGCACAACAAAACAGCATCTTGTTTTTCATTTTGTGCCCATCTTTAACAGCTTGCAGATATGCACTCATTGAATGGTTCACATCATGTGACTCTAATCCTCAATCTAGATGATAAGGCTAGGATGTGTTTTTACATGGTCCTTGCTACCCTTCCATATCTCCCTCTCATGTGCCCTAGGTATTGTATTTCTATATCATGCCAACTATAATGGTGACACATGACATGATGCCATCATGCAGTGAACAAGATATCCTTGTTGACAAGAGTCAGTGATTAAGGGGATGTGTAGGATATTGTCCAACACATTTTGTACTGTTTTGCACTTGACACTTATTGAAATGAATATAGTGATTGATTAGGACTCAGGGGATCTGGGTTTGAATCCCTCGCTTAGCTATGTAAACTCACTGAGAGCAAGTGGCACTGATAAAACAACTCCTTAAATAACTTACTGTGTATACTCGAGTATAAGTCAACCCGAGTATTAGCCGGGGCCCCTTATTTAAACCCCAAAAACTGGGAAAATTTATTGACGCAAGTATAAGCCTAGGGTGGGAAATGCAGCAGGGCCTGGCAACTTCTCCTTTGTGAGCTGAGGGTGTGTGTGATGTTAAAAATGACTTTTAGCCACCGAGGCAAGTGCTTGAGTTGGTGGCTAAAAGTCATTTTAAACATTGTTTTAAAATGACCTTTTAAAAATTCATTTTAAACATGGGGGGTCAAGAGAAGAGGCGCACAATGTTTAAAATGACTTTTAGCCACTGACCCAAGCACTTGCCTCAGTGGCTAAAAGTATTGACCCGCATATAAGCTGAGGACCCTTTTTTCAGCCCAAAATTAATGCTGAAAAACTAGGCTTATACTTGAGTATATACAGTACTTTGAAAGACATATCAGATTCGTTAGGAATCGGTGTGTGACTTGATGGCACATCAAAGTTCTTTCCCCTCATGTGGAAGAACTCACACATGCTTGCATCATATCTGTGCTCTACAGGCCATTTGTATCCAATGAGCATTATCAAATAGACATGGGTGTTTCATTTCACAAGTGGTCAGCTTCCGAAACGAAACTCGGAAGCCCAGCTAGCCTTTGGAACCTGAACAACCCTCCGGAATGAAATCAACTAACCCCTTACCTTGCTCTGGGGTCGTGCAGGGCTAAACTTCAATGAGGAAGAAGCCTCCAATGTCATCCTTCCTTCTCCCTGGCACTGGCCAATCAGACAGGGAGGTGGGATGATGCATTCCCCTGCACAGCTACTGATTGGCCAGCGCCAGGGAGATGGAAATATGACATCAGAGGCTTCTTTGTTGGAGTTTAGCCCTGCGTGACCCCAGAGCAAGGTCAGGGATTGGCTGATTTCTTTCCACAATGGTGACAGATGACCCCTCTTAGGATTCAGTTACACTGGCAACAAGAACAATTGTTGCATCATTTCTTAAATAAAAAAGTTTAAAAATCCTGGTTACATGACACAAACACAAACACAGATTTTTTTAAACCCAATAATTGTGCTTTTCAGAATTGGAACCAAAGTATTTTACTGAGCTGGCAGAGGGTTGTTTATTTTAACAGGGATGTAAAAACGATTTATTTCCCATTGCTTTGGCATATGTGGATGTGGATGTTAATATATAATATAACTTGTCTCTGTTGCCTTGCACTGGCTGTGTTCCACAGCCAGGCACTAGTTGCCTTATTTTCCCCTTCTATGAGGATATGGATAACCTGACATGCCAGTGGATGTTTATGATCCAGGGGAAAGCTGTCTCTTCTCCTTCATGTTGAAGAAGCTCCCGATAATGTAAACTGCTCTGGTCAATTTCACTTTGTGAAAGAGGTGGCAGTGCTTTTTCCCTTTCTTTCCCTGCTGGCTGGCAGCTTTCCACTACAGTATGTCAGACTATCCATTTCCCCCTAGAGGGGGGTGGGATTAAAAAAATATAAGGCAGACAGTGCAAGTGCAATGCATGAGAAAGCTTCAAATGCAATATGGCCTTAAGCTCTCCTCTCCTCCCAGGTCTCTTAATTTTGGAGCACATGTAGGCATTGGAGGAAGACCTGAAGGGAAGCAAGCCGGGCAAACAGTGGAATGGCTTCTTTCCATTCTCGAGTAACTAAACTCTTTTCCAAGGTAGTAGTTGAAAAGATAAAGTATGAGGCAGACACGAGTAGCTGAAGCTGAGTGGCACCATCACAGCAGCTTTCTTATCTCGGTGCATGCAGTAGTGAGATGAAGCCTGGTTGTTGTTGTCATGCCCTCCCATGTCGCCTGTGACAGATATGGCGAACAAACGAGAGAGCTCCAATGTCTCGTCTTCAGCTCTTGTAAATTCAAAGCCTGTGGCTTCATTTAGGAAGTCAATCCATCTCTTTTCCTGTTGCCTTGAGATCCATGATTCTCCCAGACCTTTTCACTGGAGCCATGTTGATCAGAAACAAAGCCTGTTGTTTACCTATTTAAACAAAGCAAAGAAAGGTGCAAATTACTGGAGCTATGAGGAGCTCACATTGTGACAACCATACATGCTTCAATACCCAGACAATTCCCTTTTCAGATAAAGATGTGGATTTTTTTAGCTTGACTCTTAGAGCCTGATCCCATCCACACCTGCCCCCTCCATTGTACCAGGTTCTCCTTTAAAAATGCATTTTAAGTTTTTAGTGTACACATCGGGCATGTGCAGACTACTGTGCCAGGAAAGCAAGTTTTTCTGCTTCTCTGGCAGAGGTCCAATTATACCATGGTCTGTTTATTTTCTTTGGAGTCAATTCCACATACTGTATCTGGAACATCCCTGGCTCTTTTTAAAAAATCTTGCTATCTAACAGAGCGCTATAACATGTAGTAGGACTGTTGTTTTTTTAAAGCATTGTTCCTCCACTTCCCACCCAATTGCTGGCCGAGGCACCTGTCCACCTCCCAGTCCCCAGACCCTGTGGCCTCCCACCCTCACCCCGTACCCCCTCTTTCCCTTTCCCGCCCATTCTCCCTGCCCTGCCACTGATCACTCCTTGCCCACTGCCTATCGCTAACCTTTTGCTGGGGGATGTCAGGGTCTCCTCCCAGGTGGGGGATTGCCTGTGGCATCTTCTTCCAAGCAACCACGGGGCTGACCATCACCTATTTGGTGTGGCCTGGAAAGCCACAAGAAGCTGTTGAGCCAAATCCCCCGAGTGAGATTTCGGGAAAGGGGTCCTCCTCCCAGCTGAAGGATTCAGCTTCCCAGCTTCCCAGGAAGCACTGAACAAAAACCATAGGATTATCCTGTGGTTTGGAATCGCTCTCATTTGCGTTGCTGAAGCCAGTAATGCAAATGATCTATGCAACTTAGCCCTTGTTCTTGAAGGATGTAAACAGATAAGAAACACTGAGGAGCAGGGAATAGGTTCAGACAACAGACTCTCCAGGCCTTCTTTTCTGGATGACTCTTTATCTGAGATGAACAGGAAGTGATGAAATGTGAATAGGAGCTTCGTGGTTAATCTTGGCAAGAAAAGATGAGGAAGAAAGCAATTGGAAATGTCTACAATGGAATCAAGGGCTTCACACTTAAGTAGTGCTTGTAAGACAAATCTGGGGCTTTTTGGTGACCAAATCAAGGCTTCTCTTACGGCTGCATTTACCAGTTTCACGGTAGAGGTAATGCTGCAAGAGATCACCAAGATCCATGCACATCTGTCTGCCATTTAATTGCCACACCTGTAGGACACAAGGGTCTGAAATGTAGCTAGGTTGAAGGCAGTATTGGGACCCCATGGTTTCTGATCATGTTTATGTGTACACCCTTCTCACTTTATTTAAGAACATGTTATACCGCTTTTCATTTTAAAAGGTAATTTATAACATAAGCAGATATTAACAACACCAGTTGCTAATTTGTTTAAAGTCTAGTACATCTCAGTCACTTAACTGAATGGAAGCAAGGGGGTTCATTTGTTTTCCTCTTTTAAAAAACATTGGCATGCTTGTTGTTATATCTTTTCATACAAAGATTGTTTTCCCTGTGAATATTGATACACAAGGTGTTAATACACCATCTGAAAAGACTGAGGTGGATATCTAGGTAAGACAAATTGCCTTGTTGATAGAACAAGGAGTGTGTATTGTATATTTCTCATACACAAAAGTAAATGTGAATAGTTATCAGTTTCCATAGTTATCAGAACAGTGAAATTCAGCTCATACAACATCCCAAACACTCCAGTTATTAGAAAAGTCCGCAAAATGTACAAAAACAAAGGCAAAATATTAAGCTTACCTCAGAGAGAAGCACACACTAGCACAGGGGAAATCAAGTTGTACCTTGCAGGAAGCTATAGATATTGGAAGCTGCCACTGTCCATTGTACTCGGAGGATCTTAAAAAGCAGACAAGAGGGCGCAGCCATGCTCTCAGAATGCAGCCTGAAATTACTGGTATGAAATAAGAATGTCAAAATATTCTAAACATGGAGCCTTTTATTGACATTCTAGATAATGTTACTGTACCAAATTGTGTCTCTGATATGTCAAGGTACAATCTGGCCAAGGAAGCATTGCCAGGGCAAAATGCTTATGCAAATTTAAATAAAAAATTCCTCTGATTTATAAATGGATTAAATTGTAAGTAAGGACAATGTCACATCTATCAAATTTTCAAAACAACCCCACATTTTTCGTTCTTCCCCCCACCCCACCCCTTTTTAGAAGGACAGTAGTTACCACAACAGCAGACACCACAAATGTTTCTTTGATAGTTTAAATTTCTTTTTAAGTGTGGTTCCTAAGAAATATTGCCTGTTGGCAGAGTTTTTGGAAGGCATTTATTTCATAACTTCTTACAGAATTCACTGTAGTTCTGAGTTGTTTTTGTTAGGTGGGAACCAACACTTGAAAGTCATATACAGTAGCCTGCATAGTTTTGTACTTGGAAAGAAAGAAAAAGAACAATTATTTTGGTTCTTTCATGCTCAAACAGTTGAACCCAGTACAGGGAGAAACCATTCAGTCAGAAGGAATTTCTTTTAAAAAGCTGCAGTTAAATTTGCAGTATATCAGGACAAAAGAAAAGACAAATTTAAAAAAGACAATAGCATTGTGGCACCTGAAAGATGAACTATTATAATAGAAGCTTTTGTGGACCTTCTTAGCCAACACCTTCCTACATATAAGGTGGAAAATAGAGATCAATGCTGCAAAATATTCATACTGAACTCTTAAGAGTCAGTGGTATGTGGCTCCATTTCACATGCACCATAATTTGTTGCTTCTTTTTAGCATTCAGATTAGAGATGGGCACAAACAAACTTTTAGTTCATTTCATTACCTAATGAAATGAATAACGAATCCCAGAGTAAATTTAGAATGAACCAAACCGAACTGAAAAAAATTGGTTCGGTTCGGTTCATTAAGGGGTGGGTGGAGATGTCTCCTACCTGGTGCTGGTCTTCCTGGTCCGGTCTTCCTGGCTTCAGGGATGACGACCAGGAACAAAACAAAACAAAACAAAACAAAAGCCGAAGGCCCATGCTCCAGCCGTAGATCGGGCCACATGGTCAGCAGTAAAATAATAATAATAATAATAATAATAATAATAATAATAATAATAATAATAATAATAATAATAATAATAATAATAATAATAATAAAGTTTTTTAAAAAGGAGCGCCAACCTGATCCCTGGTCCCACCACCGCCTACGGAGCCCTGGCTGTGGCTGGAGCCGGACAGCAGTAGACAGCCCCACCACCGCATCTGGAGCTCCAGCCGCAGCCAGGGCTCCGTAGGCGGTGGTGGGACTGTCTACTGCAGCCCAGCCCAGCTGTGGCCAGGGCTCTGTCGGCACCAGTAGACAGCCCCACCACCACCTCTGGAGCTCCGCCACCCCATTCACTAACTTTAAGAAGTCAGCCTAAAATGTTGCTTTTTAGGAAGGCCTTGATGTTGCCCTGCTTGTATAAGGATATGATACTTGGGTGCCATCGTTTTTCATGTTTTGATTGTTTCAACTTGTTCCCTGTTGAGTTTTATGTTTATTGGCATCTTTATGTTTACTTTGTTATGTTGTGAGCCACCCAGAATAGTGCACTACATTAATGGGGCAGTATGTAAATCAAATAAATTATATCAATCAATCAATCACAGCCTAAGTTTTGAATATTTTTGCCTCCAGAGATTGTTCAGGCTTGATTTGATCTGGGACCCACTTGTTTGTCTTCCTGGGTGTCCAGAGTATCCATAAAACTCTCCTCCAGCACCATATTTCAAACAAATATTCTTTTTTCACGGTCAGCTTTCTTAACGATCCAGCTTTCACACCCATACATGGTGATCACAACTATGAGTGTGTGGAATGGCTGTCTAGATGTTGGCATCATCTCCCATCAGCTTACAAAGTAGGAAAGCTAATAGAAGATGACACAAGCATCTAGAGAACCATTCCTGAATTGTGCTACAGACAGTACACAGAAACCGTGGGAGGGATGAAGTCATCATTTTAGCCTTCTGCTTTTGCATTTTCCCACACTAGACTCTCTCTGTCTACTACACTAACTTTTAACCTGAAGCAGGATTTTACAGCAGGATAATATAAAGTGTTAGATTCAGCAGTTCTGCAACATTGTTATAAGGAAACTCCTTTAGATAATTGTGTATGCTCTTGTGATATCCATGAAATTGAAACATTCTCTTATGTAGTTATCTTTCCTAATTGTACGATGACTGACCTGAATAAGCCAGAACAGACAACATGGAGAGCTTCACAATTAGAAGCACAATTAGAAGTAATAGATATGTGAATATCTTCTAATATTTTTCGTAGCTTTCCAAGTTGCACCTTCATTTGTTTTTGTTCAGTGGTTGGACATAGGGAAGAAACAATGGAATCTGTTTGCACATGCTTCAAACAAAGCAGCTTTGAAGATGTGTCTCTGTATCTACAGTATAATGTATTAATAATAGTAGTTGTGTACAATAACCCCCCGCCGATCGCGGGGGGTTAGGGACCCACCCCACCCGCGATGCATGAAAATCTGCGATATGTGGAAGCGGGTGGGGTGGGGGCAGGGGCGGGGGCGATTGCGGGGAGCACCACAGCGGCAGGGGAATCTTACCTCCCGCTGCTGCCGCCACCCACCCGCGTGGCCCCAAAGCTTCTCCTGGGTATGTGGGAGGGCCGTGCGGAGCAACCGGATCGCTCCCCGCCACCCCCACGTGGCTCCGAGGCCTCCCAGAAGGGGCGGAGGGGCTGCAGAGAGCGACCGGATTGCTCCCCGCCACCCCCACATGGCTCCGCGGCCTCCCAGAAGGGCCGGGGCGCGCGGAGAGTGATTGAATCGCTCCCGGCGGCCCCCCAGCCCGGCTTGGAGGCCTCCCAGAAGGGGCGGGGGTGCGGAGAGCCATCAGATCGCTCCTGGTGCCCCCCGCCCAGCTTGGAGGCCTCCCAGAAGGGGCGGAGGAGCCACGGAGAGCGATCGGATCGCTCGCCGCTGCCACCCCCCACGCGGCTACGCGGCCTCCCAGAGGTTTCTCTGGGGTGCGTGGGAGGGCCACGTGGAGCTACCGGATTGCCCGCCGTCGCCCTCCCACGTACCCAGGAGAAGCTTTGGGGCCATGCGGGTGGCTGGAGGCTTCTCGGTGGTGGGGAGCGGCACGGAGCAACCCGCCCGCCTCCTGCCCCCCCATGGTTCCGGTACTGTGGTCCCGCGATGTAGTGGGACCGCAATACCAGAACTGCGAAATGGCGGGGGGTCACTGTACCATCAAGTTGATTCCAACTTATGTGACCCTTCTCGGGAGTTTCTTGGTATTCAGAAGTGATTTACCAGCTCCTTCTTCTGGAGATGCTTTTGGACCATGTAACTTGCCCAAGGTGACACAAGCTGGCTTTTCTCATGGGAGGCATACAAGGGAATCAAATGTCTTACCCTTGGTTTTTCAGCCACGTACTCCAACTCACTGAGCTATTCAGCTAGCATGTTACCTCCAAATTGTGATGCTGCCTGTCTCGCCTGTTTTGACCCTTGGGCAGACAGCCCTCTCATCTTTTAAAAGCTGTTGTCAGGTAGATAACCTCAGTAGCTACAGTAGTTTTCTTTAGGTTAGAAGTTTTTTGTCTGTCAAAAATAACTGTGGCAATGTTCTTATAGTGCACAATTAAAGTAAGAGAGCAAATGTTATCTAGACCATTATTCTGATCTGTAATCCATTGCTTTATTACACACCAGTAATATTTTGTATATAAACTCTATGGATTTTCGAATTTATTTCAGTTCATTCTCATTTATAATGTATTCTTTCGCATATATCCACCTGGTTTGTGGTCTATAGGTCATATAACTAAACTTGAGCTCTGCTTTTTAAACTTTCTTTCAGTGTACAGCAGAACAAGATGACAACTTTCAATGCAGGAAAACCATCCCCCAACAAAAATGGTAATGTTGTCTAGTTGTCTATCTATCTATCTATCTATCTATCTATCTATCTATCTATCTATCTATCTATCTATCTATCTATCTATCTATCTATCTATGTAGTTAGTTAGTTAGTTAGTTAGTTAGTTAGTTGGGTGAACATTAGGGAAGTAATTTTTTAATAAAAAAACAAAACAGAAAGTGAAACAGATTGACAAATGCTTTCTGGACATTTATAAAAAATGTGTAATCAAGATTTCACATTCAGCAACATACTGATTAACCTTGTTGGCTTATTGATTAAGCTGCTGAAGCCCATTGTGGAGACAGATGGACAGCAATGCTGTTTAACTAGCAGCCTAATCTTCATGCCCATTCGGAACAGTTGGCCAGTGTCTTTGGTTGCTTTCTTTGGTACAGGGGGATCACCATATGATCTGGAAACATGCTTACTGGGAGGATATAGCACAATGAACACGCATCTGATGATATTGTTGGTATCTCTCATTCATCATCTAGAATACACAAATGCCCCTCCCTCTACCCCCAAAGAGGGAGGAAAAGTCTAATCTTACACTGAATCTTTTGGCAACAGCAAAATAGATTGCTGCAAAATGTTGCATTTCATGTAAAATGGAAAAAGGGAGAAGCTTTTGGAGAAGCTTCAAACATGATAGCTTACATAGCTGAAGAGACACATTGGGTTGTAACTAGAGATGGGCACGACTAGGGAAAATGACGTTTTCGAGTTGTCGTGTGTCGGAGGCAGTCCGTTTCGGCTCGTTTCCGTTTTTCATGAAATTTCACAAAAATTAGTCGGTTAGTTTTTTCATTTTTCGTTGTCGTTAGTACTGGTTTGGGGGGGGGTAGCGGGCTCCTGGAGGGAGCTGCAGGAGTCAGCCAGAACCACAAGTGACAGACTGGCAGACTCTTTGCACCCGCTGTGTCTCACGTACTTGCATGTAGTGCAATGCAAGTAGATCTGGCTTAGGGTTAAGACGGGTTAGCGCAAGGGCTAGGGTTAGGCTAGTTACGGGTGAGGTTAGGGTGAGTATTGGGGTGCACCTCTGGGTGCCTCTCTGACCCACTTAGAAGGACAGTGTACTGGCGTATGGGTTAGGCTTAGGGTTCGGGTTCGGGTTTGGGCTACGATTAGTGGGCTGTTTATGCCTGATTGGCACATCCCAGAAGTCTCTGTGGTCAACCTGGCCAAGTGGCCATGCGATTGGTGGAAAATTTGCATGGTCCACTCCCATGGGCGAGCCCATCATTGCAAATGTGCAGGTATAAAAAAATAAAATAAAATAAAATAAAATAAAATCAACAGAGACTTTTTTTTGCAAGAAAAACCCACTGCTGCTACTGTAAAAATTCAAGCATTTAAAATAGCTAATTTTCGCATGTTTCTGTGGTGCTTTGGTGGGGTTTTGGGCAATGATTTCAAAAAAAATATTGCGGTCGCCATTTTGGATCCCCCGCACTGCATGGCAAATGGATGCGCCCTCCCAGCCTGGTACCAGCAGCGCAGCAGTAGCAATAGCCAAGGAGAGGGGGGCGGGGAACTCCCCCCCAAATAAAACACCCTTCTGGCCTGGTAGGTGCCCTCAGACAGTTTTCGCCTACTTTTAGGGCCAGGAATCGGGGTTTTTTTTAACTTTTAAAAACTTTTTTTCTGTGCCGCTTGGCATTGCGCGATCGCTGCGATGCAATTAACGAGCATGACAAATCAGACCAAATTGCTCGTTCGTCGGTTCGAGCTCGAATTCTGGCAGAGTAATTCCCGTTACCGTTTCTGTAGAGTAACGGATACGAGTAACGGAAACGGAAACGGGAATACCGCTAAGTCGTGCCCATCTCTAGTTGTAACATTGGGCACGTCTATGTGGAAGTATTTATTTATTTATTTATTTATTCATTTATTTATTTATTTATTGGGCTTATATACCACCCGTCTTCCCGGGGGAACTCCGGGCAGTTTACAACAAGACAATATATAACAGGCAATTGAATAAACAATTAAGCAAATAACAAAAACAAACTAAACAATTAAAAATAGCAGTTAAAAATAGCAGATGGCGGGAAGGGGAAAATAATAATAATAATAATTATAATAAAATAATTTAATAATTTAGTCACCGAATGCCTCCCAGAAAAGGAGAGTTTTTAAGGCCTTCCGGAAGCTGGCAGGGACTCTGCTAGGCGCACGTCAGTGGGGAGATGGCTCCACATAGTGGGGCCAGCCACAGAGAAGGCTCGGATACGGGTGGAAGTTCTCCGAGCCTCCCTGGGCGTGGCCACCCGCAGCATGTGCGCCCGCGACAACCTAGTCGGTCGGGCCAATGTTGACCGCTGGTCGATCCGCTCTGCCAGGTAGTCAGGTCCTAGGCCATGGAGGGGGTTATAAATTAATGCCAAGACCTTGAACCTGATTCGGGACGCAACGGGCAGCCAATGCAGTGAGCCAGAACTGGAGTGATGTGGTTGAATCGACGCACACCCGCCACCAGTCTGGCCGCCTCATTTTGAACCCACTGCAGTCGCCGAAGGAGGGTCAAGGGCAACCCCATGTAGAGCGTGTTGCAATAGTCCAGTCTCGAGATCACCAGCGCTTGCACCACAGTCCTGAGGGAGTCCGCATCTAGGTAGGGACGAATTTGGGCTATTCGATGAAGATGAAAAAAAAAGGCAGTCCTGAACACAGTGTCCACCTGGGCTTCCATGGTGAGTGCCGGGTCCAGGACTACACCCAGATTCCGGACAGTGTCCGAAGGCCGGAGGGAGACGCCCTCCAAGGTGGGGAAAGGGCCTCCATAACCAGATGCAGAAGTCCCAAAGAACATAACCTCGATCTTGTCAGGGTTGAGTTTGTGTTGGCCCTGGTCCATTCCATGACTGCGTCCAGGCACTGATCGAGGGTCTGGACAGCCTCATCTGCAGCGGTGGAAAAGGAGAGATAGAGCTGCATGTCATCAGTGTACTGATGACAGAAGACTCCAAATCTCCTTATGACCTCTGCCAGCGGCCTTACATAGATCTTGAACAGCATGGGAGAGAGGGACGAACCCTGTGGAAACCCCATAAGGGAGTATCCAAGGAGCAGACAACCCCCCAAATGCTGTATCCGCTGGGGACGGCCCCTGAGGAAGGACCGGAGCCAACTGTGAACAGTGCCCCCGATCCCAATCTCGGAGAGCCGACCAGCAGGATACCGTGGTTGACGGTATCAAAGGCCACTGACAAATCCAGAAGGACCAACAGGGTAGAGCAACCCCTGTCGGCCCCCTAGAGGAGGTCATCTTGCAGAGCGACCAAGACTGTCACAGTCCCCCGACCCGGCCTGAACCCAGACTGGAATGGGTCAAGGACACATTCTTCCTCCAAGAATGACTGAAGCCGGACCGCGGCCACCCTCTCAATTACCTTGCCCATAAAGGGAACATTAGCAATCGGGCGGTAGTTGGTCAGACCTCCCGATGCTAAGCCAGTTTTTTTCAGAATGGGCTTTACCACAGTCTCCTTCAGGCAAGAGGGGAAAATCCCTTCCCTGAAGGAGGCTGTGGCGATGATAGAAGCCCATTCGGGCATGCTCCCACCAACGGCTTTCATAAGCCATGATGGGCAAGGGTCAGAAGGGGTGGACGCGGGCCGGCAGTGGGCGATAGCCCTGGAGGCCTCAAGCGAGGAAACCCCAATTTCAATGGGGCTTACACCTGAGGGAGAAATATATCAGATTGTGCTGTTGGTGAAAGAAGGCATCTGAAAAAAAAGATGCTCCTTGAAAATTGTTTATTTTTTTTTAAAAAGATGCACATGTCTATGTGGAAGTAAGCCCCACCCAATTTCAATGGGGGTTACATCTGAGGGAGAAATATATCAGATTGTGCTGTTGGTGAAAGAAGGCATCTGAAAAAAAAGATGCTCCTTGAAAAGTGTTTATTTTTTAAAAAAGATGCACATGTCTATGTGGAAGTAAGCCCCACCCAATTTCAATGGGGCTTACACCTGAGGGAGAAATATATCAGATTGTGCTGTTGGTGAAAGAAGGCATCTGAAAAAAAAGATGCTCCTTAAAAATTGTTTATTTTTAAAAAAGATGCACATGTCTATGTGGAAGTAAGCCCCACCCAATTTCAATGGGGGTTACATCTGAGGGAGAAATATATCAGATTGTGCTGTTGGTGAAAGAAGGCATCTGAAAAAAAAGATGCTCCTTGAAAATTGTTTATTTTTTAAAAAAGATGCACATGTCTATGTGGAAGTAAGCCCCACCCAATTTCAATGGGGCTTACACCTGAGGGAGAAATATATCAGATTGTGCTGTTGGTGAAAGAAGGCATCTGAAAAAAAAGATGCTCCTTGAAAATTGTATATTTTTTAAAATGATGCACTGCATTGATAGTATGGCGGCCACTGTTGAATTTTGTCAGCAGTGTTTATGTTTCCCAGTAAATTCTGGGTGGCCCAACCTTCTTGATCCTCAATCATGGGTTGAGGTACTTGTTCCCACATTTAGCTAGCTAGGTAGGTGGTTTGATGTGCCTTGACACATTTGTGATTGCATAGTGAGTATGCATAACTGAATTCAGCATCACATGTTAGAGACAATCCACACAAAGTATTTTTTCAGGTATGATTTCTTATTCCGAAAGTCAGCTGTTTGCCTCTTCCTGAAGTCTGTGGTTTGGTTATTACTAAAAGGCAGGGGCCACAACTAGGTTGGGCAAGGGAGGCATGTGCCCCTGGTGCCATGCTGGAGGCAAGGGATGACCGAATAGTATTTGTGCTATTCCACACACACACATCCCTACCAGGGGTGCACCGAATCCATGTTTTCCCTGGGTGACACAGACCTGCTAAAAGGTGGTGGCAGCAAATCTATGTCAGTTAATGCTACTTCAGGCTCCAACACATTAAAAAAAGAAAGCAGTGTTCATCAGGAAGGAGGTGAAGCTAGACCCATTTCTACTGATGACTAGTTTTCTACTCATATGTATATACTGTATCCAGGCCCGGCGCGTCCATTAAGGTGAACTAGGCAGTTGCCTAGGGCGCCAAAATGGACAGGGGGCGCTGGCCAGTCTGCTGCCCTCCTGCCGCTGGCCACCGCTGCCCGTCCCCCCATCCATCACCCCCACCCTTGCCCCCCGCCGCCCGGCCCCCCTGCCTCCCCCGCCGCCGCCTGCCTGTTGCCCACCACTCACCTAGGGTGCAAAAAACCCTAGCGCCGGCCCTGACTGTATGTATGCAAAGATGGATGGATGGATGAATGAATGAATGAATAGATGGATGGATTTGGAGCAGGACCATTTAATCATAACAGTCCTGTCTGGCAGTTTCACATTTAGAGCCCAGACACAGGCGTGCACCTCCAATGTGACCCTTGTCTACATCTGCATACTCTAAACCAGGGGTCCTCAAAGTTTTCAAACAGCGGGCCGGTCCACCACCACCCAGACACCACTGGGGGCCGGATCACAGTCCAAAAGCAGCTGCAGAGGTTGGCTTGCTCACAAAACAGGGGGGGTGGGGGTGGGGGGTCCCAGGGGCCGGATTCAGGTCCCAGGGCCTTAGGTTGAGGACCCCTGCTCTAAACCAAGGCTGAGGAATGCATGGCCTCCACACACATAGCTGGCCTGCCACTCCTAACAATAACAACCTGTACCACAGGCTATCTTGCTGAGGACAGGTGAGAGCTGCCGTCCAACAACATTCCCCAGCCTGGCTTCCAGAGATGAACTGGTATCTTGGAGCACAAGATTGCACAGACAACAGTCTCAGGGGCTGCATATGTGTACAGTCAAAATTTTCCTGGAGGCAAGCCTCAGTGAACTTAGCAGGACTTACGACAGGGCTGCTCTACAAGTGAAAGACCTCCTAGCAAAATATAGCAGATAATTGTACGTCAAGCAGGAAATTGTTCACCTCCTCAACTTCAGTGCTGAGGTTTACATGGGGAGGGGAACTTGTCTCTTTCCCATGTTCACACCTGTCTTAGCTGCATGTGAACACATGCCTGGTCCAAAAACAATTCTACAGGCTAAACTGGAGCACAAAATTACTACTTTAGATCAAGCCTTTATTACAAGCAGTAGCAGAAAACAAGGGAATGTACAGTAAAGGGTGCCAACACCCCTTAGAAGGTTGGGTCTCAGAGATCCCACATGGCAAGGGGTTTGTGAGAGCAGAAGTCCTACACATTTGGAGGGGCCTTAATGAGGGGGGATTTACTTCTACTGCCAGTAAGGTGTGACCTGTGCTGAACTTGAAATCTTATGATTCCTTTATAACTTCCCATTGCAATGCATATTGCACTGTTTGTTTTAAAATTAGCACTGGATGCCAGTTTGTGCTTACCTATATAACTCTTGAGTCTGCACTAAAGGCCAGGTTCAATATCTAGTGGGTGTGCTACTATTCATTTTTGACTTGAGTCCCCAAATTTCAGTGTCTGAATTAGCTGTCTTCCCTTAACATACACAACTGTAGCTCAGTACCCCATGCCTTGTCCTGAAGTCAGCTAGGCTGAGGAAACTCTGCATCCAATCAGAATCATCTCAGGGAGGTAGCAGGCTCTTGACTTAGTAGACATCAGCACGGGCATAATATTGGGTGCAAGGTCTTAGCAGCCTCCAGATGTACCACTGCAGAGAGTTTTGGCAGGTGCACTAGGAAACAGTCAGTAATCAAGGTGTGCCTCAGAAAAGAATCTCAGGCAGGCGGCCTTTTAGTTCTGAGCCAGTAAAGACAGCCAAGCCAGTTCTGATTTCATAGAAAAGTTATTAGAAAAGCAATGTCAGTTAACAGCAGGGGAATGCTTTATTTTAGTTCTATCTTTTCATTTCCTAATGCCCAGGAAAAGAAAAGCAGACTTCCTAATTCCTCATTAATGTATTCCAGCACTTGCAATAATTATAACTCTGTGCAATATGCAGATGAGCATGGCCTGCTGGGTTTGAACACTGGGTTCAATGCACTTGCTACTCACACCACTTGATGGTGTGTGCTCTTTTTCCTACACCAGGGGTTCCCAACCTTGGGTAATCCAATTATTCTTGTACTGCAAATCCCAGGAACTCCAGCTAGCATGTCTAATAGAGAAGGCTTTGGGGAGTTGCAGTCCAAATACTCCTGGGTTTCCCATGGTTGGAAACAATTGCTTTACAGCTTTACATCTATGTTCTGAACAATCTGAGATAGTTCAGCTTTAAATAAGCAGAGGCAAGGCATAAGCGTGGTTTTTAAGACACATGTTTCAACAAGGTCAAAAGTATGACACTCAAGCAAAACCTCAGAGCACTGCAGAAGTTTAAAACACTCTTTGGGAGTTTGAGTTCATGGTGATTTATCACATCTAACATTTATCCCTGAAAGGATTCAATACCAGTGTAAACCAAATAATCAAGATAATTGTATCAAAGTTCACTGGGGTAACAAGGTATTTTATAGGTCATTTACATGCTCCCACCTACTTCACCAACAATGTCAATGTGCAGTAATTAATCAATCTGTTCTTCTGCCTGACTCGCCAAAAATGTAGCTTCTATGCCTGTTCCATCTTTCTTCAGAAGATGAAAATAAATCTCTCATGATGTTGTAAGCAATTAGCTTGTCTGATGCTACAAACTTTATCCACATAGCTAAAGATGCTTTGACGTTGTTGTTGAAAACATATAACAGGCAATTTCAGTTGACAGTAGTGTCTTGTTTCAACCAGGCCTTTTGGTGCTATATGCTGTATTAGCCAGTAGGTCATAGAACCCACCCAGCCCCACCACATGCTTATAAAGTCAAGGCAGTTGTGGTGATGGGTCAGATAAAGTGCAGTACTGGCCTGGGATCCACAAAAGCAATATTTTCATAGGTTCCTAATGTCACGTGTACACTGGACCTGAGCAAAAGAACTTTGACACATGAATGGAAGAGGCATTGGAAGAATTGTATCCCACTTAGATTATCTGCACTAGGTCTGATTCACATGTGCATGTTGACTACTTGGAGTGAAGTTGACTGTGTGACTCCAAGTGAAGTTGACTGTGTGAATCCAAGAAAAATGTGAGGTAAATATTTTAACTATGATGTTTCAATCTGTGATGGAATGTTTGTACAGTACATGCACAACTGTTGCTTGATGTACCATTTATCAAGTGACATCTCTGCCTGTGTGATTTCAGCTAGCTCTCAACTGGCTGTTCCTTGAAGTGCCTGAAAATGCATCACTGAAATAAAAAAATGGGTCAAATTTGTGAATAGACAAGATGATACTAATCTTCAGTGATGTCAGGGTATTTATTCATTGGTTTATATTAAAACATTTGTATCCTGATTTCTGGAATCAGCTGAGGATCTAAAGATGTTTGCAATAATAATCAATAAAACTGTATACCTGTATTAAAGCAAAAATAAAGAGAAGGGGTTGAATAGTGCAAGTAACATCAGAGGATCCAGATTCAAAATAGCATAGGCTAGAAGCCTCCTAGTGCAAGAAGGTGATAATTATGAGTGTAAAAAATATCAGGGAGGGAGACTGCTGGGGGCAGCCCCATAGCATCTGTGAAACAATGGGGATAGCTTAGTCAGGTGATCATGCCAATTAGCCTTCAAAAAGAGGAACAAATTGTGTCACATTCCTTCATATTTTTGTCTGTACTTCTATAGAGATCAAGAATGCTTCCCTTGCAATGAAGAGCAGACAACAAGTTCTCAATGAGGTCAACAAGCGGAGGACCCTGTTGCAAGATAACAGCTGGATAAAGAAACGACCTGAAGAGGAAAAGTAAGGAAAGATCCCATCCTGGCTTTTGGCAACATAGGAGTCAAAATGAGAGACCAGGTCTCAGAATGTAGAAAGGTGTAAATAATCATTATTCTGGTTACTACTGATCTGTAGTCAGAACTGGTATAGAGTGGATGAGCTCATGAAGTTTTGACTCTAAAATCTTGTTCCTGATGAAGGCCATGAACCCAAATCATTGAGCATTTTAAAATCAGAATAAATATTGTTTACATCTTTCTACATCCCGAGACCAGGTCTCTCATTTTGACTTCTGCTAGCATTGGATATACCAGTTATTTTAGTTTCTGCTTTGGGCAATATAGGCCATACAGTTCTAAATCTTCCTAGAATTACTATATAAATCCATGATGCCCACCCCACCTCCCCCATTGCTCTCCTACAAATGCAGATTTAATCAGATGAGGCTCCTTGCTAATCCCAGTGGTACTGAAAGGCCAGGAGTGGTGGCCTCTCAGGAGGCTTGCCCACTGCTCTATTTGGCCACTCCAGGCAAGCAGTAAAACAGACATTTATTGAATTACTTGAGGACCATTATCAAATGGAAAAGCTAGGTTGTGTCCAGTGGAGCCTCTTGGCCATGATGTTACTGAGGTGGTGAATCCACTCCAGGTTTTAATCCAGATTTGATTGGAGCTTCAGAAGTGCTGAACCCCATCCCACAAACAGCTCTAGTACATTGAATAGCTCCTTTACTGTTTAAACAAAAACATGGAGTGGATTCACAGCCATGCAGCTATCTGAATCACTAGCCTCCACTGATTTTTATCAATGTTTTATTAAAGATGGACAATATCTCTTTTTTAAAAATTGGGGGAAATGTTCCCAAACATATTGATAACAAGCAACATAAAGTGGTGGTTCCTAATGTGTAGGCTTTTGTTATTGTTCTCCTGTCCCATTCAAGAAGGTAAGTGTTCAAGGAAGACTTTGGTAACCATGCCTTCAAGGCATTCCCTCCCCATAAATGCATATGGTGTGGGGAGAAAGAGGGGTCCTTATGGGGTCACCAGAGGGCCAGAGTTGTCAGGTAAGCTGGGATTTACTCACAAATTCTTTTAAAAAGTGTAAAACTGTAGGACGATTCTTACTAGACAAGGTAGGAACAAGGCCTGAGCCAGTCTAGCATCCTGCTTTCATTGGTGGTCAACCTCATGCAATGACAAAACTTACAAGCAGAGCATGAAAATAATGTTATTCCACCACACAGTTACTTTATTGACATGACCCTTGCTAGGTGGAGAATTATGAGGGGTTGGGTGTTTTTTTTTTTTTTTTTGTTCCCAAAAAGTGACATTTCAAAGCTCTTGGTCCATTCAGAAATCTGAACTAATAATAGCGTATTTGGCTCAGAAAAAATGCAGCTTTTTCTATTTACTAGCACAGATTTCTCTGGTATTTTAACTCTTGACCCAAAGCAAGTTATGTTCTCATTAAGTGACACACCATGGTGTTAGTTCCTGTAGCAGTTGCAACCACTCCAGCCATCCAGTTCACAGAGAAAAGGAGTGGGAGGAGAGAGGACACCACAGGCTGTGGGTGTGGCTGTGTGGGTTTTGTGTGAAATCTTGACAAACCTTTTCCCGGGGCTGGCAGTAGAGATCAAAGGAAAACATCAAAGTCCCACAGAACATCTTTGTTTACCCTGCTTTAGAGATAGTTTGCTATGTGTTGCTATTTGCAAGGTGTGGGAACTTCACAGGATTTTATTCCAGATTGCGGGGTCATAATAGGTAAGCATGTGAACGGAGATACACAATGCATCCATTCGGTCTCCTTCACCAACAAGGCATTTGTTATATCCAATCTGTAACATTCAACCATGAGCTGAACTTGGTTGTTTCTAGACTCTGCTCTAGCCTTTATGGGGTTCTAGTAGCCCATTTCCATTGGTGGTCAACCAGCTGCTATGACAAAACCTGCAAGCAGGCAAAAAGCTCCATAGAGGCAGAAAAGCATTGATCAACCAGAAGACGGGCGGTATATAAGCACCAAAATAAATAAAATAAATAAATAAACTTTCTCTCCATTCCATGCAATGTGCACTCATAAGGGAGTGTTAAGCCTAGGGCATATATATTGTTCTCACAGTGCAATGCCCCTAAGCAGTTTTTGTAGTATGTGAACAGAGAATATAAATATCAAACAGTATGAGGATGGTATAAAATCTTTTGTTTATTTCAGTGCCGATGAAAACTACGGCAGAGTGGTCCTTAATCAGTACAAATCACAAGATGGCCTACACAGGTAGGAGCACATGTTAACCTGGGTAGCTCCCCTGTCCTCAGTTCTTTTAAACTGTGATAAGAGATCTATGCAATAGCTATTAATATACAGTAGGAGCCAGTTTTATTGGCTGAGCCAATTGACTCAAATACCAGTATTTGATTGTAATGCTGCATTTCTCCTGCAAACAAAGTCACTGAAATCTTGTATACACAATAATGGTATGACACCACATTTCAGGTTTTACATGGGTCTTGGTCTAACCACTGCTTCTCAGAAAAAAAATGAAATACTGATCTGCAACATAAAATATGTTCAGTCAATTTAGTAGCCAAAATCAGGGTGGGTTTTATTTGTTTGTTTTGCTTTGTTAAGAAGATGGTGAATATGGGAAACAAGCGCTATTCTGAAATCTTTTGCTCGCTCATTAAATGGGATTTGCAAGTCCAAATATACTTGCCTATTAAAGTGGTATTATCTTAGCTTTATGCATTGCTTTCATATGGATTATAAAAATTAAAAATGAGTTATTATATTTGTTTCAGGAATGAAAACATTAAATGAGTGACTGTGGTGATGAATTAAAAGCATATTAAATTGGATTAAATGGAGAAGATAGCTGTGAAAGTATATTTACTACTTAGGATATTGCTTTGCATGGATTAGAACCAGAATTCTATCAGAGGAGACCTCCTAAAAACAACGAAGCCCTGTTGAGTTATGACTTACATATATCTAAAGCACCATTATTTTTGTTTCTTCTCAGTATAGCTCAGCCCTGTTCCAACCTGTTAGAAATTTGTTGGGCAGATGAAGATGTTATAAATAAATATTGTGTATTTTCAATTGATCTCTTGTGCTGAGTATTTTAGCACATTCCTCAGTGTTCAAGATCAATTGTAATCTGGCTAGCATATAAACTGTAAAATCTGATTTGAGCATCTGGAAGTCTTCTTTAAAACTGTTACATTCCCTTATTTGCTATAATTAATTAATCTTTCCCAATTACAGGGACACAAATGAAGAGGGTGATCAGAAAGCTTTGCTTAGTCGTTACAGATCTGATACTACTTTAGACAGGTAAAGTTTTTGTATGGATTGTTTTTATAAATATGCATTATATAATTTTTGCATTCAGTCAGACCCCTTTCTGTCATCCAACAGCAGTGATATTACCAGATTCACAATTAATGATTTGTCTCATTTTCACTTGCTGCTTTTGGAGGGTTTCTCGGGTTTTGACCCTTTTCCATGATTATAATCAGTTTTCTGAAATTCAGAACTGATCTGCTACTAAAGCATTATAAACAATTAATAATATATTTGTCAATTATAGTAATATTATAGGTAATTAGTGAAATAATTAAAAATCAATGTAATAATTTTTATTAAAGTGATTAACATTAATAGAATGATTTCAAAATCAATATTTTCTATCAGCTGCAACTAAAAATATCTTAAGCTTTGACACCTACAGGTAATTCCTTGGCATGTCTACTTAGAGTTATCAGTACAATATGCAGTGCAGTAGGATTGCATTAGCTACCTCATATTCTTTGTTCAGCTGCCTAGATGCCCTAAGCCAGGGGTGCCCAAACTTTTTGTAAGGAGGGCCAGATTTGGTGGCTGAGAATGTGTCAGGGGCTGGTTGCTCCCTGACCCCGCCACCCCACTGCAAGCCCCACCCACTGACCCATAAGCCCCACCCACTGACCCCTTGCAACCCCACCTGCAGGAAGGAAGGAGGGGACCAAGGGAGGGAGGGAGGGAGGAAGGAAGGTGGGGACCAAAGGAAGCACAGGGAGCCGTGGCCACAGGTAGCCCCTTGGAAGAGGTGATCTGTGTGACCTTGCAACCCCCCCCAACCTCCCCAGAGATGGTGACGGCTTGCCCGCCAGCCCACCCCAAAGCTCCTTGGCGGTGGCAGAGGCCCGCTGGCCTGCCCACCCCCACAGATTCCCCTGAGGTGCCAGTGGCGGCAGACTGCCCGTCCTCCCAGCCGCCCAAGCTTCCCAGCGGTGCCGGTGGCGCGGCCCAGCCGATCACTGCCCCGCACGTGCGCCCAACCTCACAATGTTTCCGGCTATACCGGTGGCGGCAGTGCGACGCCCTGCGTGCACGTGCCTAGCTTCGCAAGGTTCCCGGTGATGCAGGTGGCGGCGGCCTGCATGCACGCCTAGCCTCACATGGTTGCCGGCGGTGCCGGTGGCAGCAGCCTGCGCGATGGCTGGCCAGCCGGCCCACCCAGCCCCACAAACTTCCCAGCGATGCTGGTGGTGGTGGCCCACCCCCTCGCCCACCCATCCAGCCCCACAAGCTTCTGCTCACCGCCCGGCCGGCCGAACCAGCCCCTCAAGCTTCCCGGCGGTGTCAGTGTTGGCAGAATATTTTTTTTAAAAAACATGGGGTGAAGGAGGGGGAGGGAGGGGCAGGCCAGCCAGCCGTGGGCCACTCAGAATGGCCTGACGGGCCAGATTTGGCCCCCGGGCTGGACTTTGGGCAGGCCTGCCCCTAAGCGCATCTGATCTCACCTGATTTGGGAAGCTAACCAGGGTCGGCCCTGGTTAGTGCTTGGATGGGAGACCACCAGGGAATACCAGGTGCTGTAGGAGCTTGGAGTAGGAACTGGTAAATCACTCCAGTATTCCTGCCAAGAAAACTCCATGGACATGGGGTGACGAAGGGTCAGTCACAACTGTAACAATGCAACATACAACACACATTCTTTGTTCAGCCTCTGAAAGCAAGAGTATATTTTATAGAACATGGTCTTTGTGGTTTTGTTTTGTTTTGTGGCAATGCTTTAATAAAAGCCAGGTTGGAAAGGATGTGCATTTTCTTTAATGCAAATCTAAGGGGTTAATTAAATTGATGTGAAGCACCGTGACTGTAGCTTCTTTGGTCTGATGGAATGGCCGGAAACCTCCCAACCATGTCCCTCAAGGCATAGTAAGGGAATGGCTATCTTCAGATCATCTTGCTCTTCAAAAGCCACTGTGTGGGTGGTGAGAGTGATGTATTCTATATGGAGTGGTAAGGGATTGCTTTAATTGCAGAGCCATCTTACGTCTTCATTAAAGGACCTGTCAAACTATTTGATGTTTTCTGTTGCTATGCAGGACACATTAAAAAAAGAAAGAAAGAAACTCATATTAATAATCCTGGGATGTTTAATAATTCATTGCTTTTTAAAAAGGTAATTAAAATAGCTCTTTCGGCCAGGTTTAAAAAGTGTGGGTTTTTTTCTCAAAACAAATAAGCAATAACATTATATTGAGTCAGCCAGAATTCTGTTCAGTTCTCATTATGGCTGTAAAATTGCGTGTGACAGCTTCTCCAAGCTTTTCCGGCTTTTCTAGGAAATAATAGACACTGATGCTTTAATTCAGGCTATTTTTAAAAACACACACAAACTAATTTTCAACTGTTGCTTAAAAATTCACTTTACTCTTTACAATTTTAAAGGATTCCCAGTAGGATGGATGCTGACAAAGGAAATAAACTCCACACCCTAGATAGCCACTCAAGTAAAAGGTGCGTGTGTGTGCAAGAAGTCTGAAAGAAGAGTAATTGGTTATTAAATAACTAAGGCTGCTATCTCACCAGGGGGAAGATCCGGATTTTGTGAAATGCCAGCTTTTCTTCTTTCTTGGTCATGTGATTGAAAATGTGGGTTCTTCTTTGTGGTCTTCTGTGATTGCACACAATGGATTAATGCAGTGTTTTTCAACCACTGTTCCGCGGCACACTAGTGTGCCGCGAGATGTTGCCTGGTGTGCCGTTGGAAAAGCTGAAGAATATCAGCTTTGTGTTCAGCCAAACAGGCCCAGGTTGCGCACTGAATAAAGTATTTTATAATTTTTCATATTTCTGTTTACTTACTATTTCATAATTATAAAATACTTTCTTTGTGTTTATTTGATTCCTATTCAAGAGAATTACTTTATATATAGTCAATATAGGCACAGAGTTAATTTTTTTAACATTTTCTAATGGTGGTGTGCCTCGTGATTTTTTTCATGAAACAAGTGTGCCTTTGCCCAAAAAAGGTTGAAAAACACTGGATTAATGTGTGCACACACAGCAGACCTCGGAATCTTCTAGAAAGCTGTAATGATTGGAGAACCTCCCAACTTATATAGGCCGGCTCCGCCCTCCTCCACCTCAGTTCCTTCTTTTCCACCGCACTAGCAGCACCTCATGTCTTCTCCGTGAGTTATTCTACAAAAAAAAACCTCCTTACAGACTTTATTTTCTTTATTATCCCCAGTATTTTCTGTTCGGAAAGAACTTCCCACCTCCATTCTTGTTTTTCCCCCCCTTTCCCCTTGGGGGAAGGAGACTTTTTCCCGCCCAATTTTTGTGGCCTTTGCTGCGCCATTTAGAACTGCCTTTCTTGCCAAAACAAGATTGCCATCTCCGACGGACATTCACTCTGTTTATTTTGTTTGGGAGAAGGCCATTCGCACACCACGTGCACCCATTGCCGAAATTTTACAAGAGCCACGCTCCGTTCCCGCCTCCAAAGGCTGCGCTACCACCTTTGGGAACAATCGCTACTCCCGAGCATGGCTTCTTCTTCGGCTGCCACTGATCTCCCCGCAATGCCCGTGGTGCCCAATCAACCCTCCACTTCCACCGGAGAGCAAGCGGCACCCAGGAAGAAATCTCGCCCTTCTACCAAGGGCAAGCCTTCAAAGGCGGTTAAACGGGTGCACAAGTCAGCTGTACGATCCAGCCCTAACCGCAGCAGCAGGAATCCACCCCAAGACCTCTAGAGACAGCTGAGGTCCAGCAGGGTAGAGCGGTATGCGCCATTACCTCCCCGGGAAGCCCGCCTAGCTCCCTTGGTTCGGCTGATAATTCCTCCGGACTGCTGCCGGTAACACAGGGTGTTCTCGCCACCCCGGGTGACGGCCAGAGCGCCTCCAGGAGCTCGTCTTTTCCAGCCTCACAAGTTAGGCGTGCGACTCCGCCAACAGTACAACTGAGGTGACGCCACTCATCTAGCCTGTCAACCTCGCCACTCCAAGGCAATCGCAGGAGGCGACGTGCGCCCTCGCGGCACTCTGACAAAGGCCAGTCGCACCGCCGCCGCTCTCGGCAACCGACCTTGTCCCCGCGACGTCGCTCACACTCGCGCTCTACTGCTAAGAGACGCCGACGCCGTCCTTCCGTCTCCTCAGGGAGGTCGTCCGTGCCTTCGCGCGTTCACTGTTATGACACCCGCTCTCCACTGTGCCAATCATGTCGCAGCCGCTACCGCTCTACCTCGTCCTCTACGGACTCTGACCTCCACCGCCACAAAAAGCGCCACAGGCATTGCGATGAGTTTCTCTCCTCCTATTTGGACGACCCTCACCATGGCAGACCTTACCATTATGATCACCCACCCTTCGTCTATCTGCCTCCAGATTATATGGGTTTTCCACTTCACCATCAGTACAGACGACGTCGTCAGTCTCCTTCTACCACCTCTTCCCGCGGCTCTGCCCGGCGTGCCTCTCCACCCCGGCATTGCCCCAGGCTGGCAAGTGATGCAGCCCTCCCAGTTGATAGACGTCAAGTCTTTCCTGTTGTGGACAACCCTGTGCCTTCATCTACGCAGAGAGCTCCATTGGCTGGCGCTACCCAGTCCCTGCCTCATACCCAATCACATCGACTTGCACAGCAGTCCACCTCAACAACCACAGGAGATTTACTCCCGCAGAGACGCTCCACTCCATCAGAGTGCAGTTCAGCCTCTGCCTCACAGGACTCAGATCCGTCCTATTCCCCTTCCAGAGACACTTTTGATTCTGACTCCTGTATTCCCAGTCTTCTCGTTCTAGGGGCTCTCGTGTACACTCTCCGATGCCAAATTCTGATGTGGTCCATCTTCTTCAGAGGACTATAAATCTTACTCCCAGATGATCACCAAGATTGCTAAGGCTCTTAATCTATCTGTTGTTCAGCCTCAATTGGATGATGACAACCAGGTCTTTGACAACATTTCTCTGGACCAAGCCCCTCCTTGTAGACTGGCATTCATCAAACCCATGCTACGTTTGATTAAGGAGTCTTGGGAGAAACCTTCATCATCCTACCAGATGCCTCACAGGATTGAAAACCTGTACAGAACCCACGGCGACCACACTTCCTTTTTGCAGAAACACCCACTGTCGAACTCGTTCATAGTGAACTCTACACAGAACAGAGCTCGGTTTAGATCTTCCACTGCTCCCTCAAATAAGGAGGGTCAGAAATTAGACATGCTGGGTCACCGGTTGTACTCTCTGGCTTCCTTCGTCATCAGAGTGGCAAACTATTCTGCAGCCATGGGTGCCTATCTGCACAACATCTGCAACACGATGCAGCCCCTCTTACACCTGCTGTCTGAAGACCACCGTGTGAAGGCGTTGGGCTCTTGCCAAGACATCATGGCACTGGCCAAACATCAGAGGCTTGCTGCCAGGCACACCATTGACGCAGCTTCAAAACAACTAGCCACCGTGGTGGTCCTCAGTAGACACGCATGGCTTAGATCTACCACCATCCCAGATGACTCCAGGGCCTGCATAGAAGACTTACCATTCGACGAGAAAGGTCTCTTTAACATGCAAACAGACGATATTTTGGACAAACTGAATAAGCTGAGCAAAACATTGCGCTCTTACTCATACCAGAATAGCTATAGATCTTACCGCCGTCCTTGGAGGCGTCCTTCCTTCTATCAAAGATACCTACCTGACAGGCAACGCTTTCAGTCCAATGCCGGTTCTTCCAACAATAATGCTGCCGGGAGATCTCGCAACCGCCCTTCTCAACGTAGACCTGAGAAGAAGGGCAAACAGGGTTTTTGACTCCCTTCCAACCCTCACTTCCCATTTGACAGCCTCCGATCACATCACCCGCCTGGCCTCCCATCTTTCTGCTTGGACAGTTATTACCACAGACCAATGGGTATTGAACACCATTACCCACGGCTACTTCATAGAGTTCTGATCCTTACCTCCCTTGGGTCATGTCCGCGCCACTACGTCCTCTCGGATCCTTCACGAGGAGGTCCTTTCCTAGAAAAGGACGCGATAGAGATTGTAAACATCAGCCAGCTTCACCGCGGATACTACTCCCGATATTTTGCTGTCCCGAAGAAAGATGGAGGACTTCGCCCCATTCTAGATCTCAGAGGCTTAAACAAATTCCTCATACAAAAGCGTTTCCACATGGCATCCCTGGACTTTATCATACCTCTGCTCAGGCATCATCGACCTAAAGGTTTTCAACCAGCGGGCCGGTCCACCACCACCCAGGCAAGGATGCGGAGGCTGACTTGCTCACAAAACAGGTGGTAGGTGGTGGGTTGCAGTTGGTCCCAGGGGCCGGATTCAGGACCTTGGGGGGCCGCATCCGGCCCCGGGGCCTTAGGTTGAGGACCCCTGACCTAAAGGATGCCTACTTTCATATTACCATAGCCCCCTCCCACCGTTGCTACCTTCGTTTCCTGTTGAACAACACTGTTTATCAGTTCACGTCCCTGCCATTTGGCCTTGCCTCTCCCCCGAGAGTGTTTACCAAAACTATGGCTCCAGTTATTGCCTTCCTACGGCTGCAGGGCATTACTATTTTCCCATATTTAGACAACTGGCTGGTGGTCTTGCCATCCTACACCCAAGCGGTCAGGGATACTCAGTTCACCCTCGCCCTGTTGGCGAAATTGGGTCTCCAAATCAACCCACAAAAATCGTCTCTCAACCCATCTCAAACCATGCCGAACATCGGAGCCCTTCTAGATTCGGTCGTGGGCCGAGCTTTTCTCTCAACGGAAAGAATCGAAAAAATTGTGGCTGCTGTAATTCACGCACAAACCCACATGAGAGTTACCGCAAGATTTGTTCAACAGCTTCTAGGCCTCATGGCCTCTACAACTTCCACCGTTCTGCACGCCCGTCTCCACCTGAGGCCTCTACAATCATGGTTCCTGTCGGTCTTCGACCCCATCTCAGACGACCCAAGAACTATTCTTCACATCCCCCATCACATCCTCCAGCAGTTATCATGGTGGGTGACCCCTGCAAATTTATCGGGAGGCATCACTTTTACTCCACTCGCCCCCGAGGAACAGGTCACCACTGATGCCAGTCAAATCGGATGGGGCGCTCACTGCAACAATCTGACGGTCCACGGCCTTTGGTCTCCCACACAGACTATGCTGCACATCAACCAACTAGAGCTCTTGGCCGTTATCCTCGCCTTCAGAGCCTTTCTACCACTCATAGCCGGCAAAGCCATTCAGTTAGTCACAGACAATACAACTGTGATGTATTACATAAACAAGCAGGGAGGTACCCATTCCTTACCTCTCCTAAAACTCACTATTCACCTTTGGAATTGGTGCATTCTGCACGACATCACGCCTCTCGCAATCCATCTTTCCACCCGAGACAGCGAACTGGCAGAGGCTCTCAGCCGTCGCACTTACGACTCACACGAATGGTCCCTACATCCCGACGTCTTTCATCAGATCACCAACAGATGGGGGACACCACAGATAGACCTCTTCTCCTCCAGGCAGAATGCCAAATGTCACCGCTTTTGCTCCAGGGTGGGCTGGGACCCCAGGTCTCTGGGCGATGCATTTATGATCCCATGGACAATGGACTTTCTTTACCTTTTTCCTCCGATTCCCCTCTTGCAACGGGTGATCATCAAGCTCCGACAAGACCAAGCGAATGCTATATTAATAGCACCTTGGTGGCCTCATCAAATATGGTTTCCTGCCCTGAGGGAAATAGCGCCAACACACTTCCGCCTGCCGATGCGCCAAGACCTCCTCTCCCAGAACAACGGCAGCATTCTCCACCCACAACCGGAGACCTTGCATCTCACGGCGTGGAGAATTTTCCCTCAGTAGACGATATAATCCACTCATCCAAAAAGCCCTCTACCAGAACTCTTTACACCTATAAATTCAACGTTTTTCCTCATTCACAACCTCCCAGGGCTTACCATCGATACCTACCTCCGTAGATGTCCTGCTGGCTTTCCTTCGCCACCTGGCTGCCTCTGGCCGATCTCTCTCCACGCTGAGGGTGCCATCATTGCTCACCAGCCTCCGGCATCCCCATCTTCACTTCTCTTTCAACACCCTAAAGTTAAACAATTCCTTAAAGGCTTACAAAACATCATTCCTCGTCGTGCCACGCCAACACCTCAATGGTCCCTTTCTCTGGACCAGTTGATGAAACGGCCATTCGAGCCCTTGGCAAAGGCTTCAGACCAATTATTGACATATAAGTCAGTATATCTGGTTGCCATCACGTCGGCGAAGCGAGCTGGAGAACTCGCAGCATTACGTAGGGACACTCCGTTCCTACAGTTTCACCCTAACAAGGTGACCTTGTTTACCGACATTTCATTCTTACCCAAGGTCATCTCGGACTTCCATGTTTCCCAGCCCATTCATTTACCTACTTTTCCCCCAACCCTTCCATGGATTTGGAACGCACGCTACACTCACTGGATGTCAAGCGTGCTCTCTCTTACTACCTTCACCGAACTTCATCTTTTACAGACTCCAACAGGCTCTTCGTCTGTTACTATGGCCAAAAACGAGGACAACCTATGTCGGCACAGAGCATATCCAAATCTATAGTACGCCTTATTTCTCTGGCTTACCAGCTAGCCAACAGTCTTCTCCCCACTGGACTCCGAGCGCACTCGACCAGAGCCCTGTCTACCTCGACAGCCTTTTTGAAGGGTATCTCCATACCGGACATTTGTAAGGGCACGACATGGTCCACTCCATTGATCTTCGCGTCACATTACCGTTTGGACACCAGGGCTCGAGCCGAGACAGCCTTCGGCCGCTCTGTGCTGACTGCAGTCCTGCCGTGACTACCCACCTCCGGTAAGTGCAGCTTGTTAATCACCCATTCTGTGCAATCACAGAAGACCACGAAGAAGAAAAGGAAGTTACTTACCTGTAACTCCGGTTCTTCGAGTGGTCATTCTGTGATTCCACACAAACCCACCCTCCGTCCCCTCTTCCGTCACGCCAGACTGTCTCTATTTCTTTCATTATGCTCCTGACAGCGGCAAAAAAGGTTTACGGAACTGAGGTGAAGGAGGGCGGAGCTGGCCTATATAAGGTGGGAGGTTCTCCAATCATTACAGCTTTCTAGAAGATTCCAAGATCTGCTATGTGTGCACACATTAACCCATTGTGTGGAATCACAGAATGACCACTCAAAGAACTGGAGTTACAGGTAAGTAACTTCCTTTTCTCCATTCTCACTACAAGGACATTTTACAAAAAAAGTGCCAGCCAGCCCCAGGGCAAGCTGGTCAGCGCTAGCTAAAAAATAAAAAAATAAAAAAATAAAAAGTGCTGACAGCCCGAAGGCCAGCTGCTCAGTACTGGGGCGGGAGGGGGAGATATTTAAAAGAAAAAAAGTGCTGGCCAGCCCCAGGATGAACTGGTCGGCACTAGAGGGGGAGCAGAAAACCGGATCATATGCGACCTCCCATGGACTTCTGGCTCACATTTTTTACCAGAGCAAAAAATTCCCAACTTCTCCGGTATGTCTTGGAAAACTTCGCTAAAGGGGGCATAACTGGTTTTTTTTTTTAAAAAGCCCGGTGGCCGTGGGGACAAGATTTTTGGAAACGCTTTATCTTGAAATTTAGTCAGCATTTTAAAGGACGTGTGATAGAGCCCTAAGTTGCTTAATAGAACTCTATTGCCAAGATATTTAAATAATCAACATTTCAAAAGTTCATTACCTGTCTTAACAATGCTACTGTGTGCATGGACTGTCTGTATTCCAATTCACTTAGAACAAATGATCTATTTAAATTTCCTTAGTGCTGTACTAACAATATTTGCTTTAATTTGTGTGGCAGAGAAAACAAAGTCAGTCACTGCAGTCTTAGTCATCATCATCATCATCATCATCATCATCATCATCATCATCATCATCATCATTATCCTATGCTGGCAAGCCAATTCTGATGTATTTCAGTGTTTTCCAGGTAGAGAATACTCAGAAGTGGTTTACCATTCTCCGATTCTCCCTGGGACTCTGTAGCTTGCCCAAGGCTGCACAGGTTGACTCTTCTCCAAGGAGGCGGAGTGAGGAATTGAATTCCCAATCTCTGGCTCCACAGGCAGATACCTAAACCATTGAGATATTCGGCTATTCTTAATAAGACAACTAAAATATGGTTCTTTTAACAAGAGCTAGTGTGAAAACAAAACTATAGACATTACTAATGTTGTATCCTCAATACCCTTTGAACATTTTATTTATTCATAATGTCAACAGTTGAGGTATATCATTAATTACCTAAAAACAAGGAATGGTTTGATGGTAGCCAGAATATTGCAGTACTTGATTATCTCTCTGACTTAAAAATGAATCTGAAAACACTAAAATTTGCTTTTCTCCCACCAGTAATGAACCGGCTGTATCTGTCAACACTGGCAATGCCACATCACCTGTAAAGAAGAAAAGGTATCTGAGGCTATTTTCATTTTTACTGTCAGACTCATGGAGCCTGGGGACCTTACACATGCATATCACAGAGGATATACTATATCCTGTTTCTAGGAATGCATGATGGCCAAACATAACTGCACCACCTCCTTCTATTTTGTGGACATGGCGGGCTTATTCCTGGGGTGTGTGTGTTGTGTCGTTACAGTTGTGACTGACTCTTCATGACCCCATGATCATGGAGTTTTCTTGGCAGGAATACTGGAGTGGTTTGCCATTTCCTACTCCAGGCACCTACAGCACCTGGTGTTCCCTGGTGGTCTCCCATCCAAGTACTAACCAGGGCCAACCCTGCTTAGCTTCCGAAATTGGACGAGATTGGATGTGCTTAGGGCATCTAGGCAGCTATACCTGGGGAAGGAAATGCTAATAAATTCTCAGCAAGGAGATAAAAGTAAAAAAGTGCATGGGGGGGTCAGGTTTTCCATGTGGCCTTCATGAAAATCACAATTTTGTTCCAGCTGTAGTTAAATATTTTTGTGTCTACACTCATCTTATTTGGCGTGGAACCATAGAAATTAGACTGATCTGCTTTGTTCACCTCTAAAAGACCTTGTGGAAAAATCTATAACAAAAATCAATTGTCTGTTAACATTGCACAGGCAGTCATGGATGCCTCCTCCAGTCTCAAGTCCAAAGGTTGCCATACAGGACATGGAACAACAAAAAAGGTAAGAAGTAGAATGTTATTAAAGTTTACACAGCCACAAACACCCTCCTCTATACTGCACATTTCTTCAGAAACATTTTACATGTTCAGAATTAATTCATTGGTCCTTTGTTACAGGCATTCCTGGGAACAACCAAATACGGCTACGACAGTAGCTGTCAACAATAAATCGTAAGGATGAACACAATGCGTCTTTAAACAATTCTCTTTTAGAGTAAGATGTATGACTAGTTGACACATTATATTCTCAGTTGTGTCTGTATTGTTCTTGAGCTTTTCTGTAAAGACATGAGACCTGGATGGAACAAATACATGTTTGAGCATCATACAAAGCTGCCTGTCAGGAAAACCTAGAAAGACCTCATCGATATTCCTTAGCTTTTAGGGGCAGGGATTACCTAGAAAGGAAAGAGTAGATCCTACCCCTCCTAAGTAGCCTCTCAGATATTTTTATTATATTTTATTATAGTGTCAGAGATATGTTTCCCATTCTGCCACCACCACCCAGTCATAGAGGCAGTTAGTTATCTGTTTTAGAGACTTGGATATTAGTCCTGATATTTGTTCCATGCTCGTGTCATTTGCATTAATTTATAGATAATCAGCAAGAGATAACCGCGAGAGATGCAATTAAAGTGCACTCAGTGTCACCCCAGGGGCTGTCAAAGCTGTTTCCATATAATTTCGGTACATACAAAGCTCGGGCAAGTTTTTAAATCTACAGCTCCCAGGATCCCCCAGCTAGTCAAACTCTGAAGGTGACCATCAGCTGCTACACGAGATCAGATATTGCAGCCAGTGCCCAGCACCCATTTTTGTGGCATTTCTGTTGATTTCATGCACAGTATAGCCAGGTTAATAGCGCAGTTGTTATTAAATTCATAGGTAACATTACCTCAAGTTCTCTCGAGCTGATATGTAACTGAAATCTATTATTCATCATTTCTAACCAGAGGTTGATTTTTTTTTCTTTCTTTCTGCAGAGTTCCCACTGCTTCAGATAAATCAGGAGGACCAAAGATGTATGTATTTTCTTGTATTATACGTTGACCGACACTAGACATTTGCACAGTCCTCCCTCTCTTATTTATTTATACAATTTATTTCAGAGTTAGTTCTTTCACAGGAACATATGAAAATGGAAGGTTTATTTTTTAATCATGAGAAGGACTAACTGTCCTGAATGGGATAGACAACTTGCAGCCTCCCGATGTTCCTGAATGGCAAAAATCCTCTCACCAGTGGCTAGGCTGACTAGGGCATGTACAACTTGTCATCCAACATCATCTATAGGCCCAGCTGTCTCTCATTTTTGATCTGGAGACAACAGGCCTGCTTTCTAAAGAACGTGGTTGCTGCATGAATATTTCTACCATTCTAGATCCAGAGTACTGTAAATATCACTGAATTCAGCAGCAGCAGTTGCCAAATGGAAAAGACCTATTGAATCAATTAGATTTATATCACTAAGTGATTGATATAATAAATGTACTCTAGTTAGGAGCAGGAATTGGACTTTTAAAGTGTCACTTCTGATGTGTAGAACTACACTACTTGTATGTGGCCTTATGTCTCACTAGTCACATCTTGATTTACTTTTAGAACAAGGACAGCATTGGAGACCATGACACTAGACAGTTGTTCTTTTCATTACTTTAAGGGTGATAATTTTAAGGTTGTCCCCCTAAAACTCCTTTGATCGAAGTGCTAGACTTCGGCTGGGTAAATCAGGATTCAAAATGTCATGCACCAGTGAAACACATTTGGTCATGGATCCCTGTTCTTTCTCCCACCACACAAATTTGGTTTGAGGAGAAAGCAAGCATAGACTATCTGAGAGCTGAGTCATGGCAACTGGACTTCTTTTCCTGTAAGACTGAAACGTTTCACTACTCATCACTAAGGATGAAAAAACGATACATTAACTTTTTAGAAAAAGAAGAAGTAGGTGTTTACGAAAACCATGAAGAGAGTGGTCTTCCTGAAAAAAAAAAGGCAATTTTGGCCCTGTCACATTAATTCTGCAAACATCTACTTAGTGTAAATTCCACTAAGTTCAATATGGCCTACTTCCAAGTAAGGGTACTTATGTAATACGCTGTTTGTCTGTCTTTTCCTGTTTCCAGATACTCACACAGATGCATACACAAACACAAGAAGCTTTTGAATTTGCCAGCATTATTTCCTTATAAGAGATAAATACTGCACTACTTTTATAGGAATTAAACTCTCAACCTTGTTCTTCAGGACTGTCTATTCATCAGAACCTATTGCATCTCCGAAGTCCAAGGTGACAGTGAATGATCGACCTGCAATCAGGTAATGCAAGCCAATGCACTGATTATTAGCATACCGTATGAAGCTCCACTGAGCTCAGTTGGAAATATTTGGGCTAAAGAGGATCCACAATGCTACTAGTATGCTTTATGTATATCTTATTACTTGCAGTCCTCGAATCTAACCCAAAGAACAGATGCCATGCAGCAAATGCTTACAGCAACACTCTTAAGAGCAACACAGTTTTGGGAAAGGGATGATTTGCAAAAAAGAAGTGGCAGTGGAGAGGAAGTACACACCCTCTCCCTCCCTCTTTTTTATTCTGTTGAAACAGGGAAGGTGAAGCAATGGGGGATTTGCGGGGCTGATGGAACAAGGAACAGGTACCAAACAGCTGTAGTCACCATCTCTTGGCACCAGCCTTAGAAAACACCACCTCTGTGTTTCTATTAGAAAGGTAAACATTTTTTTTTTGCACAGCGCCTATAGGAAGAAAATTAAAAACGTACAAAAAGATAGCTGCTGAAAGATGCAGGGAAGTTTTGTAAAATGATTCAGATAGGTCTTTGCTCCAGTGGAAGGCTGATCATGGAAGAAGGCATTTCCTCACCACTCTGCCGCTTCCATGCGCCTTCCGTTCTTGTCCCAGAAATCTTACAACAGCCCCCTTACCACCCTGACCAGACTTACAGGTGGTAGAGGAGGCTGCGAGAAAGTGGTGGTGGTGGTGGGAGGCAGAGAAGGAGACTATTTAGTTAAAGCTACTGATTGGACAGGAAAATCACCTCTCCCTGGTGATTTCTTCTGCTGATGGGGCTTCTCCCATTAGTGCTTTGCCACAGAAATAAGCATTAACCCCATTTACTTGCTATTCCTGAACCTGAAATTTCAACCAAGGTATGTGTATGTGTGTGTGTGGTGGTGGTGGTGGGGAATAGACCTCTGTGAGATGCCTTGCCCCACCCTGAGCCCCCAAATCAGCCAAATTTGCACCTCCTTTCTTGATAATCCCATGATGAGCAGATGGGACCAATGGTGTACCTGGCAGGATGCATCTAAAATCCTCAGCAGAAGGCAGGGTTGGCAGTATAGATAGACTGGCCAATATGAGCCAGCGTGGAATAATGGTAGCAATTAGAAGATGGAAGCCTATGTCCCTTTTCAACCATGAAAAGTGTTTGGTGCACTTGAGCAAGGCAGTTTTCTTTCTCAGTCTGGTCATGTGAGAGTCAAGTGGAAAGGAACAGAGTTTGTGTACATCTCCCTGAGCTCTTTAGAGGAAAGGCAGAGGATGAGCATAACTAATGAACTGACAAGTAATGTGTAGCATCTATACATGTTAGAATTCCATATTCTGAAATGTATAGCATAACACATAAACAGGGGTATTAGATTGTTTTAAGTAATAACTGTGTACAGTACTACCAAGTAAATTCTGACTTATGGAAAACCTTTTCAGTGTTTTCTAGGTAGAGAGTACTCAGAAGTGGCTTGCCATTCCCTTCTTTTGGGGCAACCCTGGGGCTGCATAGTTTTGCCCAAGGTCAGACAGGTTGGCTCTTCTCCCAGGATGCATAGAACTCCCAGTCTCTGGCTCTACAGCCTGATACTTAACTCAACTGAGCTATCCAGCCAGCTATTATATTGCTATCATGGAGTGTAAAGTTATTGGCATCATAAGAATATCTGACCAGAAAGATGCTTGCCTCTTGGGAACAGATTTAATTGGTGGCTCATCCCAACATCACATTCAAAGCAAACAGGAAATGTCAGGGTCATCACAGAACTCACATGAGTTCAATTATCTTGATTTAATTCGTGATAATGCAGTTATCTGATACACTCTTCTTTTCAGTATGTTTACATTGCAGAGCGTATAATCAGTCTTGCTTAATAAACCCAGGAGCATACGAGGGGCAGCAATACAACTCACTCCAGGATCTCCCTTTCACTCCCCTCCTGAAAGGCTTGAAATAGTCAAGGAAGGAAGCAGTGTGTTCAGAGAAAGTTTCCATTGTCATATCCAGAGATCTTAGAGAATAAAATATCAGTGAATTAAGTAGGAAACGCTGTTGCTGCTACCCACGGAACAAAGACTGGTTTAAACCTTTTCTAATCCCCTTCCTCAATCATTGCCTAGCGCCCCCCCTCCTGTGGTTCTTATTAGCATATCAAGCCTTCTGCTCCAGTTTCGCCATTGGTGGGAAGTGGTGGCAACCCTATTTGACTGAGCTATATGCTGCCATGGCAACCTTGCTATATGGTTGTGGATGTTTTTGTGTATGTGTCAGCATCTAAACTATATATACAGTACTGCCTGAAAGCCTTTGTTCTTTCCTGTATTGCTGGTACTACAGCATCCCCAAATCTGACCCTGTAGCTAAATATGATACCTGAAGGGCAGGGACAGTTCACAAATTCAGCACAAGACACTCCCCCTCCCAAAATGTGTCCATATAAACAGAGGTGTAGCTAGGGTTTGGAGCACCCGGGGACAAAGTCAGGCTTTTGCACCCCTGCCTGCCCCTCAACTGTGTCTTATCACTGAGCAAGGGGTGCCCGATCCTGGGGGAACAGTGGGGAAGGGGGAGAAGGGTCCCTCTTTCTCATACTCTCTTCAGGGGTCCCATGGACAAGGCTCACCTATGCAAATCTCACAGCACGCAGATAGCACCAAGCAAGCAAGGTCCCCCCCCAGCACCACTTCCGTAACACACTTCCCCCTCCTCCTTTCTCCCTGCCAAGGTTTGGCAAAATGATTGAAATTCACTTGCGTCCATTGCTGGTTGGATCAGGATAGGCCAGCTTGAACAGCCAGGTTTTCAGCTGGTGTTTAAATGCCAGGATACCTGGCAGATCTCTACAGGGAGGGTGTTCCAAAGCTGAGGGGTGACTACCGAGAAGGATTGACTCCTTATCAAAACCTTTTGGGCCTCTCTTGGGGTCAGGATCCTCAGCTGTTTTCACTCCAGGGATGCACAGGTGACTGAGGCAGTTCTGTATGGAGGAGCCGAGAGATACTAGGGTCCCAAACCGTGTAGAGCATTGTATGTTAACATTAGAACCTTGAAGACAATGCGGTAGCATATGGAAAGCTAGTGCAGGGTGGCCAGGAAGGGGGTAATATGCTGACGTCTATGAGTACCTGTCAGCAACCTGGCTACTATGTTCTGCACTAGCTGCAGTCTCTGCATTAACCTCATAGGCAGACCCATGTAGAGAGCACTGTGTGTGTGTGTGTGTGATTGTGTGTGTGTGTGTGATTGTGTGATTGTGTGTGTTGCATTGTTACAGTCGTGACCGACTCTTTGTGACCCCATGTCCATGGAGTTTTCTTGGCAGGAATACTGGAGTAGCCTACAGCACCTGGTATTCCCTGGTGGTCTAACCAAGGCCGACCCTGCTTAGCTTCTGAAATCAGGCAAGATTGGATGTGCTTAGGGCATCTAGTCAGCTAGAGAGCACTACAGTAGTCTAATCTCGAGATTATGAGCGCATGGACCAACGTAGTGAGGGACCCAGAGTCAAGGAAGGCCTGCAGCTGGGCAATCAGATGGAAATGTGCCGCAGATGGAAATGTGTGGATCGGACCACAGACGCCACCTGGGAAACCATGGAAAGCATCGGGTCCAATATAACACCCCCAAGCTACAGACCTCATCCTTCACAGGAAGAGATACCCCCTAAAAGAAAGGGAGCTTCCCAATCCCAAAACCCTGGGAGCCCCCACCCAGGGGACCTCCATCTTGTCCAGGTTCAACCACAGTCTGTTGGGTCTTATCCAGTTCAAGAGGGTGGCCAAGAAGCGCTCCAAGGATTTGATGACATCCACTGTAGGCGAAGGGAAGGCGATATAGGCATGTTGGCCTCTGCATGAGCTGAGATACTGTACCAAAACACAAGCTTCTAGTTCTCTTGGAAACCAACACACATACACTTTCATATTAAGCCTCCCTTTTATGGATACTTAAATAGTGCACACCAATGTTAAGAGGCAGAGGCCACATTGTTGGTGAAATGCCAGAGGCGGGATTATGCAGCATGGACCTTCTCCTTCCTTGTAGGTTAATATATCCTCATTCTTGAATGCTGGCAGATCAATGCTGGGCAATGGCATAGTGGGGGCACTAAAATTTCCCCCAGAAGACAAACTATTGAGTCTTCATTAGGTTGGGCATTGCAGGGCTTCAGTTGGGGCAGAAGCAGCAAAGTCTCTTGTGTTTCCATCTCTGCACTTCGTTCTGTCAGGGAGGCAGTGCTTTGAACAGGGTTCATTTGCACCATTTGAGTCTGTACTACTGCAAGATGATTAAGGACTGCATGGTAGGGCTATGTGTGAATAAGTGTTATCATGTAAGTTGTATTCCAGCCCAAGGGAAAACTGCTCACGTGACTTCACAGGGAATGAATTTCTGAACAAAACTTCTCTTAGGGACATGATCTGCTGTCTAAATCACCTCCTCATTCTTGTATATGACTAACCAAACAACCTATTTGTTGATTTGAGCTATAGAATTATACCGGAGCACTCAAGTATGTTTCTTAGCAAAAGAGGCAGTAGAGGATTTAGAAGTTTATTCTGAAAGCACAACAATCATATTGTTGTCTCACACTAGTGTACTTCTTAAAACATTCCAGAAAGACAGCTTCTTCCCATCGACTTAATTCAGGAAATGACTGTACTCAGCAGCTCAGGAGATTTTTCTGGCAGATTCTAAATGTGCTTTCATAGCTGGCCACAGCACTGTTTAGCTTCCTAATCCTTGGCTCCCATTCATGGTCTAGTCTTCAATGAGGTGAATTTAAATAAGCCTGGCACTGTCTGGTCAGTGTCTTGGCAGAGATGTAAACTACGTCCTGAGTCAGAACAAATGCTATTCCTGTATAAGCTTCGTTTGTTGGCTAGCTTACAAATGCCCCATGAGGGCTGCCCTGGACACAAATAGCCCTAGCCTATGAGAACCAGACAGCCCTGACATACTGGTGACACAGTGTCAGAAGTCAATCCTCTTTCATTCGAGCCCAAGATTTCTTTAATGCCAGACTGCCCTTTTGGTTGCCAGCCCCACCACTGGAAAAGGAAGATCGTCACTGCTGGTTCAGGAGAGATGCTCTTTTGTCGCTCACATTAATTCCTTTCCACAGATTATTTGGGCATTGTAATATATGTGTAGTATATCTTATTGTGGTCACATGGTTTTGTTGCTGTTTGCACGTCTTCAAGGATGCACTTTATTATTATGAAACTTCCGTGACCTCATGGACAGGTGCCGCATCAGAGTGCATTTTGTTTTTGTTTTCCTGTGGCAAAAGACAGAAAAAACAGTGATATAGTGGAATATAAGTTACCCCATGGACAAGTGTACCAGTTTAAAAACTGCAACGGAAACACAACAAGGATTCCACCACCCCAAGGGTAGGTACAAGGAAGTTGTGCTGAGTCGCGCTTCAGGGGGCGTGGTCTCACTTTATTTTGCTTAAAGCACGACAGCCGTGGGGGAACAATTTTAAGTACCTCAACTCAGCACACTTTCTAGAGCAACAAAGTGGACGTGCGGTAATGCCCTTTGTTCCCTAATGTTTTTCTATTCTATTCACTATTCTATATAGAATAGAATAGTTCCCTCATGTTTAGAATGGACTCATAAGAAGGGCTCTTCTGGATCACATGGGAAGGCCTATTCAGCCCAGTCTTCTGTTCCGGCAGTGGCTAACCAGTTGTTCTGTGGGAACTCCACCACAGGGCACAGAATGTGGTAGTACCATCCTTGTCGTGCACCATCTGCAACTGGTAGAGTTGCAGCAGCAACTGCAAAACCATAGGACAGTCTCAATGGAATGGCTATCAACATTTCCCTGCCATTGACAGTATTTATAAAAGCCTTGAGGGTGTGCATAAACTCAAGGGATGTGCTGCACGTGGTCATAATGAAGTGCAGGTTCAGGCCAGGTATCCATTATGAACCTAGATACTATATGTTGGTCAGCAATGAAACTTTTAAAGGCTGAATCTAGACAATGATTTAAATTCAACTCCTAGTTCCAACAAAAGTAAACACATTGGATTGGTGGGATTTACTTAGGTAAGGATTTATCCTTCAGCAATTGATTCATTAATTTACTCAAACTAGAACTATTTGGGGCACAACTTAAACCCGATTCATGTAAGTGAACATACTCTAAATGCCCAATGCATTGCACAAATGTAGGAAGGTAACTTTTTTAAAAATCTGGAAAATATTATATCTCTCCATGCCTCCCACATATATCTGCATAGTATAGGGTGGCTTTCTGAATTGCATGATAAAGCAACAGACAAAATATATAAAATGCAGTATAAAAAGGAGACATACTAAGTAGACAAATTGTTATGCAGTCATTATCCTTATTATTAATTTATATGGGATTGCCAATAAGTCAGAATTTTCTATGCTGAACGGAAAGGAGAAGATTGGTTATGATGAGTTGATAATCTAAATTTGACAACAGGGCAGGGGCGGTGGATAGGAAGGGGTAATTCTGAGAAATGAAGCTGCATGTACTGCAGTGTAGTTACCACAGGACAAGGGTTAGGTTATAAAACCAGGTGGAAACATAAGCATCAGTTGCTCTGGAGGTAAAGGGTTAGTGATGCGTTCAAAAGATATGTTTCAAACAGAACAGCAGAAAGTCCACAATATTTGTTTTCCTCTAAAAATGGAAATGCACAAGGAATCTCTTTTGGACACAGCTTGAACTTATCTACGCAGGTTCAGAAAGTACAGAAAGCAGAGGAGTGATGAGATGTATCCCCCCCAAAGTTGTTGAGCTACAGTTTCCACTATTTCTTACCATTGACTATGCTGGATAAGACTGCTTGGAATGTCCATCCAAAATGATCTGGAGGGCTACATTTTTCTCACTTCTTGTGTATAGAGAAACATGAACTTATACGTCACTTTATAATGGGAATATGGTTTCTTTTATATTAAAATCTGTATTAAGAGATGGTTATCCCATAGCATTTGAGTGCTTGAGGGAGAGATTCCAAGTGGTGGAGTTAATATTTTGAAACAATATCACAAACAAGCAAAAGGACTGGCAATCTTGGAGTGGCCCCCAAATATGAAAAGTAAGGCAGATCACCTTATCCTTCCTAATGCTAGGGGTGGAGCTGTCTGTGCCTTCATTCATGAAGAATTGGGCGATGCACGTATCACTAGACATGTGGAAATCTTGCTGCTGATGTGGCAAAGAAAGAGATATGCATGAAAGGGAAAGGACCTGGCATGCTCTTTCCAGGAGCAGCTGTGCTCGGCTGTAGTCTGGTGTGACAAAAATAACAAGACTCCAGTGACACCTTAAAGGCTAATACATTTTATTTGGCTACTTGAAAGTCAGTTAAAGGTTATGCCAAATGATACTTTTCAGTCTTTAAGGTGCCACAACACCCTTGTATTTCTTCCCCGTGTGCATTTTATAATACTTTGCCTTAGCTTGGTAAATAAAATACCAGTCATTTAAGGCCCTTTTGTGCCATGGCATTCCCAATAGGTAGCATAATCTCATGCATAGTCACTCAGAAGTAAAACACACAGTACTTACTTTCTACTAAGGCGACAGCCTCCAGTCTTTTCAAACAGTTTTGGATTTTGCTGCTGTTTCTCCTACAAACATCAACTTCCTTATCTCTCCTTTTCTCCCCCAATCAATTTCTACTATAAGAGATTACTGGATTTGATGGCCCTTGGGTCTCCTTGTAGTTCTACAGTTCAAAGACCTGGATCCTTATAGGAGTTTTATTCAATAAGGTGGGTGCAGTAGAACCTCCTTGAACTGCAGGTGCTGCAAGGTGGTCCAATCTGCAGGGGAAAGTCATGGTGACCATTTTCTGGGATTTCCAAGGTGTCATGCTCACTGACTCCGTGGAAGAGGGAACCATGATAAACTCTCAATGCGATGTGAAAACATTGGAGAAGCTCTGTACACAGTTGCACCGTGTCCAGAAGGATTTGGACCCTATTCTGCTGCACAACAATGCCCGCCCGCACATGAGTTGTGAAACACAAGAGGCATTGCAGTGCTTGCAGTTCAAGGAGGTTCTACTGTACCTGCTGTACAGCCCTGACCTTGTGACTTTTACCTCTTCTCAAATATGAAAGAGCATCTTAAGGGACATCACTTATATTCTGATGACGAGGTGAAAGCTTCCATTCTATCTTGGTGTCAACAACAACCACCAGAATTCTTCTCCGACGGATTTGCCTAACTAGTCAAGTGCATGGAAAGGGATGGGGACTATGTTAAAAAGCGAATAGTGCATTACAAAGAGGACAAATGTCGCTACAAGGTACAAAATGAATTCTGAAAATTGGTTAACAAATAAAAAGTTACAGCCATGGAGAAATTACTTTTCAATCAACCCTTATAGAAGTTGTATGATCTGGCACATGGCTTGTGATTGATTAATTTATTTATGCTATGACGTTATGCATATGTATAACAAATGGTTTGTATAACATAAAATCTGTACAACATAAAAAATTCTGGAGATAGGGGAAATTTGCTTAACAGAATCATCTATGGGGCGAATCTGTACAACATAAAACTGGTCACAAATAGAGATTACTCTGTTTTCAATGCATTCCTATGGGAAATTTGTATAAAGGAAAAATTGCTTAACATAATTTCATTTGGAACGAATTAATTCCTTTATACAAGGTACCACTGTGCATGATTTCACTTATTCTGGAGGTGTCGACCCAGTGTGACACAGCAGTGAAAAAAGCAAACTCAATGCTTGGGATCATTAGGAAGGGTATAGAAAATAAGTCAGCAAGTGTTATTTTGCCTCTTTACAAATCTGTGGTGAGGCCCCATCTGGAATATTGCGTACATGGAATATGGTCACCATATCTCCAGAAGGATATTATGGAAATGGAAAAAGTGCGTAGGAGGGCAACCAGAATAGTTTAGGGGACTAGAACACCTTCCTCACCATCTGAGGCTGCAACTGCTGGGCCTCTTCACTCTTGAACAATGGCGCCTAAGAGGTGACTTGTTTGATGTTTATAAAATCATACATGGTGTGGACAAAGTAGGTAAGGAAAATCTGTTTTCCCTATCACAGAGCTGTAGAACTAGGGGGCATTCCATGAAACTTTTGGGTGGTAGATCTTGAACAAATAAGAGAAAGTACTTTTTCACCCAGAGGATCACTGGTATATGGAACTCCCTGCCAGAAGAAGTGGTGACAGCACAGCTGTCAGCCTTGGCAGCTTTAAGAAAGGATTAGACAAGTTCCTGGAGAAAAAGGGTGTCAATGGTTATCATTATGGATGCCTAAGGACAACCTCCAGGTTGGAAAGAGAGGCAGGATATCTCTCAGTGCCATTAGCAGGAAATCGTAAGCAGGTGAAGACATCTGCTTGGGAATGCCCTGAAGCAAATGGTGAGCTGCTGTGTGAGACAGAATGCTGGACTGGATGGGCTGTGGCCTGTTCCAGCAAGGTTATTCTTATGTTCTTATGTTCTTATGGTCTTAAATCCCAATTGGACCCTGCCTTATTATATGATATACAGTATGTAGTATATGTAGCTGGTGATAGCAGACTCAATTATTATTCTCACTTACTATAACACAGTTTCCCTTTTATCTGCAAATAAAGAGCCTTTATAGAGATTGCAAATACCATTTTCTACACAGACCACTGAACTAATCTTAAAGTTCAGTGTATCATCAAAGTTTATGGACTTCTACTGTAATGACCTTGGTACGAAAGGTTTAAGACCTCGCCACATATGTGTAAATTCTGATGTGATGTCCTAATTTTAAAATTGTGCTGCTTTCATTGTTCGTCTCTTAAGCCATTTCCTTAGAATTAAACCATTGAATCCTTACTGGGAGTTTTTGTGAACAAAATCATATTTCTTTGTAAGGTTCATGTGTGCATTTGTGCAATCATTGATGGCTGTTTTTTTGCCAGCTCAATTAGCATTAACTTTTATCCCCGTGAAAAAGAGAGACATTGATTTAACGGCGAAACAGAAAAACTGCAAAGCTACAGGATTTTATTTGGAGTGGCTATAGCTTAGGTGCTAAGATGCCGTTCACAGATAGTGCACCTCAAGGTTCACACTGCAGAAATGATAAACTGCTTGTACTGCAAATGTAATTTTGCTTGGTTTTGATTCCTGGTTGACATCTGATTATAGTCTCTAGGCCTAAATCCTATTGCTAGCCAACCTCAGAGGAAAACCAATGAATCAAACACTGTGGATGGTCAAAATTTATGTAACTTCTGTTGATTCAATGTCTCTACTTAAGCATACCAGTAGGATTCTGGCTTATTTATTTTTTAATTGATTTTTACACCACCCATTTAGCCCTAGGGCTACTCTGGCCAGTTTACAATATAAAATCTCAATGTAACAATAACAACAGAGTTAAATAATGAAAATACAAACAAGATAATATAGCAAATTATAACCCAATAAATCAACAATACACTAAAATAAAAATAGAAATAACCAAGTAATTATCAAATAACAACAACAACAACAAGTAGAGATAAGCAGTAAAAGAAGGATAGTGTCTTGCTAGGTGTTTAAGAAGATGTTTCTATCTTTGAGCTACTTTACAAATAATTTCCATGTATAGGTCAGAAAAAGCATCAAGTGTGTTTGTTTCTGGTGTGTGTGTGTGTATGGATCTCAGTAAGACCGAAGAAGTTTTGCATACATACATACATACATACATACATACATACATACATACATACATACATACATACATACATACACACACACACACACCTTTATTGGCATTAAAAAAAAAAGAACACAACCAAAACAGTGATGGTAAAACATTGTCAAGTAAAACAATAGGTAAAAGGCCAAAAAGGGGATACACTCTCATTTCTTATTAATAACAGCTACTAGAAAATCTGCAACTTGTAAGGTGACCCATTCAGAATTGTCATGAAGTAAAAAGCTTGTGTATTCCTCTGGGGGGCGAGGGAACATAGACATAATTGGGTCTAAAAACTCTTTGCGTAACCTAGTATGGGCAGGGCAACGACACAGTATATGAGGGACTGTGTCCGGTTCAAGATGGCAAAATTTAGAAAGCCTCTGGGACGATGGTATACCCAAGTATCTTCCTGAGAGTACTGAGGGGGAAAATATTGAGTCTGGCCAACAGGAAAACACGTCTCTTATTTGGATTAATTAGCTTATGGAAATAACAGAGATCATGGCCAAAGACAGGGGATAAGTTAAAGAAACGTGGAGAGCAGGTCCAATTTAGATTAGAGGAAAGTAATTCAGTTTCTTCTTCAAATAATTTTGCCTTAATGGCCAAGTTAGCTCTTTTAAAGTCAAAGTTGGCAAAATAATCAAGAGTAAAGCCTAAGTTGTGGAGTTTGTTTACAAAGAGGGAATCCCAGGTGGAAGTAAAGGGATCCTTTAAAAGATCGAAATGTAAGGAACCGGGGGAGGAATTATAATGGAGGGCTAACCAGGGGCCACACGGTGGGCGCTTTAAAAAAAAAGAGGCACTGGCCCCAAGCCAGCGCCTCAAAAAGCCCCTGCCACAGGGGCCAGGATCACCCCCCTGCCGCCGCCACCACCACCTGGTAAGGATGATGTGTTGAATGTTGGAGATGATGATGATGATGTGGATGATGAGGATGAGGATGCTGCCAGTCCATTTTGTGCAGTAGTTGTCAATGTCTGTTTATTTTATTTTATTTTTTAATGTTTTTTCCCGCCTGCGCTGTCAAATGGATTAAATCGCACGAAGTGGAAAAACGAATAATGAATCAATGAAACAACAAAACAAATTTTTCAAAAATGTCGTTAAAAACGAAACAAACTAAACCAAACCCTACAACGAACTGAACCAAAACAAATCACCATTTTTTCAGTTCGTGCCCATCTCTAATCACCAACACCTGGGAATCCAGGCAGAGTGCTGAACTGAGACGTATTCCCAAACAGTAAAGCTGTGTCTTCTAGGTTCTGTGATTAGAACAAAGAAGGAGGGGGGCTTCTGAAACCCTTGTCCCCACTCAGCCATGAAACACACATGGGCAGTCAGTGTCTCTCAGCCTGACCTGCAGTACAGAGCTGATGTAAGAGTAGAATGAAGAAGAGGAGCCATGCCTCTGCCTTTAATTCATTGGAAGAAAGGCAGGTTATAGAACTAATAAGTAATAATAATAATTGATAAAAGTAACATTTTTCCAAATAGTTCATATCTATCTAGATCTGGAAGTTGAGTTATGGCAACTGGACTTCTTTTCTTAAGAGATTGAAACGTTTTGCTGCTCATCTAAACAGCTTCGTCACTCAGAATGACAAAGCTGTTTGGATGAGCAGCTAAACGTTTCAATCTCTCAAGAAAAGAAGTCCAGATGCCATGACTCAGCTACCAGATAAACTCACCTGGATGACTGAGAATCTTCACAGACATATCTGTCTACTAGATGTATTTTCCCCTGTGTATTTTTAGTGTAAATTAAAGGTATCAAAGTGCTTTTGCGTGAAGAATTTCATATGGTTTACTTTTTAACTTTACTGAAATCCTATGATTACAAAGGGTTTTTTTTATGTATGTCTCATACATACATGAACCCATAACATAAACCTGATTGTGACTTAATCCTGTATTTATCTGCTTATTTGTGACCTAATGTCATCAACAGATGCTAGTCATAGTCTTCTTTTTATCTAGCAGCCTGATCTGCCCCTTACAATGCTGTTTCTAAAAACAGATCCTTAAGACACAGGGCTCAACAGTGCAGAATCCTCTCTCACAGTATTAGCTCTACATTTTGCCTTTCCAGGGATCTGTATACTTGAAAAGGCAGTATAGGCATGGGTGAACTTAAAGGTATTTTACTTTGTCATTTACCATATTTTCCCATTAAAATAAGATATATTGTAATAAGGCTGTTCATTTGGAACTTGTGAAAACTTGTATGTATGTTTCTCGTAAAATTAAAAATGGAAATTTGGGGATGTTTCTCATTAATACTTAGGTGGGATACATCTATTTTATTTGTTTTAGGCCAAAACCTAGTGAACCCAGTGCTAACAAAAGTGCCACAGAGAGAGCTGGAAGGTAAGACATATGAATATTTGTTGAAACTGAATATTGCAATGCATTACTTGTTTGTTTGGTCAAAAAGTAAACATAGCCTAGTGACAAATTGTCATGAATATTCTCAGACCTCATGTCCTTTGTTTACTTGGGACATGAAATACATAAGTTTAACTAACTGACCATTGAAATATTTCCACATTTTGTTTTACTGATTTTCATCTCTAAGGAAAGCAGGACCAGGATAATCTCATTAAAGTCAAAGCTAAAGGAGATAAAAATGATTGGGAGTAATGCTTTAAAGGTTGCCTGATGTTATTTGTAAAGAAGGAAAGATACCTGAATGGAACCAAATGGACCAACGGTTCCAAGCCTTGGGTTCCCAGATGTTGTTATGCTAGCAGAAGCCTACATCAGTAGTAGGCAGAGTGCTGAACGACTATTCCCAAATTGTCGTTTCCGTCTTTAGGTTCTGTCGTTTCCGAACAAAGAAGGAGGGGGCGATAATTATGCCATCAGAACTCGAACTCAGCCAAAAAACAAAAATTTGGTCAGGTTTTTCAGCCCGTTTGCAGTACAGAGCTGATGCAAGAGTAGAATGAAGAAGCACAGAAAAAGTTTTTAAAAGTTTTGGAAAAAAACCCGTTATAGAACCAAAAAAGCAGGCGAAAATATGCCTGCCTGACATTTTTCCACCTACCAGAGGGGTGGTTTCTGGGGTCCCCGGCCTTTCCCCCTCTTCTCCTGTCCTGGGCTGCTTGCACCAGGCTGGGGGTCATCCTCACTCAGTCTCGCCATGCCATTTGGTGGGGGGATCCAAAATGGCGTTTCAATTTTTCTTTTGAAATCGTGGTCAAAAAACACACCAAAACACCACAGAAACATGTGAAATTTATTTATTTTAAATGCCTGAATTTTAATAGTAGCAGCAGTGGGTTTTTATAGCAATAAAACGTATCAAATTGATTTTATTTTATTTTATTTTATTTTTTATTTTTAGACCTGCCCATTTGGGCTGGGCATGGGATGGGACCATGCAAATTTTTGAACCATTCCACCAATGGCTTACGCCAGGTTTTTGACTGACACTTCTGGATGTCTCGGAGGGCATCAAAATGCGAGGCACCTTCCAGAAATCCAGCAGTCAGGTGTATGGATGCTGGTTGAGGGAGGAGGGCTGACTGCTGGTGCTGGTGTGATCCGATCAAGATTGAGGAGGGAGGCTGGAGGCTTTAGGATTTAAGTTAGGCAGGCAGGAAGGGAATTGAATTTATAAAATATTTTCTTTGATTCCCTGCAGCTTTGTCTGCTGAAGGGAATAGCAGTTTGTTCTTTATTTCTTCTCTGGCAGTTTGTGAAAATTTTTTTCTGATATTGGATAAAGGGGGAGTTAAAACTGGGAGTGGGAGGTGTGGATTTATTTTAAATATATATTATATACTACCATTTATTTTCTGTTTTCCAAAACCTTCAATTTGCTTGCACACACACAAGATTTGGGGTGCAAGCCAAGAACAGAACCTCTATTGAAAGTGATATCCTAACTGCCCACTTGTTTGTTTGGTCGCGCCGCCACCCGCCTGCAGACAAATTGTCATACCCACCTCAGGCCCATGTCCTTTGCTGCTTGGGACCGCCACCTGCCCGCCACCTAGGGCGAAAAAACACCATTTTGCTGGCCCTGATTTTCAGGACACCCCTATGCTCTGGGAAGTCAAATCACGATAAAAATGATTGGAAATGACAAGCTTTAAACGGAAATGACAAATTTTTGAAAAAGAAGGAAACAAACAGAATGGAACCAAACGGACCCGTTCCGACAAATGAAAACTCGAAATGTCATTTTTTCTGGTTGTGCCCATGTCTAATCAGTAGCTATGCTGGCCATGATTCTACTCCAAGAACTTCTGGGGACCCAGGGCTGGGAAGCACTGAGATAGACCCTCAGAAGTAGATTTTAGCAGGCCACAACTTCATTAAGCACAGGTTCCCAATAGTCTGGTTTTCCCAAAGCTTCTGGAGGATCTCATAGCCAGCCTGCTGACAGAAGCCCTCAGGTCCATCCACAATTCAAGGCTTAGGAAACGTATGCCCTGGGCTGGAATATGGCCATTCTTTGTTAGAGCTCCACACATGCCCGCACCTCAGTCACCATGATAGTATAAAAAGTCCTCTCCCAGGATTCAATTATAGGCAGTAAGAGTTTTAAACTAGTATGCAGTATACTGATATTTTGGTCCCCTTTTTTGCCTTTGCCCCCAAGCATCCTTGTAATGTGCCCCCTGGGAACAGAATTCAGCCATTGGGCTAACAGAGGTTCCCATCCTTGTGCTCCAGGATGAGGGTCCCAGAGATGGCAGATGACACTGATCTTCACTTGCCACTAATGACTTGTCTAGCTAGACAGATGTGAAGGCAGCCCAGAACCAATGTGACTGGGAAACATCATTCTCCCAAGTCCTTCACATGGTCTCCTGAAGGGGCATATGGTGATCCATTGTTGCAGTTCCTGCCCAAGAGTCACAGGAGGAAACCAACATGGCAAGCCTAAACACACTGCAAACACAATGAAAGATGCCACAGCAACTTTGACCTGCCTCGAGTCTCATTCAGCCAAATATCACGGCCCTTATTTTGAAGAGAGATGCCATCAAAGCTGCAAGATTGGGACTCTTGTGGGAAATACTTGCCCTGAGCTCCATGGAGGACAGATGGGATAAACATGCCAGCATAACATGAGAAGGGAATTGCTGATTTATACTACTTAGTAGGAATTACACTTCCAGGTTATTATTATTATTTTGTGAGCAATCATTTCTAAATGTAAAGTGCTGGGTATATACTTGGAAGTTCAGCTATAAAAATGCCAAGTGGTTTATTTGCAGTACTAGTCTGAATAGGACATGTGTAATTGAAGCATTAGCTTTGCCAAAACATATTTCTGTTCTTTCTTTCCATTTATTTTGTTTCATTTCAAAAGAAGCCCAGGTCTTGATGATCTTATCAAGGGCAAAATCTCCAGTAATAACAGCAATAAACAGGAGCAGGGGTAAGTCTGAGAAGGCTTTGTTACTCACCCCACCCCACCCCACCCCTTGTGTCAGAGCTGTGGAAAGGGCACACATGGTTTCATTTCCAGATTAGTCAGCTAAAACAAAAGCACCAGGTTCCGACTAAAGTAAAAAAATAAGATGTTCCAGCTATACTTCCTTCATCTGCCACTTTGCAACATGCTGAAGTTGCCAAAATTGCATTCACATGCTCCTTCCCTGTCAAGCATCCTCACCATGTGAACTGAGAGATGCTGCAGCATTCAGGTCATTCTGATATCTCCCTGCCCTTCTAACATTGGTGGGCAAGTGGGGAACCACCCCACCTCAGGATACCTTCAGCCCACTCTTTCCTGTCTCTTTATCTGAGTTGTTCGTCCTCCATGGGTATTTATTTACATGTGAGAATGCTTCCTTGCCTACCTAACTGCCAGCGTATATATGTGTGTTGGAGAAAATATGTCTCTGTACGGGTGTGGTTGTGTGTGTGTGCTTGTGTGTATGAATACTCCTTTTGCTCCTGGCTTTGAGTGTCATTTGTTGTTTTGCTTTCCACCTGCCAATCGCAGGCTGCCTTGCAAGGCAGTATAGGAGTAGAGTCCTAGCAGGGGTGGGGTAGGGGGTTGTACAGATTCTTCAATGTGACAGTATGGTGACATTGTGAATAGGGAGTGGTCTAGTCTGGGTCGCTTTGAAACAGTTTGAATTGTAGGCCTTGGTTAGATGGTCACTTCCATTTGCATGGAAATTGTTCTGCAAATCCTGAAGTTATGATCTTGCCAGCCACATGTTGACATTAGATTGCCTTGTTGTGGTCCATTTGGTCACAGTGTCCAATTCCTCCCTCCTACCCTCTCTTTTGCAGCAGTGGGGATATAGCCTGCTACCATTTGCTTGCAGGTGGGCATTAATTCTGGGGTTTAATGGATACAGGTACAGAATCCCATGTTCTAACCCTGCAGTTCTCCTTTTCTCTTTTTTAAAATTGTATTTTGGTAAGTGGCATAGTGCTTATGTGATGCAGCACAACAGTGGGCATTATTATTTACTCTAATTAAATTAAATTAAATTAAATTAAATTAAATTAAATTAAATTTTGTGGCTTTTACATTGTTTTATTTTGATATATTGTTCAGTTTGTTATTATTGTTGTTTGTTTTACAGTTTTCTTTACCTGTAATTCATGTTGTAAACCGCCCAGAGTTCCTTCAGGAAGATGGGCGGTATATAAGCAGTAAAATAAATAAATAAATAAACTAATCCCCCCACTTCAAAATAGGATAGAGAGTGTCATCTGCAGTCATGGCCAGACCATGCCCATCTTTACATATCACTCACTACTGATGTGTAGGAAGAACACACACACACACAAACCTACACTGGGCCAATTTAGACCCCACAGCAAGAAGCCCATGTTTATTAGGAACAATCCTAATCATTTCAAATAAACAACAGTCTCCAACCCTAGACGAATTAGCAATGGGTTGGAATGCTCTGGCATGAATATTGTGTAGTAATCTTTTTAGAATGATCACAGCAGTTCTAGCCGGGGGGGAGGGGGGCTACAGAATGGGATGAACTTCATGCAGCCAGCCCCCAAGTGGGCAAAAGCAGCTCTTCATTCTGAAAATACCTATTGGCTCTTCTCTCTCAATCAGGTAAATCGATGCTAGTTTTAGGAGGGATGAATGGAAACCATATTCTTTAAAATGTGGTATAAGAAGTGTGCTCTCTCCCCTCCCATTTTTTTCTAAACTACTATAAAGGGTGAGGAATACTGAGAGTAAATCTCCGTTATTTTCATTTTGTTTCTAAAGACACCAAGACCTTGACAATCTCATCAAAGTCAACCGTACATCTAATGGGCATGATAAAGGGTGAGTCTTCTGATTAAGTCATGCTCCCCTGCCCCCATTTTCCCATGAAATGATTGAATATTCCTTTTAGGACCAATCCTAATTCTTTCATAGAACTACATTTTCCTTAACTAAAGTACAAGCTTTAACAGTTAAATGGCCTCAGTATGGATTTAAATTTGTGGTATATTTATGTCATCCGTTGCTTTCCCCATCACTCTCCGTGTGGTGCTGCAAGTTGAAAGCCAAGTGCTGGATTCTGCTGCCAGAATCCCATTGCTAGTTTATGCGTGAGTAAGTGAAAAGATGAAAGTTGCAGCAACAAATTGACACTAATTAATGAGGTGGCAGTTGTGCTCCTCAGGATGTACACTCAGGTACATGAGCAGGAATGCAACTGGCAGTTTAATTATCACAGTTTACTGATGTGATTTATGCCATTTCAGTTAGAAGTGTAAATCAGAAATTGGATTTGGGCCAGTGGGTAGAGTCCTGTCTATTTGCACGCAACATCTTTGTCAAGGGAATGATCTGCACTTTCTCCCGCCGATCTCTAGCTTGCAGTCTGGAGGTTACCCTGTGGCTTCCGACAGGGCTTTCCACTTGAGCAAGAGGTTGGTAGAAACTGGTAGCAGAATTACTTTCAGCATAACTCTGTGAGAGGTGAAGGGTGTTGAGATACCCCAAGCTATATCTATTAGGCACTAAGGACTGTCCCTAAGGCACAGTACTTCTGTTCAAAAATATTTACTGCTCTCGTCTTCTGCAGAGTTAGAAACTATCTATAGAGGCTGGCCATGCACAGTGCTTAGTATGATGGTGCCAGTTTCTTCAATGAGAGAAAGACAGGCTGAAATGACTTGAAATGTATGCTGCCTTTAGTGCTCCTCAGAAAGCTTAATGTCACTGAATCGGGAAAGGATGATAAGCAATTGCTCAGGACAATTTTAATGTACAGTGGTACCTCAACTTATGAATTTAATCCATTCTGAATGCATGCTCTTAAGTTGAACTACTTTTAAGTCAGGGTACCTATCTAAAATTGAAATAAGTTAAAAAAATAAAAAAATTATAAGTCGAGCAGACCATATCTAAAATTTGTAAGGCAACAATTAAAACACCAACAGTTTTCCACTCTTAAGTCGAGCTGCTCTTAAGTTGGGGTACCACTGTATTTAAATCTTGGATGGATAATGTTCTGGTGGAATTAACAGCTGTTACATAACTTATGAAAATGTTCTTCTGTCCTTACTATATACAGTAAATATTTTGAAACTCTTCATAATTGACAAATACATATGACTTAGCAGTCATTCTTCCCCAAGCTGTATTAGAATTCAGCCTTTTCTTCAATGCAAAGATGATAGCAAGTAACAAGTCTGCTCTTTGTCTTGTTTCCTTTTGCTTATTTTTCATGCAGGGGCAGAGACCTAGATAACCTTGTTGCAGTGAACAAGACTGTACAGAAGAACAAAAGGCAAATGTTATTGATTTTCTTTCTCTTGCTGATTTATAAAAAAATGAAAGTATGTTTTCATTGACCTAAGCATTTTGCCCTTCATCCGTGGACTGTGGGGCACATGGGCCTCTTGTGTGTGAAGCCATCCAAGTTCATCTCCATGCTTTGCTGACCCTGAGTCAGACACATGGCTCGTTTAGCCCTTCAAAGACATGAAAGGGGGACTGGAAAGCCTTGTGCTCACATCATGACAGCTGTGCCTTAAGGTTTGTGGGCGAAAGGCAGTAGGGCACTGGGCTTCCAACATGTGCCTCTAACAAGCCTCTTCAAAGTGAGAAAAGTGTCTGGAAGTAGCCGCTGGTGAACGTTACGAGCAAGGAGCTGAGTGGTGAAAATAGTAATTATTAGGTGGTGAAAAGTCATTTCTGATTTATGGCAGTTCTTCCCAGTGATTTTTAGGTAGAAAGTACTCAGAAGGAGTTGACGAGTCCCTCCTTTTGATGATGTCCTGGGACCGTGCAATTGGTACACAGTTTGGCTCTTCTCCCAAGAGACAATGGGCCTTTTTACACGACCCCTAAGATCTGCTGGCCACTTAAATTCGGACCAGACATCTTAGGGGTTCTCTTCCTCTGTCCCCACCCCCCTCCGCACTTCCTGGTTGCTGGCTGCGTGAGGGAGGGAGAAAAAGGGAGAAAAAAGGGAGAAAAAGGGAGAAAAAGGGAGAAAAAGGGAGAAAAAGAGAAAGAAAAGCATGCCTCTCACCTCGTTCTGCCTCTCGTCTCTGTAAGGCCATCAAGTCCAACCCCCTCGCCTCTGTAAAAGTAGCTCTTAAAGGGGCGGGAGCCAAAAAGCAGCAAACAGAAGCGAGGAGAGCCCTGCACTCACTATCATTGCACCGCATCAAAGATTTTTCACCTCCAAAGAGAAGGTACAAGAAAAGTGTGCTGGGTCGCGCTAAAGTGGGTGGGGTCGCACTTAATTGTCTGCAAACTCCGGAGCTGGTGGGGAAACATTTTAAAGCTCCGGAGCTTGCAGCCATTTGCAGCGGATCTTAGGGGTCGTGTATAAACGCCCAATGTGGGAAGTTACCTACTGAGAAACACCCCATCCCACAGTCAGGTGCTCAAACCAACTGAGCTTGGCTTCAATCCAACATCATGCTAACAGATGATGGAAGAGGGTTTCTGCCTCTTCCTTGCTCCCTGCAGCCCTCCATGATATTTGAAAACCTGCCTCAAAGGGTTTCCTGGTTTTGAAACCGGGAGGGTTGCCCTGTAGGGGAACCTTCCCTTTCCTGGTTCTGCTGTTGGAAATTGTACTGTCAGGAAACAATACTGTTAGATCCCACGCCTTGAACTAACTTCTGTGGAAGTGCTGGAAGGTATTGCTGCCTAACACATTTGGGACATGGATAGCAGCTGGCTTAGGAAGCGTTGTATACTCCTAATTGGGAACAAATGTTAATAAATATACTGTAGTAGAACTTATATCTAAGGAAGCATGCACACCATCAAGTCACTGGGAGAGAAAGCAGAAATCTCTTGATTTACAGCTGAATTATGTTTTTAGTAGCAAGTGATGTTTTGTTTGAAGCTTGGATCTGACCTAAGTCTAAACTCAACACCCTTTCTCGTATGTTGGGTCATAATGCAAGGCTATTCTCTATTTTTGACAGAGGCCAAGAACTGGATGACCTGGTAGTGATAAAATCACCTGCTGTGGATGAAAATAAAAAACGGTAAGGCATAAATTTCATTGCTTACAGTCCTTGCCCTCAGGGACCCATTGAGGTCTAACTCAACTAGATGCAAAAGAAAATCCAAATGCATGTGATCACAGAGGAAAGGCTGTCACTTAACACTCAAATGCACCTTGGCATTCAGAAGGTCCCATGGTGTTTAAAGATAGGAGAAGCCTCTATTTCAAACTTGGGAATGTAATTACAGTGGTACCTCGTATAACGGAGGTTTTGTTTAACGTACAACGTAAAAAAATCCACACACACCCATGAGCCCCTCGGAACAGTCGGTCGCCGGTGCGCCCCCTGCCTGCTGGCCGCCTCCGGGGCTCCGGCAAGAGGGAGCGGGGGGGAATTCCCGGCGCGGTCCCGCCCCAGCCCCCAGCCCCAGGCCAAGCGGCGTGGCGCACTGCACCCCCTCCCCCACGGCCACCTCCCCCCACCACCTGCGGCCGCCCGGGAAGAGGACGCGGGGCGGTCGGGGAAGGGAGGGGATGCTGGGGATTCCTCTGGGCGGGGCAGCTTTGCTCGGGCACAGCTCCTCGCCGGCGGTGATGATGAAGCGGTGGCTCATGCCGGGCGGCGGCGGGCTCTGCCCTGGCCACTACCACACGCCGCTGGCCCCTCGGTCGGGCGAGGCTGCTGCTGCTGCTTTTGCTGCTGCTGCTTTTGCTGCTGCTGCCGGGGCGGCCCGGGCGGCAAGGGAGGCTGCTCCCGCCGCAGCAGCTCAGCCGAAGGCGAAGGGCGACTCCGGGCGCCGTGGTCCTAGCGCCCCAGGTCTCGCTGGCCCCGTCCCCGTCCCCGCCCCTGCCCCCGCCCCCCCAGGCCGCGGAACCGGAGGCCTCCCCCCACCCCCGCGGCCACCTCCGCCCGACCACCTGCGGCTGCCTGGGGAAAGAGGGAAGGAGGGAGGGGAGAGGAGGGGCGCCCAGGCCAAGCAGCGCACCCCACTCCCTCCCCCCACCCCCGCGGCCACCTCCGCCCGACCACCTGCGGCCTCCTGGGGAAAGAGGGAAGGAGGGAGGGGAGAGGAGGGGCAGCAGACACGGAGGGGGGTGACTATGCATTGGAATGGATTAAATCCACTTTCAATGCATTCCTATGGGAAATTAAAATTTGTACAATTTGTATAAATTGATTTAGAACCAATTAATTACATTATACAAGGTACCACTGTATGTAGATTTCCAACACTTTTAATGTACATTATCTAGCAACATCCCATCATAAGATAAGTGTACAAGGATATAGGAAACAAGGAAGGGCTCCTTCCACTATCTATGGCCTCGCATCTGCACATCCCTTGCACAAACATCCCTGCATGTGATGAGAGGCCCAGCAGGTGGAAATTACATTGGAAGTGGGTGGAAACAATGGCAGGAGAACTTGGTGGTGGATACCTGGTATCATTGAAGTATCATTGCCCTTGCTCTTGAGAAGCAGGTTATACCTGTGCCCAGACTACTTAGTCTTGACAAGTTCTGTTGCCTTCTTCTTGCCATGTTTTAGGTTCAGTGCTTCAAAGTAAGAGACTAGTAGGGAAACAAAGTATGGCATGTGGTGCCCTCATGTATGTTCGGGCATTTGGGTTCTTTTCTTTCTTTGAAGTATAGTCAGCTACAGTCCTATCCACACCCTTATCTGGGAGTGAACTCAGTTTAATCTTTGAACCTTACCTCTGAGTAGACACATGTAGGATTATACTGCTAGCAATCATCAGACTAGGACGTTGCAAAGCAGTTTCTTTAATTGGCTAGAAAGAGTACTGGAAACAGGGGTGGGATTGGCTCCAGTTTGCTACCCTGCCATCAGGTTTCTTATGGGAGTGAACTCAGTTTAATTTTTTTGGTCCATCTGTATCCATGTTGATTATACTCTGCAATCATCAGACTAGGGCAGTTTCCTTTAATTTGTTGGAGTTTCACCCTGCTGGTTTCTCCATAATTTTCTTTGGTCCATCTATCCCTTGTCTCTCTGCCATAAGCTTGGGATCAGCTGGATCTCCATAATCTGCTGCCTCTCTCTCTCTCTCTCTCTCTCTCTCTCTCTCTCTCTCTCTCTCTGTGTGTGTGTGTGTGTGTGTGTGTGTGTGTGTGTGTGTGTGTGAGCATGCATGCACATGTGTGTGTGTGTTAAAGAAGGAAGCCTTTGAAAGAACATTTGCGACAGTAAATGTCTTTATTCTGACAGTCACTTCAAGGAAGAGTAGGCTTGCAGCCAAGGTTTCTATGCGAAGAATGAGCTCCATTCTCTGCTCTCAAAGCAGCCTCATCCCATTTGTTTGGAGAATGGAGGAGAGGATTCATTTGGGGTACATGATTTGCATATAAAATGGCAGCAAGCACAGAGGATCATTCCTTTCATAGAACATTTAAGCTTTTGGCACCAAAAGTACAGGCGTTCAGAATGATGGCTAAGTTGCCAATATGTGAACTAGGTTTGTGATAAACACATTCTTTCTGGCAACATTCTTATAATCTTTGCATTGCTTTTTAATATTTTTTTCTGGCCATCTCTTTGTAGTACAAGTAGAGGGAGAATGAAAAAGTCTCACCCCCCCCTTCTCCCTCCACAGGCAAACCGAACAAGGCTCCGAATCAGGCAAAATTCAGGGCAATCAGTTGAATGAACACCATTTATTCCAGGTCAAAAGAGGATCCAGGTACAGTATTTGCCCATCAATATATTTTTTTCCTTCCTTTTCCTTTCAGTTGCCAAGTGCTGTCTCTCGTATTAACATTAAAACTAGACATGGGCATGACTCAGCGAAATTGTCGTTTCCGTTTTCGGTTATCGTTTCCGTTACGTAACGGAAACAGTAACGATAATTATGCCATCAGAACTCGAACTCGAACCGAAAAAAGAAAAATTTGGTCAGGTTTTTCGTTTCCGTTTGTGGCATTGCGGCGATCGCGCAATGCGAAGCACAGAAAAAGTTTTTAAAAGTGTTTTTAAAAAACCCGACTCCCGGCCAAAAAAGCAGGCGAAAATATGCCTGCCTGAGGCTTTGCCACCTACCAGAGGGGTGGTTTCTGTGGGGGTCCCTGGCCTTCCCCCCCTCTTCTCCTGTCCTGGGCTGCTTGCACCAGCTGGGGGGGTCATCCTCATCGTCTCGCCATGCCATGTGGTAGGGGGGATCCAAAATGGTGACCACAATTTTTCTTTTGAAATCGTGGTCAAAAAACACACCAAACCACCACAGAAACATGTGAATTTTATTTATTTTAAATGCCTGAATTCTAATAGTAGCAGCAGTGGTTTTTTTTATAGCAATAAAACGTCGTATTGATTTTATTTTATTTTATTTTATTTTTTATTTTTTTAGACCTGCCCATTTGGGCTGGGCATGGGATGGGACCATGCAAATTTTTTGAACCATTCCACCAATGGCATCACCAGGTTTTTGACTGACACTTCTGGATGTCTCGGAGGGCATAAAAAGCCGAGGCACCTTCCAGAAATCGCAGTCGGGTGTATGGATGTGGTTGAGGGAGGAGGGCTGGCTGCTGGTGCTGGTGTGATCTGATCGAGATTGAGGAGGGAGGCTGGAGGCTTTAGGATTTAAGTTAGGCAGGGAGGGAGGGAATTGAATTTAGAAAATAATTTCTTTGATTCCTTGCAGCTTTGTCTGCTGAAGGGAATAGTAGTTTATTCTTTATTTCTTCTCTGGCAGTTTGTGAGGATTTTTTTTCTGATATTGGATAAAGGGGGAGGTTCGACCGGGAGTGGGAGGTGTGGATTTATTTTAAAAATATATTATATACTACCATTTATTTTCTATTTTCCCAACTTCAATTTGCTTGCACACACACACACATTTGGGGTGCAAGCCAAGAACAGAACCTCTATCCTAAGTGATATCCTAACTGCCCACTCGCCCGTTCGCCCATGCTGCCACCCGCCTGCGGCCGGCGCCCACCCACTCGCCCGCCCGCGGCTGCCCCCCGCCCATGGCCCCCCGCTGCCTAGGGCGCAAAAACACCTAGCGCCGGCCCTCATTGCAGGATGCCCCTATGCTCTGGGAAGTCAAATTGCGCTAAATCGTGGTGGAAACGACAAACAACAAACGAAACGACAAATTTTTGAAAAATTTCACGACAAACAGAAACGACCCGAAACAGACCCGTTCTGACAAATGAAAACTCGAAATGTCATTTTTTCTGGTCATGCCCATGTCTAATTAAAACCAAACTAGGATTTGTTTATGGAAGTGCTGGTTTCCTAGGTGAACAACTTGTGGGTCTCAGAAAAGCTTCTTCTTCTTCTTCTTCTTCTTCTTCTTCTTCTTCTTCTTCTTCTACTACTACTACTACTACTACTACTACTACTACTACTACTACTACTACTACTACTACTACTACTACTGGGTTCCCAAAATGGATGCCAGTAGGAATGCCAGCATAAATATTGTTGAAATGATCACTCAGGAAAATAAGTCTTCCACATTTTGTATATAGGAGATCTAACGGACCCAGAGAGCTACCCTGCATCGGGAGGGGGGGGCAAAGTGTTCTTATATACCATCCCATGGTCCTTTGTCTCTGAATCCCTGTGAGTGGCAAGGACCTGTGGTTGCAAAGCTCAAGAGGTTAAACATTTCCAGGCTATGCTAGGACTAGTTTACAGATCTGTCACAAATCTGTTGTGCTCTGCTCGGCATGCGGTCTTCGGGCAGTAATGCTAGGATGCACTCTCGGTGCAGTAGGTGATGAAGAGTGGGATGCAGATGCTTTAGAGTAGAAATCCCACAGTGCTTTAACTTTGGCCATGCTGAGTGAGGGCAACAGAGAGTCTTACACCTGCAACAGAAGAAGAGAAGGAGTGTCTCAGCACTCAACTCTTCTTGACGGGCATTATTTTCCTTATGGACCTGTTAGTCATGTGCGAGTTCCACAATCAAACATTATTGAAAGGTCCACTTTTCCGTATGTCTATATAATTATTTAATAAGTTGCTGTCTTGATAAGCAGTGAATAAATTTTCTCGACTCTAGCCAGGGTATGCCTCCTTTTCAACCCTTATATTCTGCACATCAGTGTGGTGTGATCACATAATGCAAAAGTGCGTATACAAATCTGGAGTGTTTTACATTTAGTTCTGGGTTTCTCATGTTACCCCAGTGGCGTGGGAAGGGAGGAATGCCATTTTTGTGTGTAACATACCATATTTTTTCCATTTATAAGACTATATTTTTGTCTTAAAGTATTAGACTAAAAATTGAGGGTCATCTTGTATATGGACATAAGCTCAGGAGAGAACCTTGCAGTTGCGAAACTGTTCATACTTTGTCTCTGCAAACAGTTGTCTTATACATGGGTACATCTTAAAAATGGAAAAATAAGGTACTTGCACAATCTGTGGTAAAGATGATATAATACAATTCTTGCTGAACTAATTTTCCACTTGCAAGGTGTTGGTGGCTGCTAAGGGAAATCAACAGAAAAATAGGATTCTTAACCTACTGATTGAACGGGTTCAACCCGAACTCTTCACTTCTACCTAGTTCTAATAAACTGGAAAACCTCAACTCTACCCTTTCATTAGGATGGACAATATTGTGGTAAAATTCCAAGACAGTAACCCTCCAGATACTGGCAACCATTGTTCCCACCATCCCTCACCTTTAAGGCTTTTGGGATCTGGAGTTTAGAATCCATTGAATGGAGCCACACACCTGCCCCTGCTAAGATGTAGAAAAGATGTAATCTACCCACTAATAACATGTACACTGTATAGGGATAACCTTGCTTTTTCATTTAATTTGTGCGCTGATTCTCCAGATTGTTTGCTAAATGAGCAGTTTCTGTTTCTGCTATATCTTATATGCCAGTTGAAAACCTACAGATACTCAGTTTGAGTGCAGATAATGAAAGCATAAATTCTTCAAAAAGATAATTGCTGATGTAATCACCAAATCCAGTAACTGGTTGCCAAAATGAAAAGCCAGTCACAAATTGTGAAAAAAGCGACTGATGGCACCACCTTGGATACGTTAATAATCATCTCTCTGTGTCCATCCAACATTTCAAAAATGCAGTCAAGATAGCAACAAATGAAACATAAAATAAAATGTTAATATACGTTGATGCAGTCTCTTCTTCGTTTCTATACAGTATTTACTTTTAGAGAATGAAATTCTCAACATTTTGTGTGTATTTCAGCTGTTATTCCTCAAGCAATCACTCAAGTCCAAAGGACACTATTGTGTACACAAGAATATATGAGAATAGGTATTTGAAAAATACATGTTAGTATTTTTCTCACTTTTTTAATACTAATTCAAAAAAAAAAAACCCAACTGTTTAAACAAAATTTGTTTAAACATAAATGATCTTATTTTTCAGTTTTGGCATGACTAATTTAAAGATTCTTGCTTCTTGTCTAAAAATATCTGAGTCTTTATGACATCCCAGAATAGAATATAAATGTTCAATGTAAGCCAGAAAAAAACACTGCAAGACACATAACTGGGGGAAGGGGATCGATATTCATGGGCAAGAGCCACAGTCAAGCCTGCAGATAAGCTCACTTGAACTATTTGAGTCCAAATGACTTAACATGTTTAATACCACCTATGTTTGTAACCTATGGGCGTTTTAATTATGTGTCTGGGTGTAGGTATGCACATATGCATATAAACTCAGTATTACAGCTTGGAAAAATTACATTTTAAGCCCTCATGGCTGCAGGATACTAGAAATAGTGTCCAAGAAAGTAACTTTTCCAGACAGAGGTTCATATGGTAAAACCTACCGTCTAGCCCAGGGGTCTGCAACCTTTAAGACATAAAGAGCCACTTGGACCCGTTTCCGACGGAAAAAAAAAAAAACTGGGAGCCGCAAAACCATTGCGACATTTAAAACAAATATAACACTGCATATATTGTTTCTTACCTTAATGCTATATACAGGATCATGCAGTCAGCTGCCAATCTGAAGAAGTTTGTCCTGTTTGGGAAGGTTTTCAATATCACTCCATTGATGATTCTGAGCCAGAATTGCCTTCTGACGGGCAACATCCTCAAGAGTAGCGGTCAAGCATTTGAACTTGGACACCCATATATGTTTGTCATGACCTCGCCCCGAAGTCCTCAGGCTCCGGCCACGTGGGGGCAAAACTCCACGCCGTCTAAGTAACCGAATGGGGCATCCCTGTCCTGGAGCGCCGAGGCGGCAGGAAGCCGTAGCCCTGGGATGCCTTAAATTCCCAAGCTGCCTGCCCTGCCACAACAGCAGCAGCAGCGACAGCCAGAAGGAGCCTCCCGCCAAACAGCCCCGCGTGCCCGCCTTCCACCCAACCTACTCGCTGCTGCCGACCCCTTCCATCGCTCCCCCAAACCTGGACCGGGGGTGAAACGGCCACCAACCACCATGACTCCCCCCCCACCTCTCCTGACCCCCGCCAGCCAAGGAAGGAGAAAAGGGGTGGGGGTGGGGGGGGCTGCGCCTGTGCTTTTGAATGCCTCTCATCAGATAGCGTGGCTTAGCTTTTAATCCTCCGGAGGAAAAAAAAACTTAAAGGCAAAGACAAAACGGGGTGGGGGGAGGGAGAGAGAGGCGGGCGCTTCTAGGAAGCCGGCAGAACGTTCCTGGGAACTGCCACACGCCAGGCTGGAATCCTCCTCCTCCCTCCTCCCCCCGCCCGCTCTTTGGCCGCTTCCTCAAAGAGGAGGAATCCCGGATCACGCGCCGGAGTGCAGGCAGCGGCGGGAAGGCGGGAGCGCGCGCACACTCTCCTCCCTCCCTCTCTCGCTCTCTCTGCCCCGCCATCCTTTCTCAGCGGCAGCCCGGGGGGGGGAAACATGTCGGGGGGTGAAAAAAATTAACCCCTTCCTCACTGGGCGCGGGCAGTATTTTTTATTTTAAAGCCGCTCCTTTGGGCCACACAGCGGCCTAAAGTCATCCTTCTTGCTTGGCTCCCTACGTTCCGCTTCCTTCCTTCCTTCCCTCCCTCCCCCCTCCCGACATACACACCTCCCGGAGCCGCGGCAAAGGTTCCAAAGAGCCGCATGCGGCTCCGGAGCCGCAGGTTGCCGACCCCTGGTCTAGCCAGCCCTGTTCTGCCAGCCAGCCAGCTATAAATGCTGCCCACACAGGGCATGATTGATTATTCTCCTCATTTTGACACATGACTTCAAACTGAGGAGGGGGAACATTTTTGGACTATTATCTCCCATCATCCACCAGCAAACAGCCATTGGACAGGATGACAAGATATGAGGTTTTTGTAATTTTTGGACTACACCTGCTAGGAATCTGCAGGAATTTCCTTCAGCCAGAATTCAGGGTGCTTCAGCCCCCAAAATATCACCCAGGCAGTGTTCCCTATTAATTTCAGCTCTGCTGGGAAGGTCTCTCTACCTCGTGCACTGGCATTATTGATTGCCTCAGGTCTGTGGGGCCCTGCGTGGATGGGGGGAAGGGTGCATGCATGCTGAGGAGCATGCCTTAGGGGGAACCTTCCATCCAGGTATTTTGACTTGCTTACAGCTGAGGAACAAATACTCTTGTCAGACTTGATGAATATTGTGGCCTAGTGCTGAGCTCCTTTCCACATCACAGGACACACTGACACATAAGATTGGGAAATGTAAAGGCCACAGCTTTATTTTTAACTCAGTTGCTTAATGCAGTACTCTGGCCAGGCATTGGGTCGCATCAGGCCCATCAGGAGACCTGCCTATCTCCCCATGCTGCCTGTCTTACTGCCACCCGATTAAAAGCAAATTGTCCAAGTAGTGGGTGATTGCCCCACCCTTCACCCTCTGGCTCAGGGCCCACTCCAAGGAGGAGCAAATGGTCTCAAATGTTGCGCATGCGATATTGCACCCGAAGGGCATGGCTTTGTCTGTGTTTCATTTTCCCTCGAACTTAATGCCGAGTAGAGCGAAGTCCTCTGGGTTGACTGGAAGGAGGCAGAATGCGGATTGTATGTCACATTTTGCTAACAACGCCCCTGTTCCAGCCCCTTTGGCCAGGCTTATGACCCAGTCAAAGGTGGTGTAGCACACTGAGCACAGTTCAGGGGGGATGGTTTGCCTGTTCCATGTGTTTTGTTCAATCAGTTGCACAGCTGGGATATTCATACATGCAATTAATAGCTGGCAAGATATCTGCTACTGGATCAATTGTGCAGTTAGTTTTTCTTGCACAATGTTATATATTAGGATTCTGAACCTAACATGATACAGGTATCTCTTTCCATCTGTAAATCTCCCTTTTTTTACAGCCTTCCTTCACCATGTATATATATGCCAGTGATTGGGATAACACTTCATGCATCTGATTAAGTCCATCATAAACATCTTAAGTCTTTAAAATTCCAGAAGACTCAGTGGAATTCAGTCTTGGCCTCTTTATTCTTTGTACTGGCTTCTGTGTAACCACACTAATGTAAAAAATGGCTGTAGGGTTGATGCAGGCTCTTTTCTGTCCCAGCAATAGGCCCCTTATGAAATAAATAAGTCAGTGTGCCGGGGGGGAAATGCATGGTTTTGAGTTTTGGGGGGGGGTGTTTCTTGTGCATGACACTTGAGCCTGGCATTATTATGTGTTTCTATGTTATTTTAGAAATGTGTTGTTTATTAAGTGCTTAAAGTATAGGACCACACACCCCGGGCACAATCCTCATTTTGCAGAAAACCCACTGAAATAATGCAAGTTGTGGAAAAGCAAGTCCACATCCTTCTTATAATGTGAGATCTGACTTCTGTCCCCTCTGCACTGCTCTCTCTCTCTTTCTCTCTCTCTCTTACTGTTCCTTTTTAAAAAGAGCCACTTTATATGTTGGTATATTTCTGCCGCTTCCCTTTGGGTTTGTGTGGATGGCTTTGGGGTTGATTGATGAGATTCCTTCTTTGAACGCGGCGTGCAAACGTGAAATGTAAAAAGTATTGCCACTTTTTGTGTGTTGACTATCTTGCAGTCAGTTTCCCCATGATGCCTATGAAGACAGTATCCCTGGAAAAGCAATTAAGACTGTTTATTCTACTTCTGATAGGTAAGTCACTACAGCATTCTCACAGAGAATCTTTATATTACAAAGAGCCTCAAATTACAAGGTGGCATCATTCATGACTACTATAACTGTGCACTTTAAGTGAACTCAAAGGGCAAGAAAGCAAGGTATGAAGTATCTTGTGAATGTCACCACCACCACCACAACCCAGAAGTTACCGGTATTTACCGTTTTCACTAATTTATTGCATTTCTATGCCACCTTTCTCGGCAGTGAGACTCGAGGTGGCCCACAATTATTTTTTAAGACAAGAATTGAAAACAACATAAAACAGTGGCTAAAAATATTGTTCAGCAAATAATTATTGAATTGTTATATTAAAAATCTTAAGAAATATGAGGTAACGTTAAAACCAATTTTAAAAAGTATATTGGCAGCAACCATAAGGCAACAGGCTATGTTAAATTTTAAATTAAACACAAAATGTCTGCTGGAATAAAAACATTTTCAACTGCCACTGAAAAGAAAGGAGTCTTTTCCCTTTAAGACTTTACCTGGATCCATAAATGCATAGGCTTCACATTATTTCACTATTCTTTACTCTCATCCCTTGGTGAAAGGCTCTTGAATGGTTTCACAGAAAGGAGTTGCACTTGAACTGATGTCAATTGACACCTGAAAGCTCACCTGCCATTGATTCCTCTAGGACGAATTGTTTTGTTCTAGAGAGGGAAATGTCATTCTGTTACAAAACAAAACATGTCCTACTGTTTCCTTACGTAACAAAGTAATTTGTTACCTAATGAAACGATGAAACAGGGTTTTTTTGCCCATCTCTAAATGTTAATTTGTCTTTTACAATAGCTTCAACTCTCTCCAATCCTCTCCTTACTACAGGGCCATCATTGAAAAAGAAATCTGCACTTATTGCCGCAAACCCTTGGGCATAGACACAAAGATAATTCTTGACGCTTTGCAGATTTGCTGCCACGCAACTTGCTTCAAGGTAGGACGTTGTCTTTGACCATTGTAAAGGATATGTGGGTGTTTGTGATTGAAAATTGACTCTCAAAACTGCATGTATCAGAGAAGGCAGATCAGTCACAATATGTTGCCAGGTGAGGGGTTTCTGTTCAGGTTTCCAGCTAATCTAACCATTGTTCCTCCCCCCCTTTAAAACAAATACAGTCAGCGGCCCATACCTTCCAAGCATGGAAAATTGGACAGTTTAAGATTGTGTGATATAGTTCTTGTTAAGATGGCGCCGTTCTTGTTAAGATGGCGCCGCGGACGGCAGCCTTGGTAACATGCTCCTCGACTTTTTCTTTTTATCTTTTTTATTTACTTTTTTATCTACACTGCTTTGCTGTTTCTTGTGCATTTCCTCGGATTTTTTATACTAGAAATGACCTGCTAAGCATTTGTCAACATTATGAGGAACAACTATCAGAAGCTTTGCCTCCCTTGCCTCCTCCGCTGCTTGTTAATGAAGGGGAATTCCTGAGAGCTGTAAATCCCTGGGTTATCAGCAATGAAGGTCGAGGTCGGAGTTGGAGAAGAAGACGAAGGAGAAGGAGGGGTAAGAGGGCAGGAGCTCTGAATCGTCTGAGGAAAAATGGTTTGAAGTCCCCTCTCCCTTCAATTCTTCTATCGAATGTATGCTCACTAGCCAACAAAATGGATGAAATACTCCTTTTGAATAGATATAACAAAGATTTTCGAATGCAGCACTGATTTGTTTTACAGAATCATGGCTGAGTGACTTAATCCCTGAAAACTTTGTACATATTCCAGGGTTTCAAATTCAAAGAGCGGATAGAATTGTTGATACATCTGGGAAACAGAAGGGCGGAGGATTGTGCTTATATATCAATAATCGTTGGTCTAAAGAAATAACCACCTTAAAGAAATTTTGCAATGTGGACTTAGAAACATTAATCATTTTCTGCAACCCCTTTTATTCCCCACGGGAATTTTCTACATTTTTGGTGGTTGCAGTATATATCCCTCCTGATGCTTCTGTGACAAATGCATTACGTATTTTAACTAGTCAAATTATAGAAAATGCATATCCTGATGCTTTTAAAATTATTTTAGGTGATTTTAATCAAGCTGATTTAAGGAAGGAGTTACCAAAGTTCTTCCAGCATGTTAAATGCCCTACTAGAGGGGAAAATATTTTGGATCATTGTTATACAACTTTAAAGGATGCTTATCGCTCTTTATCACGCTCAGCTCTGGGACATTCTGATCACTGCATGGTTCACCTTGTACCTGTTTACAAACAAAAGCTTAAAACACTAAAACCAACAATTAAAACAGTGAAAACTTGGACTGAGGAAGCAAAGTTAAAGTTGCAAGCATGTTTTGACTGCACTGATTGGGACCTATTTGAAAACACTTCTGCTGATTTGGATGAGCTCACAGACACTATAACATCATATGTCAGCTTTTGTGAGGACTTATGTGTGCCATCTAGGAATGTGAAAATTTACAGTAATAACAAACCATGGTTTACAACTAAACTCAAACAGCTACGTCATGCCAAAGAAGAAGCCTATAAAAATGGTGATAGAACATTGTATAATCAGGCTAGGAATATACTGAACAGAGAAATTAGAGCAGCAAAAGGAACTACACTGAAAAGTTAAAGAACCAGTTTTCAACAAATGAATCAGCAAATATGTGGAAAATTCTTAAAACCATTACTGGTCATAGTAAGACCCCTCTCCATGTTGAAGGAAATCATCAACTGGTGAATGACTTGAATATGTTTTACTGCAGGTTTGAGAGGAAACTGCAGCCATCTATTCCTGAAATTTCCATCTCAGATTTAACAACAACAACTGAGCCTGTGGAAATTTATCCCATGTTATCAGGTCCTCCATCTTTGGTGATCACAGAGAAGGAGGTGCGAAGTCTGTTTCACAATCAGAAGTTAAGAAAAGCACCAGGTCCAGATAAAATCTCTTCTTCTTGTTTAAGAGTCTGTGCTGAACAACTGGCTCCTATTTTTACCCGCATCTTTAATAGATCACTGGAGATGTGTTATGTTCCTTCTTGCTTCAAAAATTCATTGATTATTCCAGTACCAAAAAAATCTTCTGTCAAGGAATTGAATGATTATAGACCAGTTGCTTTAACTTCTGTGGTCATGAAAACTTTTGAGAGACTAGTGTTGGCTCACCTGAAATCTATCACGGATTTGTCATTAGATCCATTGCAATTTGCTTATCGTGCAAATAGATCAATAGATGATGCTATTAATATGTCCTTACACTATATATTGCAACATCTTGAATCTCCAAAATCTTATGCAAGGGTTCTTTTTGTTGATTTTAGTTCTGCATTTAACACTATTATTCCAGGTATCCTTATGACTAAATTAAAACAGCTGGCTGTACCTGATCACATTTGTAAATGGATTGTAAGCTTCCTAACAGACAGAAAGCAGCAGGTGAAGTTAGGTAAAATTATATCAGATATTAGCAAGGTTAGCATAGGAGCCCCTCAGGGCTGTGTGCTTTCTCCATTTCTGTTTTCCTTATATACTAATGATTGTACCTCAAAGGATTCCTCTGTTAAAATAGTGAAGTTTGCAGATGACACTACGGTGATTGGTCTCATTCAAGACAATGATGAATCTGCCTATAGGCAAGAGATTGAACAACTAGTTTTATGGTGTACTCAAAATAATCTTGAATTAAATACATGCAAAACTGTTGAAATGGTGGTGGATTTTAGGAGGACTCGTTCTATACAGCCACCTCTTATGATATCAAATAACTTAGTGTCAATAGTGGAGTCCTTTAAATTTTTAGGTACTATTATATCTCAAGATTTAAAATGGTCATCTAATATTGAAAGTATTATTAAGAAAGCACAACAAGAATGTTTTTTTCTGCGTCAACTTAGGAAGTTTAGACTGCCAAAAGAACTGTTGATTCAATTCTATAGAGGTGTTATTGAATCTATTATCTGTTCCTCTATAACTGTCTGGTTTAGCTCTGCGACTAAGCATGACAGATATAGACTTCAAAGGATAATTGGAACTGCAGAAAAAATTATTGCTACTAATTTGCCATCTATTGTGGAATTGTATACCACACGAGCTAAAAAGAGGGCGATGAAAATATATACAGATTCCACGCATCCTGGACATAATCTGTTTCAATTGTTACCCTCAGGGCGACGTTTTAGGGCATTGCATACTAGGACAACTAGATATAGAGATAGTTTCTTTCCAAGTGCTATCAAACTGTTGAATAATTAATTTTTACATTTCTTCTTCCTTTTTAAATAATAGGTTATATTGTAGTATTGTACTGTGTTTTTATTGTTGACTATATGATTCTTATATTTCCTTTTATATAGAGAGAGCATTTTTACCAAAACAAATTCTGGGTGTGTCTAACCACACTTGGCCAATAAAAGTATTCTATTCTATTCTATTCTATTCTATTCTATTCTATTCTATATAGTAACTTGGGGGATTGTTGTTAGTCAGAGTTGGCAGAACTGGACACGGTGGTCTGACTCCATATAAAGTTCTTTCAAATGTAACCAGATTCGTATTACTTTCCTCAAGGCAAATGAAGGGGTTTTGTCCATAGTTTTGTGATGGAGTCATTTCTACAAGATCCTGTAATACTAATGGAACAGCTGGGCTTTAAAGCCCCTGAGAAATCTTTGCACAGGGGCTATGTGTCCTGGCCTATTAATCAGAGATCTTAAGAATTTCAAAAGGTGTTTTGTAATTCTCAACTTGCATAATTTCATCCACTTGGCTAGAAAGTACGAGCAATAGCTGAAGACCCATTACATAATGGTCCCTTTTCTTTCCTAATTTGGCCACAAACCAACAGAGAATTATTGAAGCCCACTGCTTCCATTTGGCTTCAGTGCACCCAATTGTGCCTTGAATGGTAGCCTTCCTCTGAAGCTGCCTCAAGGACATTTCATGCTCCAGATGAAGCATAGTGTTCTGAATCCAAATGGCTACCCATACAACTTGGATGGAAAATGTATCTGGTCTAGTTCAGCTTCATTCTCATGTCCTATCATGTGCATAATGGGAGCAAGGAGAAAAGGAGCTATCTCCACTCCCCTTCTGAGGCAGCCTGACCCCAGGTTCAGAATTGGGTTAAGAAACATTCCAGTAAGTTGAAGGGTTTCTTAGCCACTGGTCATCCTTCTCTTGCACATGCTTTAGTCAAGATTCCACACCGAAATATTTTATTGCTGTACAGTACTTAATGGCATTCTCCATGCTCTCTCAACTCTGTATACATGATTTTATTTCATTAGCAGTTTTTTGAAAGCAAGTGCCCCACTGTGTAACAAAGTGTGATACAGGCAATTTAAACAATTTACACTATTTTAAAAAGCACACAGAGCAACAGGATGTATAAGGACCACCATTGTGTACCTTCACCAGTGCTGAAAAATTCACCGGGCCACAGTCCAATCCCAATCTTCCAGCTGTCTGCAAGTACTGTATGTACTTGTGTGTTGGTTTGGTCAACTTTTTTAAAAAACACAAAGATGTGTACTATTACTTTTACAGCAGGTTTCGATGGGAGAGAAAGTTCAATAGTAATAACTAGAGTCAGTGGATATATTCCACAACCAAGCTTTTCCCAATGCAAAGCAGAATCCTATTATATATTATAACACAAACTGAGACAGGCCTTTGTTTGAGACCCAATAAACCACCCTATTTGAAGTGGAGAAATGGACAAATTTTATTTATTTATTTATTTATTTATCGATTTATTTATTTATTTATTTATTTATTTATTTATTTATTTATTATGATTATTTGATTATTTTTACCCTGCCTTTCTCCTTGGAAAAGGACCCAAGGCAGCTTACAACAGTGAGGAACAATATACAGCCCAGTACATTTAAGACATATTCAAGTTTGAGAACAGGGAATTGAGGGGCATCTTACAGCATTAAGTGGCAGCATTAAAGCTAAAAGAGAACACAGGTAGTTAAAGAAACAAATAAAAATGTATACCAATTTACACCATCAGTAAGGGAAGGCAAATACTTGATATATGATTCTAAAATAAGGCATTGTTACCAACATCTATAGAATTAAGGTGTAAGCAAGTGCACTATAAGTGTATAATAAGATAAAAAGAACCCGGAAAATACAGCATGTAAACCTTCTGCTACTGCTGACAATGATGATGATGATGATGATGATGATGATGATGATGATGATGATGATGATGATGATGATGATGTAGGAAAAGTCGTGCCAGGGGATTGAATATCTCTGAGGTCTTAATTGCAGTAATACATCAGGCTTGTAGACTGGTCATATTGTGCACATCACAAACTATTCAAAAATTCAAGATGTTCATGAATCAAGACATCTGTTTAATGCTTTGTATGTTTCAAGTGTGAAGTCTGCCATGGAGCATTGGAAAACCTGAAGGCAGGAGACAGCATTTGGATTTATAGGAACACAGTGCACTGCACACCATGTTACGCTAAAGTCAAAGGTAAATCTCATGAGGGACACCTTGTAGTTTCCTTTTTCTCCATCTAGGGAAATAAGCAGTTCATGGAAAGTCAAATGTATCAAACATTGCCATGCATGCTTAGTTTGGAATCCTATAGATACAAATTATGGTAGATCCAAGATAAATTTTGTACACTGGGGAGGTGTAATTTTTAATGTTTTTAGATTTAAAATTATGTTCATAGGTTTTTCATAATACTTTAATAAGCATTAGATAATTTGGATTTAGGCTTTTATATTTCGCATTGCAGTTCATGCTCCAGAAATGTCTCTGTGAACTGAAATTCATCTGCATTGATTTGTATGCAAAGCAAGGAAGTCTGCAGCCCCCAAATCAGATAGGGTGGGTGGAATCCCCTGCAGAAAGAACCCAGTTGGCTCAAATGTTCTTAATGGGAAATGGCCCATTCCTGCTTGCTAGACTTTCTTTACAGCCTCCCAAATGGATGCAAAATAATTTTGTACACAACTAAACAAAAACAATATAGACTAAAACTTGAATTTAGAATGAGTTACTTCAGATTGAACTTCTGCTTCTTCAACCAGGATTTCTTCAGTTCTTGACTGTGATACTACTGGGTTATGACAAACTATATCAGAATTCACTGGACAATCTTTGAATTTATCATAATCCCTTTATTGGTTAGAAGTTGTATGAAAATGACAAAATTCATATTGCCAATACGCATTTTAGATTTTATATACAGTACTGTATAAAGTAAAAATCAGGTGCAATCACATTTCTCGATGTTTTCCTTTGTAACACATTTTTCAAAAAGCAGTGTCTGATTTATCTTTTCTTTCTCTCTACAGCATCATGGGTCTACTAATGTTTACTTGAAGTCAGATTGAGTGTGTTTGCAGATGTAAAACTAGGTTCATTTATCCTGAAAAATCATAAGCTTTTAAAAAAAGAATAATGAATGAAACATTCTAAGAACTATCATGAACAGTAGACACTTCAAGAGTGGTGAAAAATGAAACAATTTATGACTTTTAAGACAGTTTTTAATGGCATATGCATAAAATGTTTCTGCATCATCAGCAAGAAAAGACTGCACACCTGTGTGTTCCTGCCAAGAAGCATGTTCCACTGTACACAGTGGGAGATGCTTCTGGTTAACATTTGCAGGATCTCATTGTATGAACATATCCAATGATGACTTGACTAAATTTGTATTCTGCTTTCTGTTCATTCTGGTATAGTTCACACATGTATGTTCATAACTTGACAATTAGCTTGTGTGGAGGAGCTGGATCTTACACCAGAGAGAGAAACTTCATCTCAAATCACGTACAGAGAAAATGAGTTGCTCTTGAAGTCCTGTTGAAATCAGTGGATCAACGTTGTTGCTATTCACTTTAGAGCATTTATTTTCTTTGTGCTGCAGCTCATTTTAGAATTGTGAATGGGAAGGACTGTGCCAATAGTACATACATGTCTCCAAAAAATTGAGGAACTGAGTAGCAATGGGAGTAGCATGTGCAGCCTCACAAGCTAAATAGATGAATATCTTCTGTGGGCCAGAGGCTGGGAGGAATTATTGTCTTAACTCCCAGGATCCTCAAGCCAGCATATGGCCATGGGAAGTTGTAGACCAAGGAATGGTTTTCTCCAAGCTCTATAGTGGGCGGAGTAGAGAATGAGTTGGGTCAGAGCAAGGCTTGTGGATATGTTGGACCAACTGATGCCATCATGTGAGGGAGGGGGTTCACTGAAAGAGGAGCATGGGAGGAGAAAAAGAGAAGCCGGAGAGCTGGAGGCAGTCATTTGGATACCTAGATAAACATTTCTTTGGTTTGGGAAAGTTAGCTTACCTCTTGATCAAAATTTACAGCCAGGAACTACAATCTCAGCTTTCTGTATTAGATTATTCCAAAGATCAGGTCCCTATTTTAGTTTTATGACATATATATTTTAAACTCAATGTTTTAAAATGGTCATACAGAAATAGAAAACTCAGTGTATTTTTGTGTGTGGTTTTTGTGTGTATGTGTGTGCATGCACACATAACAGTATTTGTGTATTTCCTTTCTTGTTTCTGAATTGACAGTATCAAAGCAATTTAGTGATAAGGAATAGACATTTCCTTGAATACAGATAAATGTTTAAAAGTTTCAAATATAAGATATGAAATAAAATATAAGTTAGACATTGGGTTTGGGTGTCATCGTCACCTGGATTTATTATGTTGGGAATGTATGAGGCACTGTGGGCCCCAGATTCATGTGCTCTTTTCCACTCTGCACAATCACAAAGGGACTTTGGAAGTTTCATTGCCACTTTTTAAAAAAATAATGTCAGCTTCTCACTTCAATGGAACCCAAAGCTGTGTGCCCACTCTTGATTATGGGTTGTTTGAAACAACAGGCTTACAAGGTTTCAGCTTGCTTTGTCCCCTCACCAGAGGAGAGAAGATAAGGGACCTTGCAAACCAAGGGGCAGTACAACTCTTATCACAGTAAACCATGGTTTATTTTCATTTCCAAATGCATGCATTAACATTGCTGTTTAGTGTATAGTACATATTCGATCTGTTGGCATACAATCCACAGTTTGTTAAACATAATTCAGATATGTTTACTGTATATTCGTTATTTAGTATGTAACATGGGGTTGAGGGAGGAAATGTTTTGTTGTTTGAATTTTTTCATTCTTCATGTTGTACAAACTTGCCTGTCCTGAACCTTTTCAATAAAGGATTGATCAAGCAAGAACATGAATGGCTGTTTTTGTCCATAGGAGACGAATATTTAGGGGTGTGCGGGTTGACTGTCTACTAACCAATATTTATGGAGATTTTTTTTTAGATGCCATATGACTGGGGCCGGAAAAGGGGAGGCAAGTAGAACCTTTTTGGAAAAAAAAATGAGGTCGATTCCAAAGGGATAGGATAAAATACTCAGAACTCCAGAAATCATAGAATGCCCAGAAGGTTGAGAATGGGGATGGTTCACTATAGAGTAAAAGGAAGCCCCACCAAATGGTATTCAGGCCCTTAGGCACATGCTGTGATCTGTCAGACAAAGCCTGTTTGTAGAGATTTCCTTATTCCTGAGTCAAACTAGACTTTTCCAGGACCCCAATTCATTCTCAATGGAATATCACAGTTATTAGACTTGGGAATATGACCTTGGGTGCTTTTACACGACCCCTAAGATCCGCTAGCCACTTAAATTTGGACCAGAGATCTTAGGGGCTTGTCGCTCTTCCTGCTTCCCCACCCCTCCGCACTTCCTGGCTGCTTGCTGCGTGAGGGGAGGGAGAAAAAAAGGAAGAAAAGATCGTGCCTCATCTCCGTTCTGGCTCTCCTTCTGCCTCTCGCTCTTGCCGGCAAGATTCCTGTGTCTGTAGCTCTTAAAGGGGCGGGAGCTCTTAAGTAGCTCTTAAAGCGGCAGGAGCAAAAAACAACAACAAACAGAAGCAAGGAGAGCCCCACACTCACTATCTTTACACCGCATCAAGGAATTTTCAGGATGGAAGAGCAGGTACTTGAAAGGTGCGCTGGGACGCGCTAAAGTGGATGTGGTCGCACCTAATTTCCTGTAAACTCCGGAGCTGGTGGGTAAACATTTTTAAGCTCCGGAGCTGGGAGCCATTTGCCCCGGAGTTTAGGGGTTGTGTATAAACGCTTGTTTATCTTCCATCACCGATCACAAAACAAAGCATGCCAGATGCAAGCTATGTAGTTGTTTTGACATACACAAAAATGTGTTTTTCACCACTTGAGGGCATACTGCTCTTGGAAGCAGGCAGTCATCTGGACACCTCCCATATCTATAACACTAAGGAGAGTCCAAAAAATGAAGGGAGCCTTGCTGATTCCCAAAAGGAGAAGACAAGAAGGGGACATAGTGCAGTGAACCATCACTTCAAGAACAGGAGCTGATTGAGAGTCAAACTACATTATGCATTTAGTGTGTTTTTAGAAGTGGTCCTTCAAATGGTAGAAGACATGCTTGTCAACGTACAGTGCACATAGTGATTTTCTATTTATTTTGCATTTAGCGCGCTTTCTTTTACACTTGGCCATTGGAAGGTAAATGGTGGTTTATTTTGCAAGGATGTTAAATAATGTACAGAAATTGGAAGAAATCTTATTTCAGAATAATCGGTGATTGTAGATTACAAAGGACAAGATGTCCAGTGTTTTTACTAGGCAACTGATCAAGGATGTGATTTCTCGTTTTCTTTGAGTCACTCAGAAATTAGAGATATTTAGGAGCAAATTCGATACCACGTTTGATTCAATAACCATCTGTAGAATAAATGGGCCATGACACTTTCCATGAGAACACAGCAAGGCATGAACACTTAGGATAAATTAACATGTTCACTTATTCATCCTTGCTGAACAGCTGCAGCAATTGCACCATGTGTTTTATTGCTCCCTTTATAGATTATCTAACAAGTGAGCCAACAACGGAAGGATGCTTTTATGGAAGCTGGGACCTATCACACACAAGGAAGGGACAATGATATATTCCTTTAAAAAAGCAAAAAACAAAAACAGTGTTGATGTAGAGAGAGGCTTTCCCTTCCCCCAGACTTCTTTTAAATCTCTTTCTCCTTCCCTCTCCCCTCACACACATCTGTTTTGCATCTTATTTGAGTAAAGTGTTTCATTTCTCTTTGATGAATCCTTTTGTAGAAACATCCAAAGGAATGGTTTGCTGGCAGCTGCTTTAATGAATGGCTTGTCTTGAGTAATATATTAATTTAACCACATTGAGGAATGCTTTCATAAATTATAGGAATATCGGTGACTCATCAAATCCGTTTTTCCAAGCACATAATGCAACAACTACTTCATTTTACAAATCCAGGGCACCATATCAAATCGAATGGAATCAAGGAGAACTGATCAAAAGCTCACTTTGGCATTCTCCGTACTACCTAGGCCTCCTACGCAGTGGTGGCAAGACAGAAAAAGCCTGGTGAATCTACGAACGAAGAAGTTGTTTCTGCCATGATGAGAACCTTGTATTTGAGACTGATGCTCAAGAAGAACTTGTATTCTTTACATTAGGTTTTGCATTATGGACGTCAACCTTTTGATTTTCTTTTTCACATGTCCAAACCAACAAGGATCTGGTTGTATTTCTTCCCTTTTCTATCTTATTTTTATGAGCTTTGGAGGGAGTGCCTGAGATTATCTCCTCCTAATATTTTAGAAAGAGAAGAGGTATCTAAGACTGAGAAATAGTACCCAGTCTAAGCTGGAAGGAGCATCATCAACCCCTGCTTGGAATAAGGGTCCTAAGGATCTCAGGCACAAAAAGATCAAAAGAAGGGAATTCAGTCCAAGAGGGGTGACGAACAGAGCAGGGAGTCCTCTGTGAATACAAATTAATTCAAATATTCATGTCTGTTAGTTGAATGCTTCTTACCAAAGAAAAGAGTTGTGGCAAGGGGGTTGCACCCCTGAGGACATGGGTGAAAGAAATAAGAGATGGAAGCAACCAATTAAAACATGCTAGCAAGCACTTTAATACCAGGTGACAGAATGGATTATGTCAAATATTGGAAAAACTACTGTCCCGGCAGATAAAAGAATACAAATATTTATACAAATAAGAGAAAATATGTTTTTAGAAATGCTAAAAAAAATGAGGATTTGTAACCCTACTGATTTCAGTGGGGTGAGCTCTTAAATATGATGGATTCATAACTCACCTACAATCCTATTCCCACCTCCCCAGGAAGAAGCTAGACTGAATTCAAGGGGACTTGCTTTTGAATCCACATGCCTAATATTACAATGTTAATTGATTTTGAAAGGAGGCTCACTAGAACCTTATTAATTGCCTTATTTACACATATGCAAGCTGAGTAGTGGGCTTTAGAAAGCACTGCAAACAACAAGGCCAATGGAGGTGATGACATTCCAGTTGAACTACAGTATTTAAAATCTTAAAAGAGGATGCTGTAAAGCGGTGGTCCCCAACCCCCGGTCCGTGGACCGGTCGGCACCGGGCCGCCTGGGGAAGCCGGGGAGGCTCCTCCCCTTTTCCTCCGCCGCCCTCCCCCTCCTCCTCTTCTCTCCCGCGGGCGGCCGGTGGAGGAGGAAGGCTGGAGGAAGGCTGGAGGAGCGCAGGAGGAGCTGCCGCCTCCCTCCTCTGCCCTCCTCCTCCTCGCCCTCCACCACCACCACCACCACCAGCAGCCACAGCAGCGGCAGCGCGTCCTCCTCCTCCTCCCGCCGCCGCCGCCGCCGCCGCCGCCGCAGGAGCAGCAGCAGCGAGGGCAATTGCGGAGGGGTGGCGGCGGCGGCGGGGCGGTGGCCGCAGAGCCACACCCTCCGCAATTGCCTCGCTGCTGCTGCTGCTGCTCCTTCGGCGGCGGCACGGGAGGAGGAGGAGGAGGAGGAGGAACGGAGCAGGAGCAGGAGGAGGCGGCGGCGGCGTCGTCGCTGCCCGCGAGGGCGCTTCCTGGCGCGGCCGGGCGGGTGTGCGCGCGGGGCGCCTGAGCCATGAGCCGCGCGCGGGTCTCGCTCCTGGCGCCGCGCTTGCTCCTGCTCCTGCTGCCGCCGCTGCCGTGGGCCTCCTCCTCGGGAAAAGTGCTGCTGGCGCCCCGCCGCTTTCCCCGGCGGAGGAGGAGGCCCACGGCGGCGGCGGCGGCAGCAGGAGCAAGCGCGGCGCCAGCAGCGAGACCCACGCTGCACCCGCCCGGCCGCGCCGGGAAGCGCCCTCGCGGCACCAACGAGCCGCCGCCGCCTCCTCCTGCTCCTGCTCCGGTTCCTCCTCCTCCTCCTCCTCCTCCTCCTCCTCCTCCTCCCGCCGCCGCCGAAGGAGCAGCAGCGAGGGCAATTGCAGAGGGGTGGTGGCGGCGGCGGCGGGACGGGGGCGATTGCGGCAGGCGGCGGCGGCGGCGGCGGCGGCGGGAGGGCGATTGCGGGGGGGGTGGCTGCTGCTGCTCCTCCGGCGGTGGTGGCGGGAGGAGGAGGAGGAGGAGGAGGAACAGGAGCAGGAGGAGGCGGCGGCGGCTCGTTGGTGCCGCGAGGGCGCTTCCCGGTGCGGCCGGGCGGGTGCTGCTGCGGGGCGCCGGGGCCAGGAGCCGCGCGCGCGGGTCTCTCGCTGCTGGCGCCCGCCGCTTTCCCCGGCGGAGGAGGAGGCCCACGGCGGCGGCGGCGGCAGCAGGAGCAAGCGGGGCGCCAGCAGCGAGACCCACGCACGACTCCCGGCGCCGGAGGAGGAGGCGGGGGCCCGCCTGCCCAGGAGCCCGGGTTCCCCCCACCCCGCCCGTGTGTGTGGGGAGTGGCACCCCGACGCCCCAAGCCGGTGAGTGCCGCCGCCGGTCTCGTGCCTCCCGCTCCTCCTTCCCTCCCATCATTTGCTTTCACCCCCCTTTTGCCTCCCGCCCGGACCCCCTTTCGCATTCTCCCCTCCCCACCCCCACCCCGGGCCACAGAAAATTTTTAAAAAATTTCCCGATCCGCGGGGACAAAAAGGTTGGGGAGCACTGCTGTAAAGGATGCACGCAATATGCCAGCAAATTTGGAAAACTCAGCAGTGGCCAGAGGACTGGAAAAGATCAGTCTACATCCTACATCCGAATCCCAAAGAAGGGCAACGCCAAAGAATGCTCCAACTACTGTACTGTACAATTGCACTCATTTCACACGTTAGCAAGGTTATGCTAAAAATTCTGCAAGGGAGGCTTCAGCAGTATGTGGACAGAGAACTCCCAGAAGTGAAAGCTGGATTTTGAAGGGGCAGAGAGATCAAATTTTCATCATACACTGTATTATGGAGAATGCTAGAGAGTTCCAGAAAAACATGTACTTCTGCTTCATTGACTACGCAAAAGTCTTTGACTGTGTGGACCACAGCAAACTATGGTAAGTTCTTAAAGGAATGGAAATGCCTGGCCATCTTATCTGTCTCCTAAGAAATCTATATGTGGGACAAGCAGCCACAGTCAGAACTGGATATGGAACTGATTGGTTTAAAATTGGGAAAGGAGTACTACAAGGCTGTATAATGTCACTTTGTCTATTTAACTTATATGCAGAGTACATCATGCGAAAGGCAGGTCTGGATGAATCACAAACCAGAATTAAGATTGCTGGAAGAAAGAGCAACAACCTCAGATATGCAGATGATACTACCCTGATACCAAAAAATGTTGAAGAATTAAAGAATCTGTTAATGAGGGTCAAAGAGGAGAATGATAAAAATGGGCTGAAGCACAACATAAAAAACCTAAAATCACCTCCTGGCAAATAGAAGGGGAAGAAACGGAGGCAGTGACAGAGTTTTCTTGGGCTCCTTGACCACTGCAGATGGCGACTGCAGCAACAAAATTAAAAGACAATTGCTGTTTGGGAGGAAAGTGATGGCAATCCTAGGCAGCATCTTAAAAAGCACAGATATCACTTTTCTGATAAAGATACGGATACTCAAAGCTATGGTTTTTCCAGTAGTGATGTATGGAAGTGAGAGCTGGACTATAAAGAAGGCTAATCGCCACAGAATTGATGCTTTTGAGCTGTGGTGCTGGAGGAGAGTCTTGAGAGTCCCCTGGACTGCAAGGAGATCAAACCTATCCATCCTGAAAGAAATCAACCCCGAATGTTCACTGGAATGACAGATTGTGAAGCTGAGGCTCCAGTACTTTGGGCACCTCATGAGGAGAGAGGCCTCCTTGGAAAAGTCCCTAATGTTGGGAAATATTGAAGGCAAAAGGAAAAGAGGACAGCAGAGAATGAGATGGTTGGACGGTGCCATCGATGCAACCAACATGAATTTGACCAATCTCTGGGAGGCAGTGGATGACAGGAGAGCCTGGCTTGCTCTAGTCCATGGTGTCACAAAGAGTTGGACACAACTTAATGACTGAACAACAACAACAAGCGGAGTGGAGTTGAGAAAAACAATCTCTCCTACACCAGGTAGCAGATTCTCAAAGACCAGCCTCTGCACCAAACACCACTTTCAGCTTGACTCCCACCCCCTCGCCCCCTATGCCATACAGTTCATAAGTGAAACATCTACAGGCATTAAAGAGACATTAAACTTCTTTTATCAAGCCCCAGAGTAACTATTTAGGATCACTGAAATGTCCATAGTGATCAACAAAATTGTAACGATCAGAGTGACACAATAGCAATTTGTGTTATGTAAAGACAATGTAACATACAGAATTTGTTCTGGTGGTTGCTGTTCTCTACAGTGGAACCTTGACTTACGTCATTAATCCGTTCCGAAGGTCTAGACATAAGTCAAACATGTCTTAAGTCAAATGAACTTTTCCCATAGAAAGTAATGGGAAAGTGGATTAATCTGTTCCAGACGATGAAAAAGACCCCCGAAAACAGCAATTTAACACAAATTTGACTGGGATAGGAGATTCCTTCTGGGGATGTAAATGAAATGTCTCTTCAAAGGGAGAAGGAGGCAGTGGAATTATAGTCCACAAGTTATATGCCTCCACTTTTTAATGTTCATAGCAACAATGTCTATCATTTAAGTTTTACTGATTTTTAACCTGATGTTCCAAGTTCTGAACAACCCTATGCTTACCATTAGAGTCCCATAACTGTACAGCTCCCCAACTAAAATGCTTCCATTGTGGACCAGAATTCTGTAGCCAAATTTTTTACAAGACTGAGCCAACTGTCTAACCAGCAAGGCCAGCCCCGAGCTCCTGGCCCTTCTTCTCCTCCGGCAGCAGCGGCAGCTTCGGCGAGCCGCGGACCAGCTCCAGGTGCTCGGAGCTGGCCTCGCCGAAGCCGCCACTGCTGGAGGAGAGAAGAAGGCAGGAGCAGTTTGGAGGTGGCAGCCGCGATGCTGGGTCGTGGCTGCCGCCTGATTCTGGGGCCTTGCACCAGGGCTCCGAGCTGTAAGACGGAGCCCGCGATGCAAGTCAAACAGGCCCCTTCTTGCTGCAAGTCAAATATGCCGCAAGGCAAGCAGCATGTAAGTCAAGGTTCCACTGTACTAATAATGAAGATGCTAAGGTGCAGTGTGGTGCAGTGAAAAGTGTGACAGCCTAGGATTCTGGAGAACAGAGTTCAAATCCTTCCTCAGCATGAAAAATTCACTACTGAAGTGGAAATGGTAAAACCACTACAGAAATGCCCCTCTCTTCTCTTATCTTGTTTCCTGTGTAGTTCTGCATTGTGGCCACATAAGAGTGGTTCATACCTTTTTAACCATTTTGCCTCTTTTGGGGCGTTAATTAGGGGTACACACATCTACACTCCTCAAATGGAACACATCCCCTCCCCTTTTCTTCCCTTTCTCTGACCACTTTCCTTTAAACTACAACAAGACTGTATATCAGCCCCCTTTCCAAGGAGAAAGGCGGGATAAAAATACTCTAAAAAAAAAAAAAAAATGTAGGTACATGCCCATGCTGGATATCGCCCTTGCTAGCCATGTAGTAATCTGGGCCATTTATTAAAATGTCTGCTCTTTGTTACTTTATTTGGAGGTACTACAGTGCTGGTCAAAAGACTGTAGGAGGATGCCCAGCCCTATTTGACAGAAGCATGCCAATGTGCCGGCAGTCCTGTTTGAGTGTGTAGTAATTCATGAAGAAACATTTTGCAGGTGTGCCTGCAGCCTCACTTACTTTGAAAGGCTTATTAGAGTCGCTATAAGTTGAAATGACTTGATGGCACAGCACAAACACAATAATGAACTTATAATGTATATTCCTGATGCCTCCTCTTACTTCTTAGGTTATACAGAATTATTTTTTGCTGATCCATGAACACTGATTCTTGGAAGGTTTAGATGCAAGCAATCTTGATTCACAGAAGAATTTCTGGGGGAACAACATATGTTGGGCAAAGAATGTACCAATCACATAAATTCCTTGTCTCCAAAGTGGATATCTGAAACTATCTTCTTCAAAACAGTCTCCCCTCAGAAGAGATATCCATTCTCTGTTGAACTCTCTGCTGTTGAACCCCTTATGGTGCAATCATTTTTTAAGTCCAAGAGTGCAAAGGCTGGGCCAATGAAAAGCAAGCCACACGCTGCACAAATCCTTATGAACAGCATCAGATTCCAATACAGTACTTAACATTCATCTGGGAAACATAAACAAGGATGCTCCCCAGCAACATTTAGCAATTGTTCTGTAATGAAAACTGCCATTCAGGTTGAGAGAGACGTAAGAGACGTGATTTGCAAAGCACTGGGGAAATATATTACAGCACTTTCCTTAAAATCTTCTGCTGTGTCAGAAAAATCAATGATTTTTTTAAAAATAATAATACTAAAATTGGATTTTTTTATTTAAATGGATTTTTATTTAAATCTGTTTCTTTAAAATTTAAATGCTTTTTGAGGAAAAATCTCTATAAAGATTGTGTTCTAGTTAAGATACATTATAGTCCAAAGGTTATTCATCATGAAATTAGTTTTTAATGTAGCTTATGTATGTTGTGTCATTACAGTCGTGACCGACTCTTTGTGACCCCATGTCCAAGGAGTTTTCTTGGCAGGAATACTGGTGTGGTTTGCCAGTTTCTACTCCAGGCACCTACAGCACCTGGTATTCCCTGGTGGTCTCCCATCCAAGTACTAGCCAGGGCCGGCCCTCCTTAGCTTCCAAAATCAGGCGAGATCCATTCACAATGTAATGCTCATCCAGAGGTTTCTGATTATTTGGGGCAAGTTTTCTATCTAGAAGATATTATCAAAGATGCTGTTTTTTCTATTTTCAAAACTGTGCATTTGGGTCTGCAATGATAACATGCCTCCTTCATAGCAAAAAATGTTATAAAATAAACATCAGAACTGAGAAAAAGACTTTAACCCCATTGTTCCTCTGCAAATCTATGTACGTATACAGACTCAACCTCCTTACCTCTTAAGTGCTACGTTTCAAGATGTTCAATGAATAGAAGGTTGTTTGGAATGGAATAGTTCTGCACAAGGAGTAAATTTTTAGGAGGAAGGGGAAAGCAGTAAAATAAAAATGAAACTTTTTGAGCACAGTTTCTTTATGTGTGTAGCAGCCTGAGAGGTATCATTTTAACTCTCTTCCTTGAGGAGAAGAATCTGTAATGTCTGCAGGCCGTAAAAGAGACCCAGTTTGGGAATATCTAGAGTCTGTCAGTCTAAGTTTTTAAAAAGATATTTTAACCACATCAATTAACAAACATGGATGTTTAAGCAAATACAAGCATACATAATGCTATATAATGTTATTGTTTTGGTTAAATAAAACTACAGTGGATTCTTGTATAACAAACAGTTTGTATAACATAACCTCTGTACAACATAAAAAATTCTAGAGATAGGGAAAATTTGTTTAACAGAATCATCTATGGGGCGAATCAGTAAAACATAAAAATGATCGCGGTTACAGATTATTCTGTTTTCAATGCATTCCTATGAGAAATTTGTATAAAGAAAAATTTGCTTAACATAATTTCATTTGGAACAAATTAATTCCTTTATACAAGGTACCACTGTATTTAAATTTTTATTATTAAGGTAATGATTATTTTTCTCCTTCCAGTAAAGTACAACAGAACAGTTGTCCAAATATGAAAGATTAACCTACTAAACAGGAGATAGTTCACCCTGCAATAATTTCACAATTATCTATCTATGTATTTCTAATGGTATATAACCACCAAATCAGTAATTTTCTGATATATCTGTAAAACTAATCTGAATTATTTTGAAAATAAAACATTCATCTGGTTGTAAATATTAAGATTGAAACAACATCAGCAAAATGAGTCTTTATGTAGAAAATCATGATTTAAATCGAGCCTTACTGACTAGTGATTTAAATTGTGACTTAAATCAAAGTGATTTAAATCCAATTCACCCTGATGAACACTCAGCGCAGCTTCAGTGACATACTCGTACATACAGTGGTGGGTAAGTATCTGTTTCTACGAAAGGGATCTGCTTTTGAATCATTTTGACAAAAGTCAAATCCATATTTTGTTGGCTGTTCCAAGTTTTCAAATATGCTTAATTTCCCCCAAATTACATGCTTTTGGTTATTTAAAAAAAAGAAAATCAGCATCCTAATATGCTTAATTACACACACACCCCGCCGCCCCAATATTTGCCACTGGCTCAAAGAAAGAACAGGGCATTAGAGATTACTGCAGTTCCAGGATTTCTTTGCCCACAGTGTGCTCGCAATGAAATTGTTGCATGTTAATATGCATGAACAAAGAGCAACCCTTTCTCCAAACGGATTGGATGCAGAAAGTACACATGCAGCTTTCATTTAGGTTATGAGTCGTTTAAATAATCAGCCTGTATTGATGATTTTAGTTTCTGAAATGTTACATTTGCATAACTACAATTTGAAATTAGCAGTTTCAGTCTCTAATTGTATGGCTTATCATGTTTTTTTTTTTTAAAAGGGCCACCATTTTCTCACTCAGAATAGGACACAGCTGATCTTTTTTGCACTGCATGAGTCTTAGGAGAGTCAAGGTTAAAATTCTCTTGAATATCATCTAGCACAGCCTTTCCAAACCTTCCAAATGTGCTGAATGTCACCCCTATTTTTAATTTTTTTTTAAATTATTTTTGGGCCACCATAAAAGGCAGCATAAATAGTACTCCCAATGCTCCTTGCATTACAAAGAAAACCATACAATAATTTCAAATTCATCAAACCAGCAATTAGGAAGGCACAGAGTTGATTTTCCAAAAGAACTGAGGAAGGCAGGAAATTTTGAAAATTGTTCGTTCATAGGGTTGCCACAACACAAAGGTGACTTGATGGCACCTAACAAAAAGACAATCACACTTTATTTGTACTGACAGCAATGAGACAGCTTGGTTGCAATAACTGAAGTCCCCAGAATAAAGCTGGGAAGAAACAACTAAAAGATTGATTTCTGCTTTGCATTTCTGCATGGTTTAGTGGTTTAGGCACCTGGTTGTGGAGCCAGAGGTCAGGAGTTTGATTCCCCACTGTGCCTCCTATCAGTAGAGACACCCTGTGTGGACTTGGGCAAGCTGCACAGTCCCGGGGAGGTAAGGAACGGGAAAAGCTGCTGCTGAATAGTTTCTGCCTGGAAAATCCTGGAAAGGGTCACCATGAATCAAAACTGACCAGACAGCTCATGAAGTTGACAGTATGACCTATCATATTGGCTGGAGCTAAAAAGGGGTAAATGGATTCCAGTAGCAAAAATCACTTGAGTGTACTGGGACATTTATTAACTCCAGTCGGGGGGCGGGGGAAACACTGCAAGTGGTTGGTGAATGAAATTTAGGGATGCTTCTTGCAACATTTCATCAGATGACAATGTTGCAGAATGTCCCCACCAAATGTCTATTTCTGTTTGGATTCAGGGACAAATCACGTCACTCTGGGGCACTTCTATGGCCAGTCCAGGTGCCAAGAAGAGCTTTCTCCTCTTAACCTTTCAATGCCAGGCTATACGAAATCATACAGAGGCAAGTCAGTTTTAAACAGGGTTGCCCACTTTCACTGAGATGGTTCATTGTTGTGGAATGTCTCGGTCTTGGCTTCTCATGGTAAGGCAAAGCCAGGAGCACCCCATCTACTCTTCCCTTGACCAGCTAGCCTGGGTGTATGAGAGGCGCAGGTTGATGTATTTTTTTCCCTAAGGTTGGCGTTGACCTGCTTGGTGACCCAGAGAAGATTGTGTAGAAGAATGTATAGCCTGCATACTGTAATTAAAAACTGTAAACCGACCAGAGATTACTTGAAATGGTATGGGGCGGTATATAAGCAGGACACTTTGCTATTCAACAGTGAATGGAGTTTAACCCTGTGACAACCAGTTCCCCTTGTGGTCCCTAACACATATGTTTTCCCTTGCCTTTCTGCTTTAAAAGGTGGCTCCAAAGTCACTGATGCCGACAGGGGAGACTCTGTTTGGAACACCGGCTGCTGTTAGCACATACAGATGTGTGTTAATGTGTAGGTGCAGGGGCAGCCTTCAGGGTTGAAAAAGTCAAAAGTTGACCTCTGTCAGCTCTAACCACCCAGATGCTCAGCATTCCTGTTACATGCCCTGCCTCATCCGAGAGCCAGCACAGGACCAACCATCCCCAGGTTTCAAAAGCCCTCCTTGAACATGGGCAGGGAGTGCCTGCGGCCCTCTTGTTTCACTCTCACCTCCGGCAGGGCTGTTGGGAAAACCCAAGATTCTGCTAGGAAGCCAAGATGCCAGCAGTAAAACAGCTGCTTGGGCACTCAGTATTTCCAGACCAACCTGTCATCTTCTTCTGGAGATTTCAACCACAGCTGAGTTCTCAAGACCCTGTCCAGGGGTCACTAGCATCCAAGATGATGGTCAAGATATATGTACCATACATAGATATAGATCTACTCTCTCTCACACACATTTATTTAAAACATTTTTATCCTTTCTCTTTAGAAAGAATGCAAGATGGCTCCATATATGCATGCATGCATGTCTCTGTCTCTGTCTCTGTCTCTCTCTTTCTCTGTGTGTGTGTGTGTGTGTGTGTGTGTGTGTGTGTGTGTGTGTGTGTGTGTGTGTGTGTGTGTGTGTGTGTGTGTGTGTGTGTGTGTGTGTGTGTGTGTGTGTGTGTGTGTGTGTAAACCTGCCCAATTGCTGATGCTGGAGATGATGCTTATATATCTATCTAGTACCACATTCAGAAGCCACCGGCTCCGATGGCCAGTGGGAGAGGCTGGGAGCCGCAGTCCAAAAATATACCTTTTCCCAAGCTCGGCCGCCATTCTTTTCCCAACCCCACCCCGACCCCACCGAAAGAGAGAGAGGGTGTGTATGTGTGTGTGTGTGTGTGTGTGTGGGGGATAAATCCGAAACGGTCCTCCTCAGCCCTCTTTCCTTCCTTCCTTCCTTCCTTCCTTCTCCGGGCGCTCCTAAGATTCCTCCACCGCCTGCTGGGCGCTTTCTGCTGGGCGGGCGGGGGGGGGGGGGGGTGGGGGGGGGGGTGGGGAGAAGGGGGCGGGGCTTGGCGCTCCCTCTGCCCGCGCAGGCCCAAACCCTCCTCCTCCACCCCCCACCCCACCCCACCCCACCCCACCCCCCCCCTCCGCGCGGCGCTCATTAGCGTCTCCCCGCCCCGCTTTGTTCCCATTGTGTGCCTTCTTTCCCCCGCGGCCCGGTGGGAGGGCGCTGCGCGGAGGCGGAGGCGGCGGCGGCGGCGGCGGGATCGTGGCTGCGCCCAGGCGGGCGGGCGGGCGGGCGGGCTGGCCGGGCGCCTCTTCGGCGAGCGGGGGCAGAGCAAAGCCGCGGGAGGACGCGCCTGTCGCCGCCTTCGCCTTCGCCGCCGCCGTTGGGCCATCGAAGCGCGCGGAGGGTGGCTGGCGTTGGCTCGGATTCCCCCCGGGGGATGGAGGCTGCGCTGCTGAAGCCGAGGGTGGCGGCGGCGGCGGCGGCGGAGGTGAAGCCCGGCGGCGCGGGGTCGGTGAGCGCCGAGCTGGAGGTGAAGAAGCTGCAGGAGCTGGTGCGGAAGCTGGAGAAGCAGAACGAGCAGCTCCGCAGCCGGGCGGCCGCCCCTTCCCCGTCTTCCTCGGCCGCTCCCGCGCCGGCCTCCTCCTCCGGCGGGAACCCTCGGCTCCTGCAGCAGCTGCTCCTCCATCCCGCCGCCGCCGCCGCCGCTTCCCTCCAGCTCCCCCAGCAGCCCCCCGCCTCGGGCCCCGGCAGCAGCAGCAGCAGCAGCTCCCCGCCGGCCGCCCTGCCCAGCCCGGTGCCCGCTCTCCTGTGCCAAGCCGAGCCCTTCGTCTACTTCAAGCCGTCACCCACCGCCGCCACCTCGGGACACCCGAGCGCCGCCACGGCCACCCCGGCCCTCCTCCTTCCCCCCCCGGCCACCCTCCTGGACGAGGTGGAGGTCCTGGACCTGCAGGGGGTCGTGGGCTTGGAGCGGGGAGAGAAAGAGGAGAAGGAGGAGGAGGAGGAGGAGGAAGAGACCTGGTGGGTACCTCGCTGACCTCCCCGGCCCCAGCCCCAGCCCGGCCGCCCCGGCCCGTTTCCAGCCGCGGGGAGCCCTCCGGAATCGGATTTGCAAGCGGCCAACTGGATGGGAAGGAAAAGGGGGGTGGGATGGCTTCTCTTGTGCTTCCCTCCCCATGCATTGCCTGAGCCCCTTCCAAGAGAGGCGCCCCCCCTCTCTCTTTTTCTTACCCAGCTGGCGCATTTCGAGGCTGCCTTATTAGCATTAAACTCTTCAATCCCCCTTGATCCTGTTTCGCCGCAATTTAAATCTGCCCCCCCCCTCCTTCTCCCCTTAACGTTTTCATCTGTTATCAGCAACTCGGCCGCGAAGGGCCCCCCTTGACGGATCCCTGTTTTCCTTTCCAGCTTCCCACGTCCAGGATCTGAGCCTTTTGCCAAAAGATGTGCCTTTGGCGTGTTTTTTAAGAAGTGCGTTGTTCGTTTTAAAGCAACCGTTAGAAGCCTTCGCTGCTAGGCGCAGTTGTTTTAATGAATCGCTCCGCCTCACCAGCAGTGAAGTGAGATCTCTTTGTGGTAATAATCGCGTGTTGTCAGTTGGGTTCTGACTTATGTCATCCCTTTCCACGGTTTTCCAGGTAGAGAAGACCTGGAAAGTGCCTTTGCCGTTTCCTTAGGCGGGGTGTGTGTGTGTGTGTGTGTGTGTGTGTGTGTGTGTGTGTGTGTGTGTGTGTGTGTGTGTGTGTGTGTGTGTGTGTGTGTGTGTGTGTGTGTGTGCCCTGGGACTGTGCAGCTGGCCCCAAGGCCACCAAGGGTGGCTGCTGGTATAGCAGGCAGGGTGGGGAATCGAACGCCCAACCACACCTAAACCACTGGACTGGGGGGGATAGAATCCCATGGTATTTTCTGAAAAGAGGTGGCCGGCCATTCAACAGTGCAAAGGAAGTTGGACTGCCACGGGGGAGTTGAATTGGGGCGCATGGCTTTTTTTAATTCTTTGACGCTGTCTCTCGGCTGCGCCTTGAAATTTTGCTCCACGTGTTGAGCGCCCTCCATTTTAGCCATTTGAGAGTGGCTCCGAAATAGGGCGTTTTGAGGAGGTGGATATGGGGAAAAGGAGAGGGACGCTGAAATCGGAAAGGAGGGCGACTCCCTGTAGGCGCTTCCATTGGAGATCGGTGGGGCTTAGAGGCCAGAATTGGGTGGGTGGGTGGGGGGCTGGGAGGCAGCGGAGGGAGGGTGTCCCGGGCGAGAGAACAGCAACCTGAAGGCGACCCTGGCGCGGAGACCTCCGCCGCCGAGGAGTGAAAGCCGAGATTTCAGGACTGTGGTCAGCAACCCGAGTCCTTAAAGGGGTGGCCCTGAAGAGATGTTTTTTTTTTCAGATAGGAATCTGTGTGTGCGCGGGCGCGCTGGGCGAGCTTTGAAAGGGAATGCAAATCCTCCAAGCAGCCGCGGTGGTGATTTATACAGCTGCAGCAGACAGGCGAGAAATGGGTGGCCAGGAGAGCTGGAGGCTTGTTTTAATTGTTAAAGGAAAACAACTAGACTAGTGCAGTCTTTGTCATGGGCGTCCCTGGTTCTTTTGAACAAGCCAATACTTACACTTCACCCATCTCTGAAACAGGGTATCCTCTCAGCCCCCCCCCCAAATGTTATATGAAGCAATGCTATTTTCCCCATGTGCTTTTCCTCCTCCCTCCCCCTTCATTCCTCTCTCTGGGCCAAACTATAATTTATATGCAAATATTTTACCCCTTGATAGCAACAAGTGGCAATCAACTTAGTATTGGAGAAGGGTGTGTGTGAATGCTTCATCCCTTCCACTCCTACTTTGCTACCCCCCACTATCTCCCCCCACCCCATGGTTTCCCCACCTCTGTGGGATATGAGACCTAGGTTTGTAGGGATAAGTGCAGAGGAAGGTCCTGGGGGAGAAAGCATGGGTGGAGGGCAGTTGCCAAAACAGGAAGAGCAAAGGTATGTGCAGGTTCACGTATGTACACACATGCATGGCCCATGGCATATTCATTGGACATTGCTCCCTCTCAAAGCCCCATGTTGCTGAGACAAATTGGCTCTCAGTACAAATACTGTGCACTTGAATAAAATGGCCTTCCATTAGTCTTTATTTCTCTCTTCCTTACTATAAACCTCAGTTGATTCCCTCTTCCTCCTTTTCTTAGGGGGAAATAGATGGAAGAAAATCTCATTGTTAAAAATCTTAAAGGAAAAAAATAACCCACATTGGTTTCTTTTGCCAGTATTAATAAATTACTCATGTGCTGTCCAGTCACTTGTGACCTATGGTGAGCCTTTTCAGGGCTTTCCAGATTGATAGCACTCAGGAGTGGTTTACTGTTCTCTTCTTCTTGAGGGTGTCCTGGGACTGTGCAGCTGGCCTTGCACACAGGAGGCACCATGGGGGATTGAACTCCTAACCTCAGAGAGATGCCTAAGCCACTAAGCCATCTAACCAGCTTAGCCAGTATTGCAGTATTCCCTCTTCCCCACATTTCCCCCCCCCCCCGTGTAGTATAAAGCAGCACAGCAATGTTCAGTTTTAGTCCTGGGTGTCATAACTTCTTCATTCTACCTCATGCAACCAACAGTATGAGAAACTGAATGGGAAACGTATGCAGATGGATAATGCAAAGGAGATAGAAGACAAACTGAGTTACAGAGGGAAACAGTGGACAACTTGTTTGACTTAGAGCAGCCATGTTGGGGCAACAAGTTAAAATCAGTCACCCATGCTGAAGGAAACAGACTAAACTGGAGTGTACCTATCCATGCTAAAAAAAAGAGAAGACCTGGATAGGGGCTCAAAAAGAGGCACTTGAGGGGGCTCTGAGTATGGATTGGTCTACTCTGGCAATCAGGTGGTTTGGTCACCAGAAGAAGAAAAATTCAACCAATCTGTCCCTGTAGCACACTAAAAAGTGGCACAAATTGCCCTCTGATCAAGCCCTTAGTGGTCCCTGTAGCGATTGTAGGGGAACCCGGTTACTACAGCTTCCACTGTTCCTCAGTGCTGGCAGAGGTTGAGAGAAATTTCAGTTCAGCCAGACTTCAGTGGCCACAGCATCTGGAGAGCCCTGAACTGTTCTTTTTGTTGAGAGTTCCATTACCCATGGTGCCTTCTTGACAGAGGCTGGACTTATTTATCTATACTCTATAGGATCCCTTCCTGCTCTGCAGCTCTAAAAATGATAGAGATCATGGATGATTATATGTGTTCAGGTTTCACTCCCCAAACCCAGTCATTTGCCCCATTTGTTACATGCTAGCAGTTTTACTGTGTGTCATAACGTCTTCATTCTACCTCATGCAACCAACAGTATGAGAAAATGAATGGGAAAAGTATGCAGATGGATGATGTAAAGGAGATATAAGGCAAACTGAGTTACAGAGGGAAACAGTGGACAACTTGTTTGACTTAGAGCAGCCAGGAGTTAAAAGCTGATTGTGAAAGGCATTTTGTCAGTGAGATTGTAAAGTAGGAGCACTCTTCATCAACCCGGCAGGCAATGGTTCGTACTGCAGGACCCAAGGCATCCTGGAATGTCATTTCCAGTAAAGCCCTTGCCTTCACATGGATAGCTTTCCCTCCCCATTGTACGAGTTCAGACACCACACAGGCAGAAGCACTTCTAGATTACAAGAACTGGTTTATCTGATCCAATTCCTCTTTTCCCCCCTGGCAATTAAAGGTTTCAGAACAAGAACAGGATTCAGAGTGAGGACATTGCAGTCCCCTCTACGCTACTGGAGAAGACTGTCCTAACTCTGTTTGAAAGTGTTATAGTGGTAGTAATATTGAAACTAAGAGGATGTGGATCTGAGCCAGTGGGTGGCTATTCATCTTCTAGGACATATGGACCTAGTTTTCCCACTATAAAACTTTTCCGCCCTGCTTTTCCTTCAGCTTTTTCTTCTGCTTCATTTTGGTTGAAAAATGAGCAGGGTGAAGCATGGGTAACAGTGTAAGATTTTTAGTTTTGCACTGTCTTTCTGCTTCTGCTTCTAGATCTAGTGTTACAAAGAAGATTTTTGTCTTGTGGGTTTGAGGCCAAGATTTAATTGTCAGGAAGCTGTAGGCATTGGTACATTGGGGGTATTGGTCCTCTGTGAGGAAAAATGAGCATGGAGTGAAGCTTGCCCTGGTAACAGTGTAAGATTTTTAGTTTTGCACTGCTCTTTTCTTTCTATCTAGTTGGTGTCTACAAGTGCTGACATTCCTTACTCCAGGAGCTGGACTCAGAAGAATCCACGTGTCACATTCCTATATATTGTTCTGAGTTGTGCCTGCCCTAATGCAAGGCATTTGCAGTTTTGAATGGTTTTTAAATCCTCCTAGCTTTACACAAGATCTGTGAACCTCAAAACAGCTTGTTGTTTATTGATGCTGAAAGTGCTTCTCCTGCTACTCCACCCCACCAGTGTTTGGCAAAGAAACAGCTAGAGAACCTTGAGATTCTGACTGTGATGGCTCTCTTCCCCTCTCTTGTATTCTGTTGAGTTCTCTTCAGGAGTAGAGAACTGAGCCTGTCCTCCTCTCTGTAGCAGTAGGCCTTCTCTCCATCTCATGCTCTTTGGGGGTTGCTTTGTTTGAATATGGATTGTTCTGCATCTCTGTCCCCATTCCAAGATTGCTCATTGAGTGTTAGCCAAGTAGTTAAATAATGCTGTTCTGTACCACAATCCCATGTTTGTCTGCTAAAGCATTATGTCCCATTGTGTTCAATGAGGCTTGCCTTTAGGGAACTGGGCAAAGAGATGGACTTTTTAGCAATGTAAAAAAATATTAGCAACAAGAGATGGGGACAAGTTAAAAATGAATTACAAAATTGATCAAAAATAGGTGATCAGTTGATTCATATTTTCTGTGAATTGATACCCCCTGATGAATACAAATGGGCATTTTATTTTTTATTTTATTTTTTCTGCAATTTTTGATTTGGCAGGCTATAAAATGTCCCCCAGGTACCTAGAGTTTGCTGAAGACTGAGTTTCCCCAAGCCAGTTGCTCAAGGGCACTTGGGTGAGCATTTTGTGGGAGTATAACTCAGATGTCTGAAACTCAGTCCTCACCAAACTCCGAGGGGTGTTAGTGGAAAGTTGGGAGAAGTTTTTCTTCATTTTTGGTGTCTCTAGGAGCTGGGGGGGGTCCTCTCTGGGCATGCAGACCTCAGCAATTCAGAACCCCTTCTTCACAAAACTTGCATGGCTTTTAAAGGAGTGACCAGGAGATATTCTCTCCAATTTTGGTATCTCAAATTTTTTTGCAGGGTTGGTGTTTTATATGATTTCAAAGGCAAAAATGAATCTATTCATTAATTCATAAAAATCATAATTTTATTATTTGTGATTAGTTGACCTTGAAGAATCATGACTCAAAACAAATCACCATTATTCTGATTTGCGCTTATCTCTATAGCAAACTGTTGACATGTAGATGTGAACTATCTGCCAGATTTTTTTCGTTAAGACTCAGGGAAAGGAATTAAGGGGAAGGGGATAAATGCCCATGCCTTTTTAAAACAACAAAAATGCTATCTCTTAAAATGCAACAGTATTTGTATTGGGTGACATATGAGAGGTTGGTACTCATGTTTTATTTTTCCTTGGCTTCCTTGACGGGAAGAACATATTTCTACTATTTTTACTATGTATTACTGTTTTGGTACCAGTACACATGCATACATTTGACTCCTGTCCCTGGAAAAGTTCCTGCAAATGTCCATTGGCTGTGGACATTTTTTGAGAGGATGGGCTGTGTGTGTGTGTGTGTGTGTGTGTGTGTGTGTGTGTGTGTGTGTGTGTGTGTGTGTGTGTGTGTGTGTGTGATGAGTGTCTCCACCACATATTTCACTTCTACATTCCTAAACATAACTGAAGCCACAATTACATGCATGTGACATACATTTGCAAATGCACATGATCCCCTCTGAATTGAGACAGATGACTTCTTTCTGTCTAGTGTGAACGTGGCCACAAACTTGAGCTTGCTTTGTAATGGATGTAAAAACCTTCCAGTGAAATGTTTGTACTGTTTTGGTGTCAGAGCGAATTAAGAACACCTTAACTTTCTCTGGATTGTGCCCAAGCCATTAAACTTTGTATTGGTTAAGTCACAATGCTTAACAGACTGTACTTTACCCAAGGGAGTCTGAAGGGAAAAGCTATTATTAGATGTGGAAGATATTATTTCACACTCTGAATTGATAGAAAAAAAGCATCCTGTTCTTTAATTATATGGTGTTAGGATCTACACTCTTTGTGCATGTAGAACAGTTCCCGGAGACAGGCCTCAAAAGGCAAATGCAGAACAATTTTTTTTTACATTTAGCACATACAGTGGTACCTTGTATGAAGGAATTAATTTGTTCCAAATGAAATTCTGTTAATCAAATTTTCCTTTATACAAATTTCCCATAGGAATGCATTGAAAACAGAGTAATCCATAATTGTGACCATTTTTATGTTGTACGGATTCGCCCCATAGGCGATTCTGTTAAGCAAATTTCCCCTATCCAGAATGTTTTATGTTGTGCAGATGTTATGTTATACAAACTGTTTTTTATATGAGGGTCCACTGTATAGGAAATTTATTCTCTGAAAGAGAACTTGGTATCCTGGGAAATCCCTTCACATTATCTGCAGTGGCATATAAATCAGGTGGAGGATGCCTCTTCTAAAATACCAAGGGGGGTGCCATCACCGATTGAGTTACCTTGGCACTGGACATTTTACAAGGGGGCACATAAAATATCATTTCAAATCTAGGTTAAAATATCATTTCAAATCTAGGTTTTCTTTGAAAATCAGGACCAGTGTCAGTATGTGGATCCTTGAACAGAATCTGAGGTACGGCACTGTGCTATGACCCACTGTTGACATATGCCATGAGTTCTTTTTATTTACTTTCTGTAGCCAGGCCCTCCAAGTCGCTGGATCTCACTGCCATTTGAATCTGCCATGACTGCACAGGTAGACCTCCCAGTGTCCACCAGAAAGAATTCTGAGCTGTGCATAGCTTGGAAAAGGAGCTTCTTTGGATGAGAACTTCCAGAATGCGCCTCCGTCAGCATGGCCACTTGCTTTGCTGGTTAGAAGACTGAGATAGCTTTTGCCACCCAAAATGTATTTCTGCCAAGTTCTGGTCCTGTAGCAGCTCACACTGAGAGCCAGGTCTGTGCAAGATAGTAATCCATTGGATTTCAGGATGTGGTGGAGGCCACAACTTGGATCTTCCCAGTCCAACTCTCTTAAACTGCCTCAAGATAAAAGTGTATGGATCTCCTGGTTTATAAGACCAGCAGTTCTAAACCCCTTTTGTTGTTACTAGAGGTTGGGTTATGGCTCAGGAGGTGCTGGTCATGGTCATGGCCCAGGTCTCAGAGAGTTACATGGTGGAAAAGGGGCATCCTATCAAGTTGATGGTGCTAAAGGTTTTCTTTGGCTCCCTTCAGGTTGTATGTGATCCCTACTAAGAGCCTCATACCCCAAGAGAGGTCACTGAGTCCTCTGCAGTGGTGTCGGCATGTTCTGGATCACCCGAGTCCTGAGATGGAAGCTGCAAAACGTTCTCTGTGCTTCCGGCTGGAGCAAGGTAATTCTGAGTTGTCATCCGTTACTTTTCATCAGTTTTGTCCACTGATATTTTTTCTTACTGAATTTTAGGCTAGTTGTCATGTGGCACCAGAAGCAGGCTGGATGGTTGGCAATGTCCTTAACCCTGACTTGCTTTTTAAGCTTAGAACATAGGTTAGGGGGTCTGTGAAAACTTTCATGATTTGAAGTTGTGGAATTTTTTTTTTTTTTGCCCTCAGTCCCAAATATCTATCACAGCAGTAGATGGACAACTTCCAAAATTCCAGAGACCACACGTGGCCACTGCTGGCCTTTGTGAGGTCATTCCTCACATGCCCTACTCTGCAAAATAACTTTCTTAATATTTTTAATGACAAAGCGCCCTCTTGTGGCCAAAAATATTTTAAAGACTTTTTCCAACCTTTTTTTTGGGGGGGGGGTCAGGGAAGGAGTTGGCATAGAGATGTAGAGCCCTGGGAAAAAAACTGGGGAAAACTGTTTTTTTTTTTCCTGAAGCCTTTTTGGTCTCCCCCCCTCCCCACAAAATAAAGAAACGAAAAGAAAAAAATTATTATGGAATGTTTTATTTTAACATGATGAATAAAATATTTTAAGACAGGGTGTTGTAATATTTTCCAAATCATTTCTAAAATGCATTTCTATTATGCATAGTATCAAATTATTCTAGTTTCTCTGCACTGAGGACAAGCAATTCTTAGGTTACCAACTGAACTCTCCACTGCAAGTACAAGATGAATTTCTTTCTTTAGGAGGTGCTGCTATTGTCACAAGAAAGAGAAAAAGGTTTCACTTTAGTTTTTGCATGTGAATGGGTAATGTTTGGTTCTGTTCTATCTTCTTCACTAGGCCTCAAAGCACTGGAAGAAAATACAGAGCAACAAAAATGATTCTGATTAAATTTCATGCCCATTCATTGAAACTTAGTTCCACTTCCTTCTATACATTTCTCCCCTCTTCAATTCTTTTTATGAAAATGAGTTTTTTATTTTTGTTTTATTTAATACTTTGGAGAAGAAATATAAATGGTTAATTCTGGATTTTTAAACATTGTTTTGTAGAGGTTTTTTTTCATTTAGCATAAACTAGTAAACAGTTCAGGAGATTTATTACTCCATTTGTTACTTACAATTACAAATGTTATTTAAAAAGTAAATTCTGTTTGTAATAATTGTTTGGATACACTATATTTTAATATTCTAGTTGTGATAATTTTATGCCAAGTCAAATTGTCCATAGTCATAGTTTATGTTGCTAAAGTAACAGAATGACTTTCAAGCTGTGAAGGGGGAGTACTAATGTAGCATTTTTAAAATTTTCCCAAAAAATTCCATTTCCCCCAATTTTTCTGAAATTTTCCATTTCCCCCGGAAATTTTCCATCTCTAAGTTGGCATGCTACTTTTGGGGCTCAGTGGGTGGCATCTGGCTCTCCAGAATCTACAGCAATTCTTCAGAGTGTCTTGGTCCAGCACAGGTGGCATTTATCTCTGAAAAGTTTAATTCCCACATGTGATCAGATAGCCTTTTCAACCATATCAAAATTCATCTGGGTATCAAGGCATAAGTACTTTAAACCACTGTTTTACTCCTGGCGAATTAAGTAGATACAGTAATAGTGATTCCAGCCAGCTTGGTTTTTTTTTTTTTTTTTAGGCTTGATTTATCTAGCTACTTCTATGCATAGAAATACAAAAATGAAGAATTCAAAAAGTATTGAAAACATTCCTAGCATTGTGTAGACATGCTGTGGGTGTGAATACTCTAACAGAAATCTGTTCTTACAAGTGGTGAAATATGATTGACATCCAGAATTCTTATAACATTGGAAAGTTGAAAGCAGGAGAACACTGAAAATCTATACAGTAATACCTTGGTTTAAGAGTAACTTCATTTAAGACAGGGGTGTCCAAACTTTTTGCAAGGAGGGCCAGATTTGGTGAGGTAAAAATGTGTGGAGGCCAAACAATCAGTAGCATTTGACCCCCGGGCCAGACTTTGGACAAGTCTCTATAACAGGGGTCCTCAAAGTTTTCAAACAGCAGGCCGGTTCACCACGCCCCAGACACCACTGGGGGCCGGACCACAGTGGGTGGGGGGAGCAGGGGACCTTGCCGTAGTCCTCCCACTTTGAATGCCCCACTAGCCAGCATGCTGATCATCTAGGCGGTAGTTGGGGGGAGTGGGAGAAGTGACATAGCCCACTACTTTGAACTGCCTCAGCAATAGAAGCAGCTGCGGAGGCTGGCTTGCTTGCAAAGTAGGGGGTAGGTGGGGGGTTGCAATTGGTCCCGGGGGCCGGATTCAGGGCCTTGAGGGGCCGCATCTGGCCCTGGGGCCTTAGGTTGAGGACCCCTGTTCTATAACATGCAAGGAGGCGGGGAGGACGCTGCAGCAACGGAGCGGGGACAGGTAGGCTGGGCAGGTGAGTTGGGGGGATGGATAGAGGCAGGGAGGGCAGGCAAACCATAAAACTGCAAGCTGATGTCTCCATCTAGTATGGGGAGGGCCCAGCTGGCGGGGATGAGTGACAAGCTGAGCTGGTGGGGAGAAGAGGTCACGGGCCACTCAAAATTTGAAAACGGGCCGCATTTGGCCCCCGGGCCTGACTTTGGACATGCCTGGTTTTAGAGCATTTTGCAAGACAAGCAAATGTTTCTTATAAATTTTGCCTTGATCAACATGCAGTGTCTTGCAACCCTGAGCAAACCACATGGTCACAATAGAGCCAATGATGGCTCTTTCTCTCTCCACCCCATTGGATTGTGGGTGATTGTCTGGAACGTTCCATGTCAGGCAGCCTCCAAAGCAAAGGGAAGAGAGGGGAATGGAGGTCTCCATTGCATCAGCCAGGAGAAACATTTTCAAAGGGGAGTACAGGTTAAGGGTTTGTTTTATTTTTCTTTATATTTTCTTTAATTTGTTTTCAACATTTTTATTATTTTTCAAACCATTTTAGTCATGGGGCCAGTCAAGTGTGTATTATTGTCACATTAAAATCACAGAGTAAAATCCTGTTGTTAGTTCCAAGCGGAGCAGATTCTGCAATTAGGTACCTAAACCATGGTGTGGATGTGGAGTTCTAGCTAACTTCTTTTGTGAGTTTTGGCATTTTTGTGTGTACAGTGTGTGGTTTATGGGGCTCCAGAACAAATAATCTTAGTTTCCATTGTTTCTTATGGGGAAAATTTGCTTTGATATAAGAGTGTTTTGGTTTACAAGCATGTTTCCAGAATTATACTTGTAAACCAAGGTTTACTGTGCAGGCAAAAGATACAGGCAAGAGCACAGAAGGCTTTGATTACTTTTTGAAATGAAGGCACTTAAAGCCTGAAATGACACAATCAAAAGGTGGAAAGTGCATTTTTTTAAAATATGAAAATTATTAGAAGAAAGTGTGTGTGTGTGTGTGTGTGTGTGTGTGTGTGTGTGTGTGTGTGTGTGTGTGTGTGTGTGTGTGTGTGTGTGTGTGTTAGCATATTTGGACACAGGCATGAAAAATATTAGATTTTCTCACTCAAGCCATTGCCATTTGCTAGTTTATATTTGTGGAGAAAAGTCCATGATTTCCTTGCCCATGGCTTTTGCTGTAACTCCTGTCTGCTTTGTTTCTCCTGGCTTTGAGCTGTGTTACAAGTGTACTTTGTACAGTCTGAATGTTTTGACTTAGTGAACTAAACAAATAGATACCCACTTACTCAGCTGACGACTACTATCATGGATAAAATGGAAATTTCAATGGAACTGCCCAATACTGCCAAAAAACCTTGATAGGCTTGTTTTGAAAATGCAGACTGGTATTGCTATTGAAGGGGAAATACAGTGTTTTTCTATAGGCCTCCTTATAGTAGCAAAACTATATTGATTCTCCATGGGACCTGCTGAAGTTGCAGTCCCCATTGAATCACAAAGTTTTGCTAACTCAATAGTCTTTTACATGTATTTTGCTAATCTGGTGAAAATAGCCCTGAAGTTTGCCCTGAAGTAACCTCTGTTGAAGTATCAGCACAGTGATGTGCTGTTCCATTTAATGATCACACCTCACATTTCCAGAGTTACAATTCTTATTTTCCCCCTTCTTGTTAATCATTTAATAGCTTATTCATGAAAATTTTCAAACTCAGACAGACCCTTCAATATCAGGACTGTAATTCCCATTGTATCTTACCATTGACCCTGTTGGATGGGGCTTTTGAATGTTGAAATCCAAAATGGTAAGAATACCAGAGGTTGCCAGACCTGCTTTAAAAAGTGAAATAAAAACAATTTCACTTCAAATTTGGATTATCTGTGACATAAACAGATGTGAAAGTTGAGCTAGGGGCCCCACAAGCCTTTTCCCACAGAAACCCATGAGATAGATTATAAGAACACTGTACAAGGCAGGGAACTTTGTTTGTGCAGTAAAGACTTAGAATGCCACTGCTTAATGCAGACTATAGTCATCCTTTTGGGTTACATCTCCCAGAATCCAGCACTGGTGTTGTTTTAGCTGTACTTTATTGATAGGAACTGGTTTCTCCCCCAATGTATGTAGTGCTCTGTATTAGTTTAATGGTGAATATTAATCTTTGGAAACGCCTAGGCACTGGGTGAGTTCGTTCACCCATGTTTGTTCTTCTTACATGCCATCCATTTGCCTCCAACCTCTGGCAACCCTATGAATGAGCAATTCCCAAAATGTCCTCAACAACTCAACTCTTGTACGCTCAAGCCTATGCCTTCCTTTAGTGATCTAACACATCTTCTATTTTGCCTTTGCCTTTTGCTGCTGCCTTCAGCCTTTCCCAACATTATTGTCTCTTCCAGAAATCTTGCCTTCTCTCACATTTGCACCTGATGCATAGTATTGCTACAGGATGATGTCTTCTCTGGGGAGGACTAGGTGGTATGCTGCCTGAAAGAGTTACTATCCAGTTATACTTTAGCCCAGGTACCTTTCAGAGAGCCCATTGGCTTTGCTCGGAGGTGGGATTTTCAAGGAGGCTTACAGAGAGCCTCACCAGTCTAATCCACATTTGGACCATATATACAGGAGTTTCTATTCCAAATGCACAGAGCATGTAATGAGGCCAGAAAAGGCAGAACTTGACAGGGTTCATTAATAGTTGTGTTGCTTCTTTAATAACTTAGGTGTCTCAGTAACTCACAGCAAAGATAAATAGCTGCATGGGTTGCAATTCATAAAACAGGGATTTATAAACAAATGCTGTCAAGTTCCCCAAGAGATAGTCTTTGTATGGAACCGAAGATGACCCCCTTTGAAGTTTGATTAGCGCATCTTCTCATTCATGCCTGTGTTTTTTTAAAAATTTCCTTCAAGGGTTCCTATTTCCATATGCCACTTTTATTTTCATAGTGTATTTGACTTTCACCTCAGGATGCTAGGATTTCAGAACCAATTACTGAGGGATGACTGACTGTTCCTCTTGTTATGAAAATGTGGTAATCGGGAAGGGAGAAACAGTTCTTTCAAGTTCTTGTTTGTTTCTTGAGTTGCCAGAAGTATTCTACCACAATACCAGTGGTACCCAAGTGGATGGCATTTTCTTTTCAGGAAGAGAGTAACTTAATTGCCCCTTTATGCCATAAAATAATCATCAAGTGACTGTCTATTGATTGATTTTGCCAAGGGCTTTCCAAAGTCTTTTGGCTCAGTTCCTTAGGCAGAATTTGATAGTTAATCTTGGGGGGGCTAGGGCTTTGGGGCATTCCAGAAGTGGTAGTCCTAAAAGTAACTTTTCCAAGCATTGTAGAGTCTTCTGTCCTGCAATCTTTAGACTCTGTTGTTGTTTAGAATAAGGAAGCCTGATGCGGGGAAGGAGATATTTTTTTTGTCTTTTCTAATCCTAGCCCTTGAGCTGTGTGAACTCTTGGTTTACAACAACTGGTTCCATGGGTGGCATGAATTAGGGTGCCTCTGGAAATAGTATTTTTTAAAATACATGCCCAACCTTTTTTGATATCTCCCAGCGGCTGTGCAGTGATCCATCTCTTGGTTGCCACCTTTCCTTCTCCCATCTCCCAACAAGTTGCTAATTTAGTAGAAAGTTTCTGAATGGCCTGTTTGGCAGTGAACTCCATGCAGGAGTGGCTTGGCTGAAATTACCCTCACATGGGTCCATGGGCTAGGAAGTATTCAATGCTAGCTATGCGCAACAAGGGAGATGCAGAAGGACGTGCACACTAAGTGATCTAAGAGCCAGAGAGTTAAGGGGAAATGGTGCCATCACTAGGCTGGTTCAGAAGAAGGGAATGGCATAAGCAGCATTGTAAAGAGATTTAAAGACTGGCGGCAGTGGAACTTCTTCCACCACCTCAGTTGGGGAGAAGCATCTCCCCCATCACTGCTCTATGATGATTTTGCTCTTAGAGCAAGATAGTGGGCACATTCTGTGGAGAAGAGTACTGGCTGCACAAAGTTTTCTGGTACTTCTCTGTATAGAACTGGCCAAACTCATGGTCCAGCTATGGGGCTCCTTCCTCAGAGCTGGGCATTGTGCTTTTGTACCCTGGGAGCTGAGGTCCTCTTGGTTGCCTTCTCAGAGGGATGTCTTACTTGTTGAGGAGATGAAGGCATTCTGAAAGCATGGCAAACAAACACAATCTGGGGCACATAACTCACCCTTCTGGTCCTTCTTCATTGTCTGGGTCAGAGTACCTCACTTCGCTGAGTGTACAAACTAGGACCTTTGGAAAGAGAGCTGGAATAGTCAAGTGGAAGGGAAGAATTTCAAGGGCAAAGATCTGCTGAAGAGAACACATTTACATAACGGAGGTCTGCATGCTGCTTTCTGTGGGGAAAGGATGAAAAACAGGGAAGCGTTGAAGGTCAAGGACGTTCTATTTCTCATACGGATTTTCAATATTTGCTGAGACATTTGGCTTTAGGTCTCAGTTGCATTGAGTCCCTGCGTCAAGATGTTTCATGTAGAAGATGTAGTTATATAAGGGCGCTTTCAGTCACGCCAGGCCAACAACTTGAAAACACAACAGCCAATGTTAGCCGTAGGGAGCTCCAGAAAGGAACTTTCCAGTCTAATTAGGAAGCGCTCTTTGGTTGCTAAAGAGTGGATGCTGATGGATCATACCTGGATGACTAGGGATTTCTATCCACAACTTGTCCTTTGGTGTTCTGGAAAATACAGTTTCAGAAACGCAACCTAAAAGTTAATGTCTCAGGTTAAAATGAACAGATAGCAGGAAGATTTCTGTCTGAAACTCTGGATAGCCACTGCTAGGCAGAGTAGATCAGTCCTTGGGAAACTTATTTTTTGGAACTGCAGTTCTGGCCAAACTCATTTGGAACCACAGTTCCAAAAATGGGTAACGTACAAACTGGTGGATTCTGGGAGGTATAGTATCCAAAACAAAGATCATGTTTCCAGGCTCTGGAGCAGATAATTCTGAGCTGGATGGACAATAGGCTGATTTAATATGAGGTATCTTCCAATGTCATGAATCCTAATCATTGTAACCCCCATACCACAGTCCTCTTATATGGGAATAGTAGGAAACAGTGAGTAGGAGTTAGTAGAAGGGACATTTCTAGTTTGATTGGTCAGTTACATATTTTCATTAAGGCTTTAAAACCTATTAACAGCCTTTTTTCAACAGGTGAAATTCAGCCATGCACTTATACACCTTGCAGTCATGCTTATGCAAAGAGCATACCTTTAGGATGCAAATTGTCTTAAGAAATCTCTGTAGATGCTCAGTGACTGCATGCAGAAAGAAACATGAGGTTCAAAACCATACTTTAAAAATGTCAGACTTTTTTCCTAACTCAGGGTTCAAATCTTCTAATAAGTGTCTGAAAAGGAGAATTTCATCTGACAAGTTACCTGCTGGCTGAAATCCTGTTATGCAGCAGGAATGATGTCAGTAGCTGCAGAGCTATACAACAAGATATCAGTCATTTTGTACCTTTCAGCAGTAGGACGGACACACACACACACATACGTGTCTGTTGGGCAGAATGGATAAACTGAACAGACCTAATGTAATGAAGACTGATGAATTTACATTTTAAACTAACATTGTCTCTCATAGACATCATGTAATAATATAAATGTAATACTGGGTGATACTTGCAAACTTTTGTGGAGCAAATTCCACTTCATCAGGTTATGCACAACCCCTTCATGGATACTGCATTAAAAGTGTAGATGAGAGCAGTTAGACTATGCATTTCCTCTTAGCACTTCTCAACACAGCTTATAGTTCATTCATTCCCCGATACAGTATTGCTGATGAGGAAGAGATGCTAAGAGAAAGCCCTTGCCTGCAATCATACCATGGTTGCATGGATAAGACAAAACCTTTCTGGTTTCCAGTTCATATTCTTAACCATTTAGTTCAAAATCCCAGTAACTTACCATTTCATTTACCATACCAACATTCTGAGAATTCTCCTTCAAATTCCAGCAATATTTTACTTGAGAAGGATCTTGAGAACTTACTGCTATTTTTCCTTCAGCTGAGATTCAAAGATAGCTATGTATAAATATTCTTACTAAAGAGAAAAATACGATGCAAATTTGTTTATATGGGATACAGATGTACAATTTCCAGAAATTTTGAACCCATAAAAAAACTTTGGCAAAAAAATTGAAAATCAGAGGAAGGGGACAATTGTTTCCCATTTCCCCCAAGTTTCTGGAAATTTTACATCTCTAATGCAGGATAAAATTATATCAATATCAACTTGCATCTGCTGTTTTGAGTAAGCCGGGGCTTAAACCATTTGGCAACGTAAGGCTTAGGTGGCACATTTTGAGATACCATTAAATGGCAGAAAATTACTAGTAACCCTAAATAAATGCATATCACCACTGAGATGGGAAGAGATCATTATTTGAAGATTGTGCTAATTTTACTGAATTGTAAATGAACTTTCTCAATACCATAAACAGAAGAAAATTACAATATTTTGATCACATAATGCTCAATAACAAATTACATCTGCTGCAGGTATCTTTCAAGGCAAAATAGAGGAGAAGCGTGGCCCAGGGCGTAGAAGAACATTCTGGCTTAAGAATTTAAGTAAATGGTTCACAGTGGGCACAGCTTCTCTATTCAGAATAGCTTTAGATGAAAAAAAAAAAACAAATTATGCTACTGATTGCCAATGTTCTACAACAGGGCTGTCCAAATTTGAACAGGCCTAGGTCTACTTTTTTGGACAAAAGTACCTGAGGGCTACTACACTAAAACCTCTACTTACAAATTTTATCTATTCCGAGCACAGGCTCATAAGTAAAAATCTTTGTAAGTAGAGCAGCGGTTTCCCATAGGAATGCACTGAAAATAAAACAATGTATAGCATACTTGCACTGGTCATTTTTTATATGCATGTAAAACTTCAACATGTTATAAGGCAGTGATGGCAAACCTATGGCATGGGTGCCAAAGGTGGCACTCGGAGCCCTCTCTGTGGGCACCCGACATCGCCCCTTCATAGCCACGTGTATACAGGTTACATTACTGTATTGGCACTTTGGAAAAAAAATTAGTGGGTTTTGAATTGCAGTGTGGGCACTCAGTCTCTAAAAGGTTCGCCATCACTGTTATAAGGGATTCCTATTTCATTATCAGGAAGAGGTTTGTCTAAGGGCGTTTATACACGACCCCTAAACTCTGGGGCAAATGGCTCCCAGCTCCGGAGATTAAAAATGTTTACCCACCAGCTCCGGAGTTAACAGGAAATTAAGTGCGACCCCGCCCACTTTAGCGCGTCCCAGTGCAGCTTTCAGGTACCTGCTTTTTGAATGTGAAAAATATTTGATCCGGTGTAAGGATAGTGAGTGTGGGGCTCTCCTGGCTTCTGTTTGTTGTTTTTCTGCCCCCCGCCCCTTTAAGAGATCTGAATGCTGCCGGGAACAGAACGGAGGTAAGCCGGCATTCTTTTCTTTCTTTTTTCTCCCTCCCTCACACAGCCAGCCAGGAAGTGCAGAGGGGGGTGGGGACAGAGGAAGAGCGACGAACCCCTAAGATCTCTGGTCTGAATTTAAGTGGCCAGCGGATCTTAGGGGTCGTGTAAAAAGGCCCTAAGCCAGGGCTGTCCAACTTTGAACAGGCTGAGGTGCTGATCCCCTGGCTGGCAGTGGGGGGAAGCACGGGACCACGCCATGGCCCTTGAACTGCCCCGCTCGGCTGAGACCATGGGGTGGCAGACCCAGAACTTTGCTGGGGCAGTGGCGGTCCTTGGGATGGAGGAGGAAGGGGTGGAGAACTTATCCCCTCACTTTTTTATTGATGGCTGGCGGGCTACTTTTGAACCCTTCGCGGGCTACTGGTAGCCCACGGTCTACCTGTTGGGCAGGCCTGTTCTACAAGGACATGCCACTTGAAGAACAAATGAACTTTATCACATCAACTAGATGAGGATGGGATAAGAGAAAAAATACATTTAAAGTAAGCAACCTCAGCTGCTCTTTACATAGGGAAAACCATAGCTTAAATATTAGCCTATTAAGTATTTTAAATTGGGGAATCTGCCACTGGCAACCTTTTGGGGCTGAATGTTCTGGTATTTCAGAGGTGCCGCTTCTCTCTTCTGTTGCCAGATAAGGAGGCAAAAAGGACTAGGGGAAAGTATCACTGGGGGATACTAGATTTGAGAAATAGCTACTGGAGCCTCTCTTCCCCTTCATGCCCCTAATATAAAATTAGAGTAAATCTTTCCAGAACCTGGAGGAAAGTACTCAAAACTAATCTTGTAATTAGTTTCTTTTCCCCCTAAGCCAAGTACTGTACAGATACATGGCAGTACAATTAAATTATAACAGGGAGTAACATCACTTCTTTTACTTTATAGTTAAAGTCCTTTTATAGACATGGGGTTTTGGCATCACTACATGGTGAAGTGAACTGCCAGTCTTCCATGGTTCAAGAGCTGGCCCCGTGCTGTATATTGTGCTGTTTGTTGTGCTTGTTGGTTGCTGAGGGGGAGGGTGAGATGGGCAGGATGAAGGTGTGTTTTGCCTCATGGCTCAGGAGTTTGCGGCCCTTCACATCTTGGGGAAAACACTCAAAAAGAATAACTCAGTTTCTTTTTTAAAAATAGGTAAGCCAATTTGTTTTGCAGTTCAATTGTAAGATACATATGTAGTTAAATGATTGGGGACCCAGTCATTATAATTGTAATTAACTAGTGTTAAAAAGTAATGTTACAGACCTTAGAATTGTCAAGGGCAGTGGTAGAATTTAGTTCATGCAATTCATTGGCATTGTGTTCAGTGTGTCTTTGTAATGGGAATGAAGAGGGACAGAAAGACAAAGCCAAACTAACTATGAGAGAGAGAGAGAGAGAGAGAGAGAGAGAAAGGGTCAGTAAATTGGAACAAAGCAGCAAAAATGTGGTTTCTGCTGATGGCAGATTTTCTCATTGCTGGAGAGAAAGCTGAGGAAACTGCTACCATAGTAATGAAACCACTGCTATTAAAAACAGCAGCAGTAGTGAGCACAGATTAAATTGTTGAACACTTAAAATCGCATAATCTGAATGGTGACAAATTCTGTCAAAATTGCTGTAATACACACTTGAGACCAGACCCTCTGAACTGTCTGTCTGTTCACTTGCCCCCTTTGCTCTGCCAAAGGTTTATTTGGTAATTATTTCTTAGATAACACAATGCTCCTGTTCAACATCATTAGGATGGGTAAGTGATTTCCAGATTTCTAGATGTCTTCTAAAATGGTGCATCTGTGAGAGGTACTCCCATTTTGGGAGGTGTAGGGTGACCTTATCTGTTCAAATTAGGCAGGCCAAGTTGTTGCTTAAGAAGTGAGACATTTCATTAGCATCTTGGGATTTTTAAAAAAATGTTATGGCTGTAGATAGCACACTTCCTGGAGGTAGCATAGGTTGCACAGAAGGAAGCTCCCAGTACACCATCTGTAACAGCTCTGACCTGTAATAACCCCAGGGTATCATTCTGTATGGATACCCACTGTGGTGTAGTGAATAGAGTGATAGGCATGGATGGAGGAGATCTGGGTCTCTCTCCCCAATTGTCCATGGAAACTCACTGGGAGAGTGGAACTGGTAAAAACCATTTGTTCAGTAATCTCACATACCTTGAAAGCCATATTACGGTCTCTGTAACTTGTTTCTGATTTGACAGGACAAAAAAGATGTGCCTATATTGGTAAAACCTCCTGACAGCCTATCCTAATTTACTCCTAATATCACCTCTTTTTTCCTACTCAGTTTAGCTCATCCTGCAGGTCTTCTCAGGTTGTTTGAATGACATTTTCCTTGGATGAATGGCTCTTGATAAAAGCTGGGTCATAATGGGCCTGCTAATACAGTCGTCCCCGCTACATTGTGGTTCATATACTGCAACCCCAAATATATTGTGGGACTGCAATATATGAAGGCAAGAGCTCTTGGCACAAGCAAACTGGAAGTGGCTTCTGAAAAACCGGAAGTGCCTTCCAAATCGCCCAAAACCACGTCTGGGGCTTCTGACAGTCCCGGGAAGCCTATCGGAGACCCATTTGAGTCAGCGCTAGGCCTGGGGGTAAGTGCAAGAGGCCTCAAACAGGTCCTCCAGTCCCAATCCGACCCAGCATCTGCATAACGTGGATTTCCCTTTATTGCGGGTCAGGTTGGGTCCTTAACCCCTATGATAAATGGGGGATTACTATACAAGCCTGGAGTAGGAACTGGCAAGGCACTCCAGTATTCCTATCAAGAAAACTCCATGGACGTGGAGTCACGAAGGGTCGGTCACGACTGTAACGACACAACACACACACACACACACACACACACACACACACACACACACACACACACACACACACACACACACACACACACACAAGCTCCTAATTGTTTTTCTCTTTTTTTCTGAGAAGGCCAAGTATCCCAGTAAGTTATGTTTTCCATTTTAAGCTCCCATATGTGAATCGACCCATCAATTCAAATCAAGTTTTGTAATCAATATTACACGGGATGTCTCTGCATTTTGAACTGCTCCTACAGTTTGTGGAGACTGATAGTTCCTCTATATCTTTTTTGTGTGCCAAATAATTAGAAGTTGTGTGGAAATAGGTTTTGCCTTTGCCCCCCCCCCTTTTTTTGGTAAGGAATAATGAGTCATGATCAGAGAATAGTAAATAGTTTTCCCTGTCATAAACACAAGATTTTAAATTGTGTAGAGCAGTGATGGCGAACCTTTTAGAGACCAAGAGCCCAAACTGTGATTCAAAATCCACTTATTTTTCACAAAGTGCCAATATGGCAATTTAATCTGAATACAGTGGTACCCCAGGTTACAAATGCTTTGGGTGCAACCCTTCGGGAAAGCGAGGATCAAAGTGCAGGCTTTTGAATTTCCTGTCCTTTGCCTGGCTCTCTTTACAAAGCCATTTAGAGACCACCAAAATGGCTCCGTGAAGAGAGCCAGGCGAAGGGGAGGCAGCAGTTTCTGGGTTCCTTCATAGCCCCCGTTTGCTCTCCAGCCACACCGATTTTGGGATGCCCAGTGTGGTGTGGCTGGAGAGTAAACTGGGACTACAAAGGAGCCCACAAACCACTGCCACTAGCTCAGTGCAGAGAGCTGGGCGAAGGAGGGGATAGCAGTTTGTGGGCTCTTTTGTAGCCCTAGTTTACTCTCTAGCCACAGCACTTTTGGGATGCCTAGAGCGCAGTGGCTGGAGAGTAAACTGGGGCTACAAAGGAGCCCACAAGCCACTGCCTCCCCTTCACCCGTCTCTCTGCACGGAGCGCAGTGGCGTGCTCTGAGCGGAGGGGGAAGGGTCGTGGCTGTGAGGGGGTGATGTTGTGTGCCCACAGAAAGGGCTTTGCATGCCACCTTTGGCACCAGTGCCATAGATTCACCAACACTGGTGTACAGCATCCATTCTCAACAGGGATCATATGGCACCTAGGTGCCCCTAGCACATTTGGAGGAGGCCACAGACTGGAAACAATTATCCACACACAACCTTATAAGGTCTGCTATGCATCTTTTGCAATTCTGATTCACCCTGTATTTCTTTAATATTATGTTTGTGGCCATAGCCAAAAAACGTTTGAGAATTGCTACAGTGGAGAACATTTTGGTATAGAGCAGGCATGTCCAAACCTCAGCCCTCCTGATGTTTTGGACCACAACTCCCAGAATTCCAAGCCTGTATTTCCAATGGCAAAGAACTGTGGGAGTTGTCCAAAACATCTGGAGGGCCGAAGTTTGGACATGCTTGGTATAGAGTCATTGCAAGTAATCTGGAGCCTTGGGTGGATCTGAATATACTTCTGTCGGCCTTCAATGGCCCAGAAGATATAAAGGTATTATAAAAAGCATGGTTTATTGAGCTAAACCAGAAGTGGAAAAGATGAGGCTATCCCGATATTGATGTCTGAAACTCAGCTCCTACCATTGACTTTGCTGGCTGGAAGCCAATAAGAGTTGCAGCCCAACAACATCTGAAGGGACACACATCCTTTGGCCATGAATTGAAGCTGTGGTATCCACGACAGTAGAACAAGATCTGAAACCATGCTTTGACATTTGTTTCCTACATACAATTGTAGTGTGTCTTCGTGTGATGTCCAAATGTAGACGTCTTGGTTCTTAATGCCTTCTGTGACCTGGCAGAAAGCGATGGGAGAGTGGAACTGCTGCAGAGTGAAATCTCTGTATTGTCCAAGCAGCTCTTAATGGTGCCTTCACAGGCTCCTCCTTTTTGTATTAACCTGCCAGGACAGAGCCTCATTTTGGCACATTTCTGAGCTGGCTTTTTTAAAAAGCAACGAGAAAAGGAGGGAGAGACCTGTGAAAGGACTAAAGGATCATTCCTGGGCTTCACCCAAGAAGCATCTGGCATAACATCTCAAAGACCTTCCAATGACATTATTGTTAATTGTTTTAAAGAAGCTTCTAATCTGTCATTTTAATCAGGTTGTTGACTGAGCATGGGGCTACCTGCTCCAGTTATCAAGGAGGAAACCCCCTACTCTGTCATAAACTGCCTGGACAAGCAACATTCTTTGTGCCCTGGAGGAAAATGACAAGGGCCCCAAATGACTCTTACAGCCTGCATCTCTTGCCTAGTAAGCAGTTTCTCTCCTATACCCTTCTAGCCAATTAAGCAGATTATGTGTTTTATCTTGTGCTCAGGCATCTTGTATTCTAGTGTAACATGAGTGATTTTAGGGAACATGTAGTATCTTTGGTGTTTTGGAGGCAGCTGCTTCTAGGTATCCTCAAAAGTTAAGGGAAATCTATCTATCTATCTATCTATCTATCTATCTATCTATCTATCTATCTATCTATCTATCTATCTATCTATCTATCTATCTATCTGTATATTTATTTATTTATTTCTTAAATAAACGATCAAAGAGGCTCTTGGTTGACACCAAGTCACAGTTCAGGGAGAAGGTCATGAGCAAGATCAGTTCCACAGGCACTTGTATTATCAAATTAGAGAGATTTCTGCATGCCTTCGTTTTGGACATTAAGTAGCTGAGCCCATTGATTTGTTTATGGCAATTAAAAAGAACTGCACGATAAGAGAATTGAACAGAGAGAGTGAGCACAACAGGGAAATCCTCCAGAGCTAGCAGACGATTAATCGTATTTTCTGTGTTGCGTTTTTAATAAGAAAAGTGGGCAAGCACATTTTCCCCTCCCTCTGTCCCAATACGGGCCCCATACCTCTGTGAAAACCAGCTGAGGGCTCTGGCATAAGATATTCCCACCTCTCTCTTTCCCCTACTCTGTCTTTCAAATGTCCTGACCTTATTAGAGTGCTTCTTACAGTCTCTGCTGCAATAACAAGTCATTTTGTTTGTGACAGCTCACGTCATGGTAGTTATTGTGGCAAAGGGATGAATGCCCCTTACACTTGTGTTGCTGACCGCCTCTGTGTGAGAGAGCCTGCGTGCCTTTAATTGGCATTGGCAAAGGATCAGCCTGTTACAAAACAGAGTGTTGTGTTAAAGAAGAATCACAAAGGCCCTTTTAAGGTCATCTTTTCCTTTTGCTGTTCAGTGATGAATTACAATGGGAAATATGCAAGGTGGGTAATGCTGGTATTAAAACCACTAGTTTGGCATGTGCTTTTCTTGAGTTTTCATCTACAACAGCAAATGGATAACTGCTTTTCAAATAAAGTGATGCCTCGAATTACGAACCACTTGAATTATGAACATTTTGAGATATGAAAGGAAATCCCCCCGGTATGGGGAAAATCAGAGTTAAGAAAATTTAGCCAGTTGTTTTCAAGTTACGGCGCAAGGGGTCAGCTATGGCTCCCATCACCACGGTTGCCGCCACTTGCATCAGGGAGAAGCTGTCAACCTCTCCACCACTTCAATCAACTTTTCAGGCACCCGAAAGCAGAAGGCTTCGGAGAAGGTTTCCATTGGATTCGGAGCGCCCGAAAAGGAGCTGAACCCTCCTCGTTCCCACTTCAGTCAGCTCCTTTTCAGGTGCTCTGAAACCGAAGGAAATGGGGGGGGGGAGGCCTGTCTTTTAAAAGCAGACCCTGTGCAGGGCCTTTTAAAAGCAGGTCCTGCCTGTTCTGACCTGCTCACCCCCTGGATGCGTCAGAGCAATCAGGATCTGCTTTTGTAAGATCCGCGCCAGCATGCCATGCAAGGGGGAGGCTGTGAGCGTGGGTCTTTTAAATGCGCTCAAAGTCCAGGATAACCTTGTATGGCAATGCCCGCTTGGCTCCTACTTGATCAGTCAGAGCAGGCAGGATCTGCTTTTAAAAGGCCCCCGTGCAGGAAGGGCTTCACAACCAGCCACCAGCAAGGGATGGGCAAAGGGCAGCTGGTTTTGTTTGGTGGGTTGCAAAAGCAGGTGACTGGTTGCGAAACCCAGCCACTTCATCTCCCTGCCACCTTCCTCCTTTCAGCCTTCGGGTGCCAACCATAAACTCTATGGTCTTCCTAAATTTTGACATTTTGATGTGGCAACCCCATGAATGAGGCCTACAGTAATCACAGCTGTGAGTAGTATTACTTTGGTCTCCAGTCTGCATCATTTGTGATATAGAAAGCACAATTTAGTCTACTTGCCATGTACAGCAAGCATGCATGGGGACAGCCTGCCTTATGGTAGGTGCTGGTGGGCCAGCATCAAAGCCTTCACTGCTGTTCTTCCTGAAAGCCCCAGCTGTTTCCCACTCATGCATGACAGAGCTGCATGTTCTTTACTCCTCCTGATATATACCACACCAGTGAGTCCTGATAAACTTCCTTCTTCCACCTCTGGGTCCCTGATTGCTCAGGGTTTCTCCTTTATTAAAATCCAGTCTATGTCACCAGCTTTAATACTGAAGGAAATATTCAAGGACATCTACCAAAATATATACATTAATGCCTTGAATTAGAAAATTAGTCATTTCCAATATAATTTTTGTCACTCAAAATTTTCGTAATTCAAAACGCAGTTTCCTATAGGAATGCATTGAAAACCAATTAATCCGTTCCGGATTATTAATTTGGCCAGCTGCACAGATCCAAAGCAGCATTAGAAGAAGAGATTAGTAAATCACATCTGATTAGTTGATGCTTACGTGTCATCTTTAGAATCATCTTGATGTCAGTCTGCAATATCATAGTTGATAGGAGTGGCAAACTCGGAATCAGTTTAGGTTTTCATACTTGGTGAGGACTTAAGACTGATATCCAATATTTTGACTGATATCCAGTATTTTAAGTGGGTTTCTAGCATCTGCATATATCTTAGTTCAGCTGTTTCTCTGTTAAGTCTAGTTCAGTTGTGTTTAACCTCCCCCCCAAAAAAAAACCCATTTGCTTGCAGGCCATTCAAAGAGTGTTCAGGTGGACTGAGATGTTCTGAAACATGTCTTTGTGTGTTGCCATTTCTGATGTCAGATTTGTGTCCATTAACTATTTTGCATAGAGAGTGCCCTGTTTGCCCTATAAAGAGTGCAGGAGGACATTATTGGTAAAACATGTTTTGTTTGTTTGTTCTGTTTTTCTGATATCTTAATCATAGGTTGCAGTCACATAGCAAAGAGAATAAACTTATCACTTTCTAATAGTGGTAGCATAATGGAGTTATACCTAACTTAATGGGAAATTGAATTAGTAACTATTGTTTAATAACTCTGCCTACCCCTAGTTTCACAGTGTAAGCAGTATACCTCCTACTGCTTTTCTTAGCTTTCAAAACTGCTCATCCTTATTCTTGAGGGGTAGAGGAATAATTTTAAGAAATGTGTTCTGAGAAACATTTTCTAACTATCTACAAGGACTAAAAGTCCTGTCCTGTGATGTTACTGATGCAGTTTGATATGACTGTGAGGTAGATGGCTGTTCCAGACTATGCAAATGCACATTAAAAATATTCATGCTTATGTAACTTGGAATTTCATGTTGGTGAAAGGAAGAAATATTTATGTGTGGTAGCTTAAAAGCTTATGAAGAGGATTAAGTTTGTTTTTAGCACTTGATGAGTGAGTCTGTGCTTTACTGTCCAGTAGCTTAACCTGCAGCTCAGTTATGTCCCAATTAACCATACTAATATTCTGTAAATATATGCATATACATGTGTGTGTGTTTATGTATGAAAGTTTCTTCAGAGGTTGTTTACAGTGCAAGTTATCTTATAACTTTTTTCTTTTTAAACTAACTTATATAAAATTAATTAAAACATTGCAACTAAAAAGATCAGCACCCGGGAAAACATACAATTCATGTCATCACAAAAATATCAAATTGCCATCATCTAGAATACTGAGTAACAATAATGACATATCTTTTAAAAAGGAGGAATGGTCAAAATATGGAAAATAAATGCATTATACATTACATATGTTTTTATAATCTTATATTTTCTTGTTCATATCAATTTATACTTTTTTGGGGTGAAGTACCCTGCTTCTTTAGCCCTGTTATGATCAACATTCAAATGTGTTTACATGTTGAAAATACTGTACAGTATTACAAGCCTGTTGCATTTCTACTGATTTACATCATGCCTATGCCGTTCTCTCTCTTTTTAAAATGTTTCTCAGTGTCATCTGTGTTTTCTCTCTTATATTGAGCAACTATAAGTACATTCCTCTATACCAGTGTTGGCGAACCTGGCATTCGGAGCCCTTTCTATGGGCACCCAACATTGCCCCTTCAAAGCCACCTGTATTCAGGTTCAATTGCTCTATTGGCACTTTGCAAAAAAAATTAGTGGGTTTTGAATCGCAGTTTGGGCACTCAGTCTCTAAAAGGTTCGCCATCACTGCTCTATACTGTATATCTTCTGAGAAATAGATCCCCTTGATTTTGGTGCAGCTTAGTATCAGGCAATCTCTCTCTCTCTCTCTCTCTCTCTCTCTCTCTCTCTCTCTCTGCCCCCTCCCACCCACCTCCTGTTTTGCAGTTTCATGCTACATACTGTATCCACTGACCTAGGAGCCAGCCACTATTGTATACAGAGGGCTGACTGATGAGCAGCAGTGAATAGGATTGCACGCACTGTTACACTGTTGAATTTCACTCTTCCCTAACACTTACTTCTGAACAGATGGGTGTTCTGTGGCTAAATATAACCTGACATCTTTCTTTTCTGTGTCCATTAACAGCTAGTCGCTGGCGGAGCCTCTTCTCTTCATCTGTCTCCTTGGCTTTTCCCTATAGCCCCGTTGCAAGGCTTACTCCATATAGCAATGGCTTTAACACTCCTGCCTTCTCTAAAACCTTCAGTAAAGCAATATTAACACCTGAAAGAACAGGTAATGCTTGCTCTCTTACTAACGTAGCATGTAATAAGGCCTGTGACCAAGTCCTCCCCAGTTTAGTTCATCACTGAGAATTTAACATGTTGACTTGTTAGGACTATGGTCAAGAACCAAAGCAGATACAAAAAATCATCTGTGAAAGTTTTTGTACACTTATAATTTGTTCATGCATAGAGTGGGAAGGAGCAAATTTACATTAACAATGTACATTTTTCCCAGGGCAAAATAGGGTGGGTTAATTGTAGTGGGCTAGAGGGCCATTTTTTTCTGCCTCTGGGACCCTCAATGAATTGCACAGTTCACAAAAAGGCCAAAAATAAAATAAAAGAGGGCCCAAGCCAAAACTGAACCTGGAAGTGGTTGGGGTTCACTTGGAAAATGCTCATTTTGAGAACGTAAAATATTGCAGGGAGGGAGGGTTGTGTCACTTCTGGAGAGGTTTCTGCTGGAAAAAAGTTGTAGGTCTAGAGCAGGGGTCCTCAACCTAATGCCCCAGGGCCGGATGCGGCCCCCCCAAGCCCTGAATCCGGCCCCCGGGACTAATTGCAACCCCCTCACCTACCCCCTACTTTGCGAGCAAGCCAGCCTCCGCAGCTGCTTCTATTGCTGAGGCAGTTCAAAGTAGTGGGCTATGTCACTTCTCCCACTCCCCCCAACTACCGCCTAGATCAGGGGTCCTCAACCTAAGGCCCCAGGGCCGAATGCGGCCCCCCAAGGTCCTGAATCCGGCCCCTGGGACCAATTGCAACCCCCCCACCGACCCCCTGTTTTGTGAGCAAGCCAACAGTGGTGTTGGGTGGTGGTGGACCGCCCACTGTTTGAAAACTTTGAGGTGGCCTAGATGATCAGCATGCTGGCTAGTGGGGCATTCAAAGTGGGAGGGCTACAGCAAGGTCCCCTGCTCCCCCCACCCACTGTGGTCTGGCCCCCAGTGGTGTCTGGGGGGTGGTGAACCGGCCCACTGTTTGAAAACTTTGAGGACCCCTGGTCTAGAGGGTTAGGGGAAAACCCAACAGTTTTGGAGTGTACTATGTGGCCCCAGGACTGCAGTTTTCCTCCTGCTTCATAGATGAACATTTTGTACTGTATAGTGTAAAAATGTATGGGGGGGGAATCCAAGCACATTCTGAACGGAGAGTGCAAAAATGTACATGAAGAAGAGCCATTGAGATATGCCCAGTCAGCTGCCAGAAGACTCCTGTGAAAGTCCGCCCGTGCTTTCTGTGGGGCCTACTTCCCACACTCATCCTTTGGCCTGATTTATGGAGCACCAACGTTAGGAAGCCCTGAACTGACATGCCTTCAAGGCTCTATGGGAACACTGTATTTTAAGATGTTGTGGAGATGTGCAGCCATTTTAGTAACATCAACCCTGAGGTGCAGTATCTGTGGTGGAAGTGGGACATGGCAACATTCCAAGTCTGTGGGGAAGTCCTCTCAGAAGCATGTTGCCAAGAGTTTCCTTAACTGAATCCAGCTTTGCCTCAATGCACTTTTTGTCCTATCCAGTTCTGGTCCTCAGAGGAAGGCAAGTAGGGGAGAAGAATGTTTGAAATCATTGAGGATTGTAAGTTAGATGTGAGCAGAGATGGGAAAAGTCTTTTTCCTCCCCTCTCTCCCAGGGGTATCCCTGCCAGCCTAGTCATAATTCTGAGGCCTGGACTCAGGGGCCAATCAAGAGGAGCCCAGGCTTGCTGGAAATGACAATAAGGCTAGGAAATGTTGAAAGTGGCAGGAAAACAGGAAGGCCAAGTGTAAGGTGGGTTGACTTTATAAAGAAAGCCACAGCCTTCAGTTTACAAGAGCTGAAAAGGGCTGTTCAGGAAAGGACATTTTAGAGGTCACTCATTCGTAGGCTCCCCATATGTCAGAAGTTAACTTGATATAAGTTTAACAACAATAGAAGCCAGAAGATGAAACAAAACAAAAGCAAAAACAACCCCCTAAAAATTAAGGACAAAAAACGTTCTGTCTTCCTAACGAGCAACTTATGAATTTTAATATGAACTTCCTCAGACATAAGAATGATCCACAAAAGCTCACATTATAATATAGTGATAGTACTTGAGTTGCCACAGTCTTTTAATCTTATTTATTTATTTATTTTTGTTTGTTCTTGTTTTGCTTCTTGTCTGTTATACTTGAAGAAACCGATGCAGGCAGTACTTCGAAAACTCAGAAAAGTAACTTTTTTCATCTGGGGACATGAGAGGGAGAGTATTTAATCCCCTTACCTGTTTGCTGCTTCTCATTATTAAAAATAATGGAGTCCTATCATGCTTTATATAAGACTGGAGATGAAAAATTGTACATAAAAGGCAGGGTTGCTCCCCTCACATATATAGACTGATCCTCAGGTTTGTTGCTTGAGGTGAATTTACTGATTTATGGATAATTTCTCCTTTTTAAAAAATTAATTACATGTTTTCCTTTAAAAAACGAGAGTCCCATCTTTCACATCAATGTAAAGGTATTTGGTTGCTGATGGTGTGAAGAAATCTAATCCTATAGAGCAGCCCCAGGGAACAAGCAGTACTCTCTCTCGTCTAGGATCCATTATTTTCTTTTTAACTCTAGGTCAGATTTCAGTTATCTGCCCTGGCCATGCCCTGTGTTAACACCAGGCTATTATATTCAGCTCGGACTTACATCACTAAGTGACACAAGGTACAAGTCATTAGGGCTTAGCAGCCATGTAAGTGAATTCTACTGTGGTTGTGGAATTTGAAAAAAAAGGACAAACCAAGAACCATACAGAGCAGGGATACTTATAGAGGTTTCTTTATCTAGTACTTGATTCTTTTTTTACCACCTTGAGAAGCAGAAGTAGAAAAGTCACCATTTAAAACAGGGGTCCTCAAACTAAGGCCCGGGCGCCAGATGCGACCCCCAGGGTCCTGAATCCGGCCCCTGGGACCAATTGCATCCCCCCACCTACCACCTGCTTCCCAAGCAAGCCAACCTCTGCAGCTGCTTCTATTGCTTAGGCCAGGCATGTCCAAACTTGGCCCTCCTGATGTTTTGGACCACAACTCTCAGAACTCTAAGCTTAGATTGCCAATGGCAAAGGACTGTAGGAGTTGTGGTCCAAAACGTCTGGAGGGCCGAAGTTTGGACATGCCTGGCTTAGGCAGTTCAAAGCGGTGGGCTATGTCGCTTCCCCCACTCCCCCCACCCACTGCCCAGATGATCGGCATGTTGGCTAGTGGGGCAGTTCAAAGTGGGAGGGCCACGGCAAAGTCCCCCGCTCCCCCCACCCGCCGCCCAGATAGTCGGGGCACCGGCTGCAGCTAAGCAGGGCAATTTAAAAATGGAGGGCTGCGGCAAGGTCTCCCACTCCCTCTGTGGCCCTGAGGCTCCACCCTGCCCACCTGCCTTCCATGTGTGGCCACCACCTGTATTATTGTGGTTGTGAGGAAGGAAGGGGGCAGCAATAGCAATGACTGATGGAGGGATGGATGGTGGGAGACCAAGAGGGAACGGAGCTACTTCCCACCCATCCAGCCCCCTCTGAGCTGCTGCCTTGCTCCATGGAGTGAGGGAGGGGAGGAGTGAGCCCAACCATGGCTGGAGGTTGAGGCTGCTGCCACCACCTATGGGTTAGAGACCAGCAAGGAGGAGGTGGCGGAGAAAGAAGAGAAAGGAAGGGAAGGCCAATGGTGGCCGGAGCCTGGTTCCTGGGAGGCTGGCGGTGCTGCATTTGTCCCTGGTTGGTGATGGGCAGGCTGGTGAGCCAAGAGAGCACCACAGCCTGGCTGGGCCCGGCCAGTGAGTAGGCTGCATGTGGCTTTGGGCAGGCCTTCCTGCCTCCCCTCCCTCCTTCCCAGCCCTTCCTACCCTCCCTCCCTCACTTGCAGCGCACCAAGTCGAGCCGGGCCAGGCCAAGAGAGGAGACAGCTTTCCCTCCGGGGAGCAGTGAGGGCATGATGGCCAGGGCACACGGTTGGATCTGTGCGGAGTGGAGTCAGCCTTGCTGCCCTCCTCATCCTGAGTGGCTGCCCAGAAGGTGATAAGGGGCCTGAGTTTGCGTGGGCTGCCGCATCCTTCCCGACGCAATGAAGGAAGGAAAGAAGGAGAGCCACTCCAGCCGCTGCCACTGTAGGAGGAGGAAGAAGAAGAGGCGCAGCAGAGGGATCCCAGTGGCGGCACCTCAGGGCAGTGATCCAGAGCAGGAGGCATTGCTGGGGCCCCGGAGACACAATGATCATGGGCCAATTGTGGGAGGCTCTGCCCACTTGCCCCTCCCTCCCCTTTTCCCCATGTCATTTTTTTTTTTTGGGGGGGGATGTAGTCCGGCCCCCAGTGGTGTCTGGATGGTGGTGGACCAGCCCACTGTTTGAAAATTTTGAGGACCCCTGATTTAAAAGGATAGTCAGAGTTTCCAGATAGTGAAATTCAACACTGGGGTCATTATTAAGGGTTTTTATTTGTCACCCCCCACTTCCACTTCCAGCCTAAAGCCTGCTTGTCTTCTCTCTGTTGTTGACATAGAATAGCTTTGCTGACTGAGGATGATGGGAATTCTGGTACATAGACAGCCTATACAGAGCGCAAGACTGGACAAAGCCAGTGTAAAAGCATTCCCCCATCTGTACAGAATCAATTAATAAAACCACAAATATGCTGCTTTTATAAAGACTAAATAATGCAATCTTGTTTGTATCTATTGAGAAGCTTGGCTGTCCTCACTTACCTCACAGTAAGTACCACAGTGGGACTTCCTTTTAAGTAGGTAACAATTTTTTTCCATCTTAAAGGACCTGATGATATAAAAAGAAAAATAGAATCCAGAGCCATGCTGGCGATAGGTCTGTTCCAATGCAATTTTGAAAGCATGAACCTGAAATTAGCTATGAAAGTTGAAACGCTGACATTTTCTCTAACACCCGAGGGATTTGTTGTGTTCTGCAGGTTGTGTGTCCAGAAGCTCCCCTCTCAGCCCCCAGTCATCCATAGACAGTGAACTGAGCACCTCGGAAGTAGAAGACGATTCCATCTCCATGGGATACAAACTGCAAGACCTCACGGATGTCCAGATCATGGCTCGGCTGCAAGAAGAGAGTAGGCTTGTGCTGCCACACGCTGAGAACCTTCCCCCACCCTTTTTTTTTAAATGTCTGTGACTCTTCACATCTGAGAAAATGCTTTTGGCCCTGCCCATTATCTTGAATTGTCTTAAAAACATAAGAACATAAGAAGAGCCCTGCGGGATCAGGCCAAAGGCCCATCTAGTCCAGCTTCCTGTATCTCACAAGTGGCCCCACCAGATGCGTCTGGGAGCGCACAAGACGAGATATCTGTCTCCCCGGCATCTGGCCCTTAAAGTACCCCAGTTTTAAGCCTGGAGAGGACACATCTCCATCCTGGTTTGTAACCTGTGGTGGACTTTTCCTCTAGGAATCTGTCCAATCCCCTTTTGAAGGCATCCAGGCCAGATGCCATCACCACATCCTGTGGCAGGGAGTTCCACAGACTATTGATAACTCAGTAGTTTTGGTATATGGCTGTGGAGCCAGAGATTGGGAATTTGATTCCCCACTGCGCCTCCTGGGGGAAGGGGTGGCCTGTGTGGCCTTTGGTCCAGCTGCCCAGACCCAGGGCACCCCCAGAAGGAGGGAATGGTCAGCCACTTCTGTGTAAGGGTTGTTGCAAGGCAGACTTGACAATGCCATGTGAGTAATAGTACCTGCCATCTTACGCAGTAGTGGAGGAGCACCATCGTATTTGGTGCTGGATCTGCAGCAAAGAATTGGAAGTTGAATGAGGCAGCAGGGAAGGGGGGAAGGGGCTGAGTGGGTTTCAAGCTAATCGCTGCATCAGAAGAAAAAAAAACCCATCTGTCTGTTTTCATTGAAAGATTCCAATACTGCTTGTCTGATCGGCACCAGGCAGTTGTCTTTTAAAAGCTCCTGCCATATGGAGAGACAGGAAAGGGATTAATTCTACAAAGTTGTCCAAATGCCTTTGAGTTCAAAACCTGCAGCTTCCCATTTCCCCCATAATGGCTGGGCTACTGGGCCTGGTACATCAGAGCAACTATGCCTATCTCTAAAGGGTCACTGTGTTAGGACAGCATGACAACCAGTGATCCTGAAAAGAAGACTGTGGGGTGCCCTCTTAGAGGAGGGGAACACCTTAGAAGCGAAGAGATTGGAAGGAAGGAAGGAGAATGAGAATGTCACAGAAGAAAAAAGCATTGTGACATCTGAACACGTGATCTGTTTGCATAGAATAGGCATGGGTGGCACTTACAATCCATGGTTATTGTCATTCCTAAGAATTAAGCATTTTTTAAGCTGTTTAAAAGTTTTAAACAATCCATTTAACAAATAATTTGTTTTTTGTATAAGGATGTTTTATTTTTATTTTATTGTTGAAGGATGACACGAAGAGATAGAGCAGATTAGAGCTGGCTGGTGGTTGGGCAGTCAGGCTGCAAAGCTCAGTGATTTGTTTAATCATTGTGCCCTACAGCCAGCCTGATGGGCACAAGATGCAGAATGGGAAACCATTTTTACCTGGAAAACCCTGAAGTTTGACAAATGAGTACTGAGTGGTATTGATAGAACTCTTAGAGCAAGTCTGAATGTCACAGAAGAAAAAGCCAGCCACGTGGAAATCTAGTTGCATAAACAATCCATTTAACTAATAAGTTTTGAAGGATGATATTGATGAGGATTGTAAAATGACATAGAGCCAGTTCCTTGTTTAAACACCCTGCCTGAGGAGGCATCTTTTATGCTCTGCTTTAAATATACTGATGTGCCCTTGTTAGGACAACTTCATTTTCTAAAAATGAGGGCAAATGTAGTGTAAGGATGTATTGCCTTCGCTCTTAGTTGTCTTCTTAATTCCTCTTAGGTTATGCCAGCTTTAATCAAAGTTGGTGGCTCCCAGATACCATCCTTAGCCAGAACAGCTCCTGATGAGGCTGACTGGGCCTGGGGGGAGTTGCAGCCTCTCTATTTGGGACAAGCCCGGGGAAGGCTACATGTGTGCCTCTATGGATGTTACAGTCACGAAAGCAACACACAAAAGTACTCCTGTTTTCCAAATAGATTGTGACGCAGGGTGGGAGTGGAAAGTACAACATTGTCACAGTTGTGGTTCTCCGTTTGGAACACTGAGCTTTCTTTTTACTTGGTGCTTTACAGGTCTGAGGCAAGACTATGCTTCTACGTCAGCATCTGTTTCGAGAAACAGCTCCAGCGTGTCTCTCCATTCCAGCAAGAAGGGGACCAGCAGTGACCAGGAGTTTGACCGCTACAGCCTTGAGGACGAGGAAGAAGAGTTTGACCACCTGCCACCTCCACAGCCGCGTCTCACTCGATGCTCCCCTTTTCCGAGAGGAATTCCCCATTCACAGACTTTCTCTAGTATAAGGGACTGCAGAAGGAGCCCGACATCCCCATATTTCCCCTCAAATAATTATCAGCAGCCACAGTGTTACTCTCCTCAAACTCCAAGTCCTCTTGAGCCACAACCAAGCAGGTTTAATGGAGGTAAGGCAGGCTGGAGCAGCTGGTTGGAGCGCCCAAGGGGATTTCTTTGGCCCTGCTCACTTGATGAAGTTGTCGTCTGTCATTTTATTTTTTCCGCAGGAATGACCAGCTTTTGTATCCTTGGGGACTTGAGCCACGTGTCTTCTATCATTTTGCCATCTTCAGTCAGAGATGCAACGTTGCACTTTGGATTCTCTCCCACTCACTCACTCACTCACTCACTCACTTTTAATCTACATTGGTTTGAAAGTTTGGAGTGTGTTATCTATGGGGTGGGAAACTTTGATGGGCCGAGGGGAAGTTTTTTGTCCCTAGAATTCTCCAGGAGCTGCATGGATTGCAAAATACACCAAGAAATGAAAATTGGAAGTGGCTGGAATTAACAGTCTTGAAAAATGGATATTTGTGTGTTAAGGGGTGCTGCAACCTACGTATTTCTACCTATTTTAACCGCTTATGTAGAATCCAAGGAGAGTGATTCACACTGTTCTTCCCTTTTCCTTTTCTGGAAATTTTGTTTGAAGGGGCAGAAGACACTGGTGGACCAAAGACTGCAGAAATAACTTGGGAAACACACTTTTGCCTATGCCTGTGTTTCTTAAGGCTTCCAAGGTTATTTTTATTTTCCATAACAGCCATCCTTTTACTTGCTACTCAGATTGGTAGTCTGCCTGCCAGTCAGCCATCTTTGGTTCGGTTCAAGGCTTCTTCGTTAATAAGTATGCATAGTTATGTGACTAAAGTTGTCAGCATCCCCTATATGCGAAAAGACCCTATTTTTTTCCAAGCAGTTACTTACATGTATCCACTGTTTCACAGATTAGTGGGAGGAGGGATGTAAATCAAGGCCAGAACACAACAATGTGCAATTAAAGCTAGTTCCAGTGGGCTGAGATTTAAAAACTCCTAGGTATTGAGACAGGGCTTTTTCATATAATAGTTTCCAGTAGTTTTATTTATTTGTACACAGTAAATGTCAATTTATAGGAAGTGTGCACAACCTGTGGTCGTCTAAGCCAGATGCTGCCCACTAGCTACCGATGGTATGGTTTGAGGCAGGCCTGCCCAACAGGTAGACCGCGGGCTACTGGTAGCCCGTGAAGGGTTCAAAAGTAGCCCGCTGGCAATCAATAAAAAAAGTGAGGGGACAAGTTCTCCACCCCTCCCTCCCCCATCCCAAGGACCACCACTGCCCCAGCAAAGTTCAGGGTCTGGCAGCCCACTGTCTCAGCCGAGCGGGGCAGTTCAAGGGCCATGGCACATTGAAATCTGTTCCCTCCAGAACAGATTAATTGGTTTTCAATGCATTCCTATGGGAAACCGCTGCTCTACTTACAAAAGTTTTTACTTATGAGCATGTGCTCAGAGCGGATTAAATTCGTAAGTAGAGGTTTTAGTGTACTAGCCCTCAGGCACTTTGGACTGGAAAAAGTAGACTTGGCCTGTTCAAAGTTGAACAGCACTGTTTTAAGGTAAGCCTTATGCCTCAGTTGCTTCTTTGGGGCTGAAAAGCCCCGTCTGTGACTCGTCAAGTACCTGACAAACCATAGTCCTCGGCTGACCGGCTGCAGATAGTTTGGTAAATCATGTGTTGCACAGGTCAGCTTTGTCAGTCTTCCTAAAGTAGGATGGTGTAAGAATCAATATTGGAATAACAAATTCATTTCCCTCTTTATTTCTGGAAATGCATCTATAGGACCAACCCCAGTTTACTGCCAGGTTGATTCAGCCTCACAGAAACTGTCTGGATTTTTCAGTTTGAACTTTCTTAACCTGGGATTTGCTCGTCCCCAAAGAGCAATACCTGTCCCTGTGAATTAGACCTCTTTCAAATTTGTCTAGACAGTGAAAACAGCCAGGCCAGGCCTGAAAGTTATTTTGTGAGGGCACTCTGTGCATGTGTGCCTACCTCTGAAAGCTGCTTCAGTGACATATTTCTGGAATCCTGATAAGTTTTATTTAGCAACTGTCTTGTTTCTGTTATTTTAAAACAACTGACGAGTTCCAGTCTTCCATCTCATGATTCTTTAACCAAGCACTGGAATGGAAACTGGAGTTGATTTGTTTCTCTTACCAGGTTTGTGGGCTGTCTTTTCATTCACATCTTGTTTGCACTACCCTGTAACTTCAGATGATGAAACTGTTGTTCTTGTTAAGTGTGTAAAGCCTGGTTTCTTTCATACCCAGGGCACAGGAGTTAATTAATACATGAGTAGTGGCAGTCTGTCTGAAAGGAAGTAAACAGAAAGTTCCTATTATCCTGTCCTACCTTACAGGGTCCTTAGGCATGCTGATTTATGCCCTTATCAGTATTAACATACTTTTTCTCCCAGCTCCTTGTCTCTTACAAGGTCAGTTTTGGAAAGGGAGGGCAAAGAAATGTTTAGAAGCAAGGAAGCTAGGCAAAGCATGAAAAGAGCAGAGCTCCAAGTTGGTATGTACCTCATCTAGCATGGTTGGTGGCTGTGCTGGCTGAGAATTATAGGAGTTATAGTCCAGAAGAGCACTCTCCCTAAGCTCTGAATTGAATACTAGAGGTTAGCTGACAGTCAACAAAGACAAACATGACCAGCGGATTAGCACAGAATTCTTGAATTGAAGTGTTCCTTTGCCGGTACCTCTTCAGTTCTGAATTTCTAACTGAGGTACATTGGAGAAAATAGCATTCTTTTTCCCCATGTTAACAACAACTGCATGTGACCACACACACACACACAGAGAGAGAGAGAGAGAGAGAGAGAGAGAGAGAGAGAGAGAGAGAGAGAGCATAATGTCGGTGTAGAAAGGTACAGTGTGAACTGGAATGGCACAGGAAGAAGCCATTGACGAGAGGTTTACATGTAGCTTTGCTAATACATGCATTGGATGTGGGGGATGAAATCCAGAGGTTTGATACAGCGTGAGTATAATTTATAGCCTGTGCCCTGTTGTGGGAGGTTTACAGTGATTGTCACTTAATCATTTATAGTTCTTTGGACTTTTGATATGACAATCCAATAATTTTGCCCTAACTTCCTTGCAAATCTTAATTTAGGTGGCTGGCCTTTTGACTATCATACATTGGGGACAAGCAGCAGGGAAGGAACCAAGCCACCTTGGGTCCTTGTGAGGAGAAGGGCGAGATAGAAATATTTTAAATAAATAAATTGTAATAAATGTTAAGTCCTGCATGGCCCGCCAGATCCTTCTGGGACACTTAAGCTGTTGAAAATAGGATGCCACGTCCAGAGCTCTTTGGCTTTAATGTGTTTCTTTAATGCGATGAGCCGTTAGCAGGCAATGACAATAATGATTTCCTAATCATGAACACATCCTTTGTTTCCTTGCAGACAAGCTTCGGAGGAGCATGCCCAACTTGACTCGGATGCCAAGCACCCCCACTCTCAGCACCAACGTCAGCTCTACGATCACTGTGCGGAACAGCTTGAGCTTTGATTCTAATTTGCACGGAGCTAGTAATGGGATATCAAGAATACAGTCTTGCAGTAAGTGCGGAACCTTTCGTGGGAAGCTGCCAGAAGACTTAAAACCATATCCTTTCCCCAGTCTCCGCTTCCTAGGTGTTCCTGGATTACAGTTCCCATTGATTCCTGGTGGCATTTCAGAGGATGAGCGTGATAGGAACTGCAGTCCAGAAACATCTGAAGACACGCAGGTTGGCAGCCATTAAATCTGTGTTGCCCAAGTTTCATGCTTTGGGCCACAGGCAGTATGAGATGTCCCTGTTTTTGGGACCCAGCATGCCACTTTGAAAAGCAGCCTTGGGAGAGAAAGGGACCCAAAAAGTGCAATAGCAACTTGTGGCATGCTGATTGTGAAACGAAAAATAATTTACATGCTTTGGGGAAACACCAGTGTAAGTGTAATAGAAAGTTAAGTGGGGGGGGGGGGACTATAACTATCTCATTAGTTTTTTGGAAGTCATTTTCCAAGCTCGTCTTCTTCCAGCAAAATTGCACATGCCTAAATGTGGATTCTGTCCAGATTAGTTTGTTGTATGATCTATTCAGGCTGCACTCTCTCATTCTCTCATATATTTAAAGCAATCTAATATCCTAACAGGGAAGTGTCTAATTTCCAATGTATTTGAAAATACATTTCAAAATGCTTTTTGAACTGTTTTTTTTTTCAAAAGCACAATGCCTTATTGTTTACTCCTTAAAGATGGGATTTGAGGACTTCCTGTCCCATCCATCATTCACAGGCAGAATTATGGGAGTAAAAGCCCTCAAACCAAAAGGAGTTAGAGCACCCTTTGCTACCTCCGTGCTACTCTTCTGCACCATGTCTTCCTGTGAATTGTAAGAAAAATGCCCTGCTACCCTGTGGATGTCACAAGGGTCCCAGTGGCTCACCAAGGACTGCGGAGGAAGAGTTAGTTCTGTTGGTGGCTCCTTCTCTCCAGTGCAATGGATGTGGGCACTCATGGGCACTCATGGGCCTTTTATGAGTCTCAGAAAGCATTGGGACACCCGCAGTGCAGCGGGGCCACTTTTCTTACTGCTTGAGGAAGAAACAGCTTGCAGGTAGAGGGGGCTGCTCCCTTTCACGCCCATAATTCTGCCTGTGGGGGTCTGGCCAAATTATAGGACTACAAGTCTTCAAGTCCCCAAAGTCTATTAATTGCCAACGGTGTGCTGCAAACCAGCTGCCAGTGTCACAAAAGAGCAGAGTGGCAAATGTCTTCCTATTTTTGTGCAATGCCAGATTTAGAAAATGCTGCCAAATCAGTGTCATTTAAAAAAAAAAAACAGTGACGGATAAAGCTGAGGTGTGTGATTTCTGAAACAACTTAAGTGTCAGGAGCAGCAGCATTGTGGCTTTGTAGTCTTGTGGAAGGAGACATCTCAGCAACTGAACATTCCTAGCTAAATTTAGTCCAATTTTTCAGCTTCTAGCATGGATCAGCATAAGTCCCGAATTGGAAAGGGGAGGTGTTTGAGCTGAGATGCATGTACGGTACAGATGCAAAGCATTTCCTTAAGTAGCCCTATCTTCCCTTGGGGGTCAGAACCAAAACACTACTGTTTACCTGACAGACAGCAATGTGATTGTGGCTGTTGTCTTTCAGATTGTAAGGCACCAATTTTCCTAGCTTTTATCTATCTTCTCCGAGTCAATCACTTTGGTTGAAAAAGTGAGGCGGAAGTGCTTTAATTAAATCAGTTGATGATCAGACAGCTGCAAAGGCAAACTTCTGACTACACTGGAAAGGACTGCTTTAATGGGAGAGAGATCACAGCAAGATGGTGGCTTGCAGTATAAATCTCTGGCTTCTGTTGGTCAGAGAATCACTCTAGCCTGGTCCCCTCAAAATGTTCAGCATAGGCAAGGATCAGTTCAGGCTGGAGCACATTTCTTTGTTTGTCGTGTGATCGCTGGGAAACAGATTATGCCAAACTGCTCCAAAAGTGGTCCAGACTTTCTAGTCTGATCACAACCTGAGTTCCGTGGAATGAAATGAATTCTAGCTTTAAGTGAAGCTAAGGATGCAGAAAATATTTGCCAAACCACAATTGCCAGGGTTCCGTGGGGAAGACCAGGATGAATCCAATTGATGCAGAAGACTATAAATGTGCAATGTAGTTTTAGCAGCCATGAGGCAAGAGTTTTGATCAAGTGAGCCTGCATCCTGTTCCTAGCCTTGCCTATAAGAACTGCTGATCTGACTCTCTTTCCCTTTGGCTTTGAGAACCAGCCGGACAGGTTGTGAGAACACTGAGTGTAATATGTAGAGTTCCCTTTTGGAATTCATGACTCTCTGTTGTGTCGCAGCCCCATCTCACCTCTTTCCCTGTGTTCATTCGTCTCCTCCAGTTCCTGCTCCTGGACAACTACAGCACCGGGTTCACAGTGTGGGACAGTTTCCGGTATCTATCAGGCAACCTCTCAAAGCCACCGCCTATGTGAGTCCGACTGTCCAAGGCAGCAACAGTAGTAGCAGCAGCAGCAGCAGCAGCAACAGCAGCAGCAGTGGTGGTGGAGGCAGCAGCGGCAGCAACAGCATTTCCATGTCCAGCAGCCCCTTGCAGCTGCACGCGAGCACAGGCATCCCCATGCCAAACAAGACTGCCAACACAGGCCTCGTAAGCCGCAGTGGTCTCCCAAGGCCCTCCTTGGCTATAGGTGGGAGCAGCATACCCAGGAGCAAAATTGCCCAGCCCGTCCGAAGGTAAGACGAGTTGTGCCGAAGGACGAAGGGAGAGGTCATCCCCTTGGCTCATGTTGCAGTTGGTCAAGCCGTCCTTCTTACACGTACGGATCCCCCAGGAGCTCTGGCTCACTGCAGGATGGTCTCCACAGGACGATTCTTGGCGCTCTCCACAGCCTATGAGTTTTACAGTGGCAAAGCCCATGGCAGTGAAGCTGGTTCAACAGAGAGGGAAGCATGCCGTGCAAATCATAAACCATGCAGTTACAGGCAACTTCATATCCTCTAGATCAGTACTTCCGTGCCTTGGGTCCCCAGGTGTTCTTGGACTACAACTCCCAGAAATCCTGGCCAGCATAGCTAGTGGTGAAGACTTCTGGGTCTTTTATTCCCAAGAACATCTGGAGATCTAAGGCTGAGAACCATTACTCTAGATGTTGAACCCCAATTCCAAATAGCCCCAGCTCATAAGATATGTGGGAACTATACTTAAACAGTATATTTATAGTGTACATGAATAATCAAGTTTGTTTATCTGTTTCTATTCCACTTTTCATCCAATGCAATGACTTATGGCAGCTTGCATAAATTTCAGGAGGGGAGTGTCTTTGCAAAAAAAAAGTGTTATAAGAGTAAAAATGCAATTAAGCATATTAAAATAACAGGCTAAACATTTTAAACAGGGAAAAGAAAAGTGCAGCATCTGCCATTAAAAGTACATTCTGCCTCAGGCCATTCCGTTACCAACATTGCCGTAAGGAAATGTTTTTTTTTTCCCCCCCATGGCAGAAAGACAGCAGGAGAAGGCGTCAGCCTGGCTTCTCACGGAAGGGGATTTCATGGTGAGAGCAGCTACCAGAAGTATCTCCAGGCAACATGCCTGTGAGGATGGTTGGACCAAGACAAAGGCCTGTTGCTTTTAAAACCTGGAGAGCCTTCTGTAGGGAGATGCAGTCTTTCAGATAGTGTGGGCTGAAGTCCTAAAGGGCTTTTTAGGTTATAGGCAGCAGTTGGGAGTTCAGCCAGGAGTTATGGGCTGTCTATAACTAAAAAACTGATTAGCAGTCTTGTTGCAGCGTTCCAGATCAGATGGAGGTTTCAGATGCTTTTCAAAGGCAGCCCCATGTACAGCATGTTGTAATAATTCAAGCAGGATATAATTAATGTGTTAATGCCATAGCCAGATCAGGTTGATTTTAAAGAAGACTCTGGGAGGCAAGAGAATCCAATGTGTTAGCTCACTGTCAACATACCTGTAAGGGCTGCCAGAGCTCTAATAGCCTTTGTGGCTGTCTACTGGAAGGGGATTGGTTTTCCACGAGATAGAAGATGGTGAAGGGGAGGTGGGGGAAGCTACTGGCACTATAGAGAGCATATAGGAAGATAGAACCTAGTGAGCCTAGTTGTCACAGAAGAGGGTGTTGATTACCTCCAGTCTCTCTCACCACTCATATAACCTGGATATCTTAGGCCAAGGGTGTCCGATGTAGAAAAATGCAGTTGTTACATGTCGGGTCAGTGAGTAATGGATGGTGATGAATATCTGCCTTCAGCATGGCTGGTTTTTGCCTAAAAGAATCAGTGCTGTGGCATTTCCAGAAGAAGTCCTCTTTGAACTCCACCATGTTGGATAATTTCCATCCATTCTTCAAGGTGCTAGAGCACATGATGGCTTTGCAGATCCAGGCAAGCTAGAAGAAGTGGATTACTGACATCTGTTTCAGTATGATTTTAGACTTACTGGACTCAGAGATTTTAGGTTTTTGGACACATAGAGATTTGGTTGCCTCTGGTGAAGACGGGGAGAATATGAAATTAGAGCTGGAGGCACTGTTTTGCATTGCCCCTGGACCGTCCTTCAGGGGTGAGCTCTGAAGGTGCCACTGGGAAGTTCCTGTTGGACACCCGCCATTGACTTGTATGGTCCAAATGGGCATTGTCTTGTTTCTCACTGCTGTGTAAAATATAGATGGAACACTGAGATAGGTTGTCCAGAGTTTGGAAGTTCAGTGCCACTGGTATACTGATGATATCTAAATGTCCTTTTCATCTAAACCCAATGAAGCTTTTCCAGTTTTGAACTGATGGCTGGATAAAGGCAAAGAAATAGAAGCTTACTGTATGCAAGGTCTTGTTGGTCAAAAGGCAGATGAGTGAATTAGGACCCAACCTAACACTCCTTCTGTTTGGGGTACTCAAAGCCTAGCTCTCTAGGTTCAGTGGCAAGTAGAAGTGCATCTGTATAGTTAAACCAAGTGAACCAAAGGTGCCCATTCCTTAAGACATCGGTAATCTGGCTACTGTGACGTGTGCTTTAGCTATCGCCCCCTGGGATTATTATAATGTGCTGCACCTGGGCTTTGCTTAAATTTCATCAGATTCAGAATAATAGGGCCAGTTTCTTGGCTGCAGCCAAGAAATCCATATTACATCAACCTCACTGATTACTATCCAGTCCCTTTATGGGCATAATTCCAAGTGCTGGTTGTGGCCAATAGAACTCTGTTCAACCTGGATCCAGGCTGCCTTCCATGGGTTTTAAAATCGGGGGGGGCTTCTGTCATGCAGGCAAAGACTTTTATTTTCAGGCAGGAGTCTTTGGGCCACTTAGAAAGGGGCCTTTAATAGGGAGTGTTGTATTTCTTACTTTTATATTTTTAATTGCATGTCTTAAAATTATTTTGAAATGTTTTAGCTTTTTGGCTATGTTAACACATTCCAGTTGATTTTTAATATTATCATTTATTGTTTTAATTGCGTCTGGATAGATCAGTGGTCTAGGTATCCGGCTCCAGAGCCAGAGGTTGGGTGTTTGATTCCCCACTGGGCCTCCAAGGAAAAGACCCAGCCTGTGTGGCCTTGGGCAAAACTGCAGAGTCCCAGGGCAATCCTGGAAGTATTTGCTACCCTGAAAAGGATCACCATAGAACTGATTTGACAGCAACAGGTGATGATGTTGTTGAATGTGCAAAATAGACCTTGCCAGGCCGACAGGAGTGCTTGACCAATCAGTGGCAGGTCACAGATACTTGAGGGGGCGGCATCAAGACACCTTTCAAAATGATGCAGTTAGTCAGAGTTTTGTCGATGCCCCAAGAGACGGCTTGATCCTGAGGGCAATTTATTGCCTTTGGAGAAATCTGTGCAAAACATTAAAATTAAAATAAGCACCCACCAGAAGCAAAAGAGAAGGGGGAAACAGTTTTTAGTAGAAACAAACCATTGTATCCCAGCAAAAAATACACTGGTCTGCCTATGATGGGCTGCCAGGGTATATCCAAGCAGCCTATTTTGCTGCTTAGATGCAGTTGCATAAATGGTCCAGAGATCGAGGCTGGTGAGCATTTGAAGAGCCACTATACAGGACTGGTACTTTATCAGAACAACTGCAGAAGACATTTTATAATCCAAGGTGTATGACAGGACAAGACTTTCCCCTTGGCCTGCCAGTTTCACATGCAGAAGCCAATTGGGCTGGCAGTTGAACTTTTGTTTGGGGCCAAAGGTGGGACACACCTGAAGGCAGTAGACTAGTGTAGGGAGTGTGCATGCAGAGGTCCCTCCTCCCAGACTGAAGGATAGCCAGTTCAGGAGGAGTGCCAGAGCAAAGCTGCCACCACTGTCCTCATCACAGCTTCCTGAAGCCATTGCTTCAGCTTATGTTGCAGAAAGCCGTGTGGATCACATCCCAGGGAGTCCTGCTCTCATTCCGCCATTACTCTCTGTCTTGTTGAAGGCTCTGGGTAACAGGCAGGGTGTCTAGTCTGTTAAAAAGAAAGTTACTGAATAAGGGTCCTTCTACTTTACTAGGTGTTGCCTTTCTACTCAGGAGAGCTTTAAGGAAGAGGCAAGCCAGCAGGCATATGGGCGCGGCCAGCTATGCACCAAACAGAATGCAGCACTCCAGCTATGTTTTGGGAAGTCTTTCAGGTTCTTAAGAAGTGCCAGCAGCCAAGATGAGGGGAGTATTGCACTCCCAGCAGAATCCCATCAATAACTGTACGATGGGCCATAGTATTACTGGACTCCAGTGACAGGTGGGCCCAGCATGCAGACACTCCTAGGCTGAGTTTCCCTAACCTCCCATAGGAGAGTATCAGGTTGCATGTGATATGAAAGACCTTTCTGCCTGAACACTTATCACACCTTCCCAAGGAGGCTTTCACCATACAACTGCCCTAGTTCAATCACCGAATCTTGCAGGGCTCCGTACAGCCTCATGGCCCATTTGTAGACCTCATTGTATTTTTCCATTGCTTCTGTCTTTTTCCTTAAAATCCCCACAGCAACTCAAGTCTGCTAGCAGGAGGCTCCTTCACCTGGAGGTATCCCCCAGGCTAGCTAGAACGGTACTGAGCAGGATGATACAGTTTTCCTTGGAGAGAACCTTGATTAAGTGATCAGTTTCATTAAGCCAAGAGTGCTTTAATAATTCTGCAGCCATTTTAATTGTGTTTATAGTTTGTTAATGAAGTGTGCCTGACAGTTAGAATCCTGTAATTAAAGGTTGGGTTTAAAAAAAAACTGCCCCCACAGCCTTTGGGAGAATTAAACTACCATTGACTTCAATAAGATTTGAAATTCATAACTGTCCATCCAGACTACAGTCAAAATAATACATAATATATAGTCAGAGAAAGACAGATTTCATCTTTCTTCAAACATTAACATGGCCTGAAAGAACTAAGTAGATAATAGGCTTTTGGAGGCAAGGCAAATTCACCTGTAACTCTTATTTTGGATAGTCTAATATCCAAAATATTTTTATTTAAATAAATTTAATATTTATTTAATATTTTTATTTAAATAAATTTTTTAATATTTATTTTTAAAATATGTTTTTATGCTTTATATCTGATGTATTCCCTTCTTGATTTGAAAAGCTTAGAGTACTACAAGGGATATAAATACAAGAATAAATAAATAAATAAATAAATTTATTTAAAATATTTTTACCCCACCCTTCTCCTTGAAAAGGACCCAAGGCAGCTTACAACATTAAAAATAAAATTGAAAGCTAAGAACAATGTGTGTGAGAAGGCATCTTACATTATTACAATAAGTAAACAAATTTAGGAAAATTGCCACTCTTAAGAAACAGGAAACACAAAAAATGGAAAAGACAGGTAGTACTACAGATGCAATCCAAGCAGAATTGGATAACAGTCCATCTGAAAACCATATAACAAGTAGCTAGTTATTGAGGGAAGGCTTGACTGAAGAGAAAGGCCCTTGCCTGCTTATGGAAGGAAAGGAAAGATGGAACAAGTCTGGCCTCTTGGGTGGGGGGGGGGGGGTGTCCAAAGTCTGGGAGCAGCAACAGACAGCACCTTTGCCTGTGTTCTCATGAGACGCACCTGTGACCTTAGCTGGACTGAAAGAAAGACCTGTCCTGGTGAACTTAGCACCTGAGTCGGCTCATACTGGGAGATACAGTCTTTGATGTATTATGAAACCCAGGCCATTTAGGGCTTTATAGGTGAAAACCAGCATTTTGAATTGTGCCTGGAAACTGATTGGCCCCCAGTGGAGCTGCTCTAAGAGAAGGGTTATGTGATCCCTATAACAATCCTCAGTCAGCAATCTGGCCACTACTTTTCGGACACTCTGAAGTTTCCTGGGACTTGCCATTGGTAGCCCCAATAGAACACATTACAGCAATGCAGCCAAGAAGTAGCTAGGGCATGTGTCACTGTGGCCAGAGCAGATACCTCAAGAAATGGATGTAGCTGGTGCAGTAGTTTTAATTATGCAAATACAGTCCAGGCCACTGCCAAAATCTAGGCTCAAGGACGAATACAGGAGCACGCCAAAGCTGCTCACCTCTTTGTTCAGTGGGAGTGGGAGCTTCCAAAAGAAAATTCTGGAAAACCCATCTTGTTTGAGCTGCAGCCCTCACCCATAATGAAAATTGACCACTTTTGACTGTCTGAGGGTTTCTGGGTGTTGTTGTTCTAAGACATAACATTTTCACCTTCTGTCCTGATGTTGCTGAATTCCAGTTCTTATTAGCTCTAATGATATATAATGAGTGCTTACTTTTGTGGTAGAGCACTATTTCGGGAAAATAATTGGAAGACAGTATTTACACTAACTGGATATGGCAGGGATTGAACCTGTGACATTTTCTGACACTGAACTATGGGTTTGTTTGTTTTTACAAATCATAAAAAATATGGATTTGAAATTTCCTGACATTTGAACTCTGCATGTTGACATGCTTTGGGAAAAGAAAACCAAACCTGTGCATCCTGCCAGCGCTCCACTCTCAGTGTCTTTGAGCATACATCTGGAACATACATAGTGAAATCGTTATGAGAGGGAATGTAATGCACATATTATCAGTGGCCTGTGCTTATGAGGGGGCAAATGATTAGAATGAACTCTATGTGCATGTTTCTGAAATATTCATGAGCTCAACTTCATTGTCCACATACTGTGTGTAGAATGATGGGGTGGCCAAATGGAGGCTGAGGTCCTTGGAGTTTGGGGTTTTGACAACATCAGGTATAAAGCCTTAACACTGTGTCTTCTTCCAAATTTTCTTCTTCTTCTAGAGTTTGTGCAGGAAGCCTAAGATGTTTCAGTAGCAGCTTTCCCGTACCCCAGTCCTGCTTTGTAGACCGCCTCCCTTGGACTCAGAGGTGGCAGCCCATACTCCTTGAATAGCTTCCATGTCAAATTGTGTTCAGCCCAGAGATCACTTGACACTTGGCCAGTATTGCCCAAGCATCCTTTCCAAGTGTACAAATTTCTTTGGGAAAATGCAACAATAAGGACCTTCATGGAATGATTTACCCATTGTTGGGGTGGGGGGTGGGGGGAATGCAAATTCCTTCTCCAGTGGCTGTAATCCTTAAGACCATGTCACAAAGAAGCAGCCACTGTCATTTTACCCACAGTATGTTGTTTGCATTAAAGCCGTACGTGCACAATTTTTGCTTAAATTTGAACCAGAAAGTCTCACTTTAATCTCTTGTGCAGACTTTTGGAAATTACTTCACATTCTTGTGGGAGAGAGTAACAATGTTGTGGTTTCTTGCATGTGAGAACAAGGCAAGCAATGTTTTACATCTTCAGCTGAGACATCTCTAGCTGAGACTGATGGTGGTGTGCATGCAAAAAGAATGAACAAGCTGTCCAAGTTCCCACAGGCTTTACAGAGTTTGAGGCCTCGAGCAGAAAGAGTTTTGCAGCTCAGAGACTGGCCTTGGGATAAAAAGGTAAAGGAAAAGGTTCCCCCCGCACATGCGTGCTAGTCGTGTCTGACTCTAGGGGCAGTGCGCATCTCCGTATTCAAGCCGAAGAGCCAGTGTTGTGCAAGTCCATGGCCATGTGGCCGGCATGGCTGCAAGGAAACACTGTTTTACCTTCCCGCTTTTTTACGGAGGTACCTATTTATCTACTTGCATTTACATGCTTTCGAACTGCTAGGTTGGCAGGAGCTGGGGTTATCAGTGGGAGCTCACTCCGCTGTGTGGCACCCAGGATTTGAACCGCTGAGCTGCCAACTTTGTAGCCAACAGTTTTCAGAAGCCTTAGTCCACTGAGCCACCACGCCCCCTGGCCTTGAGATAAGCCAAAGCAAAGAAAACAAGAATTTGGTTCTGACAATTGACAATAATGTCGAGGGAAGCTAGCTATTCAGGGTGTTGCAGAAGGCAATATCTAACACAGTGTTTCCAAACCTTAGGTCCCCATATGTTCTTGGACTGAAACTCCCAGAAGCCTTCACTACTATCTCTGCTGGCTAGGATTTCTGGAAGTTATAGTCCAAGAACCCCTAGGGAGCCAAGGTTGGGAATTGCTGTTCTAGAAGCAAATCAGTTGGATAGTTGGATTACAGTTTATAAACATAGGGACTTCCATGTTTATAGGTAGCCAAACCATATGTCCATGTAGCCCAGAATTGTTAACTTTGATTCGGGCAGAATTCTTTCCTACCCTTACTTGGAGTTCCCAGATATTCGTTATTAGGATGTCATCTTAAGTACCCAGTCTTGGCGCATCTTAAGGTTTCACTGCCCTTTTCCATCTGAAATCAGATGTGCCCAGGAGGTTCAGGCTGATGTTGTGGTTTGACCTTGTTGAGGTTGCCAAGGGATGAGGCTACTTCATGACGGAACTGTGTTCCCCACCAGGCCTTCTCATTATTCAATGCCAAGAGTTAGGCAGATGGTTGGACACATGGTCAGTTAATTGCCTCTAGAAACTAGCCCTTTTAGTCCAGGTGGAGATGTGTGCTATGCGGCTCCTGCATCTCTGCATGTTTCCAGAGTCTTATTCAGGCTGCTGGAAACTTGCAGAACGTAATGAATTCCCTCAGCCAAGGTGTCAGTGTAATAGCCAGTAGATAACACACACTGCACGTAAGCAGGTACCCAGTGTGGAGTGGAGTGAGGGTGGCCGACTAGGAAACTGGAGAATGTGGTTTGAATCTCCACTCAGCCATGGAAACTCACTGGGGGAGTGGAACTGGCTAAAACCACTCCCTAAACATCTCACTTAACTTGAAAGACCTATAGGGTAACTATAACTAATGGGTAACTACCTAGAGAGCATGATTTGTATACATGATTTATTTCTATAAGACCGTAATTATTTGTATTATATTTTTTCCAAATTAATTTTCGCAATGTAGAATCATAGAAACATGAACTTGGAAAGGGCTTACAAGGCCATCATGCCCAACCCCCTGCTTCATGCAGGAATACAAATCATAGGGTATCAGCCAGGTGGCTTGTCTAAATGTATCTGTAATGCCTCCAGTGTCAGACAACTCACTGCCTCTTGAGATAATAGGTTCCACTGCCATACTGGTCTCTGGTCCCTAGTCCAATACCTCAGCCTGAGCTTCCAGTTGTTAAATCTGCTGATGCCTGGAAGGGGGTGCAGTAGCAGAAGTGTCAGGAGGAGGGGCACAGTGGTGGTGGTAGTGGTGGTGGTGGTGGTGGTGGTGAAACTTGATAACATGATTTGGAAAAATGGTTCTGAGTTGTGAGTTGGTTGTACGTCTTTGCTAAAAAAATAAACCTGCGAGTCAAGCCCTAGTGAAGTCACCAGTGCAGCTTGAGTCAAACTCAGCAGTGAGTTACACAACTTGAGTCGCCATTGCTGGTGCATACCAATGGTCTGCTGGGGCTAGGCCTTTGGAACCAGCTGTCTTAAGGTGGGCCACTCTGTAATGCGCACTGAAGGATAAAGCAAGATGCCAGCCAAACTTCTTTGTGCCACTAAACATCAGCTGAAAGATGAAATACACTTCAGTTTCTTCCTGGCCAGTGGTCTTCGGTGGCCAGTTTCTTTAGGTGGAGTTGGTTCAGACCCTGAAGATATTGTGGCAGAGGTGGGGGACCTTTGAATTATATTGCTACAATTTCTTATCAGTTCTGCACCGCAGTAAGGAACCTATGCTTACTGCAAAGGGGTCATTATATTCCTGCTGTTCTGTAGTTTACAACACAGGGTTGCTCTACAAAGAGCAAACCTCTCCTGAATTCTGACACCAGTTTGTGAAAGGGAGCAGCAGCGCCGTCTACACTATTTCACTGCCTTTATACACAGTGCCCCTATGACTTCTGCCGCCCCACTTCACATGAGTGAGACGAGGAGAGCTCCCCTTTTCTGTGGACATGTGAGTTGGGATCCCAGTCACATAGATTTGTCACCCTCCCCATTTAGGAGATGGGATGGAAGTGACATCGGAGGGGACAAGGTGAGAGTGACTTGGTCTTTGTGTTGTGAAATACAGCATGTGAATTCGACTGTTGCCTCTTGAAAACACCCAGTGATGTAATTGCAGCATCCCACACTTTCCCATAGCCCCTGAGAAGAGAAATGGTGCCATGAAACCATGGGCATTTCAATTTGGAAAGGAAAGCTGGATGGGGGGGAGGAATGGAGCAAAGAGAGAGAGGGGGAAGGAGGGAGGGAGGTAGACTGCAACAGAAGGCAGCCTTTCTCCTCAACAGGTTTGGGAAAATATGTCCTTTTCCTGAGGAATCTTAGTGGCTTCCAAGTGCCTTCAGGGTTTCTAAGTGTGCGGCTCAGATGATCGTGCCTGCCCAGGGAGTAGGGTTGGGACAGGAAGTGTGGAAAAATCAGGCAAGTTTCCAAATGGTATTCGCCTGTAATGAACAGGGAAAGAAGGGAAGTGCAGCAGAAGCAGTTTTGAACAAGAAGACTTGCATAGGACAGTGTGGCTGAAGGAAAAAAGAGGTGCTACATGAAGAGCCACTAATAGGAGAATCTGGGAATTGGAAGGGACTGTAAAAGTTATCTAATCCTGCATACACATTACTCAGAGGGCAGAGCAGAGGCCTTGGGCAGCCTTCGTGGCTTTCCTACGTTACCCACCACCCCACCACCCATGATAAATGATAAACCCAGAAGGTTTTAAATGAGGTGATATGCCATCTACTACAAAGGCAGTTTGCCACCCCCCAACCTTTTTTTGACTCCAAGGATCTTCATTTAGGAGTGACTGGCCACCATAATGTGCTGTTTGGGAGAATAACATTCTGAAGGCAGGGCACTAAAAGTGGCATACTGTACTTGGAAGAGACTCTGAAACATCCCTGGCTTTTGTATAGGTACTGTAGTAGGAAGATGTGGACATTTTATCCTTTTCCTTACCTAGCAGAAGACCTTAGCCCCTGCTAGCTTTCTGTCCGTACAGTGGGTGTGCAAGGTGTTCTGCATTCCGCAGGGCCAAGTGTTGCCTCCTCTCTTCGCTTAATTATGCCTTGTTTCTTCCCACAGTTTTCTCCAGCCACCAAAGCCTCTGTCTTCGCTTAGTGCTCTACGGGATGGCAACTGGAGAGATGGATGCTATTGAAGACCGGTGGACCTCAGCTCCAAATGTGGGGGAAGAAGGCGGATCCTCCTACCCAGCTGGCTGGGTAAACTGTAACTTTGGGAGGGTGGGTGGATAACACAACAGTGTTCCTTATTATTCTGTCATCATCATTTAACACTAAACATATTGCACTTGCTTGCTTGGTGAGGGGACAGCTGTATTGTCAAACTAATTTTGCAACATTCTGATTTAGAATTTTCAGTTTCATGCACAGAGTACCTGAAGTATCTCATTTGAGGGAGCCAAAATGTGACCTTTGAATGCTTTGTCATAATTAAATGTCCACAACTTTTTAATTTGTGTACTTCTCTCTTTCTGTCTCTGTCTCTCTCTCTCTTTCCCACTGCATTATTTCAGTCAGTTCAGATTTTCAGACGAGTTTCCTCTGCTACCTGCTTCAATATTTTCTTTGATAGTCTTTTCAAAAGGGCATTTTTTGCACTTAGTAAGTTTTTACATTTGCTTGAATCATTGTTTTGAAATATTTTGTGTCTGTATATGCCGTAAGGCCCCCCTCCTTTAATCAGGAGGTTTTTTATTGTAGGCATTTGATCAAAATAAATCCTACATGTATCAGCCCCCATCAAATTAGGGCTATCTGTAAACACACATGCCATGTTCTTGGAGGCACAAGGAAATAAGAGGGGTTTCTGAGACCAGGAAACCCCTTCTGTTCTTGTTGGAATAGGGACAATTCCACCAAATATGGGAGGCCGGTGTGGGGTGGGGTGGTTGAGGCAGTTATGCACGGAGCCTGCTTCTGAGTGGATCATGACCATAACTGGCAATACAGCAGTAATGTCGTATGCCTACGTTGCTGTAGCACACAGTAAAACGTACTCACTTAAAACTGCCGTGACTTTGGGTGACCATAAGTCTGCTCTCTCATCTTGTTGTCCCGGTGTTAATTTATTATCACGGTGATGTTGTATTTATAAGGAGGGCCTAAATTATATTGCACTTAAAAGATGCAGTGATCTATTAAACAGCCGGGTTTCAGTAACTTTATTACAAATAATAAAATTGCAATGTTTTATTAACAATTATGTATGTTGAAAATGAATGAGTTTTCATGGAAGTAAAACTTTTTTGATAAGACCTTTTGCAAAAAATAAAAACACAAACCCTATTGCACTAACACATGCTTTTGTACTGTGGAATATGATTTTAATACTTGATTATGACTTGTATTCTGCTGATCTGTAACATTTCAGAAATAAAGAAATCTATTTGAGCAATATCATAATATTCATGGATATGCAAGATCAAGAGTCTGCCTTCTTTATTGTCTTCACACAACTAGAGGTTTGCTTGTGTTTTTGCTAGAATACTGATGATGTGATAAGTGTATTTTGAGCACAATCGTGATGATATAATTGAGAAGCAACTAACAGTCTGGGAGTTTGGTCTGGTTCTCTTAGATTCTCTGTTTTAGAGAATGCAAAATGTTCCTTTTTTGGACTAGAGGCCTCAGAACTAGCCATGCTGGTTAGAGATTCTTTGGTCTCTAGTCCAAAACATATTTTTCCACGTCCTGCTGCAGCAGACCTAAAGCCAAATGTCTTTCTGCATTTAACACTGTGAAAAACATCCATATACGAAATTCAAAGAAGAGGCTTTTGGGAAACTCCAAAGGGCTGCAGAAGTACTAAAGGAAATCTGAAGGGGAAAGAACAACCTTAAGGGGGAAATCCAAGAAGAGCCCAATGGGAATTCCATCTGCTCAGTAGCTGCGGAATTGTGAATTGCTGATGGTAAGTCCCCAAAAACTGGGAAACAGTGTCATAACCCAAGAGAAGACATGGCTGGCTGATGAACACAGAATAGAAACACCCTGCCCTGCATCCTATAGCCCTTTGTCTCCAGAAATAGTTTTACTATATACTGTAAAGTACATCATGTGGAGTATCCTTTGTCTTGGGGAATCAGTCTTGAGTCTTCACACTTTGAAAGTAATTGGGATTCTAAGATCTTGGCAGAAATAGAAATAGAAATAGTTGTGGTCCAAAAAAGCCGACTTGCCCATTCCTGGGCTGGTTTTAAAATATAGCAGCAGTGGAAGGTAAGGAAACACTTACCACCCCTAAGGCTTCTACATGAACACAATCACCTTTGTAAGAGCACCAGCATGGTGCATCCAAGCTGTTTCCTACATAACAGCGCCCGCACTGTGCCTCTAAACTTGCCTGGGGTGCTGTGACACTCAGCAGATGGACCAATGTGTATCCAATCAGGCACCTCCCATTATCACCCCAGAAAGAGTAGTACTTCCTTGAACTGTATGGTCACATTTTGCCTGGGGGTTTGTTGATGCAGAAAAAAGTCAAGAGCCCAAGTGCATTGCAAAGAAGGGGCAGTTGATTGGATGTCTGTCTTCCTCATATCGGGAAAGCATGAATTACAGAGCTTTTGGCTCACAACTGCTGGCCCTATAGCTCTCGATAAGAAGACTGCCAACCAGGGACATAAACAATAATGAATGCATATCATTACTGTTTGAGACCCATAGAAACTTTTTGACAGGAAGTCTGTATGGCCAGGTCAGGAGGTGGGGTGGGATGGGGTACTTGTGCCATCCCTCCAGTATTGCTGATTAACAGTAATCAGGATAGGCCAGTGATGGCGAACCTTTTAGAGATCGAGTGCCCAAACTGCAATTCACAACCCACTAATTTTTCGCAAAGTGTCAATGCAGCAATTTAACCTGAATACAGGTGGCTGTGAAGGGGTGATGTCGGGTGCCCACAAAAGGGCTCCGGGTGCCACCTTTAGCACCCATGCCATAGGTTCACCAACACTGGTATGAGCTATGGTAAAGGATGATAGAAATTTCCATGGGTTGCCTGTCCCTGCCACGTGGTATAAAAGCCACATTTCTGCTTTCTTATATGAAACACTGTACTGCATCTGACAGGAATGCATTCGTGGTGACTGAAATCCCTCTCCCTATCCCCCTTTGTCCTTGAATAGGACCCAAGGAGGCTTACAGCACTGAAGGACAATATTTAGAGTTGAAGACAATGAATATGCAATAGTTATTAACATTAAATATGAAGGCTTATCTTACATCATTAAAAAAGGTAAAATTAAAGCTAAGAACAATCAGTAAACAAATGTAGGGAAAATGCCATTCTGATTAAAGGAAAGCACAAAAAAACACAAGTGCCACTACAAATCCAGTCCAAGCAGTAATGCATATCAATCCATCTAAAATTCACACAATGGGTAGCTAGTAACTGAAGGAGGGCTTCCTTAAAGAGAAAGGTCTTTACCTGCCTTCATTATGACAGCAAAGATGGGGCAAGTCAGGCCTCCTGTGGGAGGAAGTTCCAAAGTCTGGGAGCAGCAACAAAGAAGGCCCTCTCCTCTGTCTCAAGCGGATGCACCTGTGATGGACTTTTACAACAGGCTGAGAAAAAAGGCTTCCCCTGATTATCTTAGCACCCAAGACAGCTCATAATGGGAGATAGGATCTTTGAGATAGTTTATACTCAGGCTGTTTAGGGTTTTATGGGTCAACACCTGCACTTTTAAGTTCATTGGAATACCTGTGGGTTCTTGTGTTTGGTTTGTAAGATTCTCCCCTTTGAAATATTTATTTTTGCTATTTAAAATTCCCCACAACCAACAACAGACTGGTAATGACAATTTACTTATTTATTAATAAATGAAGAGACATTTAAGTGTAAACAGCATGTGTAAAGAATATCATGTGAGATCAAAGATTGAAGAGAGTCAAGTTAGGATGGAAAAAAGAGGGAGAGAGATACAGTAGAAAGACACATGTTAGAATGGAAATGGCACAGTTAGACATCACCACTTTGATCCACGCCTACGCTTGAGCTAGTTATGTCTGAATGGAAGCAGGGAGATTCAGGTGGTCTTGAAAGTGTGCCAGTTCTCAGTACTCTGAAAGGTCTGAGAGGGAGATGCTTGTGGGTACCCATGTCAGCCTCTGGAACTGGTGAAGAGTTGAGGATCGAGGCAGGCTCATTGTGAACTCAAGCCTTTTGAGAGACCTAGTACCGTGGTACCTCTACTTACGAGTGGCTCTACTTACGAGCAATGTGACTTAAGAAAGGAAAACTGTTGGCATTTTAATTGCTGCCTTACAAATTTTAGATGAAGTCTTGCTCTACTTTCAATATTTATTTATTTGATTTTTTTTTTTTTAGCTACAGCTGCTCTACTCATGAGTTGTTCAACTTATGGGCATGCATTCGGAACGGATTAAACTCATAAGTAGAGGTACCACAGTAGCTTTTCTGCCATTCTGCTCTCCCCTGTGCTAAGGAGAAAGAATGCAGGGATGTTGGTATGCCTAACAGCAAGCACTGCATTATGCATAATCTGACAATATGCATCAGGACTTTCCAGCTGGCAAAGCTGTGCAGACCCTGCCTGCTGGCTTTTTAAAACAGTGCAACCTGCTGGCTTGCATCCAGCCTCTTCCTTCCATGAATGGCAGAGCTTCACTCATCAGGAAGTGCTGCCATCTGGTTTCAGAAGGTCCCTTCTCCCTTCATCAGATGTCACTCTCTCCAGCAGTGTTCCCTTAACCTTCTGAGCAGCACTTGAGGGGATGGTAGAGACTGCCCTAGGGAGAAGCAGGCGGAAGTCCTTTTCCAGCAGCTCACAGGCATACATGTGCCTAACTCACATGTATGTACCAGCCATAGTTGTGATACAGAGGCCAGAAACCTGCTAGCTATGCATATCCAATCCATCCACAAAAACCTCATCTGAGGCATGTGATGAAAATCACTAGCCTACATGGGGTCCTTCAGAGTTCTGTTCCATCTCCTGTGTTATATAACATCTCTGAAATCTTTGGGAGAGTTTTAGGGTTCAGTGTCACCATTATGTGGCTTACAGTCAACTCTATCTCTTCCTACCATCTAAATCTGATAGGGGACTGTTTTGTCTCAACAGAAAAAATCCAAACAAGACAGAGGTGCTCCTGATACTTCAAAAGGCAGATGAAGGATTTGGGTTGCAGCCTGTGCTAGATGGGGTTAAAAATGGTAAAGGTCCCCCCGACATGCGTGCTAGTTGTGTACAACTCTAGGGGGTGTGTGCTCATCTCCATATTCAAGCTGAAGCACCAGTGTTGTGCAAGTCCATGGAAACACAGTTTTACCTTCCCCCTTTTTATAGGCGGTACCTATTTATGTACTTGCATTTACATGTTTTCGAACTGCTAGGTTGGCAGGAGCTAGGGTTAACAGTGGGAGCTCACTCTGCTGCGAGGCACCTGGGATTCGAACCGCTGAGCTGCCAACTTTGTAGCCAACAATTTTCAGTGCTCTAGCCAGCTGAGCCACCACACCCAATTCTGGAAGGGGTTACATTCCCTCTAAAAACACAGGTGGCCAGCTTGGGGGTTCTCCTGAATTCTCCTCTGAGCCTGGATGCCTGGGCCATGAGTCCCCCTGCACAATTAAAACTAGTACTCCAGCTGTGCCCATTCCTGGAGAGGTCTGATCTGGTCACAGTAACACATGCCTTCATTTTATACCGGCTGAATGATTGCATGCCTCTACATGCAGCTCCTTCTGGAATATTCGCAGAAACTTCAGTGAGCGCCAAAAGTGGCAGCCAGATTGCTGACTGGGGCTGGTCACAGTGGTCACATAACTCCCCTCTTACAGTGGCTCTACTGGCTGCTGATCCATTTCCAGGCACAATTCAAACTACTGGTTTTAACCTGCAAAGCCCTGAACAGTTTGGATCCTAGCTATCTCAAAGACTCCATCTCCCGTGATGAGCCTGTCCTGATGTTAAGATTCTCAAGAGAAGCCTTTTTCTCGGTCCCAACGCCTTCACATTTGCATTTGGTGGGGACATAGGCGAAGGCCTTCTCTACTGCTGACCCCACACTTCGGAACTCCTTCCCACCAAAGGCCAGGGGGACTCCATATTTAATGTCCTTCTGCAAGCAAAGACCTTTCTCTTCAAGCAAACTTTCTCTTAATGTCACTCCTGTTTAATATATTTGTATCCTTCTTTTTAGCTTCAAATATTGTCTTTTAATGATGTAAGCCAGTTTGGGTCCTTCTTAAGGAGAAGGTGGTGGGGCTCTATTTTAAATAAATAAATACAAGTCAGTATAAGCATTTGCTATTGCTCACCAGTCACATGGAATGTTACGCCTGCATTGACTTCTTAACTGGCAGAAATTCCCCATTGAAATAGTCTAGTGGAGTCACATTGGTGGAATTATGTAAAATAATTCCAATCAAAGTAATGGACATGTATACAGAGACAAAGAAGCATAAAATAAACAATGAAATTTAGCAACAAAATGCTAATAGACAAATACACATCAATGAAAAGGCAATAGCCAAGCATTATAGACCAAAACTTACATGAATGTTTGTGCCTGCCAGTGTTTGAGGTAGGCCAAAATGAAATACCAGAGTTAGCAAGATCTAAGAGGCAAACACAGAATAAAACAATAACCAAAAGCCAACAACTGGTCTTAGAAAGAGATTAAGTGCGATACTGTGCTCAAGGTGTTTTCTTTGGTTTCAGCATCTCTGTGTAGAAAACACAACAGATAAGGAATTTCTGTCACTATCTAACATTGTATTTGAGACATGATCATTTAAATGTTAAACTAATTATTGACATGTAAAATCAAGTTAATCGAGAACATATAGCTAATGGCTATTGTTTGGCTATCCACACGGGGTCACTATGTCTTAATTCTTCTCTTTGCTTGTCTAATCACAGTCACCACACAGACTACCCTGTTTCCTGTAGTGTTATGATGCCGAGGTCCACCATTTTTAAATACCATGCATAACAAGAGGTACCACACAGAAGGAAGCTAAAGATGAAGAAATGCAGTAGATCAGAAGAGAGTGTCTCCAGGAAAGGCAGAGTATTAATGAAATTTAGGATAGGAATGAAGAAGTATAAGTTAAATAGTTTGCTCCAGCATAAATATATTAGTTTTAAAATGCTGTTTCTTGACACTGTTCAGTGCCTTTAATTTTATAGGGATTTTATGTCTGCTTTGGCTTCTTGTCTTTTCAGAAGAAAACTTGATGGGGAGGTGCCAAATGACCTCCATATTTTGTTTCCACTCGAAGATAAGGCAATGCTTATATTCAGAGGCAACATGAGCAGATATTATGTACAGTATTTAGTTCAGCATGTGTAAAGCAGCTTAAATCTGTTAGCTTGCTTACCTGTATATATTAATTTGCTATAAGACATTTGTATTACAATGTTTAGAGTGTTGAATAACCAGTAAGAAATGTGAGGTGTGTGCCTCAGACAGCAAATGGTTGTGCACTGAGCACACCTGTGAGCATACTGATGATACACCATCCCACTTGAGGAGAACAAATCCTGTCATTATTTATTTATTTATTTATTTATTTATTTATTTATTTATTTATTTATTTATTTATTTATAAGCTTATAAATAAATAAAATATTTATTTATTTATTTATTTATTTATTTATTTATTTATTTATTTATTTATTTATTTATTTATTTGATTTCTATACTGCAACAGCAACTGCCTCAGGTGGCATACACTGAGGGCCTGGAATAGCTGTCTCCTGGCTGTTCTGTGGGCATGATACACAGCTTTCCTGCCCTTAACTAGCCTTCTGTTTGCAGATATGAATGCACTGTCTCCTTCCCATTCCTGAAATAAAAATTCAACTAGGAGTCTAGTCATTTTTAATATGTGGAATAAGCATGCACTGTCTCCTTCCCATTCCTGAAATAAAAATTCAACTAGGAGTCTAGTCATTTTTAATATGTGGAATAAGGGAGAAGTGCAACATCTTGTCCTCCACATAGAGATTCGAGTTGCCGACAGAGCTCTCTGGGACACTGTCATGCTAGATGAGGAATTGAGGGAGCTGTGGTTCAAAAGATGGATATTTCCCATTTCTGGATCTTCACCTCAAGCAGATAAATGTCCTAGGCTGGACCAGGTCTAGATACAAAGACAGAGCTCTGTATGTTCTACAGGGCCTGTCTGGCACACCCTAAACTATGATCTTGCCTGGTGTTGAAAGAAAAATTTGAAACCTTTGTTTTTGGGGCAAAAGCACAGCCCTGGCTGTGAGATTCTGAAAACTAAGCTCCATATAAGTCCATAATTCAACACAGAATTTCTTATCTCTGTCCTGAAGATTGAGCCAATAGGCAGTCCAGTCAGCATCTGTATGGGAGTGGAAGGTCAATTTGCCCTTCACCTCAGGTCACAAATTGTCTGCACCTGGCTGTGGACCTTGGAAATCTGGATAATTCAAGTTCAAATTATACTCAGTCCTGTATGAGCCTGTCTGGATTTTAAGATCAACAGGGGAAGCCTTTCTTTTGGTCTCACCACCTTCACAGGTGTTTGGTGGGGACATGGGAGAGGGCCTTCTCTGTTGCTGGTCCCAGACTTTGGAACTCCCTCCCACAGGAGTCAGACTGGCCTCACCTTTGCTGTCCTTCTGCAAGGTGAAGACCTTTCTCTTTAATGACTGGCTGCCTGCGTGGAAATTTCAAACGGGTTGTTGTACCTTTCTGGCTTGGAAGAGTCTTTAGTGTTGCTTTTGTTTACTGCTTTTTAGTGTAACATTTGTTTGATCTTTTTTAGTACCTATATACTTACTGTCATTAGCTTTGAATATTTTGTTTACCTACCTTGGGTATTTTTAAGAAGAAAGGAGGGGTAATATATTTCAAATAAAAATGAACAAATATTTTATATTGTTTTTGCGATCCTGGGATATTGGGGGTAATTTTAGCTATGTTTTTCTTTCATGGACTCTTTTTTCTGTTTTTTGTTTTGTTTTTTAGTTTAAAAAAAAAAGCAAAAGGAAACAACCAAACCAACTAAGTGCTCAAAACCAACTGCATGCTTATGGGAATGATATATATTTATTAATATAGCTACTCTGTCGTTACTCATGCTGAAATCCTCACTAGAATTCCGATGAGCTTTTTCAAACGGATATGTGATTTTTAAAAACCACACCATGCCTCTCTTTATTTTAATTTTGTTTTGTCCAAATATACTTTGGAACTTGGCCCTGTAAATGAAGAATGATGAACTTCAGATCCCAAGGTTGAATGTGGGTTTTCTTGGGTCACACTGCAGTCTTCCAGTGTTCCCAGAAAGCCATACCCACTTAACCATGATGCCTTTGTGTGGTGGATTCCCATCTTTTGTATGGGTTCTTTCCCATTCCAAAATCTAGAAATATTAAGGCTTCGTTGCCAGATTTATCAGCTGAATTCTGAAGCACAGTGATATTATTATGTCCACCTTTCTTTGCTGACTGCTGGAATGCGGGTGCTGAAAAATGTGCGTGAATCCCCCACTCTTGAAGTGTCTGCTGCTGCCATTTTATTTCTCCAGCATACTTCCACTCCTAAGACCAAACATACCTGTTGCTATCTGTTGTACTCGTGTCATATGTTCATACTATTAGAGGGAGATGTCAAAGTGCAGGAATCGTGAGCTGGGTCCAGCCAAACTGAACCTTAGTGAAGTACTGCTTAAGCCATTTATTTCAGTGAAATCTAAGTGCCGTCAACTTGGTTTGTGTTCCCCTTCAAAAACCTTCTAAACCATCCATAGTGGCCTTTGTTGCTAGATGGGAGGTATATAAATCCAATAAATAAATAAAACCAAACATACATGCATGCTTCTCTCGCAAGAGAACTCTATTTAGAACCCATCATCAATTAACCATGTAACTCAAATGAATTAGTTATGCTTGATCCAAATAATCTCACCAGAATGGATTTGAATTGCCAAATGTGCTTGTATTATAAGCTTGTGACAGACTGAGCACTTGACATTCCATAATTTTTGGAGATGGAATTGAATGATTATATATATTTGCACTTTTAGCATATTCCCTTGCTATGCTCACACACACACACACACACACACACACACACACACACACACACACACACACACACACACACACACACACACACACACACACACACACACACACACACACACACACACACACACACACACACACAGAGAGAGAGAGAGAGAGAGAGAGAGAGAGAGAGAGAGAGACGCAAACCAGAAGAAATTCAAAGCTTCAAAACACATTTCTGGTGCTATAGAAGATTCTGATTTAAGACACTAGATGGCTCTCTGTTGTTTTCACATAGAACTTCATTCAGATTCTAGTGAGAGAAGCAATGCTTTTGCAGTCAACCATATACTGTATTCATTTAGATACATGTGGATAAAATAGACCAAACTACCATTTCACTACAAAAATCACAACTACTACTCAGCAAAAGTTCCTTCTTATCATTCTTACCCCCACCTTTTGGTTAATACTGTATATTTCATTCATTCAAGAAGACCTGACATAAAAATAGATATTTACAAATAAAATAATATTTACAACTTAATTCTACTATTGGAAAAGGCAAGCAAAGGTTTTGGCTCAGGAGTCAACAATACAGGAGAGTAATATGAGAAAAACTTTGGGATTGGGACTGTCAGATTCACATTATTCTCCATTCATTACAGGATGCAGAGGTCAATAAAAATCAACCTGAAATTTTATGCTTCAAACTGAACGTTCTTCTTATGCCTCTATTACTTTTTATTTTTACAGCAAACACATTCACATGGTTTCAGAACTGTGATCATCTGAGACAATGTAGAGGGATCTGTGGCCATTCTGTCTGAAGCCATTCCACCCCTCTACTGTAGCAGTGAGAGAGGCAAGGCAGTGAAACCAGCAGCTGTTTGAATCATCTCCTCTGCAAACTTGCCATCTGGGTCTGCTTCCATTTTTTAATTTATTTTTTATTTTTTTGGTTATGAGTCATTCTCCTAAGGCACCTAGGTGACCAAAGGAAAGAACAGGAGCAAATAGCAGAAGAAGAAATAGTCAACCAGCCTTATCTGATGTTTGTTAAGATAGCTGTGCTGTAACAATATCTGCTGCAAATCTGGCCAGACACAACAGAGCTACCTTAACAAGCTGCAAACAAGACTGATTGCCAATTTCCTCATCTCTCTTTCTGCTGACTCCTGTACAGTCAGCAACAAGTGACTTCAGCCAGAAAAACCCGACTTCCTGAATGCAACTTCATAGCAATTTCATAGCAACATCCTTATTTTTGAAATCCACTTTCAAGCAATCAGTTCAGATCTTTGCAAATAATGATCCCTCCCTCAGCCAGATGCAGAGGAAGAAAACAGGAAAAGAAAGGAACTGGCTTCAACCATTGCGGGCTCTAGCCAAAACTATATCTGGCATTGGTCACTCCCAGGAGTGTTATATTACCCAAGTTTATTTATTTATTTATTCAACTTATATACGCCCACTACCCAAAGTTCCTGCCAAGAGATGGGCCTGGAATTTGTGTCCAAAGATATCTAGAAGAATTCATTAAAGTACTGTGCAATATCTGAGTTTCCCTCTTCTGATAGATTTTAAAGATAATTTTATCATTTCTTTATTTGCTAATTATACATTATTAACATTAATTGAATGCTAATTAATTAATGTTATACACTTAATGTCAAACTGCATTTTAAAAAATTTGGGAGAGAATGGGTTTACAGATAAAGTGGCATAAATAAGAGATGATGAAGAGAAGGATATAATTAGGGGAAATTGAAGTTGAAATTTGTAATATTAATATTTGCAGATATAAATATTATAAAATTTTGCAATGTTTAAAAGGAATTTTGGGGGTAAATAGAAACATAAAATCAAGGAAAAAAACAAATGAATTTTAGAAAGTTTGGGTTAGCATGGATTGATAGCAGTACAGTACAATCCCCACAACTGCTGATTCACTAACCGCTGATTCATTTATCCATAGTTGGTGATCAGCAGGTGCAGGGGAGGTCTGAACCCTACGTCGAGGAAGGGAAAAAAACTTACCGATGCTGAGCCCTCTGTACCGCTGCTGCTTCCATTTTACCACTGCCACTGCCCTACCCTCCAGAGGGATGGGGTGGGGACCTAAGAGGACCCCCCCCCGACCAACCAGCCTTTGAATTTCCCGCTCTGGTCCTGGGTTGAGGACTGGAAGTTTGAGCTTGAGATGGAAGTTCAAAACTTCTGATCCACTGCCTGGGACCCGAGCAGAAAGTTCAAAGGCTGGTTCTCTTAAGCCCCTACCCAACTCCTCCGGAGGGCAGCTGCTGTGCAGTGAGGAGGGCTCAGCATTGACAAGTTTTCTTTTTGGAGAATATGTACTGATGTTGAGCCCTCTTTGCTGCCGCTGCCGCTGCCACTACCCCCACAGGCCAGCCATTGAGCCCGGCAGTGAAGCAGATGACTGGCCAGCGAGGAGAGCTCAACATTGGTAAGTTTTTTTTTCCCCCTTGCTGCTGCCACCACCGAGCATTGGGGGGGTGAAAGCTTTTGCCCCAGCATCCAACTACCCCTGTTGCCACTATTATCCTTAGATAAGAGCATTTGCTCTTATCCACGGATTTCGCTATCCGTGCAGGTCCCAGAACTGATCCGCCATGGATACGGTGTTCCTACTGTATGTACAATGGAAAATTTTATCCTCTGTGACAAACTTATATCAACACCATGAGCCACACATATATAGCTTATAAAAATATCATTTATATTCTCTTGGAAAAAAACAATTTTAGAACTGTAGAGCTCAAGGAGACCCTATGCATCATCACATCTATCCCTTTCCAAGGAGACACAGTGAGGAACTAAACTCCCCAACGTATTGGTTCACTGCCAGATACCTAAGCCACTGAAGTATCAAGTAGCTCTAAATACTCTTTTGATCACAAAAAACATTTGCCTTCCCAATTTATCTATTTCTGTTATAGAGCCAAATAGTCCTTCATATCTGATTCAGAACTGATGTTCTATGGAATACGAGACAGATTGTTTCTGAGAAAGAACAGTTGAAAGTATATGAAACAGGGAAACCAATGAAATTTTGTTTAGCCTTGTGTAGCATATGATGGTAACAAAGGCAATCTTTGGTTTGCAGAAGCCTTTATACTAGCCTTTGATTGCACAAAGAGCTAGCAAACATAAGACAGACCCCATGGGACAGAAATTTTCTTTCTACCAAACCACAGTTCAAAATACACCACTATTTTGTGCAAACACCTGTTTAACTGGAGAACATATAAATCTCTAATTCGCAGTCAGCAGGAAATGCTTCTTCTGATGCAGACTTTAGAGAATAGTCCTGAAAAATCAAAATGGTGCTGACAGTGTCAAGTGTATTGAAGGCATATGGGAATAAATGATACAGCAGCACAACAAGAATAGGATATCAGGTTGAACATGATTGATCATTTGGCTCCATCAGTATAATCTGAGTAGACATGACACAAGATGTCATTGCTACCTTAAGAGATGTGACTTTAATGGAGAGGAATTTCTTATATAACTAGAAAAGATTGTTTTTTTTACAATAATGTGCCACTTTCCTCCAGCAATGATAGATAGCTCTCCTCCTGTCCAGTTTATCTTCACAACAACCTTGTGAGGTGGATCTGGTTGAGAAAGTTGTCAGAACTCCAGGTCTTACAGTGAACTTGATGGGTAAGTGGGGATTTGAACCCAGGTCTTTCTAGTCATAATCTAGCACACTCTCTACCATATCAAATTGGTTTGTTCATGGAAAGAAAGCCGACCCCCAACCTTTCCATGTTTAGCTGAAATTTTCTCTTGGGACTCCATGCAAGCTTGGCCTAGCGCCTTCTACTGTCAAGGACACTTGGCCTAGTAGTAGACACTACTTCCTTGACAGCTTTAAGAAAGAATTAGACAAGTTCATGGAGAACAAGGATATCAATGGCTATCATTATGGATGCCTAAGGACAACCTCTGGGTTGGAGAGATAGGCAGGATATCTCTCAATGCCATTTGCAGGGAATTGTAAGCAGGTGAAGACATCTGCTTGGGAATACCTTGAAGCAAATGGTGAGCCGCTGTGTGAGACAGACTGCTGGACTGGATGGGCTGTGGCCTGTTCCAGCAAGACTGTTCTTATGTTCTTAAAGGAGAGGTTAGGAGGCCTCCCTCCCTGTTCCATAGGTAGAAGCTGACTGGACTGGTAATTGAGTTTCACATCAGCATCAGTGAGAATGGAATCTCTTACTACTGGACAGCCCTCTAGCTTATGGAGCTCAGGAGAAGCGATGGGGCATGCACAGCTCTGCCCTCCACCACTCTGCTGTTCCATCTCCAGTCCTGGGGGGTTACTTCACTCTGCCTAATAGTAAGCCCAGCCTTGACTGTGTGTCATCTAGCAATCTGGAAAAGTTACCTTTTGGTCTAAACTTCATAGAATGCTCCCAACAAGAGATGATCTTCTGGCCATCTGGCTGTGGGATCTAGAAAACTGCAGTCCCAACCCCCAAACTTTGTAGGTTCCTTGGCTCTCAGAAACAAACTTTCAAGGGTTGCAAAACGGAAAAGGGAAAGGGGCCTAATTGCACTCAGGGTGTCCATGACCCATACTATTTGCCCTCTAACAACTGGAAAGCAGTATTTAAGGGTTTGTTTTACTTAACGACACTAATGAGCTCAATGTCCTTTCTACATTATTCCTCACAATGATGATGGAGGGAACATCAGGCGATAATAGGATGACTGGACCCAGGTCACTCAAGTGAGTTTGAGGAGTCAGTGGGCACTAACCATCTGGACCTCCTAACTTTCAGTCCACACCCTAGCCACACACACTGGCAGCACAGTACATTCTCGATACGCATGCACGCACGCGCGAACGCACACACACACACACACACACACACACACACATCTCTTATAATATAAAATGAAACAACAATAAATCTTGTGCCACCTTAAAAAATAACATGTTTTTCTCTGGTATAAGCTTTCGTGGACTTCAGTCCATTTCATCAGATGCATAATAGTCTGAGAACCATAGCAGCAGCCTTTTTGTTGTTTCTATCACCTTCACTTCCCCACCCACCTTTGAAGGTTAAAAGGCTCCACCCAACTCTTATTAAAAGTAACTGATTGAACGAAATCTACAGTATGCATTTTTACCAAGAACCAGGTCCTTTCATGTTCATGGGAGCTTACTACCAGGTACAGCTATAGCACATAAGTGGGTGATATATAGCTCTCCAGTTGTTGTTGGACTTCAATATCCATCATGCCTAATCATTTGCTACATTTGGTGGAGTGATGGGTTTTGTATCCCAATATCTAAAGAGCTTCATGTCTTGAGATTTCCATAATGCACAACCTCTTTATCATTATCACCTCTGCCAGCCAACCAATAAACAATCCAGAATATTTAAACTGGAGAAACGTGGGATGTGATCAATTTCATCTGACATGTTCTGCTCTGTGAGCGGGTCACATGAGAAAGAATGAATCATGAGCATTATTTCCCTATCCTTTCTCAACCCTTGTGATTTTAAGACATTCCTCTGCACCAACATTCAGATAATGAAAACCGCTGTCTTGGCAGATATAACCTGAACATTTACCTTATGTGGCAATTTCAATGAGAGTCAGTCAAATTTATTTTGACAGACAATCTCTCTTCATTTAATAAACAAGTCCACGAGGACACAACCACCTGAATAAATGAACATATTGCAAAAATTATGCTGCATCTTATAGGAAGAGGGAATTGTATGAACTACTGGTGGTTAACCAGCTATCACAATTGTTCCGTCAATGACTGCTGAGGCACCTTGAAAGAGAGGTTCCAAAGAAACTGAGGTTGCAGTCCTATAACCACAAAAACCCATTTAGCTCAATGGAATACATTTCTCATATAATGTAGCTACATATAGAATCCTGCTGTTCAGTTGACTCTTTATAATCAACTTGGAACTGGTGCCACTGAAGTCAGTGGCATAACTCTTGAGTGGAGGTGTAGAAGATACCACTACAAATATATTGCCAGGATAGATATGGTGGAATACAGCTGCCTTTGCTGTAAGGAAAACCTAGACAATAAATAAAGTGAAGTGAAAGGGTTGACTTAGTAAACAGGCAGCATTGTGATGTCAATCCCTTGGTATATGGAACGTACAAGATGTTTGTCTATGGTGTGAATCATAGAATCATAGAATTGGAAGAGACTTCAAGGGCCATCCTGTCCAACACCCTGCCATGCAGGAACCCCCATCACAGTATTTTCGACAGGTGGCCATCCAGCCTCTGCTTAAAAACCTCCAAAGAAGGAGACTCCACCACCCTCTGTGGCAAAACCAAAAGGGACACAGATCCCCTATCCATTTCCCTGAGTAGGCCATCTACCAAGGCAACCAGTGCCATCTCTGTCCCATAGTCAGGCCTAAAGCTAGATTGGAATGGATCCGGGTACTTTATCTCATCCAGAAACCTCTGGAGATGTGAGGCCGCAACCTGCTCTAGTACTTTCCCCAGGAATGGAATATCAGATACTGGTCAGTAATTGTCCACTGTCGTTGAATCTAAGGGGGGCTTTTTTAACAGTGGTTTTACTATTACCTTTTTTAAGCATGCTGGAATCCTGCCCTGTTATAAGGAAGCATTCACTATTCTTCCTAACCAGTCTGCCAGACCTTCTCTGGCAGCTTTTACAATCCATGAGGGGCAAGGATCCAACAATTTTAGTGACCCTCACTTCCCCAAGGGTTCTGACCATATCATCTGGCTGTAAGAGATGAAAATCATCCATTAATACAGGACAGAAAAAAGTTTTTAAAGCTCTGGATAGTAGCAGCAACCAAAACCCAGATCTGTTCAATTTTGCCTCGTTGCCAAATAAGCAGGCGGGCAAAGTGGTCTGTGTCATACACCTGTGGTCAGCATGTAGCAGACTTTTGGCACCTACCAGCTCCACTGGGCGATTTTGTTGAAGCAATGGTGGTAGAGAAAAATGATTTATTTGCTGCCTCCCTGCCTTCATAAGCCTTCCTGGGCTTCACTGTTACTTTGTCTGTTTCAGTCTGGGGCAGCCAGCAACACCTTTTACCTCTATGGGCCACCCATTTCAATTTTGCCAAATACCCAGTAAACCAAGCAGTCAACGGACGGCACAGGAAAACTTTTAAACTCTCCCCCACCCATTCCCGGGCCAAAAAAGCAGGCGGAAAAATGCCTGCTTGACTAAGGGCGCAGGGCACCTACCGGAGGGGTGGTTTCTGGAGGGGGTCCCGCCTCCCCCGTTCTGGGCAGCCGGACTCGCGAGTCGCCATCGCCATGCCATGCGGTGCGGGCGGGGATCCAAAATGGGGCGGCGAACGCAAAATTGTTTTTGAAATCGTGGTCCAAAAACACACAAGCACAACAGAAAGAAACACGCGAAAAATATATAAACTGCCAGATTTTTCACAGTAGCAGTGGGTTTTTTCTTGCAACAAAATGTCTCTCCTCTCCTCCTCTGTCCTCCATTGATTTTATTTTATTTTATTTTATTTACACCTGCGCAATGATGGGCTGGCCAAGTGGCCAGCCATGTGGGGAGTGGACAACCATGCAAATTTTGGAGCCATCCCACCAGTCGCTTGGCCACTTGGCCATGGAGACTTCTGGGATGTGCCAAAAAGCCCCTAAAACCTGCCCTAGCCCTAACCCTAACCCTTGACTCCGTACCCATACGTCACAGACTGTCTTCTTAGTGGGTCAGAGAGGCACCCAGAGGTGCAACCCACTAGCCCACCGTAACCTACTGGTCAGTAATTGTCGACAACTCAAAAAATTTTTTTCAAGTTGTGCCCATCTCTAAGTCAGGGGCTTTTTTAACAGTGGTTTTACTATTACCTTTTTTAAGCATGCTGGAATCCTGCCCTGTTATAAGGAAGCATTCACTATTCTTCCTAACCAGTCTGCCATACCTTCTCTGGCAGCTTTTACAATCCATGAGGGGCAAGGATCCAACACACATGTAGTGACCCTCACTTCCCCAAGGGTTCTGACCATATCATCTGGCTGTAAGAGATGAAAATCATCCATTAATACAGGATAGTCGGGGGGGGTGTTATTTACCAGCTCTGGATAGTAGCAGCAACCACGGTAGCCCAGATCTGTTCAATTTTGCCTGCAAAGCGTTGTGCAAATAATTCATAGCGAGTTGCAGAGTGGTCTGTGTCATACACCTGTGGTCAGCATGTAGCAGACTTTTGACAATTCGAAAAGCTCCACTGGGCGATTTTGTGCTGAAGCAATGGTGGTAGAGAAAAATGATTTATTTGCTGCCTCCACTGCATTGGAGTAAGCCTTCCAAAGGCCTTTCACTGTTACTTTGTCTGTTTCAGTCTGGGGTTTCCGCCAACACCTTTTACCTCTATGGGCCACCCATTTCAATTTTGCCAAATACCCAGTAAACCAAGCAGTCAATTTGAGTCTATTTTGAGGAAGGAGACATTGAGGAGCAATCCAGTCAATGTCTTTGCTCATTTCCCCATTTCACAGATCAACCAATCCAACAGAATTACTCATCAGAGAGGTTGGAAATTCCCTCAGGGTGGTTACAAACCAAGCTGAATTCATCAACTGTCTGGGATGTATTGTTTTTGCCTGATTTCCCTCCCTGACCAGGCTCTGAATTAGAGAGCTTTTACTTTTTACTTTTAGAATCTATGGTCCAGTCTGCCTATTTCCACCTCAGGGGGATTACACAACTACATTCCTACCTTGATGCCAGGTATTTCACCACAATGCCCCATGATCAAGAATAGATACCTGTAGCTGCAACACACTCTACATGAGGCTGTCTCTGACTCTGATACGGAAACCTCAATGGGTCCAGAATATGGCAGTTTGGTTAATGAGGGGAGTTAATAAGTAGTACCACATTGCCCCAATCATCATTGCCTTGCACTGATTACCTGTCTGTTTTATAACTAGCTTCAGGATGATGGTTTTGGACCTAAAAATTGTTTGGCACCTCAGTACACGGCCGAAGGCCTACTCCCAACAGGGACTAGCCACCCTACTCATCCTTCCCAGGCTGGATGGCTGAGGGCGCTAACGCCAAGGCAGGCCCTGTGGGAGAGAAGGAACTAGGCCTTCTTGGTGATTGCACCCCACCACTGGAATAAATTACCACCCAAAATTCACTTGTGCCTTCCTTGGTGTCTTTCAAAAAGCTTCTCAAAGCATTTTTATTTTATCAGGCTTTTCAAAATCTGCAGACCAAAATGCCTCCAAAAACATCGCCTTTTTATATTTAACTGCTGACTCTTTTTATCTGCTGTTAAATGCTTGTCAATTTTAATTTGGCTTAAATTTAATTACTGTACATTTTTGTGATGTTATTTTTTTATATTATTGACATTGTTGTGAACCTCCCATAAATAATTTTTAAAAAAATAAATGAATTATTGTACCAACATAAGATTAAATGGGAACAATGAAGGTTGTAGCTGTTCCCATTTTTATAACTGTAAGAGCTTTGCTGACATTCCACAAGGTGAACACAAAAGGTCTCAAATACAATGTGACTGTTTCAGCTCCAGTTCACCACTACCTTTTTGCCTGTATTTACTTTGCTCTTCACATTTTTAATACAGTAATAACTTTCTTATTTATAAATAATATTATATTTACAGTATCTGATTTTCACCTCAGAACATACTGTTTCTCCACAATGTGTCATATGGATATTTAGAGTTCGTAGAAAATATATGTCCTTACTTTTGTTACAAATTCTACAATGCTTTCCCATAAATATTTGTTGATATATCTGACAACCGGAACATTAGACAAGCAATGTTATTTTTACTTTGTTTTTCACTTGGTGTAGAAAACATGTACAGAAACCACAATATGTTTCTGTCAGAGTATGTACTATTTGATCAGCCAGCAGAAACAATACTTATTGAATAAATAGTTAACCAGAGACAGAGTTTTCTTAAAACCAAACAGCTATATTACAAACTGTACAAAAATATATCACAGCATCACAGAACTTATACAAAGTTCAACAAAGCATAGAGGGAAAAGTCATATTAGTACATTTATACACAATTCAACAGCATAATAACACTTTCTTTCACCTTCTGATTTAGACTTTTGTCTCAGATATCTGCTTGATTTTAATCACAATTTTTACAGTTCTTCTCAAGGCTCCCTGAATGTCATGGGAACCATTAGTGGCTGAATGGTGAGTGGCGAGCAACTTTCTGTCTTCCTCCAGTGTAAATAGTTGTTGCTTCCTGCCTTTGCATGGCCTCTGACCTAGAGAACTCTGGATTTTGGTTTTGAGGTTGTCCAGCCTGGATCACTGCCTGCTTGCTTGCCAGGCAGAAAGCAGGAGGGAGGTGAGTTAATTTAAGGGAATATGTAATGTGACAAAGATTTATACCAATTTTAACAACCCTGTCCTCATTCACCTTGTATTGCCCTATTTAAGGGCTAGATTAGATGTTTGCCCCTCAGGTGTGGAACAAACTGCCCCTTGAAATATGTTTGGCCTCCTTATTTAAAAACACAGCTGTTTAGGGTAAGTTTCCAGAATCTTGATCTTTATATTATATTATCCGGTAATTTCTCTCCACCTCTTACTATGTTTACTTGTTTTAAGATTGATTTTTTTCATATATTTTGCTAGTAAACAGTAGCTATATTTTGTTATAGATCATTGTCAGTTGTGTTTATATTTTATAATCCATATAAGTTTATATTTAGTTGTTACTGTTTATTGTTTTAATCTTTCTATTTTTTTTTCTTTAATGTTGTATACCACCCAGAGTACCTTTGGGCTAGATCAGGGGTGCCCAAACTTTTTGTAAGGAGGGCCAGATTTGGTGGCTGAGAATGTGTCAGGGGCTGGTTGCTCCCCGACCCTGCCACCCCATTGCAAGCCCCACCCACTGACCCATAAGCCCCACCCACTGACCCCTTGCAATCCCACCTGCAGGAAGGAAGGTGGAGACCAAGAGAGGGAGGGAGTAAGTTAGAAACCAAAAGAGAGGAAGGAAGGAAGGTGGGGAACAAGGGAGGGAGGGAGGGAGGTGGGGACCAAGGGAGGGAGGAAGCAAAGAAGGAAGGTGGGGACCAAAGGAAGCACAGGGAGCTGTGGCCACAAGTCACCCCTTGGAAGAGGCAATCTGTGCGGTCTTGCACCCCCCCAAGCTCCCCAGCGGTGGCGACGACTCGCCCGCCAGCCCACCCCAAAGCTCCTTGGCGGTGGCAGAGGCCCGCTGGCCTGCCCACCCCCACACATTCCCCTGCAGTGCCAGTGGTGGCAGACCACCCATCCGCCCAAGCTTCCCAGCGGTGCTGGTGGTGCTGCTCACTTGATCACTGCCTCGCGTGTGTGCCCAGCCTCACACATTCCCCTGCGCGTGCGTGCCAAGCTTCACAAGGTTCCTGGTGGTGTCAGTGTTGGTGGAAGATTTTTTTAATAAAAAAATTGGGCAAAGGAGGGGGAGGGAGGGGCGGGCCAGCCAGGCGCGGGCCACTCAGAATGGCCTGGCGGGACGGATTTGGCCCCTGGGCCAGACTCTGGGCAGGCCTGGGCTAGATGGTGTGGTATAAAAATCTAACAAACAAACAAACAAACAAACAAACAGAAAGTTGCTTCTGTTGCTTCTAAAGAGGGCATCTGTTCTTTAGATGAGCAGGCCCTGGGGGGGGGATTTCACCAGTTATTTGCTTTCCATAGTCTTTCCTACACACATTTTTTCTTCCCAGTTGGACTCACTTCTGATACTGGGATGTATATGATGCAACTGACTGGTTAGAGGCCAGTTTATGAGGAGCAAAGCAGTGAGAAGAATTCCATTTCCCCCCATGAGTTCCTTCTGCTCTAAAACCCAGAGTCTCTGATGCCCTATTAGAGATAAAAACGTTTGCCCTGCAGGCTCCATTTGACCTTTCAGGCCACCACAGCCAGCCCATGGGGTTTCCAGCCTTTCACCCTTCCTTGAGGCTGTGTTCCCTCAGAAACTTTAGGGCAGACTAAGATTTCTGTCCTCCATGAGCAAATCTAAGACTCAACTCCTCATTCTCTCCTCTGATTCCAAAAGGTAATATCATGGGATACATTGAATCACACATGCAATGTGTAACTTTGTCCACATCAAATCTATAGTGAAAGCTTGTAAAAATGTAGAATTATGTCTTATACATTTTTGCCAAAAGGCAGTATAGCTAAATATAAATTTTATTAAACATGCTGAAAACACAGTAACAATCACACTCTTCTCATTCTAAACCTGATGGATACGTTAAAATGTATTGCCAAGATCAGTAATTTTAAACATATTTCATAATACTCATGTTCCTTTAAGTCAGTGCTGACTAATGGTGATCCTTTTCAGGATTTTATAGGTAGAGAGTACTCAGAAGTGGTTTATCATTCCCGCCTTCCAAGGACATTCTGGGACTGTGCAACCTGCCCAAGCCCAAACAGATTATCGCTCTTCTGGGATCCACAGCAGGGAATTGAACTCACAACTTTAGTGCATACACCCCACTGCATTCAGTAAGCAAATATTCTAAGCAGGCAGGCTTCAAGTTTGTTTGTTTGTTTGTTGCTGTTCTTGTAAAAATAAAATAGCTCTCCCTACATGCTTGCTGTTGCTCAGTCTGTGGGGATGGCAACACCCTCATAGATAAATAATGGCACTGCTTCCATTTAACCTTGGTTCCTTTTGATGGTCTCTTTCCCCCGTTTCAGAGCAGATTGCAAACTCACATGGCCGGGCTGCTAAAAGAGAACTTCCCTGGGGAAGGATAAGCTCATGTGAGCCCAGAACAGGATGGGAAAATAATTGCATTTCCACTGATATAAGATATACCACATTCAGGTGGGGGAACATGTAATATTCCCACAAAAACAACGCCGTATTGAGGCAAAATTGCTAAATACTGAGGCAGAGATGTCTCACTGCATTACCTGTGGATTAAGCCCCACTGAATTCCGTTCTGAGCACATGGAGGGAGGGTTGGACTGCTAACCACTGAGCTGTACTGCTGCTCTCTCTGAGGACTGCAGTTTCCCCTAGTTTTTTCTTTGTAAGCTGTCATCTGTCATCAGTGACGAATGTCGTTATCAAAGCATCTTGACAGAAGTGTCTTGCCAATGCTAAATGAACCTATATTGAATCATTTGATGATACATATAAAATGACATTACGTGGTCTCATCTATTACCAGCTAAAAATATGTAGGTTTTAATGGTGCTGGAGTCCTTGGGGACAGATGCTAGAAAAAGAAACAAGTCTTGTGATAAAGAGAGAGAACACTGAAGGCTGCCGGAGTTGGTGGTAAACAACAGCTGTCCCAGCACAAGGAATTTCACAGCATCCCTGTTTTGAACTGAGCTGGGAGTGGAGTCTAGCACTTGATATTAGGTCTGGTTTGTTCTGTAATAGCCTAATTTATTACACTAAGGATTTCCCCCCTGCTGCTGCCAGTCATTGTAATATCACTTTAATGATCGGGGCGGGGGCATAAGAAGAGCATACATGGCTCATAGCCAAGACTTTTCAGGGCCAGCATTCTCTTTCCCACAGTGGCCATCCAAATGCCATTGAGAGACCAAAAGCAAGGCATTTGCGCAATAGCAAAGTCCATCTTCTAAGAGAATCTGATACCAAAGTAACTCATAGCTTTCTCGATTACTAACCTTGCATGAGTACAAAGCTTTTTTAAAAACAACTATCCAAATTGGCAGCCATTATCATTAACAAGCCTTTATTGTGAAGCCATGGTTAACTCTTCTTTGGAAGCCATTTAACCCTCAAAAGTCCAGAACTTTAAGACAAGCATGTTGAATCATCACTATAAATGGAAATCACAGCCAAGAAATCAGAAAGAGGCGAAGACTCAGAAGGAATTGGGAAAAAAAGTAACCAACTATGTCACTGGAGACCAAAACCAAGATCATGCACATGACTTTATTAATTACTACGTATGGATGTGAAACCTTGACAGTGAAGAAAGCCAATAAGAAAAAATAGATTTATTCAAAACATGGGCTGGAGGAAAGTTTTACAGATGCCAGGGACCCCCCTAGGGAAACAAAATAGTATGCCCTAGAATCAGTTCAAGCTCAATCTCTACAGAACCAAAAATGATAAAACTGAGACTATTGGACTTTGGTCATACTGTATCATAAAAATACATGACCCACTGGAAGAAAACAGAAATACTAGCAGAAGTTAAACTCAGGAGGAAAGAAGATGCCCAAACATGAGATGCCCAAACTGTTAATGGTGGAACATTTTAATGGTCACACATTCAAAGAGATGCCGTAAGTCAAAGGCGACTTGATGTAGTGTAGCAACAATATTCTAGGTGTTCTTTAGGGTTCAAAGTATGTAGTGGGAAAATAAAACAGTCAGTCAGTTCTTATTAAAGTGGGAATCTGTCCTGAGAGAAACCAAATGGAAGTTTTGCTGTATTCTTTGACTTTTTGTAATCTTATACCTAGACAAAAACAGCCTTTTTTTACTTGGTCTGAATCATGAGAAATGATTACCGCCATGTTTCCCAAATGACCAATTTTCTCCTGTGATTAAATTAGTAACTAGATTAGTGGCAATATTTGCACTGACAATGACAGTGGCAAGTTCATAGCTAATAAATTTTACCTGATATTACTGTTTGTGAAGGCTAGCCTTCATCCTACACATACACTTACTTGGAGGGCTTTGGTGGATGTATGACTGTGGATTTCCTTTGCCCATGAACTTCAGTTTTGATTTCAGTTGCAGTTTCTTATTCAATTTCTGATTTCACCCATCTAGCCAAATCTTAGGGTTGGTAATATATTGAGTATCACCCCTAGGCTGTAAACCTAAATAGAGATAGGCACAAGCTGTCATTCCGTCACTTTGTGCTGTTTCATTTTATTGGCAAAGCAGGTGTTTGGCATTTTCCAGTTTGACATTTCCCAGCCCTCTTCTGGTGGGCCCCCAATCAGAGGCAGTGCCCCCTAAAGGAAATGGGGTAGTGGTAGGGAAGATGCAAAAGCTGCCACTGTACAGTAGAAGCAATATTAATAAAGGACATGCTGTATAACCTCTGAGGGGATGCATGCAATTTGTGAAGAACAGAGAATTGCCCTATTTAGAAATCAGCAGGACATCTAAACCAGCTTTATCGTACAGATGTCACCCACGTTGCATCCTGAATTTAGCAATAATGGAAAAGAGAGGGAGGGAGATTGACCAGTCTCAAAAATCAACATGAAATGCCAAGTTAGTTGGGCTCAATAACATGTTTTATTAACTGATAAATTTAATATTTCTAGTACAGTAGACCCTTGTATAACAAACAGCTTGTATAACATAAAATTTGTACAACATAAAAAATTCTGGAGAGGGGAAATTTGCTTAACATAATCGCCTATGGGGAAAATCTGCACAACATAAAAATGGGATCACTCTGTTTTCAATGCATTCCTATGGGGATGTGTATAAAGGAAAATTTGCTTAACATAATTTCATTTGGAACGAATTCATTCCTTTATACAAGGTACCACTGTATTATGCAATCCAAGGCATTCTGGAAATTGTTTAGAGATGTGTGGTATTCAAATCTCCCTGCCCCCTTAATTAGAGTTGCAGTTCATATCCTAGCACAGCGCTGACTCTGAAGATACCGTTTCAGCTCTTTGTTGGCAACGTTTTAGTGGCCCAGTAGAATGTGGTGTGAGACAAAAGTGAGTATATAAATACTAAAAAAAAGATCAAACAAATACCATACTAAACACACAAGCAGCATTTTAATTTTGTTTTCACTATTTCAGATATCCTGCTATCTCTTTGAGTGTATGTTTAAAAAATAGAATTCCTTATTGTCAGTCCTGCACATGGAGCAATTCAGGGTCACTTCATTTGTGCAAGTGGCACCTCAGTTCAATCTGATACAACCCCACATTGACCTGCTGGTGGGACTTGCCACTCAGCAGAAGTTTAATGGTACCCTGACAAAAGGATGAATCACTCACAATGCGTGCGATTAAAAAAAAATAGTTTTAATAATAAAAACAAACAAAGAGTGATGTGTTCACACACCACTAGATTCTTTGGTGTGCAGGTTCTGAAACACTACCAAAGCAACCTGTAAAACCTGCAGGACTGATGTGGAAATGGAGTATAAATGAAACACAATACGTTTGCTCGTTGTTGGAGTCATGAGGCTTTATGACACAGTTGCTCTGTATAACCAACAAGGCTCCACTGGACTCAACTGCATTGGAAAATAATCACATGCCTTTGTGCTGCACTCATCACAACAGTTTCAATGTATTTGCCATTGACTACATCACCATTGTCGTTGTTGTTGTTGTTGTTGTCGTCATCATCATCATCATCATCATCATCATCATCATCATCATCATCATCATCATCATCATCATCATCATCATCATCATCTCAAAACTGCAGACCTAGAAGGGATCCTATAGATCAAAGAGTCCAGCCCTGGTCAAGGTGACGCTGTGGATAATTAAACTCCCAACTTCTGGCTCCACAGATACAGGCCCCAAACCACGGAACTACCGGGCAGTTCATGTAACGATTACCATGAAAAACATAGCCCCCACCCCCAACATCATTTGTTGTATTTTGGTTGACCAGCAGAGGGCACTAATTTTTGGTGGTGATTCCCTCACATTGCTTTGTTTTGGGCTTTGACATGATTGTCCATAACAGCCTGAACGGGTAATGGGAGGGGTGCCCTATCTGACTCTGACAGGGACATCTTAAGTAGGATGTGTTGCGGCTCCTTCCCCTAAGCACCTCTACTCTTTCCAGACAAGTGTGTTGTTTTTTAAAGTCACATGTCCTCCTGCATCACACCAGTGCTGTACCATATGTGAATATGTTTTTAAAAAAGAAGAATTTGTTAAAATACCCACTTTTCTGCATCTCACAACCACGCTTATGGGATCTGTAGTTCAAAATATCTGAAGGACACCACACTGGACACCACCCTTACTCTTAATCTGTAGTTTCAAAGGTGAATTTTGTTGGGGGAAGAGCAAGTGTATTGTGTGGAGTCTATGCCCAACTGTTCCTACCCTTCATATGTTATAAAAAGCCCAGAGAGTGTGTCAGTGCTATAGAGCAGTCTATGAGTCAAAATAATAACAACATATGGTGCAAGTACTGCTCTAGTATGTTTCATTTTTCTTTAATATCTTGACTTCCGCTGCTAGTGAACTTCGGGAGATGCTTTATACCACCCCCTCCAACAAATTAACCAGCTGCAGGTTTTTTTTTTTTTTTTTGTTTTTGTGACAGCAAAAGGACCCCTCTTGAGTTCTCCAAAGAAATAAACAGCAGCCAGGAACATCATGGGGGAGGACGCACGGGGTGCCTCTGAATAGGCACCAGTGCTGGCAAGGGTGCTGGTTGTGAGATGCTGTGAAGGCAAGGTGATGGTGAGTCCAGGCAGTGAGGCTGTTGCCTGGATGAGCTTTTTCCTTTTTCAGGCTCAGTCTTGCCTTCTCGCAGCCTCTTCCCTGCCTTCCCCTTTTGCCTGTGCTCTGGCACTTACATCTCTGCACACTTCCAGCCAGCCAGCCTGGAGAGATTAACACGTTTCCCTCTCATTCCCCTCTTCACCCAGAGCACTTGAGAATGCTTGCTGACTGAGCCCTGCCTCCAAACCAGCAGCTGTGGGGCAGTGTCAGCTCCCTGATCCAAAGAGAGGAGTGGGTGGTGCCTTTATTTGATCACTACAAGACATTTTGAACAGTCTAACAACGGGATCGCCCACTCTTGTCTTCAGATCACATACAAGGACAACAGTGCTTTTCCATTTTATCTTGTTTTTAAATCCCTGCACTGTTGGTACTGCCTGCTTCTCACCTAATATCTTCCTCCAACAAGCACTTCTCAGAAGAAATGCTCCATTCTTTTTTTTAATGGTTCTTTTAATATGGGATTGTATCATCTACCCAAAATGCAAAGGGAAGAAGTCAACATAATATTCTGAAATGGAGGGATGTAGAGAAGAGGGGGGTAAGTAGGGAGTGGAGTACAGTTTAAATGAATGTAATGCATCCAGGCTAATAAAAGTTTTTAAAATATTGTGCATCACATATAAATATTGTCAAATCACATCATTTGAACTCTAAAGAAATTCAGATGCTCAGTTCAAAAAAGTAACTTTTCCTAGCTTTGATGAAATTACAGTCTATTTTTGGGGTGGTTCAAGATGTTTTGCTTCTTGAGATGGAGCAGCAAGCAGCGCATGCATGCACAAAAACTCAAGGTGCATAGCACCACACACCAAGAAAGCTGTTGTACCCTTTTGTTTTTAACCCAAGGCAAACAGGACAAATAGATGAATCCCACAAACATATTTCCACTTTCATGGCAATTAAAATGCAAGGACTGATCAATTGAATCACTAAACAATTGCTACCCTTTCATGATAGCCCAAGCAGCTGCCTAATGGCAGAACCAATCAATTGACTTGTAGTTTCATTACTTATTTTGCATTGTGCAAAGGAACATGTGTGTAATAATACAGTGGTACCTTGTCTAAAGGAATTAATTTGTTCCGAATGGAATTATGTTAAGCAAATTTTCCTTTATATAAATTTCCCATAGAAATGCATTGAAAACAGAGTAACCCCTAATCGCAACCATTTTTATGTTGTACAGATTTGCCCCATAGATTATTTTGTTAAGCAAATTTCCCCTATCTCCGGAAATTTTTATGTTGTACAGATTTTATGATATACCAGGGCTGTCCAACTTTGAACAGGCCGAGGTCTACTTTTTCCGGATGAAAGAGCCTGAGGGCTAAAACACTAAAACCTCTACTTATGAATTTTATCTGTTCCGAGCATATGCTCATAAGTAAAAAAAAATTGTAAGTAGAGCAACAGTTTCCCATAGGAACGCATTGAAAATCCATTAATTCTTTCTGGAGGGAACAGATTTCAATGCATTCCTATGGTAAGGCTGACCATGCACGCAAAGGAGGTGGGCACGCCCATGACCCCGCCCCTCACTGTCCCCTCCACTCCCCTTCCTCCGCTCTGCACCAACAACTCAATTGGTCACGGAACAGTGGCACGCCAATCATCTGGCTGGTAGGGAGAGCAGGGGACTGTGTCATGGCCCTTGAACTGCCCCACTCAGCTGAGACAGTGGGCTGGCAGACCCAGAACTTTGCTGGGGCAGTGGTGGTCCTTGGGTTGGGGGAGGTAGAAGTGGAGAACTTATCCCCTCACATTTTTATTGATGGCTGGGGGGCTACTTTTGAACCCTTCAGGGGCTACTGGTAGCCCCCGGTCTACCTGTTGGGCAGGTCTGTGATATACAAACTGTTTGTTATACAAGGGTCCACTGTATGAGTAAAGTGGATAGAGCGATGCTGTTCTCCCTCTCACAAAATACCAGAACTAGGGGACATACCCTCAAATTGAGAGCTGGGAGAGTAAGAACAGACAAGAGAAATTTTTTTTTTCACCCAGCGTGTTGTTAGTCTCTGGAACTCTCTGCCACAGCATGTGGTGATGGCATCTGGCCTGGATGCCTTCAAAGGGGGATTGGACAGATTCCTGGATGAAAAGTCCATCACAGGTTACACACCATGATGGAGATCTGTAATCTCCAGGCTTAAAACCGGGGTACTTCAAGGGCCAGACGCAGGGAGAGTGGTATCAGGAGACAGATATCTAGTCTCGTGGGCTCCCAAATGCATCTGGTGGGGCCACATTGAGATACAGGAAGCTGGACTAGATGGGCCTTTGGCCTGATCCAGCAGGGCTCTTCTTATGTATATGATTTATTGTGGCTCCAATCTACCACATGACCCATTGAAACAAACAGTACTTAAAGCAAAGCAAAGCAAAAGCAAAGTGTTCTGCTTATATACCGCCCCATACCACCTCAAGTAGTCTCTGGGCAGTTTACAGTTTAATTACAGTATGCAGGCTACACATTGCCCCCCCCCCGAAAGCTGGGTACTCATTTTACTGACCTCGGAAGGATGGAGGGCTGAGTCAACCATGAGCCTACTATCCGGGGGTCATAATGGGTCATAATATTTTTAAATGGGCCTGGTTCTAGGTAAATCTGGGTCCAAACTTGAGCTAGGTTTTTAAGAGAACATTTCAATATTATTTTTAGAGGCTGAAGCCATGTGATTCCTCCCAATAATGGTGCTGAGGCTGGCTTGGCAGGTAATGTGAAGGCACCAAACAGAGAGAGCGGAGGTGACTAATGCTTCCTTTGTTTGCGCATCTGGGTAAATGTGCATTAGGCACTCATTCAGATCCCTCATGCAAGTTTCTCCCACATGAAATTACACCCTCCCCAACTCTTTCTTATACTGTAATGCAAAAAGCTGCCCTAAATGACTGTGCCGTATTTATTACACAAGGAGCCATATTTGCAGTCAAACTGGAGAAAAAGAGGACTGGAAAACAATGCCATAAGAGAACAAAGTAAATTTAATTAAAAACAGTGAACTCCATCAGGAGAGAACTGCGAAGAAAGCAGCATACACATGGTTGCAGTGCTCCATAATGTTTCACGTCCAAGCTTCCTGAACAAATCATCTAAGAGTTTCACATTGATGAAGGGAAGCTATGCAATTAGCCTGTTTAATTAAGGCAGGGATGTTAATTAAGAGAGTGTGTGTGAATAAAAGAGAAAGGAGGTATTCTGTAGCCTCCTCTCACCCTGCTATATAATCTTCAGATATCAGCCGAGTCATACATTGATAGCGAGGATGCCAGACATCAGTTGCAGTGTGTTGTTTTCTTCTATAAGCTTATCTGCTTTCAGTGTAGTCACCATCAGTTTATTTTACTCAATCATTATTTATTTATTTAAAATATTTGATCTGCAGTTGGTAAGTGCTTGTGCATTCTCCTGGGTACAGAACATGGATATAGAGAAGAAGGCAGCAACTTGAAGGGAGTAGGTAACAGCATATCATTGGCTTAAAACCATATTTGGAAAAAATATTACCATAAGAGGATGAATATGGAAAATCAAGTAATCTGTGGAGTGATGAAGGTGAACTCAAGAGGTATGGGGTGGTACAAAAGCTGGGCAGATCAGAAGTATGAAGGAGGATGTAATAAAAAAAAGAGCATTCCAATTTGGACAAATGCCAAGTGCCCACATGTATGAAGCATGTGACTAAAAGCATAAAAGAGAATACACCCACCAGAACGCCACAACACTCCAAACAGCTGCGAAACATACTGACCTAGTAAATCTCATCAAACCTTGCCAACCTAAAAACAGCAGGGCAAAAACGTACTTTCCAATGGGTTATTCCCCCCAAAGAAGTTTAGAACAGCACATGCATCATTAGGTTGCCAAATAGTTAACCAAAAATACTTTACATAAATAAATAAATAAATAAATAAATAAATAAATAAATAAATAAATAAATAAATAAATAAATAAATAATGACTGCTGGTTTCAATGTTAGGTCCAAAACAGGACTACAATGGTAAGAGATGCTATTGTGGATAAACAAAGCTTTGAATTCAAGACCATAAAAAGAGGCATCAGGGTTTCAAAGTGGTGTGGAGCAGTACTTGCAGTATTCATGGCACTGTGGTTAAACTGCTGTACTGCAATCAAAACTGTTATCACAACCTGGTGTTCAATTATTTATTTTATTTTAGAGTATTTTTACTCCACCTTTCTCCTTGGAAAAAGAACCCAAGGCGGCTTACTGAATGAAGGATAATATACAATCCAGTACAATTAAGACATATTCAGATATTGAGAACAAGGAATTGAGGGACATCTTACAGCATTAATAGACAGCATTACATTAAAGCTACAAGAGAATGTGCGCAGTTAAAAAGAGAGTAAAATTCCATGTAAACGTTATGAGTGATGGAAACTAACATCGAAAATATAGTGTCGATATAAACCCATAAGGTTATAAGTAGTCAGCTCAAGGTGCACTCAGCTGAGGGGGAAAGGGTGGGGTGGGCAATGTGTAGCCTGCAAAATAACTTGCCAACCACCCAGAGCTTTAAGCACTGTGGGGAGGTCTATGAGCAAGAGGCTTGGCTTGGCTTTCTCCGCTCCACCCACAACGTCTGGCACTTTGTGGTCCCCCTTCTCCCATTCAGCACTCACTGGGTTTCAGTTTCCAATGTTCTTGCCTACTTGGGAGAAATTTTTTTCAGAATACAGTGAAGGAAGGCCCACAGTGTTATGGTGGAGTCTTCCTTGACTACACATTTTTCCATGTTAAAATGCTCCAACCTCTCTTTCTATACCACCTGGAACAGATCCATCTTTTAAAATGCCCTGTCTCCTCTTATTTCTCTTCTGCCTCTTGTTAATCCTGTCATAGACAGGTAGCAATGTCAAATCTTAAAGCAGCTACAGCTGATGTACAAATTTCTCTTCCTCCTTCTTCTTGATGGAGAACAGCCAGTTGTTTGAATCAGGAGAATTTAGTATTGCAACACAAAAGAGGGCTTATGAAATTTCTGCTGCATTCTCTGGCTGGGCTCTTAAATTATCAGCCCCTCTTACTCAACCCTGCCAATGGTTCAGGGCTGGTCCAAGATTTTTTTCAGCCTGAAGTGCCTTTCTAACTGTCATATGGCTCCCAATAACCTTTTGCAGAATTTTGAATTTTTAGTTAAATTTTCTCTAGCTGTGGAACAGAGGTGCAAGGAACTTACTGAGCAGAATTACCTTCAAGTCTCAATAGCTCAGTCTGAGAGATGGGTAAGAGAAAGAATCAAAATATAAATGTTTCATTTACTCACAGTATAGCTGATCACAAACAGCACACTGTGCACATACGGTTGTTCCCAACAATGGGTCTCAGCAGACTCACAACATGCTTCCAGCAGGCTCCTGCAGACCATCCTCCCATAACTGAATGAACTGCTAACTGCCAGCAGACTAAAAAGAGGGTGGTGGGGGAGAGAGACTTTAGCAAAGAAGTGTGGCTCTCTTCAGAATCAAAAACAGCATAGGAAGTTGAATTAACCCTGAAATAACCCATCCAAGATAAGGTGCATAGTATAAAAAGTGAACCATATAACTTTGGCATGTACAGCACAAAATCCCATACATACTTCTCCTTACCTGCATAACCCCCTGCCCCAATCAAATACGGGTACTGTGAAACTCACAGACCCTTCACAACATCCCCAGATCTACCACACGAGGTTTATTCCACCAAGCTGTAGGTTGACGTCTCACGGTGGTGGTAAGAATATATCAGAGAAAGTGCAATTCAATTGCCAGGTTAAAACAAGATCGACCCGGGACAGAAAACGGAGAGCACTCACGTATGCCCAGTAGCTGTAGAAGAGTAACTGGATTAAGGATGATTTTATGAAGAAATGATGGCTGGAAAAGAGAAAGTGCACTTTAGCAAATGATGCACAGTGGCAGAGTTGCAAGGTCTCCACCTTTCCCCCTCCTCTCTAATGTATGTTTATGGCCTTTTCCATCTTTCAGCATGTGGAAAGTTTAGGGCAAGTGAGAGAATGCCAGCTGGATGGACAGTCCTGGCAGGACCAACCATTGCCCATAGAGTGGGCCAGATTTTAGCTAGACTGGTTTCCAGTTGTCAGTGCCTACAAGGTTGACCAGCTTCTCCCCCCCCTTCCCCCGCCACCTCACACTGGTCTAGCTTCATAGAATCCACACAAAAATAACACAGCAATATAACAGGCAAGCAATCAGAAATCAAATTCAAAATTCACAAAACAGTTTTACTGGAACCCACCCTTAGAAGCAGTACCTTGGCCATGTTAAAATGTTGACTCATCCACCGAGGAGGGAATTGTCCAGTTCGCACCCCACTGATAAACAAAACACCTCCGGTGATTTTTAATGTATAGCAAGTTTGTTCTTCTTAAATGCAGAACTTGGGAAAGTGTTGTGTGTTGGGGGGGTGTTGGACAAACATTTCCCAAGTCCTTTTCTCAGGACAGCCAGTGGCAATGCTTTTGAGTTACTTATAAGTGGCCAACCCCTTCCACCTATGGGTTTCCCTGGCCAAACAGAGATTTGAACCCAATATTCCTGATTCTGCACCTGACTTCTGTTAGGTTGATACTTTATATCCATCTCATAGCTGTTTGCGGTCCCGCTTGTGACTGGTACGAAGTAATCTTACCGCACGTCCATTGCGTGATGAGGGGAGTTCATCCCGACCACACCCCCTGAACTGCGATTTAAGCGGGATGAGAGATTTCCCTCTCTGGCCTCGGGAATCTGCTCGTCTCACTGCTCGTTCCGAGACGAGAGCCCATGAAGTAAGCCTCGTGGTGGAACTAGTGCCGATTGTAGCTCGTTGCCATCTAGTGGCAGAAGTGTGAAGTGACATTCGCCAGTAAATTCCCTATGGAGTTAGCAATGCAGTGCTAAGATTTTAAAAGACAAATGCCTCGAAGTTTGCATAACGCATTGAAGGCAAGGCTTTGGAGAATTGAAACATCGAAAAATGGAAGGTCAGACCAAAAGAGAGAGAGAGAGAGAGAGAGAGAGAGAGAAGGAAGGCATAGAATTTCACATCTCGTCACATCAAGCCCGTGGGTACACAGGAACAGGGATAGAAGCGGGAGAAGACCATGTGACCACGACCGATGTCAACACGCAACAAAGTTCCTCCCGGAATGAGAATGGATGTGAAGTAACCGTATTAGAGAGCATCTTAAAAATAGTCTTCCTTTTGAGTCCTTTATGTTGGGCTTTGCAAAGCTGAGGGTGATCCTGGATGAGAAGAAACTCCCCAAAGCATCTTTGCCCATAGTTGAGCTAAGCATCAAGAGATGGAAAGATGGGGCTGACCTCTCAATCCCAAGCATCCAAGTGAAGAGAGAAATGGGATCAGTTTTGAGAGACCAGTTTTTGACCTGAAAAAGTGGCTACCAGTGTCAGGGCATCTGGAGTAGTCAGTAAATAGCCATCGAAGAAGAAGAAGGAGGAGGAGGAGGAGGAGGAGGAGGAGGAGGAGGAGGAGGAGAATCTTCCTTGTTTCTTGAATGAAAAGTGTAAAAATCAGATCTGTTTTTGTCAAGGGTTCTCTTGTCATGTCATGCTGTACAAAAGATTCTTGTAGCGCAGAGTTCTATCAACATGTATTCTATCCACATTACTATTTCAGCTTATGTACAATGCCTTTAATGGTAGATTTATTTCTAGTGTTGTCATGCACATCTCAATGTTTGCAAGCTCAAATTACAATATGCATGGTGCTCAAATGGAAATTCTGTGACAGGAAGTCAATAGTTACCTAACCACTTTTCAAAAGGTTATGTTTCAAGTAGTTCTTCAGGGAATTGTTACATGCTGGAATGATATTATCTATGCTCTCTTGCTTCAAGTAGCATGCAATTTTTGCTCTTAACTCTGTAGCAATGGAATCTTATGAGCATGTGTGTGCTACAAAAATGACTCATTTGGGGGCTTTTGCTTTTGGAGAAAAGAACAATCTTGCATGCAACTAGCACTGGGTTTCAGTGGAAGGAGGGAGCTTTCATAACTAAAGTGACTGTCTTCTGCCACCAATTGGCAAAGTTCTTTTTCCTGCCTCTCGCCCGTCCCTCCTCTCTTCCTTTGTTAGCACCTGATGAATTGGGAATAGCAGCAGCAGTAGATAGTGATGATTTTATTGATTATATGCTTCATGGACCACCTTCAGCTACAGGCAAAAGCCTCCAGCACTTACAGTACATGTTTATTTGAAACAGTTTGTTTGGTGATCTGACCTTTTTTGATTGTCCAATGGCAGTCTGAAAGGTAGGTGGGCACAGGTTGGGTATCAGTGATTAACCCAAACTGACTGCTAGATCAAGGGGAAATAGTTATCCCATTGTTATCATATAACAATAGCCACTCTTTGTTGCTGGGCATAATTAAAAGCCCCATCAGTATATATGTGAGGAAGGATGTCTTGTTTGATGAAATATTTATTTATTATTTCATTTATTATATGTATACCCTTTCTTTCAACTAAAAAAACACCACTCAAGGAGGCTTACAAGCATCCTAAAAGAATAAAAACAGATGTAACCACAGTTTGCTTTGAAATTAATATAGCTGTATAAACTAAGCCTATCATGCAACCATTAAAATGAAGTAAATACATTAAAATCAGCATAGAGAAGAGTTAAAAATATCACACCAGGGCAGGTTATACATCACATAATAGTCTTATAAGACATGTTTATTCCTTTTGTGAAATCAATCAGAAGAATGCAAAGAGACTGCCGCTCAGAAGGCAATCCTTTCACGTGGTTGTTAAGTGGCCTCTGAAATGGCTGGTATTTTGAAGAGGGACTCTTCTGAAAATCTTAACATCTGGTGGCCCTTTATATAGCCAGATGAATGGTATATCTCAGGACTACAGTCTTCTGTGCCTTTTTCTCTCTCTTCTCCAACCACAAAAAGTAACAAATTCAGCAAGTGAAGGGAGTTGCACGGGTTCTTCTCTCCCCCTCCTCTACACAGGCATTTTGTTTCCATGGCAACATGGTAAGAAGGATTAAGACAGGTAATTTATTTATTTATTTATTTATTTTTGAATTTGTACCCCGCCCATCTTCCCACGGGAACTCTGGGCGGCTTACAGAGCTGAAACAGGTCAGCAAATACACAACTATCAAAATATAAGACAGACAACAAGATAATCATAAACATATAATTAAAAACACAGCATAGAGTTAGGCGCCCTTGTTTTGGTCTAACCTCGCTGCTAGGTCAGTACACTCGTTATAGAGGAATCGATGGCGAGAAGAAAGGAGAGAGAGAGAAAAAACAACTATTAGGCTAGGTCACCAAAGGCCTCGTGAAATAGGATGGTTTTAATCACATCGAAAGGCCAGCAGGGACTCTGCAGAGCGCACTTCGCTGGGGAGGCTGTTCCAAAGAGAGGGGGCAGCGGCCTAAAAGGCCCGGTTCCGTGTAAGGGAACGGCTGGCCTCTCGGGGGTGGGAACCCGCAGCGAGTGCGCCCCGACTGCCGAACCGGTCGGGGGGTTGACCGCTGGACGATCCGCTCTGCCAGGTAGTCAGGTCCCAAGCCATGGAGGGTTTTATAAACTAAAACCAGGACCTTGAATCTAATCCGGGCTGCAATGGGTAGCCAATGCAGCCGAGCCAGGACCGGGGTGATGCGGTCATAGCGACGCGCACCCACCACCAGTCTGGCCGCTGCATTTTGCACCCGCTGCAGTCGCCGGAGGAGAGTCAAGGGCAACCCCATGTAGAGAGCATTGCAGTAGTCCAACCTCGAGATCACCAGCGCCTGCACCACTGTTCTCAAGGAGTCGACGTCTAGGTAGGGACGAATCTGGGCAATCTGGCGGAGATGGTAAAATGCGGTTCTGGCCACGGCCGCAACCTGGGCCTCCAGGGACAGCGCCGGGTCCAGGATCACACCCAGATTACGAGCCCTCTCTGCCGGCTGGAGGGAAACTCCCTCCAAGCTGGGGAGAGGGCCTCCATAACCAGACGGGGAACTCCCAAAGAACATCACCTCGGTCTTCTCAGGGTTGAGTTTGAGCCTGTTGGCCCTGGTCCAAGCCATAACCGCCTCCAGGCACTGGTCGAGGGTCCGGACAGCTTCCACTGCAGAGGTGGAAAAGGAGAGATAGAGCTGCGTGTCATCAGCGTACTGATGACAGCAGACTCCAAAACTCCGAATGACCCCAGCCAGCGGTCTTATGTAGATGTTGAACAGCATGGGGGAGAGAGACCCCTGCGGAACTCCACAAGGGAGTGTCCACGGGGTCGCCAACTCTCCGCCATGCTGCACATACTGGAGCCGACCCTCCAAGAAGGACCGGAGCCAACTGCGAGCAGTGCCTCCGATACCCACCTCGGAGAGCCGGTCCAGTAGGATACCGTGGTCGACGGTATCAAAGGCCGCTGACAAATCCAGGAGGACCAACAGGGTAGAGCAACCCCTGTCGGCCGCCCGGATTAGGTCATCTTGCAGCGGCGACCAGAGCTGTCTCGGTTCCCGGCCAGGCCTGAAACCGGATTGGCAAGGATCAAGGCACCGTTGTTCCTCCAGATGGGATTGAATGCGCACCGCGGCCACCCTTTCGATGACCTTGCCCATGAAGGGGACATTGGCGATCGGGCGGTAGTTGGCCAATTGGTCCGACGCCAGGCCTGGTTTTTTCAAAATGGGCTTAACCACCGTCTCCTTCAAACGAGAGGGAAAAACCCCCTCGCGGAAGGAGGCAGTGGCGATGGCAGCCGCCCACTCGGGCATGCTCCCTCCTGCAGATTTAATAAGCCAGGATGGGCAAGGGTCGAAAGGAGTGGTCGCGGGACGGCAGTGGGCAATAGCCCTGGAGGCTTCCAGAAGGGAAACAGGCCCAAACTCAACCAGTTGAGGAGAGCGGGGGGATGAGGGAGCTGGGGATGGCGAGGGAGGGCTAGTGCTACTGGATTCAAAGCCGGCACGGATGGCCTCTATTTTAGATCTAAAAAAGACCGCAAAATTCTCGCTACTGAAATCAGTAGGAGGAGGCCTAGCCAGACTAGGATTGGTGAGGTCCCGGACCACCCGGAAGAGCTCTGCCTGGCGGTTCGAGGCCTCACCAATTCTCAGGGAATAGAAAGATCTTTGAGTCTCCCTGATCGCTCGCGAGTAGCGCCTAGTCTGGATCACAACAGCGGTCTTATTCATCGCCGTCAGGTTCTGTCTCCAGATGCTCTCCAGTCTCCTCTGTTCCCGCTTCATCGCTCTTAACTCCTCCGTGAACCACGGTGAAGTTCGAGCTCTGCCACGGAGGAGACGCTTGGGGGCGATTCGGTCAACGGCGCCGCCAGCTGACTCAAACCATTGGTTGGCCAGGGCCTCAGCCGAATCGTCAGCCAGACCACCAGAGAGCTAAAGGGAAAGGAACCGATCCGGATCGAGAAGCCTTCGGGGCGGGCCCAAAGAAGGGGCCGTTGGTGGGAGGGGCCGCCATTGCAATGGAAAATGACAACAGGTGATGATCTGACCATGACACAGGAGAGGAAACAATGTCCCTCACCTCCAGATTGGAATCCCCCGACTTGGAGGTAAACACCAGGTCCAAGGTATGCCCGGATCTGTGGGTAGGGCAAAAAACAAGCTGGGATAGGTTCATGGATGTCATGGTTTCCATGAATTCCAGAGCTGCACCAGCGAGCTCATCACCTGCATGCACGTTGAAGTCCCCGACGACTAGAAGCCGGGGGGACCTCAACAGAGCAGCGGCAATGAACTCCGAGAGCTCTGGTAGGGATTGCGCTGGGTTGAGGGGAGCACGGTAACCCAGCACAATGCCAAATCTATCCCGCTGTCCCACCAACAGGTGCAGGCATTCTAACCCTGGACTCACCAATGTCGAGGCCCTGGTCACTAAAAGTGATTCCCTATAAACAATGGCGACCCCTCCCCCCCTCTGACCCTCCAACCTGCCTACTCCCTGAACCAGAAACCCAGGTGGACACAGCTGGGCGAGGGAAACTCCCCCCTCTGAGCCCACCCCGTGATACAGGCCAGGTCGGTCCTGCTGTCAGCAATGGTGTCAGAGATGACAGCGGTCTTATTATGGACCGACCTGGCATTAAGAAGGAGACAGGTCAGGTTGGAGGCGCTGGTGGAGTGGCTACCAGACACGTGGCAGTGAATTGGGGAGTCAGAACGCGGGACAGGCACAAGATGCCTGACCCTAGTTCTTCTCAACCGACCAACTCCCCAATTCCGAGCACACCGTCCACGACCCAACACCGTTGGTATTTGAGCCCCTGCGGACATGGTGACCTAGCAAAAAAAAAAAAAAAAAAGGACAACAAATGCAAGGGTACAAGCAAATACAATACTGGCAAAATAATTAAACAAACAATAACAAATAGCAACCTAACAGAATAGACCTGTAACCAATGTAACAACTACTAAAAAGAGGCAACTAGGCAGACTGCCAAGTGGGAATGCAGCACACCTGGAATAAACTAGCAGAACAGACCTACTAACCAATAAAAAGGAACTAAATTAGAAGAACTGGGCGAGCTGCCAAGTGCAGATGTAACACACCTGGGATTAAGTAGGATGGAACTAACCAGGTGATTCCAAGGCTGAGCTAATAATATCAAGGGCACAACAATTGGCAGATAGCCTAACAAACCAAGTACCCTATAACGAAAAATAGAACCAAAAGCAAAATGGGTAAGATAAATAGGCAAAAAAAAAGACCAAAATACAATAATAATGATAATGAAAATAAAATAAAATAAAATAAAATAAAATAGGATAAAATAACATAGAAATTGGGCAAAAAGGCCAGGTGCTGATGGTAAACCGGGTAAAAAAAAGAGAGGAGGAGGGGGGAGAGGGGCAGAGGGGCAGAGTGAGCTAGAGGGCTATGGAGGGGGGGGAAGAGGGCTGATGGTAAAAATGAAGTAAGAGTAGAAAGGGGGGTGAAAGAAAGTGAGGATCCACTGCATTGGGTCACCCATTGGGGATCCCTACCACCTCCTCCCCCCCCCCAAGTCCCCCCTATCCAACCTCCTCATGAACCTGGTTCACCTAAAAAGGTCCATCAGGCAGGAGTGATTTTAATCTGGATATCTAGGCTGAGACTCTTTTGATAGTCTAACCACTAGACAACACAACTGAAATAAGAATTTCAGTTATAACACATCTAGTAAAGATAATTGTGTGCGATCCAGTCAGTCTGGCCTTATGGTGACCCTTCTCAGGGTTTTCAAGGTAGAGAGTACTCAGAAGTGGTTTACCATTCCCTTCTTCTGGGGGTACCCTGGGAGGGTATCGCTTGGTCAACACCACCTAGGCTGGCTCTATTCATAGGATGTATAATGGGGAATCAACCCCGATGCTGTGGCTCCACAGACAGATGCCTAAACCACCAAGCTATCCAGCTAGCTGTAAGACATCTATAGTAGGGCGGTTACTTCACGTCCTTCTTTGTTCCACGACTAGTTTTGTACCGTGACAGCGTTGATCATGATCATGTGGTTTTGTCCCTATTTCAGTGTTCCCAATGGTCATGATAACTTGTCTCGTGACAAGTGTTACCTCACGGTCTTGTACTGTGACAAACACTGAATTTGTCTAGCTTTCTTTTTCCTTTTGGGGGGGGCTTAAAAATCTTTTTTGATATTTCGCTTCTAGAACGTCAAAAAAAAATACAAAACCTGGACATATTTTTCTGAGAGAAATGAATGTTTTGTTGCGTGACAGTCATTACTACACGGTGCCTTGTCTCGGAACAGAAAGCGGGAACAAACAGTGACAAGGGAAAACCCTACCCCAGCACCAGGTACAGTATTGTTGTGTTTAGCACCCGTTCCGGGGGCGTGGTCCAGACAAATTTCAGTAGTTGCGCGACGGACATGAAGTAACATTTTTTTGTACCACTCCTAAGCGCAACACTAACAGAGACAAAACGGACGTGAAGTAACTGGCAAGTTTAACGTTCTCTCCCTTTTAACAATCCAAAGATAAAGCTGGGGTTTACAACTTCTATCAATGTAGGAGCTGCTCTCTCATACACACCCCCGGGATCTCAGTCAGCTGTCCCCTTCTGTCCCCTCGCTCATCACCTCAAAATATGTTTCTCCTTCTAATAACCAATCCTGCTCTTTTGCGGAGTTTAATTGGCCATTCTACTGTAGTGTCCTAATTTTGGTTCTGCTCTGAATTAGATCTACAGGGATTCCACCCCTCCTCCATTGCAAAACTAAAGGGGAAAGGACCATAAATTCCAGCTTTTTTTGGTGGTAGTGGGGAAGTTGTAGGATGACAATACACGTGTGACGACCAGAATGTATTTTTAAGGAGTAGTAGGGCAACAAGAAGGTGGGGGGGCATGGGACCAAGTGCATACCTTGGGAAATTAATCTAGACCAGTGACGGTGAACCTTTTAGAGACCAAGTGCCCATAGTGTGATTGAAAACCCACTAATTTTTTGCAAATTGCCAATACAGCAACTTAACCTGAATACAGGTAGCTGTGAAGGGGCGAAGTCAGGTGCCCACAGAGAGGGCTCCGAGTGCCACCTTAAGCACCCATGCCATTTTTCAAATTCCTGCACTAAAAACTGGAAGGCGCACCCTGCCATTTTTCAAATTCAAAGAAAGCCCGCCGCCGCATCGCCCCGTCCCGCCGCCACCACCACAACCCCCCAGCTCGCCCCCTTCCGCCACCGCCGCGACCCCCAAATCGCCCCGCCCGTCGGCCCGTCCCTTCGCCACCACCGCGACCCCCAATCGAGGAGGGAGAAAGTAAGGAGGAGGGAGGGGAAAGGAAAGAAAGAAAGAAAGAAAGAAAGAAAGAAAGAAAGAAAGCAGGAAGAGGGAGGGAGGGAGGAAAATGAGGAAGAAAAAAGAAAGAAAGAAAGAAGAAAAGAAAGAAGGAGGGAGGGAGGGAGGGAGGGAAAGAAAAAAGAAAGAAAGAAAGAAGGAGAGAGGGAGAGGGAGAGAGGAAGAAAGAAAAGGGAAAGAAAGGAAAGAAAGAAAAGAAAGAAGGAAAGAAAGAAAGAAGAAAGGAGGAGAGGGAGGGAAGGAAAGAAAGGGAGAGAAGGAGAAGGAGGGAGGAAGGGAAACAAAAGAAAACTGGAAAATGAGGGAAGGGAAAAGAAAGAAAGAAAAAGGAAGAAAGGAAAGAGGTAGGGAGAGGGAGGAAATAAAGAAAGAAAGAAAGAAGGGAGAGGGAGAAAAAAAAAGGGAGAAGAAAGAGAGAGGGAAAGAAAGAAAGAGGGAAGAAAGAAAGAAGAAAGAAAGGAAGGAAGGAAGGAAAGAAAGAAGGGAAGGAAGGAAAGAAGGAGGGAAGGAAGGAAGGAAAGAGGTAGGGAGAGGGAGAGAAATAAAGAAAAAGAAAGAAGGGAGAGGGAGGGAGAGAAAGAAAGAAAGAAGGGAAGAAAGAAAAGAAAAGTGGGAGGAAGGAAAGAGGAAAGAAAGAAAGAAAGAAAGAAAAAGGGAGAGGGGAGGGAGGAAAGAAAGAAAGAGAAAGAAAGAAAGAAAGAAAGAAAGAAAGGGAAAAGGGAGGGAGGGAGACCTCATGTCAAGGAAGGGCAAAGGGTCCCAAGGTCAGGGCCTGGGTAGCCCCGGGGAAAAATGCGAGGAAGTAAAAACAGTGTTTCCTTGCAGCGATGCCACGGACTCATCGCACAACACTGGCTCTTCGGCTTGAGTACGGAGATGAGCACCGCCCCCTAGAGTGGGAAACGACTAGCACGCATGTGCGTCAGCGGCCGGGGGGGGGCATTTACATTTTTTATCTTATTAAATCAAAACAAGCGGGCCAGGGAAAAATTATCAAGCATTTACCGGTCCACGGTGATAAAAAGGTTGGGGAGCACTGCTTTAAAGGAGAGGAAAAAAGGGTGGAAAGGAAATCCCACAGTTGACAAATGATGGCTCAAATGAGAGCTGGAATTGGATCGCCATCAGTCAGTACTAGCCCTGGATAATAATAAAAAAGAGAGAGAGAGAGAGAGAATGAATGGGAAGAATTAGCCATCAGAGTTGCTGGTTAAATCACAAAGAGTGTTTTATTAAGAGAGGAAAAGAGAGAAAGGCAAATCATATGATTGCCAGAAGGGATATTTTGCTGCATATTACATGCTGTGGGTAGAGAAAGAAATAGTCAAATTAATCTGCTGGGCAACAATTCCACACACATACAGTGATACTGCACAACGTACTGGATGCAGGAGGCCAAGAAAATGCAACTGCTGTTTTTTGGAATCAGAAGCAAAAGAGGGAAGTTGGCAATGCAGCGAGGAAAGGCTGCATCCTTTCCTGGAATCATTAATCGCGCAGGATGGTAGAAAGGTCCCTTTTGCTGAAATGACAATGAAATCTGCCAACCACCTCACTATAAATGCTGCTTCGGCAGAGCTGAACAGATTGCTGTTCAGAATGCAGTTATATATGCATTATTTTGGGTCCCTTTTGAAATAAACGGCTCAGGCTTCCCAAGTGATTACAAGTGTGCTGGTGCTGCCAGTGGAGGACATTGCCTGTCCATTCCTATACATGGTTATTAGAAAGGAAGCCTCACAAAATTTGAGACACACAGACTTTTTTTACACTATTTATTTAAATGATTTCTGTGCTGCTTACCAAATCTAACAGAATCTTAAAGAGGAAATGGAGATGGGATTGTTGTCTTAGAATGTGTGTGTTTTGTCCTACAACGCATTGTGCTAGATATGTTTTTCTTAGGTTAAATCTTGGGTGGGTGGGGACTCAAAACACATGTGGACTTATAAACAAGGCATGGTTCTTGCTTTAAATTTCAGTTGGAATAAGGGCAGGCAGTGAGTGTGCACTTGAATTTAAAAATAGCAGAGCACAATGCTTCATTGTCAGCCTTGTTGGGAAGACTCTGTGAACTGGAAAGCATTTAACTAGAACCCACATATGGAAGAGACATATGGAATTACATGCAGAAATCTCGTTCTCTCTCCTGTTTAAATTAGTTCTTTTTGCCATATAGTAGAACCACGGTATCCGCTGGGGATTAGTTCCAGACCTTCCTGTGAATAATGAAAACCGTGGATAAGAGAGAACACAAAAAATCCCCAAAACTGCTGTTTTGTGGCAGTAGCTTGCTTTACAGCTGCTGTTTTACGACAGTAGTTTGCTTTATGGCTGCTGTTTGTGACAGTAGCTTGCTTTAATTACGACAGTAGCTTGCTTTGTGGCTGCTGAATTATTTATTTGATTTTTTTCCTCTGCCATCCATGGACAACTGAATCAGTGGATAATGAATCAGTGGATATGGGGCTCCTACTGTACTTGGTGTTAGAACAATAAAAGGCAGCATGCCTTGGGCGTATCTACTTTCTTTTTTCTTCTCTCCTTTTCGAAAGCATATCTTTGTCTTTGGAGGGGGGTGGAATATCAGACTCAGCTCTTTATTGGGGGATGGGGAGTGCTTGTGAGCATATCTCAGGGCAGACTGGGTGGGAAATATCTCTTTGATATGTGGGAATCACCCTTTTTGTAGCCAATTCAGAGGGAGGGTGCCAGGGAATGCCAGGAAAATGATGGGGGGAAACAAGGTGCCCATCCCAATCTATCTTCCTCTTCTTCAAGTGCCATGTCCTCATAGAACGTTGGCGACCAGTAGCATGATCTGATATTTATCCAAGAATTCCAAATCTATTCTAAATAGAAAAGCTGCGCTCACTGTGAACCATTGGCTTAAATTATTAAGTCAGAGTGTTCTTCTATGTCCTGGGCTATGTTTCCCATGTCGGTTTCCTTGAAGGATAACCTGCAGCAGATGGTATTTCTTATTGCACATTATGTGACTGAAATATTGTCATTTTCTTCTCTTTGTCATTTTCTTCTCTTTTTATTCATACCCCTTGTTAGTGACTCTGTATGTATAGCTCCCAATCGATGCATACAAATTACCACATACATGTTTTTTTTGTTTTTTTTTTTTTTTGCAGTCTGTATCCTCTTTTCCTCTCTGGGTTTTGGAAGATGTTTCCTAGGTGCAGGCCCTCACCTGATTCCCCCTTCATTTTGCATATGGGATGAAAGCAAGGTTGATAACTTTAAAAACTGTGCTTGGATTGGAAAGCTGTGAAACTCCCTTTTCCTACTATGTAATTATCTCTGCTTTTGTTTCAGAGACTTTTACAAATGATAGCTTTAAGGCTTTATAAGGGAATAAACGTCAGGCACCTTGACAGAATAAAAGAAGCCTGGACACGGTGCACAGCTCTGAAGAAAGCCTTTTATTTCATTTTTAATATGACTGAATTAGCAATCTGAGTCAGTTTGTGGTATCACCAGTTTACTGGCTGGATACTAGAAACAAATCTTTAAGTCTCTCTATGTAGCTGGGGGAGAGGCCACCCTGGCTTCTCCCAGCAGTTCAGTGTAGTCTCAGTGCCCACTCCAGCCCCCTCATGAGGGGACCACTGAGGCTGAAGTGTTACACATGCCTAGGGAATAAGTGCCATTCAACCCATTCAGGTTGCAAGTGGCTAGATTTCAACAGTGACATAGTTTTTGTATAAAATAAACTAAATTTTCTGTTAACTTAGAAACTAGTGATATGTTGAAAAATCGCTAATTTGTTGGTTCATATTTGTACGACTTGAAACCCCCAATGAATATGAATTGATTAATTTTAAGTAATTTGTCAAATTTTTGATTTGTTGATTTGTTGGGCCATAAAATGGGTTCCAAGGTGTCTAGAGACACTGAATTTGCAGCAAAGCTTCCTTTGGCTCTCCTCTATACTCCCTCCAAGTTTGATGAAGACTGAATTTTCCCAAGTCAGTTGCTAAAGGGCACTTTCCTGGGACACAATTTTTGGTATATAACTCATTTGTCTGAAACCCAATCTCAGACTCAGAGGGCTTGTATAGGAGGGCCATGGGAAGCCTCCCTGCAAATTTAGTTCCCCTTGGGTGCCTTGGAGACCATTTACAAATCAATTTTTTGATTTGTCAAAAAAAACCAACATAAAGTAATTTTTATGATTTGTTGACCTTGACAAAACATTAATCAAAACGAATCGCTATTTTTCTGATTCATGCCCACCTCTATTTAGTAGATATTTTTCTTCAGCAACCAATCTCTATGATACATGGCAAATCACTTCTGCAACTGTGAGGAATGTTAAAAACAGCTTGGAAACAAATGTTCCTTTTCTTGAATACAAATGTCAGAATCCTCTGCCATTATGGCTATCTTGTGGTGGTGGTGGTGGTGGTGGGGACCTCAATGAATTATATATATATATATAATCAGTAGGAAATTCTGAATCAAAGTTCTTAACAACCATAACAAAGCAACAATATCTTTCTTATCTTCTGTAATCATTATAATTTATTCCAGGACTCACAGATTTACACAATGGACATAAAAGACAGTCAAGGTGCCATATGAATGGGCGGTTCAAATATACAGAACTGCTGTTTGCATACCAGAACACTATTGCACAAGCAATACATTTAAATAAACATTGATCCGTAATTATATTGTCACCGTTATCTCTGAAAAACCTTGGATTAATGGTATTAAATTCAGCAACAAAGAGAATAAAATTACTCATAATTTATTGGACAGAATGTCAAAATGCTAGAGCAAATAAAATGTTGAGTTGATTATTTTTACTTAATAGCTATTTCTCCCTTTTTTGAGAGAGAGTTGCTAATTTTTTGCAAACAGAAATCTAGGCTACTTGGGCTGTATCTGTTTTTGTAGATATAAAGCAGTAAGATCTGTGTAATTAGTTATTCAAAATGTGCCTTTTAATATACTGTATTACTGTTTAAGTGAGCAAATTCTTTGCCAAGACCCAGGAGCAATTATATGAATCAAAGGCACTTTTACTCTGTTATCCTGAGGATGTCAAGTGGAAACTAATTTCACTGACATCTATAGCACTTTTTTCCCTAGTAAAGACTGTGTTCCTGAGCAATTAATGCCATCTATATGCCCAGAAACAAGTTGATGCACTTCCACTGGTATCAGAGTGTGAAAAAGCATATTGCAGAGAACAGCAGTGGGGTAGAGCGTACACAACACATTATTCCAAAGAGGTTTAATCTCCTCCATGGAGGAGATGTCTACTGGTGGGGCCTGCAGCTATCTGTTGGAGCAGCTCCTACAGCAGAGCACTGCTCATCTCAGGCAAGACACTTGAGGGTGCCGTTGCTGAAGGAGGCTTGTAAATCATTGATGAGGAACCAGGCTTTCTCAGTGGCAGCCCCCGCTCCGGCTTTGGAATCAACTTCCTCCCAAGATCTGTTTAGCCCCCTCACTGTCTGTTTTTAAGAAACATCTTAAGATGTGGCTATTTAGGAAGGCTTTCCCTGGTTGTTTAGTTTCTGCTGTTATGTCTCATTGCTCATTTACCTTCTTGTGTATTCTGGTCTCTCTCTGCTCTTATTGATTTTGACTGACTTAGTGTTGTTATTTTGTTTTATATTGTATTTTTAAATATATTATTATGTTTAGTGGTTGTACCTCTTATTTGACCCTGTAAACCGCCCAGAGTAGCCTTTGTTATCAGATGATGCAGGATACAAGTCTAAGAAAGAAAGAAAGAAAGAAAGAAAGAAAGAAAGGAAGGAAGAAAGAAAGAAAGGAAGGAAGGAAAGAAAGAAAGAAAGAAAGAAAGAAAGAAAAAAAAGTGTTACCGCATGGAGCACTGCAGTTCACCATTCTAGCCATTCTATTCAGTTCCCCATTGTATCCACTTTTCTGGCCTTTGCTCAACAATGGCTGCCTACTGCCAATGGAAAAAGTACTTGCTTAAATCCTCATTCCTGTTGATTTAGGATGAGATCAGACAGTTATTTATCTCATTTGTTGGACCACCTACAGCATAGCACCTGTGCTCTCTTAGCCAGCAACCAGAGGATATCTACAAGATCACATCCCAGCCCAGTCCTGCTCCACACCCTGTTCAGAAACGTTTGGAAGCTGAGAACCAAAGCAAATACATGCAACTGCAAGATAACAGCTGGATGGCATCACACTCTCCACCGAGGTGTGAACGGCTTGGTACCTAAGGGCAATGTGTTCAGAGCTTAATCCAGCCCTCCTTTCCCTCCTGTAAAGAACACATCTGCAGAACTTCAAAGAACATCCAAAGGAAAGGATAGATAATTGTAGCTATGCCAACAGGAAATGCTAGACAATCACTGCAAAAAGGTGTGGTGTCATTTGGGGGGAGATCTGCACCTCACTCTGGCAGATCTATAGCCACAACCCATCAACCTCAATGAATTTTTAAAAAGGAGAAAGGAAAACAAAATTACATTGGATAAACTGTTGATTGATGAAAATAACAAACTGATTTTTAAAAAGGTATGAATATTTATTGGAAAGCAAAATGGCAGATAAGATGGTGAAATATTTTATGACAAAATGGGTACAGAATGTAGGTCAGAACATTGATATAGATATTTTGTAAAAATATTTGACTTTTATAGGTCATTTACACCTAGATTGTTTTTTAATGTATAACATGTTAGAAAGTTTGGATATAAAAATCAGATATATTGTGATCCATATAGTAACAGCAGCTGGGATTTTATGGGCTAGATACTGGAAGAATGAAGAAATACCTATACAGTGGACCCTTGTATAACAAGCAGTTTGTTTAACAGAACATGCACTTAAAGGAAAAAAATTCCGAGATAGGGGGAAATAACAGAATCACTTATGGGGTGAATCCATATAGCAGTTGCAATTATGGATTAACCCATTTTCAATGCATTCCTATGGGGAATTTGTACAAAGGAAAATTTGCTTAACAGAATTTTATTTGGAACGAATTAATTCCTTTATACAAGGTACTACTGTATTAGAAAAACTGATTAGAAAGATATTAGAGGTCACAGAAATGAACATTTTGACTCAACTCATGAAAGAAAGGATAATTCAAAATGCAAAAGAAAGCCGAAAGCCAGTATATACTGTAGATAGACTTAAGACAGAAATTAATTAAGAAACATAGTAGCTTGTTAGCTAAAGCTAAGACCAAATAATGTGATGCAGTATAATGAAAAGATGGGAACAAATTATATAGAAAATAAGATGTTTACATATAGAACTATTTGAAAGATGTAAGGAAAAACAAAAACAATGACTATGATGCCTCCTTTCTCTATGTAACCTTTTATCTATACAGTCATCCCCCATCATTTTGTGGTTCATATACTGCAGTCCTGGTGGAGAAGATGCTGCAGCAATGCAGCTGGGGGTGGGTAGGGTGGTCAGGTGACTAGGGGGATGGACGGAGGCAGGAAGGGCAGGCAAACCATAAATCTGCAAGCTGACGTGAGGAGGGACCAGCTGGCGGGGATGAGTGACAGGCTGAGCCAGCGGGGAGAAGAGGCTACAGGCTGCTCGAAATTTGAAAACAGGCCGCATTTGGTCCCCGAATCTGACTTTGGACATGCCTGCATTAACAGATTCTGGGAAGGTTTGCATCGTTTAAAACGACAGAGGCTGCCATTTTACTTGAACTGCTCCAATTCCATATTTTCATTACTCACTGGATGCTGTTAGCACCGATCAAGGCATTTACATGATGGCAAGTGAGCATTTGGTTGGCTGTGGAAAAGCTTGAGAACAGCAGAATCTGTTATAATGTTATCCAGCGAGCCCAAGCCAAATTAATCAAATAATGCTTTGTTATAAATACAGTGTCGGAAACTAAAATTCTCTATTAACCCAAACACTCTATCGTTCCATGCCATAGAAAAATGACTAGGAAAAACGTACTTGGTGGAAGCAAAATCCCAAATTCGGAGATATTTTCCATCAGGTTTGAAGTACAAGTAGGTTAGAGACAAACTAAACAGAATGCATCCACAAACAGGTAGCATGCACCCATCTTGGGGTGTGACTACACTGTCAAAAATGTGGGAAATACTACAGGATTGGGACAGTCTGATCAGCATTTTCTTTGTTGACCATGGGCCCCAGTCACACGACTAGTAACTGCGCATCATAATTTGATGCGTACTAAAATCACGGGCAATCACATGACATTTGGTGCACAGTTAATGCCCCGATGGCAGGGGTGTATTATACTTCTTTCTGTGCATCCTGTCTTGCAAAATGCATATGTTTTCCCTGTTTATTCATCTGCTTTTCTCCATCATGCTTTCTAGTATTACTGCAAAAGTTCACATGAAAGTTTGAGAACGTGGCAGTGCATCCCTAGTACCAGAGAGCCTTTATAGTATCTCCTTTGTCATTCTCTCATCTCTCACCTTCTTTCCCATTGGTCACTGTACCAGGTAATTTGCAGCTTGTAGAACTGCTCAGTTACCAAAATGCCAGCAATTGATTATTAAAGCAGGACAGCAGAAAGAGGCAGAAAAAAGGGGGGGCTAAAATGGTGTGAATTTTCACTGGTCGCACTGCAATTGCTGCGGTAAAAAGTGTGCATTATTAAGAGGAGTAATTTGATCGAACCTCCAGTGGTGGTATAGGATGATGTGGTTAAAGTACGCTTCGGGGGCGTGGTTGACTGAGGTGCCAAAATGCTGCGCCTCAGTGTGGAGGCATAATCTTTTGCTGCGCAGTCATTCGCAGCAAACACAGCACCAAAACGGTCGTGTGACCGGGACCATGCATATGACATAAAAGCAGCTGTAAATCAGTCTTACCCCAAATCTGTAGTTTTTCTCTGTGCCACTGAGGCTGCTTTTTTCACAGCAGATCCATTTGCATCCATTTAGCTGGTGCAGTTGCTTGATTCCATACAGAAATATGTGCTGTGGTTGGCACAACACTATGGTATCTTTGAATCTTTGAAATAATACCATTTATTCATCCTCCTCCTCCCCCCCCCCTTTTGAGAGCCTTGTGACGGGTCAACCTTTAAAGACAGATGAGTGGAAATGAGGCTGCACACAATACATGTATGTAAAAGTACAACGTTGGGGAATAAAGTTTTTTTATTTTCTTTAACCAAGAAGCATAGACTGATCATTTTATTGGGGAACTTTGGTTAAAAGAGGAGGCAGATTCTACTAGTTTTGTAGCTGAAATGTGAACAGTGGAGTGCATGGGCTACCCTTGTCAGCATTGCTTTCTTCACATGAAAGGCAATGGATATGGAAAGTTTCTCATTTGTGTAGAGATCCTCCCTAATAATGAGAACATCAGGAAATAAGGATCTTGCTCACATGTAGATCCTCCAGTGGTGAATTTTCAAAGTGGGCTTGTACTAAAAAGAAAAGAAAGAAAAAGCAAAGTGGGCTGCTTATATACAGCTTGACCAAACTCTGGGAGGCAGTGGAAGACAGGAGGGCCTGGCGTGCTCTGGTCCATGGAGTCACAAGGAGTCGGACATGACTCAACAACAACAACAACAACACATTGCCTTCCCAGCAAGCTAGGTACACAATTGACCAACCTCAGAATAATGGAAGCCTGAGTGAACCCCAAGCTACCTGGGATTGAACCAGGGTTGTGAACAAACTTTTGGCTGCAGTACAGCAGTTTAACCATGGCACTACGAGGCTCCTTATAAGATTTTCCTGCTAGGCTATAAACCTGGAAGGCAAGATGGAGTTGAAAATGCATGTATACACAGACTACCTACCCATCTTTTTACATGGGAGATTGTGGACACCAAATCCTTTGGCTAAAACACGTACAACAGCTCTTTATGCAATTTACTGCAACTATGCTATCAATATAGCTCAATCACAATGGATTTATTACTGAATTTGGAACTTTTCCTTTTTTGGATTGTGACTAGTGTATTCCCACTGCCTGGAGCCGGACAGCAGCCACCCTCTCGACAACCTTGCCCAGGAAGGTCACAATGGCAATCGGATGATAGCTGGATAAATCGTCCGAAGCCATGCCAGGTTTTTTCAGCGTGGGTTTCACCACGGTCTCCTTTAAACGGGCAGGGAAGCATCCCTCCCCGAAAGAGGCCGTGGCAATAGCAGAAACCCACTCGGACATGTTCCCTTTGGCAGATTTAATAAGCCAGGTTGGGCAAGGGTGAAAGGGAGTGGCCGCCAGCCGGCAACAAGCCATAGCTCTGGAGGCCTCCGCTGGAGACACTGGCCCAAACTCATCCAGGAGGGGAGGACGGAGGGGTGAGGCCCCAGGGTTCTCAGGGGATGGACTAGGGCAACTGGGGGCAAGTCGGAACGGATGGCCTCTATTTTAGATCTAAAATGGGCTGCAAATTGCTCGCTAGTGAAATCACTAGGAGGCTTCTGTGCAGACATTAGCATCCTGCAGTGATGGCTCCAAGGGGCCATGCAGCAAGCATCTGGGAATGCATGTGTCTCCAGGGCTATGCACCTAGAACTAGGAAGTAAAAGACTGACATTTCCAACTGTTGCTGACTGGCAACATTTACTGACTGTTGTTTGACCAAATCAGCCTCTCTGGGTTGGCAGCAAGAGCAGAGTGATGGGTCTTCATCAGTGGCTCATGTTCCCTGGAATAAAGATAGTGTGTGGTGACTGATAAAGTAATTGAACCATTGTGGTCAGAAAAATTCAGCTGCTGCTGATGACATTTTTTTGTTATGTTAATTCTGATACCTCCCCCCCCCTCATCTAGAGTCTAAATTAGGGATGTTATGCTTGGGAGGGCGATCACTTTGACACCTTCAAATTTATGGGCTTCTGGGTGGCCAGGGACACAGTATTTATTTATTTATTTATTTATTATTACATGCATATTTGTTAATTGGAGAAAATTATGTATAAGCAAAGCCATGCTACTCAGATCCATGCAATTCTAGGCAGAAGTGTAAATGGCAAAAATCAAAATAGATTTACTTCCATATAAAACAAATTATTTTCATTTACTTAAGAGGAATTGGTGGTGGTGGGGGCAGAATGCCACTTCAGGGCCAGAAAGGGGATTGCTGCCCCTAAGTACCCACCTGGCATTCTTCATGCTAAAAATTCCCTTCTCTCTGTGTGTTTTCAGGAAACAAGATGGTGTGGTTTGCTTTTTTTGTTTGTTTTTTGTTTTTAAATACTTAAACTCCATTATAGTAATTCATTTTTGACAGGTATGACATTGAAAAAAAGAAGAATGGCATTTATATTTTAAAACCATGCTGAAATTACAGCATGTGATAATACTTAATTTTAGGATAGTTATGGAGTAATCTTGAATATGTCTCCTTAGATGTAAGCCCCATTCAGTTGATATGTACACCCCTGTAGCTGTACATAGAACTGCAGCTTAATTGAACAGGATGGTACTAGAGATATTTTTATCAGACTAGCTTGTGCTATATTACTTCCCAATGCTGGTTGCCATGGAATAAAAAAGATTTTGCTCAACCAAAAATAAACCTACAGTTACAGTGTATTATCAAGGAGGAAAAGGCAGTGACAGATTTTATTCTTTTATGGCTTGTTTCTTCTATGTTGTTTCCCAAAATTGAGGGGTGCACACTTTGGGAAGTGTAACTAAATTCTGAAGTGGGCTTCAGGGGGTTGAAAACTATTCATATAAAACAATTGTCTTTGTCAGTTTAAACAAATTGTTTATTTTCAAACTCAACGCCATAAAATTATTTTTTTTTAAATTGCTAGTGTTTATTTAACATTTTAAATTATGAGTTGAATTCTCTTAAAAATATAAAAAAATAAAAAAGGAAGTGTGATGCTGAAATGTTTGGGAGTATCTCATATGGGAAGGAACATTGGCTTAACCCTCCCAGAAGAGGGACCTCCTATGCATCAAGACCAGCAAATTTTGTTCTGGTCAAAAAGCTGTCTGATGATGTGTCTGTGAAGATTCTCAGTCATCCAGGTGAGTTTATCTGGAAGTTGAGTCGTGGCTACTGGACTTCTTTTTCTGGATGAATCTCTCTCCTATCTGTCTGATGATGTCATCAGCCTCAACCATTTTGGAGGAACCGAAAGCTCCCCGTACCCCCCAGCAGTTTTTTTAGGATCTCTAGGGATCCCTTCCATTCTAGTGAGCCTTTGGGAACTACATATGAAGCTGGAAAATGGCCAGCACCAGGACCAAGATGGTGAAAAGGCTGGACAGCCATCTGTCTAGGATGGTATGAGGTCTCCTGCCTTGGGCAGGGAGTTGGACTAGAAGACCTCCAAGGTCCCTTCCAACCCTACAATGACTCTATGATTCTCAGTCCTGTTCCATGGCTCCCAAAGGGATCTTCGGATGAAACGGATCACTAGGGATCCCTGGAACCTGCTGGGGAAAGACGAGTAGGAAGCCTTGAATTCCTCTGAAACAGCCATGGCATAGCTGAGGCTGATTACATCATCAGAGTTGTGTGGCATAGCTGTGCTAAATGGATTCCAGCCAATGTGCTGCACAAGTGAACTTGAAGCCAGTTTGAGAAGGACTGGGTTTCACAGGATTGTGTTAGAAAAGTCTGAGGCTGTGTGGTGAACTCGCAGAAGAGGAGTTAACTCTTTTTTAGTTATGGTAGTAAAGAGCTATTGATGTCAGCTGAAACTGAATGAAAAGAACTGGACTGCATTGGGTCTGTACAAACCTTTGTTTCAGGTTTTACAATGAATATATTAAAAATAAGAACTTGATAGAGTACTTGATGAAGAATTATTAACGTGAGAAAAATCATGAGAAAATAGTTTTTGTCAACAGCCTATAATAAGAAAAGAGAACAATGTCCCCATACAAGACAGTGGCTCAGGAGCATGGTGTGGGGAGGGCAAGGGGGCAGGGTGCCCCCGGTGCAGTAATTAGAAGGCGCCAAATCCTAATTGGTTCCCCTTCTGCCAGAAGGAGCTGGAAGGCAGCCACGGACTTGCCCAGGCCCTTAGCCAGGCAACAGCGTCAGTTGATGCAACGGCAGGTGGAGAACTCAGTGCCTGTCCAGTCTGCAGCATCTGGCAGGGCAGATGTGGGTCTGGCGGGCGGCCCACGCAACAAGGGGTGGAGCGGCAGACCTGAACATGGAGCTCCAATCAAGGCTGTCCGCTCCCCCTCCCCACGTGCCAATCCCAGGCCTGGTGCCTCCAGATGGGATGGGGGAATTCCCCATCACTGGGGCACCCTATGGAGATACAGTGCCAGCTGCCAGTTGTGGGTGGCAGAGCTAATGGGGTGTGAGTGGAGGAGGGGTCACGCATGGGGCTGAACCAGGACTTTAAAGCATGCCCCGCCGCCGAGGGGGCCCCAGTGAGGTGAGGTGCGGAACTGAGAGTGCCCCAGCTGACTTGACTCCACTGGCAGCTGCAGCAGCGGCTGCGCTCCGCCACAGCCACCACGGCGGCCCAGTACCTGCTGCGCGGCAACCTCCCTTATGATTCACACCTTGTGGGGGCAGGGTTGAGCAAAAACTGACTTTTGCCTCAGGGTCTGGAAGCCCTAGCTACGCCTCTGCAGTGGCTGAAATCCTGTTGCTCAGTTATGCAAAAAGCAACACCTTTATATATGAATAAGCTGATAAATATCAGTAGACATTAACTGTAGAAGAGTCACACAACTTAGCAGACAACAGATAACGTCTACAGAAATTGGCAATTTACTTTCAAAAGTTACACCATTTGCATAACTACAACAGGCTTTTTGCCTATGAAATCTGGATACTTGATATTTGGTCTAGATATTAAGGAGAGCATGGCTGTGCCTTTGGAGGTTATTTTGGTTTGTTTTTAATGAATTCATTAGAGTTAATTATAATGTTTTTGTATTTGCATTGGTACATTAGATGCTTTGGGCTACAATTTTCACAATATTTTATCATTGACAACACTGGGTGGCACTTCTGGGAATTGTAGTCAAAAACGTCACCACCTGTGCTACAATGCATAGTCACTAGAGAGGTAGCAGAGTTCCCCAAACATCCTTAGAGATGAGAACAAAGGCAGGCCTAGGATACTGATTTCTCCACAAGGGCAAGACCATTAAATGTTGATGATTGCTGGCCACAGATGCTCAATGGCCGTTCGTTCGTATAAATATGGGAACTAAGAAACTAAGTTCTGAACCTAGCATACCTCTGAGGAGACTCTGCATCCCATAACACAGCATGACTTGTGAGGAGAACTACTGTGTGCCAGTTTCAAGACATGATGCTGGGGAACACTTGGAGTCTGCCCCAGAAATATGCCATCTCTCTGCTTAGATATTACTCAGATAGGATAAATCAGATTCAATTATTTTATGATGGATTTCTGCTTAAATACAGTACTATAATCCTACAAACTCATTTGTTCCTAAGTTTTTGAGCAATGTGTTGTTGCTACCATGTGAAGTTTATATTCTTTCAGACAGTCTCTCTCTCTCTCTCTCTCTCTCTCTCTCTCTCTCTCTCTCTCTCTCACATCCTTTTTCTTCGTCTTCTGTGAATAAAATACAAACATCCTTTCATGCAACTGTCTGGATTTTTGGCTGAGAGGGAAGTGTGATACTAAAATCCAGTCCCTTGATCATGCTGCTGCCTATTAATATTTTAATATTTTGACAGGAATGCTAGCAATCGATCATGTTTGGGGCATTAAACCCCCCTGAAGCATACACAGTCTCCTGGACTGAAAGGCATATGCCACAGAGAAGCATTCTCAGCCAAGATTTGTAACCACTCCCCACATCTGCTCACTCTGAGTTCTCCCATCTCAGGATCTGCAAGAGAGATGTGGCTGAGAGACTACAGAGAGGGGTCTTGACAGAGGAACAGTGACAGGACAGCACATACAGTATGTATGAAGCAAGGGCTGCCAGCCTCTACATCTCCAAAATATTGTTGGACTCCCCTGCTCATCCTCATATAGACCTGCTGTCTGCTTCCTGTCTCCCGAGGAATTTTTACAACAGAGTCTTAAAACAACACAAGCCAAATCACTGCATGTAAGTGTAACATGCATCCAACAGCCAATGAACTGGTATGAAACTTTAATTCCATTGTATATTCCATTGAGCATCTCATTCTGCTGCTATATGTCCGAAGAGGTGGACATGATCCACGAAAGCTCACGTTAAAATATAATAGTTTTTGTCTTTTGTTTTGTTTCTTTGATTTTTGCCTGGAAAGCATAGCCAATGGTGAGGAATATTGCAATCCATTAATATCTGGAGAAACCCATGTTGGCCACTTCTAGTATAGAGGGCAGTTATGGAAACAGACGGCGTTCATTTGGAAGCTTTTATCTCCCATGAGACCTGTGTTTGTGTTATTCCAGGCTGAGGATGGAAACTTTTAACTGACAATAAAAAGTAACACAATTCAAGCAAGTTTACTTGACTGCAATTTCATTGGACTGGATTCATCATTCAGTTTATAGGTAACATTTTTTCTACACATCACATGACAGGCAGGAGCAGCCATTGAAAAAGGCATCCTAAAGAACCTTGTTATTTCTATCATATCACTTTACATTTCTTCCCTAGGTCCTTCTACATCATTTAGTAATTAATTAATATTTCCTGGTTTATTACACAAGTATTTCAGGCTGTACTGCAGTTCAGTAACTCACACACTTTCCTAAGAATACTACACATAGCAATATGGGTCATACTCAAGGTGGAACATACCAGGGAAGCACCTTCAAATGTGTTCATGTTTTGTAATCAATTTCCCATCTTCAGGTGATAAATATGAGTGTCAACAGCAACACAGCTTTATGTAAGTTTTTTGACACATTTTAACAAGATATATTTCTTTCCAGGAGGAGGAGGAGGAGGAGGAGGAGGAACCTCTTTAATAATGTTTTTCCAAGTATTGTGCCTCAGTTTTAGTTAAACTATTCTGCTACCCTTGTTACATTTAGATAATCCCAAACAGTTTTAGGCTACAGATAAGCTCATTGGTATAGATCAAATCTCATTTTCTCACATTTTAATTGCCAGACTAAGTGTTCTATAATGCAGCTAATTCATATCTGAGCCTTCCCCCTGACACTTGTCTTAGAAAAATGTAGTCTAAAATATGTAAATCTGAATTCAACCTTTCAATTTTCATAAGAGCAGCTGAGGAAATTGATGCATGCAATCTACTTACTTGGCACTTTTCCCTACCTCATTCAAGTCTGACTCTGCAGGAATTTGATTAGGAAGAGCACACAGTCTGAGGCAATGGACATATAACATTCTGGTATTGCAGAACAAGGTCCCTATCCCTATATACACCCTTCAAATTATAGGTGTTTGGTTTACCCTCTACTCCTTGGATTTAAAAAAAAAAACAGATCTGGAAATCTACAGACATCAGGAAACTGTGGACAGAGTGGGCCAGAATATCTGCTCAACGATACTGAGTAGGTCAATGAGCTTCCTCATGCCTGGCAGTGCAGTGGTTAAATGGCTGTACTGCAGCTATAACTGTGCTCATGACCTGGGGTTGACTCAGCCTTCTATTCTTCCAAGCTCTGCAAAATGAGTACCCAGCTCACAGGGGGTGGGGGTTCAATGTGTAGCCTGTATATATAAATTGTAAACTTCCCAGAGAGTACTTTGAGCACTGTGGGGCAGTATATAAGCAAAATAATCATCTTTAAAATAGTATTGGAATGAATCAGACTGTGATGAGAGAGTATTTTTCTTATTACTGGTGACACAAAGGAGGATTCAACTATCATGTGTATGTGTTTGTGTATACACTCAAGCCCATACATATCGAGTTCACTCTAGAGGCTGAAAAAATTTTAAAAAAAACCACCTATCCCAAAAACTTCCAGCCAGGATGGCTCCTGGTATATTGGAATTCTGGTCCAAAAAAAGTAACTTGTGAAAAATTTGCATCTGCACAAAGACACAGGGGATATATTGCCTTCAAAAATATTACACATTCCTTGCAAGATGCATTGCATTTTATTGACCTCTGGTTCATGAAACAGCTCCGTAGACCAGCTTTTGATGTGTCTGGCTACAAATTCTCAATAAGAAAATAAAACATCCTGTACCTGTTTAGATGCATTTGTAGGGTTATATCATACATTTCAGGATTATGTTCAAAGGCTCAGTCATGGAAGAAGTCCTGCCATTAAATCCGATATACAATCTATAAAAAACCACTCTGCAATTCCAATAGCTAAATTAATCAGGAAAGCCATGCTTGCCATCTATAGTTAAAACATGACTGTACAATGAACCGTGCACTAGCTGTCGATGGCACAGATAATACTTCTGAAAAGAGACAAGATTGACCATGTGTTAACTGGGAGTTTTGTTTTGTTTTCATATTTAGCAGAAATTTTCAGAGCTCTAACAGGGACAAGACATACTCAACGAACTGTTGCAGGCCACCTTGTTCTCTGTGGCATAGCTGGGGGGGGACACTATTTGGTATATTAAGTACTAAACGGAAAAATTACAATTTAATTATTTAGTTAGTTATTTTGAATATTTTTACCCACCTTTCTCTTTGGAAAAGGGCCCAAGGTGCTTACAATAATGAGAGACAATACACAGCACAGAACATTAAGACATATTGAAGTTAAGAACAGGGAATTAGAAGAGAAATCTTAGAACATTAAAAGGTAACACTAAAGCTACAAAGAGCACACAAAAGAAAAGAAAAACCATTATGAGTGATGAAAACTAACATGGAAAACATTGGTGTTCTTATGAAATCAGTAAATGTAATCATGCATGGTAATCCATATAAAGGTAACATAGTAGGTAGTCCATCTTGGAAGAAAGTAAAAGGCAGATTTTGATGGATCCTCTTGATTTCATATGATTTTTGCATGGAATCCTTCCCAAATCACCATCAAATCACACATCTCATAAATGTCTAAATATTGCACAATAATAATCATGCATCCTCCAGTGCATGGCCACGCAGTAGCACAAAAACATGGATTCATCGCACGGATCCATCTGAATTTCTATGATATTTACATTGGATCATAATAAAACCACCATAACATATACATCCTATCTCTGTCCACAGACTGCATACCAAAAATCATGGGTCTATCAGTGCATGGCTGTGCAGTGGCGCAAAAACATGGATCCAAGGCATAGATCCACATTGATCTAACTAATTTTTACCCAGGAACATTCCAAAACCAATCTCACATCCTAGAACCCATCCTTACACACAGATTGGACATCCAAAATCAGGAGTCTATCAGCGTACGGCTCTGCAGTGGTGCAAAAGCATTAAACATTGCCATGTTGTATGAGTGATCCACCTCTCAGATGCTGCAGGATTCTGTGATGCTTGCAGAAGGGTAAAGAAGCTGGCACTAGTAGAATGACAAACTGATGTCTGTGGTTGTTAATATAATACATCACTTGATGATAAATATAAAGATGGGTGGATCAATGCCTTGGATCCATATTTTTGTGTGCCACTGTGGAGCCATATGCTGATGAACGCATGATTCCTGGCATTCAGTCATGAGCAGAGATGGGGCCTATGATGGGAGAGTGATTTGGGAGCAATCCTGAATAAAAATCAGTTATATCCGTGTGGGTTCATCCCTTGGATCCATGTTTTTGCACTACTGAGGAGCCATGCACCAACAGACCTGGTGATTTTTTGTTGCAATCTGTGGGCAGAGATGGGGCCTACAATAGGAGAGTGGTTTGTGGGTGATCCTGAATAAATTCAAGTAGATCCATGAGGATCCGTGCTGCAGATCCATATATTTGTGCCACTGTGGAGCCATGTGCTGATGGATCCATGATTATTTTTGGTGCAATCTCTGGGCACAGATGGGGCCTATGATGTGAATTCAGGTGAAATCAGGGGGATCCATGATTTCACCTGAATTCAGAAAAGGAAAAACCAGAGATCTGTTCAAGAAAATTGGAGATATTAAAGGGGTATTTCGTGCAAAGATGGATATGATAAAGGACAAAAATGGTAGGGACCTAACTGAAGCAGAAGAGATCAAGAAGAGATGGCAGGAATATACAGAAAAATTATATCGGAAAGATCTGGATGTCCCTGATAACCAAGATAGCGTAATTGCTGACTTGGAGCCAGACATCCTGGAAAGTGAAGTCAAGTGGGCCTTAGAAAGCATTGCAAACAACAAGGCCAGTGGAGGTGACGGCATTCCAATTGAACTCTTTAAAATCTTAAAAGAGGATGCTGTAAAGGTGCTGCATAAGATATGCCAGCAAATTTGGAAAACCCAGCAGTGGCCAGAGGACTGGAAAAGATCGGTCTACATCCCAATCCCAAAGAAAGGAAATGCCAAAGAATGCTCCAACTATCGCACAATTGCACTCATTTCACATGCTAGCAAGGTTATGCTCAAAATTCTACAAGGCAGGCTTCAGCAGTATGTGGAAAGAGAACTTCCAGAACTACAAGCTGGATTTCGAAGGGGCAGAGGAACTAGAGATCAAATCGCCAACATGCGCTGGATTATGGAGAAAGCCAGAGAGTTCCAGAAAAACATCTACTTCTGCTTCATTGACTATGCCAAAGCCTTCGACTGTGTAGACCACAACAAACTATGGCAAGTCCTTAAAGGAATGGGAGTGCCTGACCACCTTATCTGTCTCCTAAGAAATCTATATGTGGGACAAGCAGCAACCGTCAGAACTGGATATGGAACAACTGACTGGTTTAGAATTGGGAAAGGAGTACGACAAGGCTGTATACTGTCACCTTGCCTATTTAACTTATATGCAGAGTACATCATGAGAAAGGCCGGTCTGGATGAATCACAAGCCGGAATTAAGATTGCCGGACGAAATATCAACAACCTCAGAGCCAGATGATACTACTCTAATAGCAGAGAGTGAGGAAGAATTAAAGAACCTCTTAATGAGGGTGAAAGAGGAGAGTGGAAAAAATGGGCTGAAGCTCAACATCAAAAAAACTAAGATCATGGCCACTGGTCCCATCACCCCTGGCAAATAGAAGGGGAAGAAATGGAGGCAATGACAGAGTTTATTTTCTTGGGCTCCTTGATCACTTCAGATGGCGACTGCAGCAATGAAATAAAAAGATGCCTGCTTCTTGGGAGGAAAGCAATGGCAAACCTAGATAGCATCCTAAAGAGCAGAGACATCAGTTTGCCAACTAAGGTCAGGATGGTTAAAGCTATGGTTTTTCCAGTAGTGATGTATGGAAGTGAGAGCTGGACTATAAAGAAGGCTGATCGCCGCAGAATTGATGCTTTTGAGCTGTGGTGCTGGAGGAGAGTCTTGAGAGTCCCCTGGACTGCAAAGAGATCAAACCTATCCATTCTGAAAGAAATCAACCCCGAATGTTCACTGGAAGGACAGATTTTGAAGCTGAGGCTCCAGTACTTTGGCCACCTCATGAGAAGAGAGGACTCCCTGGAAAAGTCCCTGATGCTGGGAAAAATCGAAGGCAAAAGGAAAAGAGGAGGACAGAGAATGAGATGGTTGGAAGGTGTCATCGATGCAACCAAAATGAATTTGACAAAACTCCGGGAGGCAGTGGAGGATAGGAAAGCCTGGCGAGTTCTGGTCCATGGGGTCACGAAGAGTCGGACACGACTGAACGGCTGAACAACAACAAAATGCCGTGGATCCATGTTTTTGTGCCACTTCATGGCCATGCGCTGGAAGACCCAGCAGTTTTTGGACATTAATGTCCATTAATGGAAGGGTCCCATGCAAAAATCACATGCAATCAGGAGAAGCCATTCTTGATTTCAATAATCCACCTTTTACACAGGCCCTCATTTAAAATACATTCAAGCAGCCTTAGAAGGCGGCTGCAGTTGTGAGTCCAGCACTTAACAGGAGGAGGCGCTAAAACTGACTTTGTCCCTGGGCGCTGAAAACCCTAGCTATGCCACTACTTGTTCTTACTGAGAGTATCAGGTCAATCCACATGTTTTGTGAACTGATGGCTCTGAGAGAAAGAAGAGAATGGCCCTCCCTTAAAAAACAGGAGCAGAGCTGTGCCTTATCAGACTAGCAGCTAGCTTAGTTCAATATGCTCCTGCTTGTGTTCTACTAGAGCTGAGAGTCAAACAATCTATAGCCATCATGGGTGGTGTGTATTGCTAAGTTTAATCCGCCATGTTCATTCATCACGGCCACAATCGGTGGAGCAGAGCTTCACGGAGGCACATAATGCATAAGCGGTTTTTGAGACGTCACTTTTCCAATGTCCTCTCCAAGAGCTCAAGTTGAATTTCTGGCCTCCTTTACAGCAAGTGCAGCCTCAGCCAATAACTAATGTAATTGCTGTGTATTTAAAGGCCAAATTGAATCCACTCGGCTCTCCAATGCAAACACACTTTGGCTCCGTTTGGCCATCTTCAGCAGAACGGTCTGTGTACCACAGTTAAGGCAAGGCAAATAATAATAATAGTAATAATGAAAAGAGAGAGAGAGCACAGAGTAGAAACATCTGCCTTTCTTTGATAAAATGAGGAGTTGCCAAGCTCATGCATTCAGCTTTAACTACTGGATGTTTCAGGCCCTTGAGAACAAATGTAATCTTTGTAATTAGATCGACAAAGGCTGGGCCAGTTACAATGGCTTCACTGCTCATATTATAAAGAAAGGAAAGCGGAAATACCCCAAATGTTTTATGTGAGGTAATCATGACAGCTTAGCAAAAGAGGGAACAAAATTTAAAACAGGTAGTTAACAATGAACAAGCAAGCTTAGCAAACTTATGGAGAGAGGGGGAAACAATGGGGGTGGGAGAAGTTACCTACCTATAACTCTGATCAACCCTAATTGAAACTCAATTATCATTATATAATTAAGGATAGTCAAGACTGTCATTATATAATTAAGGGTGAATAGTTTTTTGTGTGTAACAGTGAATAAAAAAAAGATAGGCTGTTAATAATGCCCACATTACTGGCAACTCCACCAAGACAAATATTAATTAATCATTAACTGCTGGATAGTTCAGTAGCTTCGGCATCTGGCGGCAGAACCAGAGGTTGGGAGTTCAATTCGCCACTGTGTCTCCTGGACAGGGACTGGACTCAATGATCCATAGGGGCCCTTCCACCTCAGCAGTCCTAAGATTATATAGACCATCAGGTTCATTCTGACATATAGCTTTCAGAATTGTTAGCTATAGTGTATTCAGAATTGGCTTACTAGTTTTATGGCACACTGGGGCTGGGAAATTTGTCCAAGGCATCACAGGTGGCAGAGGGCATAACCCCCTCAGCTACACACACTACAGGTGACTGGGCCTTTTCTGTGGCTGGCCTGTCATTGTGGAATTCCATCTCTAGCGAGATTTGCCTGATGCAGTCCCTGCCTGCATTCAGGAGAGCTTTGAAGACCTGATTCTTCAGGGAGGTGTTTGGTGACCAGTGATGCTGTTTTTGTATTGTTTGCCAGATTCCAATGTTTATGTTTTTGTTTGTTTTTGTTTTGCATTTATGTTTTTCACATTTCCACATTTTTGATCTTGCCTATTGTCTGATTGTTGTTCTGTTTGATCTCTTTGAATTTGTGCACCGCCTTGAGTTGCCTCTGTACAAGCAGTATATAAATTTCAACTAAACTAAATTAAACTAGACTAAACTTCAGACCAGGTATCAAATGTTGCCAGAGGGAGGGTTGGGGTGGATGGGTAGGAATTGACACGTGCAGTTTACCTCAGAAATCATAGTCTCCTTATCCCCCCCATCCCCTTGAGAAAGATAGGCTGTTGCATCCTGTGTGGGCTGCTTCATCACCCTTGTGCTCCCCATTCATTTCTCCTGGAGCTCCACAATGTGAAATGCTGACCTTTAAAAGGGGTGATGTTGAGATGGCACTTGGTGTGTGCCAGATACTGATGAGCTGTTTGTGTCTGTGCTGTGTGAGTTTTTAAAAAGCTGCATAGTTCAACTGTTTAAACTGTCACTTCCACTAGCAAAAAACAAACAAAACAGCTGATGGAACAGGAAGGGAGAAAGGGGGCAGCACATTCCCATTCTAAATACACCTCTAAATGCCAGGGGTGGGGGAGTTCATTTGTTATCATGTCTAGTACTGTACAGTATTTTCCATCTGCATTCATTATGCATTATGCACCTGATGGAAAGGAATAAATTTAAAACATGGGGTTTTATAAGTGTTCGTCAAGGTTTTTTATTTGCCGTCGCTCTCTTAGAATGGGAAAACATGTGGCTCTCCAGGTTTTTTCAACCACAGTTCCCACTTTCCTTGACAGCCATGCTGGCCATGGTTTCTGGGAGCTGTAGTCTAAAACACCTGTAGGGACAAAATTCCCTCACACCTCTTCCTGGCAACTGCAACTTCCTAATGACTTATCTCTTTTTTGCCATAGAAAACAATTCTCTTTCCATTCCGTCTGCTTCAGTTTGACAGTCGTAAACATCTTTTGGCAGCTGCTGAGTTTTTTCTGGACAGCGTGTGCATCTTTATTCAGATAATCATGACACCACATTGTGTTTGACAGCACTAAGTAGATCATCCATTTGGCAGATTTTTGCTGCCATCACAGAATTCAGTGGAGAAAAACAAGACAAGTATCTAATCCAATATATTGGCTTGTCAGGTTGTCCACTGAGTGATCTCCTATTCAGAATTAAAGGGGGAAGGAAATTGAATGGAATCACTTGTATTCTGACCCACCATGAGTATAATGTGACCTATAATTACTACTGGGCCTAGATGGATAAAGGTAACTACAACATGCCTGCCACTGCATGAAGTTGCAAAGATCCATGTTTCTCCACACTATGGTCCATCTTCATCAGAGATGAAGAATCAGACAGAAGGATGTTTTTTCAAAGCATGCAGATTTGTTGTTTTAAAATATGAAGCAGTGATAATCAAAGTGAACGGATGAGAGTGAGCAAACAAAAACTTAATCCAGATCAGACAGAGGTCCTAGTGGTCAGACAAAACACAGATCAGAGAACAAGGATCTGATCTGTGCTGGGTGAGGGTATGTTTCCCCTTCAAACTAGGTCGACAGTTTGGGTGCACTTCTGGATTCATTTGGGAGCCTGATAGATTTTGGCAGTGGCCCAGAGTTTATTTGCATAATTAAAGCTACTATGCCCGCTGCACCTGTTCCCGGAGAGGTCTGGTTTGGCTATGGCAAGCGATATCGCACTTGGAATAATCTCATGTGCTGTGTGCCTGGGGCTGACTTTTGAAAATGTTCAGGCTTTTCAACAGGGACAAGATGCTGCAGTCAAACGGCAGACCACAGCTTGTCACACAGTGAGCCATACAGCAGCAGCAGCAGCAGCAAAAACAATTCAGAGCAAACCTTACCTACTGGTTGGGTCCTCAGGTGGTGGATAATGGAACAGCCTGAGAGGTGTAGCCTAACAATTAATCACATTCTCGAGCTGTGATAGCAGGGTGTGAGATGAAGTGCTTGGTAGGATTTACACTGTAAACACCAATTAGGCCCAGTGATGGTCCTGTGACAAGTTGAGGAAATGGCACCATCAGTTCACCTCTCCACTCCCACCTGCTGCATTGCAGGTAGAGGTACCCCAAAAAAAAAGCTAAGGAATGAAAACCCAGCAAAAAAACACTGATGATATCTGATCTGTAGTCAACAATGTAGGTCAAAATGTTAGGGGTATTGGGCTTCCACCACAAATCAAGGCAATCTGCTTTCTAATCCATGCTGTGCATTCAATAATAATAATAATAATAATAATAATAATAATAATAATAATAATAATAATAATAATAATAATAATAATAATAATAATAATAATAATAATAATAATAATAAATTATCATCGTGTGTATATACACAGTATACACATACAATGAAATTCAGACACCCAGAGACCAGATTCAACACACACACACACACACACACACACACACACACACACACACACACACACACACACACACACACACACACACACACACAAAAGAATTCACAAACACTCTCACACACCTTTAAAAAAATCTCCTCAACACACAAACATAAAAAAAATCCCCAAACACTCCCCCACCCACCACCCCTAAAAACACAAGCATCTACACAACAGGCTTGGTAATACTGTCCAAGTGCTCATTGCTGGTGGTCCATAAGTTCATTATTAAGTGCAATTATAGCTGTGGAATAAAAACTGTTCAGAAGACATGTGGTCTGAGTTTTAATTGTACTGTATCTTTTGCCAGAAGGCAACAGTTCAAAGAAATTATGAGCAGGATGAGACGAGTCTCTCAGAATGTTGTGTGACTTCCTCAAACAGCAAGATATGAAGATGTCATCCAGGGTTGGTAACTGGAGCCCGGTAACATTCTGGGCAATTTTAATTATTCTCTGTAGAGCTTTTTTGTCCGCTACAGAGCTGCTCCCATACCATGAAAGCATGCCATAGGTTAGGACACTCAATGACACTGTGATACAGTAGTAGGACAGACGTAGATGCTGAGATAAATTCATCTTCCTGAGCATTCTCAGGAAATACAGCCTCTTCTGTGCCTTCTTCACAACCATGTTGGTGTTTGCAGTCCATGAGAGATCCTCTGAGATGTAAGTGCCCAGATATTTAAAGCTACCAACCCTCTCCACCTCCTCAACATTTATGAACAGTGGTAGATGTACATCTTTCTTCCTCCTAAAATCAATTATAAATTCTTTAGGGGTTTTTTGTGTTAAGCATAAGATTATTTTCTTTACACCACTGTGTCAACCCTTGTACTGCAGCAGGGGGCGGCAGATGGCAGGGGACGGTGACGGGCACAGGGGGGCGGCAATGGGCGCGGGGGTGGCAGACGGACAGCAACGGGCGGCGGGGGGATGGACGGCGGTGGCCAGCGGCGGGGGGGGCAGCAGGCTGGCCAGCACCCACTCTCCATTTTGGCAACCTAGGCAACTGCCTAGTTTGCCTTAATGGACACACTGGCCCTGGGTGTTATACAGTGGGGTGCAGTCATGTGTGTAGAAATAGTAGAGGAAGGGGCTTAGCACACAACCCTGAGGAGCTCCTGTACTTAATACCAGAGTAGAGGAATGGTGGGATCCCATCCTTACTGACTGTGGCCTATCTGTCAGAAAATTCCTTACCCACAAACAAATCTTCTGATATATACCCAAATTGGCCATTTTAAGAAACAACCTGTTAGGTAGAATGGTACTAAAAGCAGAGCTATAATCCACAAATAACAGCCTTGATTATGTTCCCTGTTGCTCTAAATGGCTCAGTACAGTATGGACAACAATGGACATAGCATCATCAGTAGATACTCCTGTATGCAAACTGAAATGGGTCCAGAGTATATGGAAGTCTAGCCTTACTATAATCTAATACCAATCTCAAAACATTTCATAATAACAGATGTTAAAGCTATTGATCTATAGCAGTGGTTCTCAACCTGTGGGTCCCCAGATGTTCCTAGACTGCAACTCCCAGAAGTCTTCATCACTAGCTGAGCTGGCCAGGATTTCTGGGAGTTGCAATCCAAGCACATCTGGGGACCCACTGGTTGAGAACCACTGGTCTATAGTCATTGGGAGATACCACTACTGACTGCTTAGGGACTGGCACTATATGTCTTCAGGCAAGTAGGGACAGAGCACTGCAACAAGGATAGATTGAAAATATCTGTAAAAACTCCAGCTAATTCTGCAGCACAATCCCTAACAACTCATCCCATGATTCCATCTGTTCCAGCTGCCTTCGAAGTAGAGATGGGCACGACTAGGAAAAATGACGTTTCATTTTTTCGTTTGTCGGGCCGGGTCAGTTTCGTTCCATTTCCGTTTGTAGCGAAATTTTTGAAAAATTTTCGTTTCGCCGTTTCGTTTGTCGTTTGTCGCTTCTACCGCGATTTTGCGCAATTTGACTTCCCAGAGCATGGGGGCATCCCGCAATGACCCAGAGCAGGCAGAAAACACTTTAAACTGATGAATAATATATATTAAATATATCAGTAACACTTCATCATATGCAATAATGCAAACAAAGTGGGCAGAATGCAATGCAATTTCTTTCACCTTTATACTCCAGTCCAGACTCCATCACACACACACATATATAATAGCATCAATTCTGCAGGGAAGAGGAGTGTGGGGTCAGGGGGATTCTGCCTGGAAGATGCAGAAGAGATGCATGCCAGTCCACCCCCAGTTTCTGGAAAAGTGGATGAGGGCAGGGCAGAGGAGCAGGGTCTCAGGGTTTCCGCCTGCAAGAGGCTAGAGAGATGTTTGTCTCTCAATTTCCCCATCTCAAAGGAAGAACTCTTTCCCCCAGAGCTCCAAAGAACAGAATCTGAAAACCAGCAGCAGCCAGCAGCCATTCCATTCCCACCCAGCAGCAGCCACTTGTTCAACTGCTGAGACTGAACCGGCCACACCACTTGGTCTGGCCTGTTATACTTTTTTTTATTTTAAGCCTTTATCCATGCAATTTCCCCTCTACCTCTCAGAGGCAGCGGGAGACACAGTATTCCATTCCTCTCCCAAATCTAGATGAGGGTCTACTCCTCTCAATGTCCCCATCTCCAATGTCACTCCTTGTGAAGCCAAGCAAACACCACCCTGGTCAACTAGCGGTCAGAGATTCAGTCTGGTAGAGGCATGAGAGATGCTGTCCCCCCCCCCCACTCATCCGGATGAGTGCCCCTCCTCTCACTTTCTCTCGGAGAGGCATCGCCAGCTGGAGTATCCCAAGGAGCTGTCTGACAGGCAGAATCCCCAAGGATCAAATTCAGGAGCCAATGGAGGCCCTCCAGAAAACCCTGGAGGTCAGTCCACCACTCTTTGTGTGGGCAGCTGTGTTTGATTTCCAAACAGGGCTCAGTGGCCATGTTCTCCCTCTGTAGCATAATGAACAAAAATGCTCCTAGCAGACATACAGGCCCAACAACTCTCCCCTCCTTGTCCTAGGCCTAGGGATTTTCCGCCTGTTAGAGGCCAGAGTGACTTTCCAACCCTCCTCATTTCGAGGATAGGGTAGGGAACAGCCTGGAGACCAGGCTAGAGTTTTGCCAACCCAGGAAACAGAGTTTCTCCAACCCAGGAGACAGAGACCATGCAGGGAAGAAAGAGTGCCAGGAAATAGTTTTCTAGGGATTCTTGGCCTGTTAGAGGCCAGAGTGGCTTTACAACCCTCCTCATTTCTAGGATAGGGTAAGGATAGGAAAAGCCCGGAGACCAGGCTAGAGTTTCACCAACCCAGGAGACAGAGACCATGCAGGGAAGCAAGAGTGCCAGGGCTGGAAGTTTTCTAGGGAAGGGATTTTTTTCAGCCTTTTGGAGGCCAGAGTTCAGCCTACCCAGGAGACCGAGTTCCGCCAACCCAGAGGTGACAGCCTTTTCCCCAGGAAACCAAGGGAAGCCAGTCATGCCAGAGAAGTGCCAGAAATACTTTTCTAGGGAAGGGAATTTTAGCCTTTTGGAGGCCAGAGTTTAGGCTACCCAGGAGACCGAGTTCCACCAACCCAGAGGAGAAACAGTCCACACAGGAAAGCCACTAAGCCAGAGTGCCAGGGAAGTTTTCTAGATTTTTTCAGCCTTTTGGAGGCCAGAGTTTAGCCTACCCAGGAGACCGAGTTCCACCAACCCAGAGGAGACACAGTCCACGCAGGGAAGCCAGAGTGCCAGGAAATACTTTTCTAGGGAAGGGAATTTTAGCCTTTTGGAGGCCAGAGTTTAGTCTACTCAGGAGACCGAGTTCCGCCAACCCAGGAAGGGATTGTTTCAGCCTTTTGGAGGCCAGAGTGACTTCCTGTTCCTACCCCACCTTCTTTGGAGGATAGGGTACATGGGCCGGCTTCTTATCTGGCAGGAACAAGCTGCTGCAGCGGATGCCATGGGGTGCCAACCTGTGTGAATGCCATGACACCCAACAGCCTTTTGGAGGCCAGAGTTCAGCCTACCCAGGAGACCGAGTTCTGCCAACCCAGGAGACACAGTCCACGCAGGGAAGCCAGAGTGCGAGGACCAGGAAATACTTTTCTAGGGAAGGGATTTTTAGCCTTTTGGAGGCCAGAGTTTAGCCTACCCAGGAGACTGAGTTCCGCCAACCCAGAGGAGACACAGCCCACGCAGGAAAGCCAGAGTGCCAGGAAATACTTTTCTAGGGAAGGGAATTTTAGCCTTTTGGAGGCCAGAGTTTAGTCTACCCAGGAGACCGAGTTCTGCCAACCCAGAGGAGACACAGTCCACGCAGGGAAAGCCAGAGTGCCAGGAAATACTTTTCTAGGGAAGGGATTTTTAGCCTTTTGGAGGCCAGAGTTTAGTCTACCCAGGAGACCGAGTTCCGCCAACCCAGAGGAGACACAGCCCACGCAGGAAAGCCAGAGTGCCAGGAAATACTTTTCTAGGGAAGGGATTTTTAGCCTTTTGGAGGCCAGAGTTTAGCCTACCCAGGAGACCGAGTTCTGCCAACCCAGAGGAGACACAGTCCACGCAGGGAAGCCAGAGTGCCAGGAAATACTTTTCTAGGGAAGGGATTTTTAGCCTTTTGGAGGCCAGAGTTTAGTCTACCCAGGAGACCGAGTTCCGCCAACCCAGAGGAAGACACAGTCCATGCCAACCCAGGAGGCGCAGGGAAACCAGAGTGCCAGGAAATACTTTTCTAGGGAAGGGATTTTTAGCCTTTTGGAGGCCAGAGTTCAGCCTACCCAGGAGACCGAGTTCTGCCAACCCAGAGGAGACACAGTCCGCGCAGGGAAACCAGAGTGCCAGGAAATACTTTTCTAGGGAAGGGATTTTTAGCCTTTTGGAGGCCAGAGTTTAGTCTACCCAGGAGACTGAGTTCCGCCAACCCAGAGGAGACACAGTCCATGCAGGGAAGCCAGAGTGGCAGGAAATACTTTTCTAGGGAAGGGAATTTAAGCCTTTTGGAGGCCAGAGTTTAGTCTACCCAGGAGACCGAGTTCTGCCAACCCAGAGGAGACACAGTCCACGCAGGGAAGCCTGAGTGCCAGGAAATTACTTTCCTATCCTCCTCATTTAGAGGATAGGGTTCTAGAAATAGAAATAGAAATAGAAATAGAAATTTAGAGGATAGGGTACTAGAGGATAGGGTACTAGAAAGTAACAGACTTACTTTCCTATCCTCCTAGAGGATAGTGTAATAGGAAACAGCCTGGAAACCAGACTAGAGTTCTGCCTACCCAGGAGACAGAATGTCTCCAACCCAGCAGGCAGAGACCACACAGGGAAGCCAGAGTGCCAGGAAGGAATCTCCCCTCCTTGTCCAAGGGATTTCCCAATCTGGACTGTAACCGGCCAGAGTGACTTTTCCCCACCCCCCGATTCCAAATAGTTGATATGCCTGTTAAAGTTGGTCTCCCTGAGTGATTTTCCACCTCTTAGAGCCCAGAGGCACTGGAGGCGGGGGCAGCCGGAGTTGCTACCTGGGCAAGTCGAGGAGACTGGCCGACAGGGCGCGTTTCAGCTCGGAGGCTGAACTTGACGCACTGAGCCGCTGATAGGCTGAAGGAGAAGCACCTGGAAGGCCTCCTCCAAGCCGTGGAGTCCCAGAAGCCTGACAGGCAGGCAGGTAGGCAGAGGGGCAGGCAGGCAGGCAGGCAGGGAAGTAGAAAGTCTGGGTTGTAGGTAGGAAGGCAGGCTGGCAGGGTACCCACCCAGGCTAGAGTTTGGTCAATGTCAACCCGGGAGACCAAGTTTTGCCAACCCATGAGACAGAGACCACGCAGGGAAGCAAGAGTGCCATGAAGGAATCTCCCCTCCTTGTCCTCGGGATCTCCTGCCTGTTCGATGCCAGTGTGATGAGGAAGACTGCTAGGTGGATTATAAGGGTTAACCAGCTATGCTGCTGCTGCTGCTCTGGTTCAGAGGCCAGAGAGACTTTCCTACCCTCCTCAATCAGAGGATAGGTTAGGAACAGCCTGGAGACCAGGCAAGAGTTTAGCCTACCCAGGAGGCCAGAGTTTCTCCAACCCAAGAGAATGAGCCCACACAGGGAAGGCACAAAGCCAAAGTGCCAGGGAAGGGATTGTTTCAGCCTTTGGAGGCCAGAGTTTCTCCAACCCAGGAGACACAGTCCACACAGGGAAGGCACAAAGCCAAAGTGCCAGGGAAGGGATTGTTTCAGCCTTTGGAGGCCAGAGTTTCTCCAACCCAGGAGACACAGTCCATGCAGGGAAGCCACAAAGCCAAAGTGCCAGAAGGGAGGGATTGTTTCAGCCTTTGGAGGCCAGAGTTTCTCAAACCCAGGAGACTGACTTTCTCCAACCCAGGAGGCAGAGTCCGCGCAGGGAAGCCACAAAGCCAGAGTGCCAGGGGCAGGGAGGTTTTCTAGGGAAGGGATTGTTTCAGCCTTTGGAGGCCAGCACGGGAGTCGAGTCATTCAAGCCCGAGTGTGACTGTGTAGATCAATACGACGTACGCACGCATGTGGTTTTCAAACCCAGCGAAGGAGAGGAGTCTGCAAAGAGTGTGTCTGAAGCAGTCTGCCAGAGTGCCAGGAAACAGTTTTCTGGGATTACTATCAGCCTTTGAGAGGCCAGAGTGACTTTCCTACCGTCCCCATTCAGAGGATAGGGTAGGGAACTGCCTGGAGACCAGGCTAGAGTTTCGTCAGCCCGGAGTGGAGACAGAGTGGATGCATGCAGGGAGGCTGGAGTGCAAGGAGGGATTCTCCCCTCCTTGTCCTAGGGATTTTCCACCTGTTAGAGGCAGGAGTGAGTTTCCACCCCAGGAGACCGAGTTTCGTCAACCCAGGAGACAGAGTGGATGCAGGAGAACAGGGCTATTTCTTTAAGGCTGTAAGGAGAGCTATGCCCCTGCTAATCAGTCTTTGAGGTAGGTTGTTGTAAAGTGCATCTCAACCACTTTGTAAGCAGAGTGGCTCCAAAACCCCAGGGAAGGGAGGAACCCATCAAGGCAGGCAGGTATTTTGGGTGTACTACATTCAGACCAGCCATGGCCAACGGGGAAATATTGGGCCTACAGTGACCCTAGAAAAAAACCTTCCTGGGCTGCTATAAAGACCAGGAAAGCCCTATAAAAACTGGACTCATTATGTAGCCCTTATTAGATCCATGCATAGAGCGGTATTACAGGCAGTCAGGCAGACAAGGGAGGAAGGCAGGCAGGCAGGCGAAGCATTCAGGCATTCAGGCAGGCAGTCATACAGACAGCCAGGCATAACTGCGTTGGGCTTGGGAATGTTAGGATGGGAGGCATACAGGCATTGGTTGGATGGGGTTAGTAATAGGGGAAGTTTGCACGGCTGCAACCACAACAGTGTTGTCTGGTTCATTGCCGCTGTTAAGGGTGTACTATGGAGGCTTTGCATTTTTGCACCCATGTGGCTGAGAGTCAGCCAGTCATCATCCCTTCTCCAGAGATAAGGCCCGTCTTGGTGTCATTAACAGGTTGGTGCTCTAAGGATCACTCCAGTCCATGACCGGATCCTCTGACCTGCAGCCCTTTTCTCTGGGCTGTGGCTCATCAACCAGCATCCTTTCATCCTACACAGTTCCTGTGGGTCTAGATGTACTCTAATTCCTCCTGAACAGCAATGCAAAGGTGGCTCAGAAGGCCCTGGTCCCTGCCCAGGTAGGGCAAGTCTCTGTGTCCATTGTCCACTCCACATGCCATAGCCCGGCTGCTAAAGCTGAGTGGCAGGGACAAGCTGCAGCACGGCAGCTGGTTCGGGTGCCAAGATGAGTGTGCAACCAACAGTACTTGTGGCCAACCATTTTGTATAACCCAAGGGAAGGGAGTTTACATTGTGCCCAGGCTACAGTTTTGTCACGCCAGGAGACAGAGTTTCGTCAACCCAGGAGACATAGTAGTAGACAGTCGATGTAGGGAAGCAGGAGTGCAAAGATGGATTATCCCCTCCCTGACATTGGGATTTTCTGCCTGTAATAGGCTGCAAGTGACTTTCCAGTTCCACCCCTCCTTTTTTGACCATTCAAAATTAAACTCTGAGTGGTCCTCCCTGGTTTGGAGCCAGGCAAGGTCTAGAAAACTTGGGCAGTAATTATCTAACCCTTCAAATTGAGTGGGAATGCAGGAAGGCAGACAGGCAGGCTGGCTGGCAGGCTGGCAGGTAGGCAGAGGGCCAGGCAGGCAGGCAGGCAGGCAGGCAGGAAGTCAGGCAGGCAGGAAGTCGGGCTTGCAGGGAGGAAGGCAAGCTGGCAGGCAGGCATAATTGCAGGCAGGCAAAAGTGTTGCTGGTAGTGCATGTTAGAGCAAGGGAGGCCTGATTGGAAGGAACCGTTGGAAGAATGACTGTGGACCTAGGTGTTGGAGTGTTGGGGTAATCCCAACGTGGAAAGGTTGAAGCGGATGAAAGTCAACCTTTCCACGGTCTCCGGGTCCAGACGAGAGCGGCGTGGCCTCAGGACATCTCCCATGTGGGAGAAGACACGCTCACTCTGGACACTGGTGGGTGGGATGGACAAGAGGTCCAACACCAGAGTCGAAAGAGTGGGCCAGATGTCTGCCTTTCTGGCCCAATAGTGGAGTGGGTCCAAGGTGAGGGGTTGGAGGGGCTCGGCCATGTACTCCCTCACCATGGTCAGAGCGGGGTCCAGTTCTTCTTCCTCCCTTGCCTCCACTGAGGAGGAGACTGCCATGGCTAGGGCAGAGGCCAGGTAGGTGGCTGCTGGTAATGAACCTGATCTCTGGGTGTACACTACTCCACTAGAGGAGGAAGAGGACCCTTGCGAGGATTCCTCTTCAGCATCGCTCTGGCTTCCTTGCGCCCTCGGGAATGCCTGGGGCTGCTTTGAGGCAGCCCTGCAGACATGACGGCACAGCTCCGTTTCCCATGAGTTTAGGTCTGCAAGGCATGCCATCAAGGAACCTTTTCCCTCCTCAGTGGGTTGCACAGGCATGCCATCTGGTACACCTTTTCCCTCCTCAGTGGGCTTTGGGAGAAGATCCACTTCTTCAACAGCCTGTCTGCCAAGGCCCTGCACTTTGGGAGAAGATCGGCTTCTTCCCGGATACATGGCCCAGGCTGGCATTGTAGTTGCTGAGGACGTGGGTGGTCTCCTCAAAAGGCTGCAGGATACCCACCATCTGGGAGAGGGCAAGCCACTCGGTAGCACCAATGTCCAACACCATTCCCCCAGGCAGCATGGGAGTGTGGGACATGACATATTCCACCATGTCCCTCGGCTCCACCTTGTGCTTGACCATTTCGTAGGTGGAGTTCCACCGGGTGGTCACGTCCTGGATCAGGACGTGCTCTGGTCGGCCCATCTCCGCCTGCTTCTCACGCATCATCCTTGATGCCTTGACGCTGCGTGAGAAGTGCCCGACTATTTTCCTGCACTTGTCCAGCAAGGACTTGGTCTCCAGGGTCCCCTCACACCAGGAGTCCTTTGCTGTACCCAGCCCAATGGCATCGCCCACCACTAGATGCAGTTTGTGTGCTGCGCACATGATGCCCTGGAGCCCTGCCCTTTCAACCGCGTTGATCATGTTACAGCCTGCGTCAAGTAACCATGAACCCACGATTGACCTGCCCCTCGGGTGCCCAATCTCGCAGCGCTGTCATGAGGACCTCAGCAATGTGGAAGCCTTTGGCACTGTCCTCCATGCTTTGTGCCTGGAGAAGCACCACCCTGTACCCTCTTTAGGTGCTCCCTTGTGGCTCCCCCTGCAGCTGTTCTTGAGATGCCCTAGTGTCATGGACCTCCTTGGGTTGCCACCAATGAGCCGTCAGAGAGAGGTATCCGTGGTGCCCACCGGTCCAGAGATCGGAAGTGAAGTGGATCTTCCTTCCTCTGGCCTCCTGCAGCAGGGCCCGGACCATGTCCCTGACGGACTCATAAAGGGAGGGAATCACCCGCCTGCTGAAGGTACGCCGGGATGGAGGCTCGTACCATGGAGCCACGTGCTTCATCAGGTGCCTGAAGCCTGATGACTCCACAAAGGAGAGGGGCAAATGATTCATGGCCACCATTTCACCAACCACATGAGTGGTGGACTCCTGTGCCTTGGCCCTAGTACGTTGGCTCACAAAACTCCCACACAGAGGCACCACTTCCTGCAGAGTGGCCTGCCTCTTCCCACTCTCAGTGGAGCTTTCCCCGGAGTCCATCCCCATGCCTGTTTCCCCCCTCTTCCTCCCTGAGGATGAGGAACCAGGGCCTGACACTGTCCCAGGCAGAGTCCCAGGGTGCCTTCGCATGAGGTGGCTACGCAAGGCACTTGAGGAGAGGTGTTTGGGGTCATTCCCCTTGCGCACGACCACCCTGCATTTCTTACAAACCGCAAGCCTCAAGTCTTCCTGGCTGTTCTCGAAATACTCCCAGACAGAGCCGCGAGGCTTATGTAAAGTACTGCGCCCTCTGGTACTGCCTGCCGCTGCCGTGCCGGTGGTGGTGTGGCTTGAACCCTGTTGGGACAATTGACTGCTGTCACTGGTGGTACTCTGGTTTTGGGACGAAGGAGGGCTGCCTTTCGTCTGTTCCTGCCAACAGGTCCTCAGGCTTCCGGCAGATGCAGATGCACAGAGGTTTCTGATTCCGAGTACTCGTCTTCCTCCTGATACAAGGGGTGTGTGTGAATGTGAAAGCTTGGTGATGGGGATCACATGCAGTCATCCATGCTTCCCTCAGTGACAGAAGATGGTCCAGTGGTGCTGGTGGTGCAGCTGCCGCTGGGGGAGGGAGTGGTACCAGCAATATCACTTTCTGTACTGCTTCCTGTGCCTTCCTTCAGAAACGTGCCCCTATTTATTTTAGTGGGGGTCCCCTTGCCCTTCCCTCTGCCTCTGCCACCCCTCCTCATTTTTTTTATTTCTCAAAGTTATAGAAATATATTTTCTTATTATATTTGTGTTAAGTTAACAAACTATTCTAATAAACGTATGCTTTTGGCCCACAAGCTTACTCTCACACTGTGTTCTTTTGTACAAGCTTTCAAAGTTGCCCTGCTGGCCCTTGATAAAAGTTTTTCCCTTGTAGAAGGACTAAGGTAGGGTACTTTTGCCCTTTAAACACAGTCAGAAAGAATCAGAAATTAAAAAAATTATGGGCACTGTTTTCTCCCACCAGTCACAAAAACACATATAATTAAAGATTGATTAAACAAGGATTGTGCTACACAGAGGTAGCACGGATATATAGATAAGGGTCTCCTTATTGCACCCCCTTAATGTGTGTGTGGATTTGTACCAACAGCAACACACATACAGGTAGAACAAACCAAAAGATGAGCCAGTGTCAGTAAATAAAAATATATATTTTGCCTCTCTTTCAAAATTGGAAAAGGAAGGATTGCTCTCTCTCTCCCACTCAACACAAAGGTATATTTGCAGGAACAGTTTGGTTAGCTGAGGGATTAGGATAGGAGCAGATTATCTGCTTTTGCACCCCAGAAACTTGAGTGTGTGTGTCAAAGTGCACAACTTTGAACCAACCAGAAGATGAGCCAGGAAATAAGTTTAATATTTTACAATTGTCTCCCTCCCCCTTTCAAGATGTAAGAACCAAGGATGGATCTGTCTCTCTCCCCACACAACACAACGAAATATCTGCAGGAAGGGTTTAGTTAGCAGAGGGAATAGGGTAGGAGCAGATTATCTGCTTTTGCACCCCAAAACTTGAGTGTGTGTGCAATCAGTGCTGTCACAGTGCACAGCTTTGAACCAACCAGAAGATGAGCCAGGAAATAAGTTTAGAATTAGTATTTTAGAATATCTCCCTCCCCCTTTAAAGACGGAACAACCAAGGATGGATCTGTCTCTCTCCCCACACAACACAACAGTATATCTGCAGGAAGGGTTTAGTTAGCAGAGGAAATAGGGTAGGAGCAGATTACAGTGGAACCTTGACTTACATACTGCTTGACTTGCATCATATTTGACTTGCAGCAAGAAGGGGCCTGTTTGACTTGAGTCACAGGCTTTGACTTACATCTCGGAGCCCCGGCGCAAGGCACCGGAATTGGGCGGCAGCCACGACCCAGCATCGCGGCTGCCGCCTCCAAACTGCTCCTGCCTTCTTCCCCTCCTCCGGCAGCGGTGGCTTCGGTGAGGCCAGCTCAGAGCACCTGGAGCTGGTCCTCGGCCTCACCAAAGCTGCTGCTGCTGCCGGAGGAGAAGAAGGGCTGGGAGCTCGGGGCTGGCCTCGCTGGTTAGACAGTTGGCTCAGTCTTGTAAAAAATCTGGCTGCAGAAGTCTAGATGGGGAGCAGCAGCCAGCCCTCCTCCCTCAACCACATCCACACCTGACTGCGATTTCTGGAAGGTGCCTCAGCTTTTTATACCCTCTTACACATCCAGAAGTGTCAGTCAAAACCTGGCCATGCCATTGGTTGAATTGTTCAAAAAATTTGCATGGTCCCATCCCATGCCCAACCCAAATGGGCAGGTCTAAAAAAAAATAAAATAAAATAAAATAAAATAAAATCAATGCAGACATTTTATTGCAAGAAAAACCCACTGCTGCTACTATTAAAATTCAGGCATTAGAATAAATAAATTTCACCGTGTTTGTGTTGTGCTTCGGTGTGTTTTTGGACCATGATTTTTTTAAAAAATGTGGTAGCCATTTTGGATTCCCCACCACCACATGGCATGGTGAGACGACGAGGATGATGCCCCCCCAGCCTGGTGCAAGCAGCCCAGGACAGGAGAGGAGGGGGGGGAAGGCCGGGGACCCCCCAAAACACCCCTCTGGTAGGTGGCAAAGCCTCAGGCAGGCATATTTTCACCTGGTTTTTCACGGAGGTGCGACCGGGATTTTTAAAAACTTTTTTCTACATGTGCTTCATTTCTTCATTTTGCATCGCGCGAGCGGCGCGATGCCACTAACGGTAATGACAAACCCGAACAAATTTTTCTTTGTTCTGTTCAGGTTCTGGCTGGCCCATGTGAATTACCGTTTGTCATTCCGTTACATAACGGAAACGACAAACGGTAACGGAATTGGTAATTTAGTCGTTCCGTGCCCATGTCTACTTTGAAGCATTAATATTCTGGAAAGCACATTGCACGTCAGAAATCTGCAGTAGAAGTGGTTGTCTTTCAGTAGTAGATTCTGTGTGTGTTGTGCCGTTACAGTCATGACTGACTCTTCGTGACTCCATGTCCATGGAGTTTTCTTGGCAGGAATACTGGAGTGGTTTGCCAGTTCCTACTCCAGGCGCCTACAGCACCTGGTATTCCCTGGTGGTTTCCCATCCAAGTACTAACCAGGGCCGACCCTGCTTAGCTTCCAAAATCAGGTGAGATTCTAATGGTGTGCTATTGGTGGTAGATGCTGGAGTGATAGTAGTTCCAGTTTCCACCTCAAAATGGCTGAAAAATTGATTCAACTGCTCAGCCAAAGAATCACTGCTGCTAGACAAACTATTTTATTTATTTATTTATTTATTTATTTATTTATTTATTTATTTATTTATATCCCGCTCCATCTTCCCAGCGGGAACTCTGGGCGGCTAACAACGTAAAAAGAATAAAAGGCTAAAAAGCTAAGGATAGCAGAGCCACCAGGCAAGGGCAGCGGAGGTCAAGATGGCAGCAATTGGACCAGGGAAATAGGGAGAGGAACTAACTAATAAGGTCACCGTATGCTTCTTTAAAGAGGAAGGTCTTTAGAGCCCTCTTAAAGGCGGGCAGGGACTCCAGCAGGCGCAGCTCAGGAGGCAGATGGTTCCAGAGCAAGGGCCCAACCACAGAGAAGGTGCGGTTCCGCGTACGCATTTTCCGCGCCTCTCTGGGTGTGGCCACTCTCAATGAGCGCGCCTGCGACGATCTCGTGGGTCTGGATCCGGATGCCCTCAGGGAGATGCGCTCCGCCAGGTATCCTGGTCCCAAGCCGTGGAGGGCCTTGAAAACCAAGACCAGGACCTTGAACCTGATCTGGAAGACAACGGGGAGCCAATGCAGGTGGACCAGGACTGGGGTGATGTGCTCGTGTCTACGAGCACCCACCACCAGCCTGGCCGCCGCATTTTGCACCCGTTGTAACCTCCGGACCAGGGTCAAGGGCAACCCCACATAGAGGGCATTGCAATAGTCGATCCTCGAGACCACCAGGGCCTGCACGACTGTCCTCAGGGAGGACTCATCAAGGTACTGGCGGATCTGGGCGATCCTGTGGAGATGGAAAAAAGCGGCCCTGGAGATGGCCATCACCTGGGATTCCAGGGAGAGGGCCAAATCCAGGACCACGCCCAGATTCCTGGCCCTGTCTGTAGGCTGGAGGGAAATACCCCCCAGACTAGGGAGGGGGCCATTGTACCGAGACGAGGGCGCCCCGAAGAACAGAACCTCCATCTTCTCCGGATTGAGCTTGAGCCGGTTATCTCTGGTCCATTCCAGTACGGCCTCCAGGCACAGATCGAGGGAGCGAACCGCCTCCTCTGCAGACGTAGAAAAGGAGATATAGAACTGCGTGTCATCAGCGTACTGATGACAGCAAACTCCATATCTCCTGATGACCTCCCCCAGCGGCCTCATATAAACATTGAACAGCATGGGGGAGATCGCCGACCCCTGGGGCACCCCACAAGGGAGAGTCCAAGGAGCCGACGAGACATCCCCCAGCTGAACCCGCTGAGTCCGGCCGCGGAGGAAGGAACGGAGCCAGGCCAAGGCCTGACCACCAATTCCCACCTCAGCGAGCCGGGTCAGAAGGTTACCGTGGTCGACGGCATCAAAGGCTGCTGAGAGGTCAAGGAGGACCAGCAGGGAGGAGCTCCCCCTGTCGGCCTCCCTGAGGAGGTCATCCTGCAGAGCGACCAGAGCGGTCTCGGTCCCGCGAAGAGGCCTGAATCCAGACTGGAAGGGATCCAGGATATGGTTTATCTCCAGGTATGACTGGAGCCGGACAGCAGCCACCCCCTCGACAACCTTGCCCAGGAAGGGAACAATGGCGATCGGATGAAAGTTGGAAAGATCGTCCGCCGCCAGGCCAGGTTTCTTAAGGATGGGTTTTACCATGGTCTCCTTAAGGCGGGAAGGGAAACGACCCTCCCGAAAGGAGGCCGTGGCGATGGAAGAGACCCACTCTGGCATGTTCCCTTCGGAAGATTTTATAAGCCAAGCTGGGCAAGGGTCAAAGGGAGTGGCCGCCGGCCGGCACCGAGCCATAACTCTGGAGGCCTCCGCAGAAGAAACCGGCCCGAACTCATCCAGGAGGGAAGAACGGAGGGGTGAGGCACCGGAGGACCCAAAGGATGGACTAGAGCAACTGGGGGGCAAGTCGGAACGGATGGCCTCAATTTTTGATCTAAAATGGGCTGCAAATTGCTCACTAGTGAAATCACTAGGAGGAGGCAGCAGCTGACTGGGATTGGAGAGGTCCCGAACCACCCAGAATAACTCCGCCTGGCGGCTCGAGGCCTCGCCAATTCTCAGGGAGGCATAAGATCTTCTAGCGTCCCTGATCGCGCGAAGATAGCGGCCAGTCAGCTGTTTAAGGGCAGCCCTATTTACTTCCGTCTGGTTTGCCCTCCATATGACCTCCAGTCTCCTGCGTTCTTGCTTCATCGACCGCAGCTCCTCCGTGAACCACGGGGAGGAGCGGCCTCGACATCGCAGGAGACGCTTGGGGGCGATCCGGTCTATCACTCCGGCGGAACCCACATACCACCTTTCCACCAGGGCGTCAACCGGATCATCTGCCAGACCGCCAGAAAGCTCCCAGAAGGCCTCCATAAACCTTGCAGGGTCCAGGAGCCTACGGGGGCGAGCCCAGATGTAAGAAGGGTACTCCCCGCGGGGTGGGGGGGCGATCGACAGGGAAAATTTTAGCAGGTAGTGGTCCGACCATGACACGGGCAGGGGCAAAATGCCCCCAACCCCCAGACACGAATCCGGCGACATGGAGGAAAAGACCAGGTCTAGGGTGTGACCAGCTCTATGGGTGGGGCATAAAACATGCTGAGATAAGTTCATGGAAGTCATGGATTCCATGAATTCCAGAGCCACACCAGAGAGTTCCCCCTCGGCATGCAAGTTGAGGTCCCCAACCACCAAAAGGTGGGGGGATCTCAACAAGGCAGCCGAGATGAACTCAGCGATCTCTGGTAGGGATTGCGCTGGGTTGCGGGGAGCACGGTACACCAGCACAATGCCAAACTTATCTCGCTGACCCACAGATAGATGGAGGCATTCCACCCCAGAGCACACCATCATCGCGGACCTGCTAACGCAAAGGGATTCCCTGAAAACGATGGCCACCCCACCCCCCCTACCCTCCGATCTGCCTGCCCACTGAACCTGGAACCCGGGTGGGCACAGAAGAGAGAGGGAGGCCCCGCCCTCCGCGCCCACCCAAGTCTCGGTAATACACGCCAGGTCAGCGTGCTCATCCAAGATAGAATCGAGGATGAGCGGGGTCTTATTGTGCACCGACCTGGCGTTAATCAGCAGGCAGGTCAGATCGGAGGCGCTGGCGGGATGGCAACCAGGTAAATGGCGGTGGACGAGGGGATCAGAACGGGGGACAGGCATTAGATGCCGGACCCTAGTTCTTCTTACCCGACCGATCCCTCCGTCCAGAGCGTACCTCCCATGGCCAGACACCACTGAGATACGAGTCCCTGCCGACATGGTGACCTAAAGAAGGATAGAAAAAAAGGGGGGGAGGGGGGACAAAGGAACAAGTAGAAAACAATCAAAAACTAGTACAATTAACAATAACAAAGCACAGGGGCAGTGCAAGGATACAACTGAGTAAAAATATAATGCAAAAAACTATAAAATAAAGGAAGGGGTAAAAGCAAAAATAGGGCACAAACCAGGGCAGAGTGGAAATACTGGAAGGGGGGAGGAAAAAGAGGGAGTACGGGACGGGGTCATCGGTATTGCTGGGCATTAGGGGCAAGAACCACCCAGGGTCCCACAGAACCACCCAGAGACCCTCCAAGAGGCAGTGTCGCATAGTCCTCGGCAGCGTCAGCGTCAACGGGGACGGCGATGGAAGGGTTGCGGCACCCACAAGGTGACATCAATTTAAGTCTAAGGTGGCTTCTCCGGGGTGGCGGAAGTTGGAAAGGCCGCGGCGGTGACGACGATAAGGCCGCATCGCCCTCGGAGGCGCGCCAGAACAAGGGTCTCATTGGACGAGAAGCCGCTAAGTCCTCAACAGCGGCCGCAACGGCGGCAGCGGCAATGGAGAGGCCGCGCCGACCGCGGCAGCGATGGAAAGACCGCCACATCCCCGCCGGCGGCGGCGGCGGAAGAGGAGAAGCCGGCTCGTCCCCGGCGGTGGCGGCGATGGAGAGGCTGCAACTTCCACCAGGGCTGCGCCCACCCGCCCGCATCATCCTCGGGGCGGCGGCGGCGACGGAGGAGAGGCCGCATCGTTGTGGCGACGGCGACGGAGAAGGGAAGGTCGCCTCCTCCCCGGCGGCGGCGGTGGTGGTGGAGGGGAGGAGGGGGGCCGCCTCGTCCCTGGCGGCGGCGGCAGTGGAGAGGCCGCAACTCCCCCGGGGCTGCGCCCGCCCGCATCGTCCTCGTCCCCGGCGGCGGCAGTGGAGAGGCCGCAACTCCCACCGGGGCTGCGCCCGCCCGTTCGCAACGTCCTCGTCCCCGGCAGTGGCGGCGGTGGAGAGGCCGCAACTCCACCGGGCTGCGCCCGCCCACCCGCAACGTCCTCGGCGGCGGCGGCGGTGGAGAGGCCGCATCGCATGTGGCGACGACGGCGGCGGCGGAGGGGAGGAAGGGGGGGCGCCTCGTCCCTGGCGGCGGCGGCGGTGGATTTTTAATATTCTGCCCCATGATTTGTTGTAGACCTTGCCATACCCGACGAGGATCAGAGCTCTCAAAATGATGTTCAATTCTCCAACTGTACATAGCTTTGGCATCCCTGATGCCCTTTTTCAATTTAGCTCTGGCCTCTCTGTACTGTAGCACATCACCAGAGTGGAAAGCAGCATTACTGGCCTTTAACAAAAAGTGCACATCTCTATTTAGCCAGGGCTTGTTATTAGAAAACACCTGTACTTGTCTGGTGGTAGTGACAACATCAATGCAGCTTTTGATATAGAATCATACTGTCAAGGTATACATATCAACATTGTCCTCAAACAGTGCCCATTCAGTGCTCCTAAAGTAGTCTTGAAGTTGCTCAGATGCACCTACTGGCAGCACTCATATTTCTCTAGTTGATGGTCTCATTCTATTAACAAGAGGTCTGTATGATGGCATCAAGAACAGATATATATGATCTGACTGTCCTAGATTGGGCAAAGGCTTAGTCTAGTATCCATGCATGATGTTACTATATACTTGGTCCAGGGTATTTTCCCCTCTGGTGGGACAGTCAACATACTGATAGAACTTAGGGAGGACAGTCTGTAAATTGGCTTGAGTAAAATCACCTGCAACCACCAGCGTTCCGCTGCTGTTTGCTAATAGCAGTTAGCACTGTGACCCATAGCTGTAGTCCTGTTAACATCAGGAGGTATGGGGAAAGAACTCCAAAAGGCAACCACTAACAGCAGAATGAGGGAAAGTGAGGATCCTCCTAGACAGGAATTTCAGTCAGCCCTAGCCAGCATAATGATGAAGGATGATGGTCACTGCAGTTCCAAAACATCCAGAAGGCCACATGTATTAAGGCCATAAAAATATAGTACAGTCTGATTGCCAAAATAGTAACAGGCCATATTTTCTACTCCCATATCTTGGTCTGATCAGATTCTCAGAAGATTATGGGGGAAACTGCTCATAAATGTTACCAAGATGATTGTATCCCTTGCCACAGATTAATTTTTCTTCTAATTTTAACTTTTGGGACATTCTGTGATGGTCTTCTCTGATGAGCTGCAATAAAAATAACATGCTGTTCTTTCCTCTCTAATTTGATGCTTCAGTGACTCGGTGCTCTCGATATCATATGAAATAAAGCTTTGCAATCTCTGTCAGAATTCTGCACCAGGACAGAACCTGTTTTCTCATATCTGGTGCTATGTGTAATATCTTTTTTTAAAGCTTCCTTAGAATGTTAAGACAATCGGGGGGGGGGGGACATTTGCATTTCAACTATATTCCAGCTTTTTGCTTAAAAGCTCAAAAGAGTACAACAGCTATAGAAGTACCTGTCCAGTTTCAGAAACATCATGAGTGGTCTTCAGACTACTAGAAAGCCAGTTTCAGTCCTCACCTCCCTAGAAACTCGGAAAATAAAATTGCACTCTCTGGACCTGAGTTCCCTCCAGAACATCCACAAACTCCCAAGAAAGTTCCCAGGAAGTTTTTTTCTGGCTGACAGGGCCAAGTTGCAGAGGAGTATAATTCCTTCAGATAGGACACAGCCCTACCACACATGGTGTCTGTTTGTGTACATTAAAATAATACATAAATTTAGGATTTTGTGAACACCTTTGCAAGTGCTGTACATGGAGGGGGGATAGCCACATGCTTGTTTAAAGGATAATTATAATGCTGACTGTAGAATACCTTAAGTATTCCAAAGTATGATGATGATAAAAATTAAAGGGGGAAATGAATGGGAAGATAAAAAATGAAGCTAAAGATGAAATGTGTTACCTTAAGGCTAACAGATTTGTTTCAGGATGTGCTTTTCAAGCTTAAAACCTGTTTCCTCAGACACATGGAGTGTTCATGTAATGCCACCCTATTTGTACACATTCCCATGGTGTGTATCATGAAGAGATAGGGATCAAGACAATAGACCATGTGACATGAAGTGCTATGTGATGTTATTAGCTTTCTGGTGTAGACACTGCAGCTGCCTCAACACAGCTTGTTCAAGTAGTTTATTGTGGTGGCTATCTCATGTGGCCTGTTCTTTATGCTTCTTCTCTTATGACATTTAGAGATGGAAGAAGCAATTCAAATCCTGAAATCAAAAATGTCTGAAATGAATTTTTATAATAAAATTTAATAGGGTACAATATACAAAACCATAAAATAGTTAATAAACCAGCAAAACCGCACAGTAAACATAGCAAATGGTACTGCTAGCTAGCACAACACATTTTTCTGTAAATGAGGATGAGTGGCTGGGGGCTTGCCAAGAGAATCAGTATGTTTATTACAATAGCGAATAAAAGGAAGTCAGTTTTTGAAAAAAGTCTGTATTGGAATTCTAGGATCCCAGTTGTGAGTGGGCAGTTAATTTTTCCATCACAACTAATTTCCATATGCTACAGTCCACAACATTCATTGAAATTTCTGCAGAGAAATAGGAAGATCAGTATCTTAAGGATGTTAAGCATGGAATAACTTCCAAGTGGGAGGAGGGTTGCACAGGAATTATTTTGGTATTTGTTTTGTTTTTCTGTTTGTTTTGCATTGTCTTTATGTTATTATTCTGCAGCAATCTTCCAGTACTGAGCAATTGTTTTTCTAGCTACTACACACATGAAAGTAATTAGCTCTTTATGTTGTAGTAGTGCATTGGAATCAAAGAATAAATTAATTAGTCCCAATGCTGGACCTATAACCATACCATTTTATATTCTAATGTTATATTCTATATTCTAATATATATCTAATCTAATATTCTATTTCTAATCTATATTCGATGTCTATTGTTTTTGAACATCTTGACCCACAAATTATATATTTTAGGCACTGTCCTGAGGAATGTAAATATGTACCAATTTCTTTACATCCTTTCCAGCAATTTGGGCCCAATTTTTTGTTAATAATATGATTCAGTTTCAATGGAGTATACCATTGGTGTGCCACTTTGAGGCAATGTACTCTTACCAGAGTTGAGATGGATTCAAAAGGTTTCCTACTTTACAACCTTTTCCAGTCTTCATCTCTAGTAGTAAAGCCAAAGTCTGTCTTCCAGGCTTCTTTGAGCCCATTGGCATTATCATACAGAATGTTAATTAAGACTGAGTAGCATTCATACATTAGCAAAGCAAAGCAAAGTGTTCTGCTTATATACCGCCCCATACCATTTCAAGTAGTCTCTGAGCAGTTTACAGTTTAATTACAATATGCAGGCTACACATTGCCCCCTCCCCAGCAAGCTGTGGCCTTGGAAGGATGGAAGGCTGAATCAACCATGAGTCTGCTACCTGGGATTGAACCCCCGGTCGTGAGTACAGTTTTGCCTGCAGTGCAGGTATTCAACCATTGCGCCACGAGGCTCCTATATTATATTACAGTGGACCCTCGTATAGCAAACAGTTTGTATAACATAAAATCCGTACAACATAAAAATTCCACATGGGGGAAATTTGCTTAACACACAATAGCCTATGAGGTGAATCCATACAACATAAAATTGGTCGTGATTAGGGATTCCCATTTTCAATGCATTCCTATGGGAAATTTGTATAAAGAAATATTTGCTGAACAGAACTTCATTTGGAACGAATTAATTTCTTTATACAAGGTAACACTGTATATAGCCAACATTATATTTCTCATTGCTGTTAGAGACTTGCCAATTGCTTCTCTAAACTGTCGAAAATGAATTACCTGGTATAGTTGGATTCATGAGGTTTTTGTATCACCAAGTTGTGTCAAGAGTTAGGTCTTTAATTTTGCTATACTTCCTGAAAAGATGTCATGAAGGTAAAATAAAAGAAATTGTCTGAAATTGTTTTCTTTTTTCTTTTTAATTACAAGCCTGAAATTAACAATGTCATGGAACTAAGCACCAAGTCTCATTGCTGGAATGTGGCCCTTGAGACCATCTCCAAACTGGAATGTAGGCTTTGGATAGAAAAAGATATCCCCTTGCTATCACGGATATTTAAATGTTTTGGCATATAATGGAATTTCTGTGGCTGTTACTGACACTATCTCAAAACACAGTTACACTGTATTTGCCCCCAAAGAGCACCTTTCTCTCTTTTTTTCTTTTAAAGGATCAGATAGCAGGCAATGAAAAAGAGTCCCAACTGCTATGACCAGTTCAAGGAGAACATGTTTGGCCACAAGAGCACATAGGGTAGCCTTGCTCTAAAACAGCTTTGTATCTTCCTAACAGAGAGACACAATATAACAATCTGTGTTTGGTTCCTCCTCAACCTAGGTTGTCCTTTTATCCCCTTAATATAAAACCATATGAAGTTGTGAAGGAACAGTCCTAGCATACACTACAACGAGGCCAGCACCTCAGGAGAGGAGAGCTGGAAGGAAGAGCGAAGTCCTTGTGATGATCCTACCTGAGTCCTTTTGCTATTCTCCTCTCTTAGAAGGGGACACTGTATCGGCATTTTGTCCTGGACTCCTAAACTATCTTGAAACCCTCTAGTGCAATGGAGGAAACTTCACCGTTGCCACTTGTGACATTTGATTCAACCACGATCCTAGTTTGCTTCCTCAGGCAACACAGTGCTGTGTTGGCCCTGAAGCATCTTTTGAAATACTCATCATTTTCTCAGCCTTGCCACGAAAATAAACAGTTTTGTTCACTGTGAATGGCAATGCAAGAGTGAAATGGTAGATGTTCTGAAAATGGCAGGAGGCCAATGCTATTGCGATGGAGAGATGAGGAGCATATATTTGTCCTACCATAGCATTGAAACAATGTTACCAGGATGTATGCCATCCCTACCTAGGCTGTCAATGCCAATCCAGTGCCACGGGCTAAGCAAACTGGGGCTATGGGTTGAAGCTGCTTTCTGGGTATAACATTGGGTTTCCTAACCAGATACCTCCCAGACCAACAACATGTTGAATTTTAAGTTGTTACCTGTGTTTGAGATTGGCTAGCCATGTTCTACATTTCAGCGGTGGAGATCAACCCATCCCTCACCTCTGGGAAACAATGAACTGGGAGGGAAATGCAAATAGTTTTATCCAGTATTACCCTTTAAGATTAAGACAGCAAATTGATATTGGACATGCATGTTTGTTGTGTAATTTTTTTCCACTGAAACCCAAGCATTTGGTCTTACCTTGCCATTGCAGGAAAATTATTATTATTATTCCTGCATAATAAATATATGTACAAGATATAATAGATATACCTACTGGGGCATCTGACAGGAACCCTCTCAGTGCTGAGGGATCAGGATTCTTTTACTGTGTTTGTACCTCCTCTTTCGACCAGGTCCTTGTGGTGCTAACACTTCTCCTCACCCTTTGTTCTGCGCTCCACATAAACAATTATTTTGTGAGATATATCAATGTCTTGGTGGTTGAGCAATGATTTGAGCCCATGTCTTCCCTGCTCAACTGGAATGAATTCATGAGGGAGGTTAGATGGCTGCTAGCTGGGGAACAAAATGGCTTCCATGAATTCCCTTATACACATTGAACCTAAGAGGTCAGGCAACTGAATCCAAACTTAGAGTGGAATCCTAACTGGCCAATATGTCCAACAACTAACTGATCCCATAACAGATCTATTAAATTCAAAGAACGCTCATCCCGTAGACACTGGAGATTAGCTAAGACTTTTCTCATTCTGATTTAGTGTTGCGCAGCATGGCTGTGTTTCTCAACCTGAACAAGGCTTTGACCTGGAGTAACTCTGTTTGTAACTTGCTTCAACCCCCTTCTCTGCCCTTCTCCCTTAATCTACAGTCAGACAGACTGTTCTGCTAGCAGACCACTCTGTTGATAAGTTTCTGAGAACAAATAGCAGAATGGTGTTGCTGCCAACAGAATGATCTGACTAATCTTACCTCCTGTACCAGTGCATCTTTTAGTTCGGATGTACATTGTATTATTGAATCTGTGTTCAACCTATAGTCTGGAAAGATCCCTGTCTGTTTCATAGAAATTGTGTAGTTTTCAGAAAATGAAATTATTATTATTTTTTCTCACCAACAACCCCACACCAATGCCAAAGCATGAAAAAAAAACATAATCCTGAGAACCAGTTATGGTTATACTCCAACCTTATTGCTGCATTTCACACCACAGGGCAGAAGATGGAGAACACTTACAAGTTGTATCGAACATTTAATTTACTGAGGCTGCTGTTGCTATACAAAGGCAGAGTCTCACCCCCCCCAAAAAAAAAAAAAAAACCCCATTCATGTATCCATTAGGCTTACCCGCAACAATGGGGTTGTTATGTGTAATTTCTCTTCAGACAGTCATGTGCTAGACTTACTTATCCCGTTTCTATCATTACTCAAATCCAGTGGCTCATTCCAAGGTTCTGCTGACAATCCCAGGACACACCTCCTCCTCTGCTACGACAATCCGGGGGAAAATATTTCTAAATTATGGTGAAGCTGAAGCTGAGAAGGGAATTATTTGAAATCATAATTACATTTGTTTCCACCATTACGCAAAGTTATGCTAATGTGCCACCGTTGTATCATTTGTTCTAAGTGCAACATGTGTGGGTTTCCTGAACATTTTGGAAGAGAGGGCTTGTTTTTTATTATTTATGAGAGGATAATAGTAATTGATTAGAATAGTTACTAAATAATTAATGGTAGTAATGAACCATGACTTGAGTAATGGTCAATGAGTATGAATGTGCAACCCAGGGTCACAGCAGTGGACAAAAAAAGACAGATTGCTAATGATTCTTAACTGCTGGAATTTAGGGAAGGCAGGAGGGGTGAAAAGGATAACAGTGATAGAGAAAAAGGGCCAAGTGTCATATAATTCCATGACCCAGTAGCCAAAAAGAAATGGAAACATCCTTTGGACCCACATAGGAAGGAGAGGTAAAGTCTCAAGATGTTAACCTTCCCTCTCAACACACACACACACACACACACACACACACACACACACACACACACACACAGAGGGGGGTTTATTACATTGGATTTCTGCGGCAAACGCAAATCTTCGTTAAGAAACAATGATAAGAAGCCTTATGCTGGGCACAAAGTAATACCTTTTGTTTTTTAAATCCGGTTTCTGTAAATATCATTTCCCAAATGACTGGCATCTTATTACATGACCACTGCATGTACAAATATGAACCAACTTGCCATGTATCAGGATAACGTACCAGCTGTGGAGCACTTTTTAAACTGTGATCTCCATCTTTGGGGGCCACCGGCTGAAGGGGGTGCACCTTCTTCCATTAAGAGTGCCAGAGGGTTTTGAAAATATCAGAAATAAATGATCAGGAGCCCCTCTGAACATTTGTTTTATGGACTGTCATCTGTATACTCTCTCCCTTCAAGTGATTGTCATGGGAGGTTGGTGCTTGTAGGATGTACCAAGAATGTCTCGAGTCTGTATGGGAAAAGGTTTTCTGACAAAGGCTAAGAATAACAGGTTCCTTTTTAAAAAATAACACTCTTATCAACTCTGAACTTATTTTTCAAGAATGGGGGACTCAAGCTGTGGGCCTCATTGTCAGATTGGACTTAAGTCACACTGGTGACTTGACTCAGACTCAATTCGTTTTTTCTTTCATTGACCTGGACTTGACTTGGAACCTGGAACCCATGCACCTCCTCCCTTTTGTCCCGAGGCAGAAAAGCTTATTCTTAATAGGGACTTAGACTTGGGATTTGGGACTTGGTGCAAAAGACTTGGACTTGAGACTCGGTACCAAAGACTCATACTTGGGCTTCGGACACAAAGTCCTGTCAACAGCCCTAGTATTTTCTGCTGAAACTATTATGTGTATTAGCCCCAGTGAAACTGCATGCATCATTTGGAAAAGCAAAGGTTCTAACCCCCATGTGAAATTGCAAAGAAAAGCCCAGATCAATGTTGGAACCACCAAGGGGATCATTTCCCCCTTATATCCAAAGCACACTCATTATACAAACAGGAAGCTGTCTTCCACTAAGCCAGATCACTGCTCCAGCACTGAATATCAAACAGCCCTATTATACATGAAGATGCTAGGGACTGAGTTTAAGGCCTGTAAAGCAGGTGCTCCACCCACTGAGTTTCCACCCCATCTATGTTTCAGAAACTAGTTATCTAGGTCCTTATGTAGCTTGTGATCTACATGTATTAATTATACTGTATGCACTGGGGCAGTGATGGCAAACCTTCGGCACTCCAGATGTTTTGGACCACAACTTCCAGATGTTTGTCATTGGCAATCTAGGCTCAGAATTTTGCAAGTTGTGGTCCCAGACAGGCTAAACATGCCCAGTTCTTTCAGTCTTTCTTCATAGTGGTTGGTTTCTAGCCCCCTGACCATTCTTGTCACCTCCACTCTAAACTTGTTCCTTTTTGTCAGCATCTTTCTTGAAGTATGGTGTCCAGAACTGGACACAATATTCAAGATGAAACCTAACCAGTACTGAATAGAGGGTGACAAGCACCTCAAGGGATTTGGAAATTATACTTCTGTTAATGCAGCCTAAATTAGAATTTGCCTTTTTTGCCCCAACCTATCAAGATCATTTTGAATTTTGTTTCTGACTTCCAGCATAATAGTTATTCCGCCCAATTTTGTGTCATCTGCAGAATTGGCAAGCATCCCCCTGCACTCCCCTTTTCCAAGTCATTACTATGATTTTTGAAGAGCACCAGACCCAGAACTGAGCCCTGGGGTACCCCACTTGTTACCTCATCCCACTTAAAGGAGCCATTAATCATCACTCTCTGAGTACGATTCTGTAGCCAATTGTATAACCATCTTACACTTGATTTATCCAGCCCATACTTAGTTAGCTTGCTAAGCAGGATATCATGGGGAACTTTGTCAACAGCTTTGCTGAAGTCAAGATATATTACATTTGCATCATTCCCTCTGTCTACCAGGGAGGTTACCTGATCAAATAATGAGATCAGATTAGTGTGGCAGGATTTGTTCTTGACAAATCTATGTTGGCTTCCAGTTATTGTTGCATTGTTTTCTGTTGCATTTTTGCCCTTTTTGAAGATAGGGACATTAGTCCTCCTTCAATCATCTGGCACACTTGTTTTCCAGGATTTTGAGAAAATAATGGACAGAGGTTATGAGAGTTCTTCAGCTAATGGCTTCAGTACTCTCAGATGCTGTTCACCAGGCCCTGGAGATTTGAATGTGACTATTAATTTATTAATCTTGAGCGGCAATCCTGTACCCTCCACTTGGACTTTACTTATGTCTGGCACTTCAAAAATCTGTTTTATGGGAAAAGACTGAGCAAAACCAGGAATTCAGCACCCCTGTCTTTTCTTTGTCATTTGTTATCATTTTCCCATCTCCACTGAAGAGCTGTGCCACTAGTTTTCTTTGCCTTTTGTGTTCCACATATCCAAAGAATGCTTTTTGTATTGCTTTTAGTGTTCCTAGCTAATCTCAACTCATTCTCTGATTTTGCTCTGCATTTCCTTGGTGCTTGTCTGTACTCTTCCTTAGTGGCCTGGACTTCTTTCCACTTTCTGTACACTACCTGTCTTTTTTGTTTGTTTTTAGGCCCTCCCTGAGCTTTTAATGAAGCCACACTGTTTTGTTTTTTGCTGCTTCCCACCTTTTTAAAAATTGGAATGGATTGTAGTTGTGCTTTTTAAAAAATCCAGCATAAGTGTGTGACTACACACTGCTTTCCTTTCCTTTTGAAATCTAGAATTCTAGTATAACATGGTAACTCTCATGCAGAGTTCCCCTTACTGCCACTTCATCCATCAAGTCATCTCTGTTGGTTAGAATCAATTTGAGAACAGCTCACCCTCTAAAGAGTCCAGATTTTTCTCCACCTTTTGTAGAAGAAAATTGCAGAAGGAAATTACACAATCCAGGAATTTATTGGAAGGGCCATATTTGGCCGAATTTGCTTCCCAACATATATCTGAATAGTTGAAATCTCCTGTCACTACTACATCATGATTACTCATCCCTTCTGTAGCTCCTTTATTTTAAATACCCATATATACTCGAGTATAAGTCGACCCAAGTATAAGTCGAGGCCCCTAATTTAACCCCCCAAAACTGGGGAAATGTATTGGCTCGAGTATAAGTCTAGGGTGGGAAATGCAGCAGGGCCTGGCAGCTTTTCCTTTGTGAGCTGGGGGAGTGGTGTGTGATGTTTAAATTTAGCCACTGATGCAAGTGCTTGGGTCAGTAGCTAAAAGTCATTTTAAACATCGTGTGCTGCTCCCCTGTAATGCAGGGGGGGTCATGAGAAGCGGCATGCAATGTTTAAAATGACTTTTAGCCACAGTTGACTTGCCTCAGTGGCTAAAAGTATTGACCCGAATATAAGCCAAGGGCCCCTTTTTTTCATCCCAAAATTAGGGCTGAAAAACTAGGCTTACAGTATGTTCGAGTATATAAAGTAAGTGTTTGAATTATTTATTCTAAAATTACTTTTTATTTTAAAAATAAACATAAAACGTAGCGTCATTATCTAGAGATATAATTTGCACTGTCCATCAGGTTTTTAAAATACATTCATCAAAAAATCAACAAAATATAATTAAAAGGATCCTGCTATGTAACATAGATTAAATTTAGAAATGGGCTGTGTTTTGGCATTAGTGCAAGTTTGCCAATTAAGGCTGAGATTTGCAGATTAACACCTTTAATAGCTCCACCTTTACAAAAACAGGTTTTAGGAACAAGACCCAATGTGATTGCTACACAATGCCTTCATACTTGTTTAACTAGCTAAACGACTCCCATTATAACTCTAATGCTGGGAAGAGAACACCATTTCACTTTGACTTTTAAGGGCCATTTGGTCCTTTATGAGCAAATTCTGGCTGAGGTCGTTTCTAAGACTGATGTTGCCAATTTATAGCCTGAAAAGCAGAGCAGAGCCCAACCCCACATGCTTTAACTATATTCTCCAGACATAGGTATGGTATTTTGGGTTGCTTGTCTCCATAAAGGTGTAGCATGTCAAAGCCCCTCAATTGTCAAACTCAAAAGCAACGAGAGAAGTTGGGAAAATTAAGACTCAGCTATGTTGGTAGATATTTCCTTTCAACTGTTCTTTCTATCTTTTCATCCATTTCTGCACCCATTACTTTTAGCTAGCTGTGTACAAAGATGTTCTAACTGTATTCAAAGAGTAGCAAAGTCACACCTGAGATTCCAGCTCTCTTGTGAGGAGATAATACAGTAATTCACATTTCTGATATTATATTTCAACTCTTATCACACACACACCCAAAGGCGGGAATATTCAAGCACTCAAGAAGATAATTTGGCATTCTCACAGGGAGGAACAGGGAATGGGGGACAAATAAGGCTTAGAGTGGTAGGCCCCTCTTGATTGCATCCAGATTTTCTACAGTGTCCCCCCCCCCACTAGAAGGCTGAAAAGGTGCTGGCTGAATAGCTCAGCATATCCAGTATCTGGCTGCAAAGCCCAAGTTTGGGAGTTCAATTCCTCACTGCATGTCCCAAGAAAGGAACCAGCCTGAGTGACTTGGGCAAACTGCACAGTCCCAGGGGCTCCCCCCAAAAGGAGGGGATGATATCCGGCAAATGAGTACGCACAACCCAGAAAACCCTGAAAGGGGTTGCCATAAGCCAGAATTTACTTGATGACACATAATTATTATTGGCAAGTCGAAATGCCTCTCCTAAATCGTTGGCAGTAAGACTGCCAAGTTAAAATACACTGGCCTTTTTTTTTGTCCTGTCTCTTTGCCTTTGGCCCAACCCAGCACTGGAATGCTTTGATCAATGTTCTCCACCCATGATTTAGTGAATGTATGTTCAGAAGATATTAACGTCATAGTGAAATCATTACTTACAAGATAGGTCATTTCCCGAAATTTACACCCCAGGCAAGAAGCACACTTCACACATCCATTTTGCTCATATGATTTTTTGCCAGAGCTTGGAAATATTGCTTTTTAAAATTACAATTCTACACTCCCCCAGTAGATGTACTACCTGGGGTATGATGGGAGTGGTAGCTTTAAAAAGATGTCTAAGCTTTAAATTTGACTGTGCTGAAAATGGCTAGAGGTAATCTTCCTGTCACTGCTGAGCTTCAGTTAATACAAACAGGTGTTCATGGGCTGCCACTACCAAAAGTCCCAGCCAGCACGTGTGTGTGTGTTGCGTCGTTACAGTCGTGACCGATCCTTCGTGACCCCATGCCCATGGAGTTTTCTTGGCAGGAATACTGGAATGGCTTGCCAGTTCCTACTCCAGGCATCTACAGCACCTGATATTCCCTAATGGTCTCCCATCCAATAACTAACCAGGGCCGACCCTGCTTAGCTTCCGAAATCAGGCAAGATCGGATGTGCTTAGGGCATCTAGGCGTCTATCCCAGCCAGCACAGCTAGTGGCAAATGCTTCTGGGAATTGCAGTCCAAGAACACCCAGTTTCCCAAGGCTGGGAGCCACTCCTAAGTTTACAGAACATTTCCTCTTTATGGACTGATTGCACACCTTGCATTTTGGTATCGCCACATGGCTGTGTGTGAGAGAGACTATGGAAACAACACAATGAACATCTGCACTTTGACTGTACAACAGTAGTGGTGGCAGTAGGCACCATCAAAAGGGCAGAATGGTTCAACTGTCCACTTATGTCACACTGTTCACAAATGCCACCCATCAGGTCACTCCATGGAAATTATGTAAGGAAGCCCACTTACATCACTGTGAATAGGTGTATAAAGTTACTTGTGAATCCTACAACAAATAAGAAATAGATTATTTGGTGAACTTCATGTTTATACTGAAGAAACTGTAAAGTGGTTTTACAGTGAGCCAGTTAACAAACTGGCTTATTATATATATTCAATTGTACCATTTTTTAAACTTTCCAGTAAAAAATAGACAAAAATAATTGACTTTAACAGACTGACTACAGTATACCAATTACTGTACTATTTCTTCTTCTTCAATATCACAAGCTGAATAAGCATTCTCAAAGAGCAGCCTTGTTGGAAATGCTACAGAAATGTAAATGGTAAGGTTGGGGGTGCAGAACAAGAGCATTCACAATCACTACACTATATTCTTCGCAACACACATATTTATTACTAGAGGCCTTCAGAAGGACTAGGGCCAAAACTCCAGTGAAAATGGGCCGATAGAATGAATGGCTCAGTTATCAGTAGCAAGACCAGCTGACGGCTGTGTACAATTAGCAGCATTTGTCAATCTTCACAGTACACTAGCCATGGAATACATCGTTCTCACAGTGTGCCAGCCTCCAATGTTTGGCACCTGAGAACCCACATGGCTTTGAAACAAACAAGTCCAATACTCTCTGCTGTCATATACAATGGTGCATTTTATCCTTACTGGCATGGACACAATACAACTACTAATCAATGTCAGTTAGCTGGAACAATCTCGTTAACATTAACATTACCATTCAAGTTCAAACTAACATGTGTGTTTTTCTGCAATGAGATGCAAGCCCCAAGAGGTAATCATCCAGGAATAGCACATCCTTCAGCTTTGAGTCAAATTTGGATTGACATTAATACTGTAGTTGAAAACCTACTTTTTAAAAACATGTGCTGCATACAACATGTACTGGATATCTTTTAGTTCAACCTTTTCTGGTTTTTAAAAATAGAATGCCTAATGCACACCACCACCTTTCCACTGACTGGGTTAACACAATGGTCTTTGGAGTTTTGCTCACTAAAAATACAGGACAAAAGTTTTTCTTTCTAGAGAGGCAAACTGATGAGGGCTAAATGAGTTCTAATCAAGCAGAGCACTGAAAAGTATCTAGATTTCATGCAAAGTGGTTTTAAACAGGAACGGTAGAAACAAACTGAGCAAGGATTTCATTAAATAAATTTATTTCTTAAAATAATTTAACTCCAAATACAACTGCTGAGTTTGCATTGAGTTCTATGTACAATTTGACTTACTTTTGAAACAACTTGATTTAAACAACTGGTAACTTATAAAACTTTTTCCATTTTCCAGTTATCAGTTGTAACAGAATTCAGTCGCCAACCATTCAACATCTTTATTTGACTCAAGGAAATCCCGAATTGTCAATGGTTAGGCCTATCTTTCAAAAACACACTGCAATCCCTTCTTGAAACCCTGATCAGGAACTGACAGAGGAATCCCACACATTTACATTCCCTCAGCTGGCACATTTCCTTTGTCATACACGGAATTTCATAACTGAAAGTCCCATCGGTAGTTCAGTAGCATATTGGTGAAACACCATGCATCTTCTCACCCTAAATGGATAATATTTTTAGGCAGCATGTATCATGTTGAAAAATAAATACTGCTAATTTTGCCCCCATAGAAATTACCGTATTTTTCTGTCTATAAGACACTCCCATGTATAAGACCGCTCTCTCATTTCCCAATCCCAAAACAGTTTCACAACTGCACAGTTCTTTCTTTGCCTTGCTTCTGTATATAAGATGATCCACAATTTTAATCTAATACATTTAGATAAAAATATAGTCTTATAGAGGGAAAAATACTGTAATCCCAACGGTAACGTTTGGAGTGGTGTTAAGGGGGGTAATAATGTACTGTTAATCCAAGAAGAAGATAGTCTTTCAATGTTGTTCTCCTGAAGGGCAGTGTCGGGGTGGATCATTTATCTTTAAATACTTTTAGAATTGATGCTGGTTTGATTAATGCTCACAAAAGGGGAAAGGGGGAATAATAACATATTCTCAAAAGTTGCAATATTTTGCAACAGTATCAACTGAAAAAAGCTAGCTGCAGAAAAATACAGGCTCTACAATAATACATAAAGAACAGTGGGTCTTTGGATCAAATGATATATTAAGGCATGTTTATACCCAAAAGAATTCGCTAGTATTGGATTCTGATTAGGACACAAAACTATGCAGTCGCCCTTCAGAAGCAACTCCCAACGGTGTCAATGCCACCGACACATGCCAGCATGCCACTCTTGGGCACTGATAAATACAGAAGTGTTGCTTAGCATTGTCATAGAAATGATGGGGTTAATAGAAAGAAGTGTCACACAGGCAGTGGCACTAAGTTGGAGCTGCCATGTGGCCTTGATGAAGAAAGGGCTGACTGTCACCTGCTCTGGTTTCTTTTCAGTTACCTTCTGTGTCTATCATGTTAAAAGTAATATAAAACGAATGAAGCAATGAACTATGGCCAAATGGCAGAGAAGTCAACCACCACCTATTAGAAAGAGAAGAGGGAGCAATCAACACAGGAGCATGGCACCTCTTGAACTGGCACTAGACAACTGGTGCAATTAGAGACTCCATTTATCTATGACGTACTAGTACCACTGGCTTACACACATAACGTGACGGCAAACAACTCCATTTAAATGTGATTAATTATAGCCTTAAATATCCCTCCTACTAATTCCAAGCATTTTAGTTAACTATATCCTTCCCTCTCCCACTATCGCCATGTATAGCCATGTATGCAGGTCCCAAGCAGTGTATAAAATACTTCCTCCCATTTTTCTAGTGATGCAATACTTTGTCTATTAGATAAAGTGCTGTTGAGGAAGTATTTTTGAATTTTTCTATTAAAAACTACCATAAGGCTGTTCATATTAAAGCCATGCCCATTTTTATCAGAAATATCATTTATGCTTATTTCCTATTTTATTCATGTCTCCATAATGACTTCATAAACAATATGGCATGCATGACAGGAATATTTTTAAACAAATGAACAAAATATGCAGTCAGATTTAAAATTGTATATGTTAATTTCATTTTCTTTCAACTGCTGAAATTGGTCATTTTGAGACCAAGTGACATCTATATAACATTGCTTCTGGAATATTTTACAGACTGTGACCCAATGAGTTTTCCGCTTAACACGATATAGCCGGAATTGTATTGGACAGTTATCCTTGTGTAAGTACAATGGCATAAACTGAAGTGGCAAATTACTGCTGCTTAACAAGTCACTGCTTGTATCATTGGTTGAGAGCTAGTTGCATCAATTGTGCATGACAATAAGAAAGTCAAGAGACAATTTGTTAACTAATGGCAAGTGTGATTTATGCCATTATACTTATGTTGGTGTAACTAAGCAATAGGGTTCTTACTGCTATTTATTAATATGAGACACACTGGAAGTGCCACAACATCTAAGGCTGTGGAAACTGCTTGGGAAGAAGTCACATTTCTACAGTAGGACATCATTTTAACATAATATACTTCACTTTCTTGATTATGGAAAAAAACCATGCAAGGACTAAGGCATCAGTGGCCTATGATGACCTTTCATTACTGTTAAATCATGACAAAATAAAATAAATAAAGTGTTTTGCTGCGTAAGAAATAAAGTGGTCAAGTGTTGTGTTGTAGAAGTTCAAAACAATGCTTTTATATTCCATTTCTTTAGACATACTTTAGATTGCAGGTTGCTTTTCTGCTGATAGAGGCAAACATATCAGAACTCAAGTTCATTACAGCATTTGTAACAAGTTCCACATCCACCCACCAACACCCACCCACACCCACACCCAAGACACATACACTCTTCTCCACTCATCTACACATCAGACTACACAGTTACTGCACAAGACTGAGAAACCAAGTGGTGGGGTGGCATTTGGACCACAGGCTCAGCGATATTGCATTTTCAAGGCCAAATTTATTCATCAGGGTTCAGCTCAACATGATCACTCCAGCATTTCAAACTCAGGCATTCTGGCTGGAAACTGCCATCTAGTTTTAAGACATCAGAATAGCTATTAACTGGTGCGGTTACATCATGCAAATTATAAAGCATTTCACTGCTATGAAAATTAAGATCAGAGGCCGAGCACCATTTCAAAACAAAGTTTTAACTCACTATTTGTCACGGCAATAACCAGAGTAACAGGATCACTGTATGGCAGCAGCACCTGACTAGCACGTTAGGCAGTTGGAGACAAGAACCTTTTACTCTTGCCCATATATGGAATTACAATAAATGTATGTTCAAATTTCTGAGCCAAAATAACTTCACATAGTCAATTCAATTAACCAAACTGCCAACATTAAAGCTATAACATGGCAAATTTGAATTCCATAGATTAGTTGGGATATCACATCAAAGACATAATAGCCCTTAAAGGCAAGGAGAGAAAAAAAAACCCTATTATCCTTAAACTGAAGAATGTAAGATGTTCACAGTCCCCATGCGGTTTCTGCAAGAAGGAACATCTGGATACAACATGGCTTCATTTTCCTTACAAGGTGGTACTTGTTAATGTGCTAAGAAAAATTCCTTATTAGTAAGGCTAAGCATTTTTAAAACAACCTCACAGTTGCTTCTTCCTGGTTCAGTAAACAGATGAACATGTTTCCTGCTTTGTAAACAAGAGTTTGTTTAGTTTCTTGACTGAACAGAATCTGAAGCAATCAACCAATTTCTGAGCAGCAACACAGAATATTTTAACACATTCCCATGTCCCACTGTTCTCTTCACAAGCCGTTGGTTTTTTTTTCTTTTTCAGAGCTCCTCTCTTTACTTTCAAGTAGTGACAGAATATTTTCCTCTTCGCATGATGGGATAGTAGAAAATAATTAAATTTAAAGGTGTGTCGGTGAAAACAACATCAATTTGCCAAGAATCCTACTAACACTTGCATCAAAGATGAAATTAGCATACTTAACTGAGTAAACGTGGCCACAAGTGACAAGTCCTGAAATTCAATAGGCAGACACATAACATTTTGTTAACCTTAACTTATAAGTAGAGAATATGCAGAGTGTAAAGGGTCTTTTGCTGGTGCTCTCCTTTTCACCACTATCAACGCTTAACTTAAAAGTTACTGCTGGCAAAGCCAACACAACATTGTTTCTGCTCACCCTGTGAATCTGTTGGCTATGCTCCAAAGATGCACATGCAGGAGATGTGCTGCAGATGAGTGAACTGTTAAAAAAGTATCCCAAATTCTTTTACTACACTGATGAACTTCAGTGTTCCACTTGGAGTTCATGGTGCCACTCAACTTTGGATTTCTCCCCAGAGGTTCAATTTTAAATCACAAAGTGAAATATTCAGTTGCATTACTTTATCAAAGTACAGCCAACAAAATCCAATTCCATTAACTGGAATGCTATTGTATATTACATGCAGAACAGCATGGGTCATCTTTATCAGGCTGAGAAGCATAGTTCATCTGTCTGACAATCTCTGCAAAGAGCTCATCCACCATTGTTTTACTTTTAGCAGAAGTCTCCATAAAAGGACAACCCCATTCTTCAGCCAGGGCACGGCCTTCACTCGATGAAACTTCCCTCTCACTTTCTAGGTCGACTTTATTCCCAACCAAGATTACAGGCACCTTCTCATACCTGTAGTGATATGCAAAAAAAGAAAAAGAAAAAAGTTAAAGACTTTTGTGAGCTATAGATGAACAAAAAAGAAAAAGTCATGTGGTTCTTATTTTTTTATTTATATATTCAACTATGCCACTCCATTTAGCAAAATTGCTACTCTGGATGATGTGCAAACCAACAATAAACGATAAAGAATAAGAATACTGTACAGTGTAAGCAAAGTAGATCATATAAATCTAGAAACTACAAAATTGCAAAGATGAAAAACAATTATAATTAAACCAACAACAATTTATCAGAATAAATAATTAATAATAAGAGCAGTCAAGGCAGAGGCAGGAATTAATGTAAAGATAAGCACAGACTAAGGCATCAAAGAAGATCAGAAACCATGGAATGATTGGAAAAACAGCCTGGTTTTTAGTTGGCATTTAAAAGTTTCAAGTGAGGAGTCAGGCAGCTCTCAGGGGACAATTGGTTCCACAGTGAGGAGGCAAGTACCAAGAAGGTTTGATTTCTTCTACTCATTCTCCAAACCTTCCTTGGGGTTGGCACTCTCAGTCGCCCTACCTGGGAATGATGAGTGACCCATTCACTCTTTTACAGAATCCACTACAAAAATCACAAACACAAGCTCGGTTGTGATCTTATACTATCGCTCTGTGGTATCCAGTCTGATGGGATGAAAAGCTAGCTTGTGCTTGTGATTTTTAAGGGTCTAATAAAGGTGTCATCTTTATTAAGACTTACTAATATAAAAGCCTATTGTGTTCAATTTGGAACACAGTAGAGGAATAATTAGGGAGACCTCTTCAACCATTTGGGGGACCTTCTGCATATGAAATAAGGTGAAGGTACATCTAATAAGAATATAGGAACATAAGAGCCATGCTGGACCAGGCCAAAGGCCCATCCAAAAGTCCAGCTTCCTGTATCTCATAGTGGCCCCACCAAAAGTGTCCGGGAACACACGAGACTAGATATCTGTCTCTTCATACCACTCCCCTGCATCTGGTCCTTGAAGTACCCTGGTTTTAAGCCTGGAGATTAAACATCTCCATCATGGTTTGTAACCTGTGATGGACTTCTCCAGGAATCTGTCCAATCCCCTTTTGAAGGCATCAAGGTTAGATGCCATCACCACATCCTGTGGCAGGGACAGACTAACACGCTAGGTAATTTTTTTTTCTTTTGTCTGTTCTCACCTCTCACAGCACTCAATTTGAGTTTATGTCCCCTAGTTCTGGTATTTTGTGAGAGGGAGAAGAGCGTGCCTCTATCCACTTTACTCATGCCCTGCATTATTTTGCATGTCTCAATCATATCCTTCCTCAGGCGCCTTTTTTTCCAGACTAAGGAGCCCCAAATATTTTAGCCTTTCCTCATAAGGGAGGCCCCCAGCCCAGGAATCATTTTAGTTGCTCTCTTCTGCACCTTTTCCAGTTCCACTATGTCTTTTTTGAGATGCGGTGACAGAACTGTACACAATACTCCAGGTGCGGCCTTACTATCGTTTTGTACAATGGCATTATAATGTTGGCTGTTTTATTTTCAATTCCCTTTTTGATAATCCCTAGCATGGAATTGGCCTTCTTCACCGCTGCCATACATTGGGCAGACACCTTCATTGAGCTGCCCACCAGCACACCAAGATCTCTTTCCTGATTTGTCAGAGAGCACAGAGCCTATGAGTTGATAAAGTTTTGATTTTTTGCCCCAATATGCATTACTTTACATTTTCCTACATTGAAACACATTTGCCATTTCACAGTCCACTCCCCCAGTTTGGAGAGATCCTTCTGGAGCTCTTCACAATCTTCTCTGGTTTTTACCATACGGAAAAGTTTCGTGTCACCCGCAAACTTGGCCACCTCACTGCTTCTCCCTGTCTCCAGGTCATTTATGTACAGATTGAAAAGCACCGGACCCAGGACAGATCCCTGGGGCACACCACTTTTCACCTCTGTCTATTCTGAAAATTGCCCATTGACACCTACTCTTTGTTTCCTGGATCTCAACCAATTCTCAATCCATAAGAAGACCTGCCCTCTTATCCCCTGACTGTGCAATTTTCTCAGCAGCCTTTGGTGAGGGACTGTATCAAAAGCCTTCTGAAAATCAAGATAGACAATATCCACTGGTTCACCCAAATCCACATGCCCGTTGACCCTTTCAAAGAATTCTAAAAGGTCAGGCAAGACTTACCCTTACAGAAACCATGCTGATTTTCCCTCAACAAGGTTTGTTCTTCTATGTGTTTTAAGATTTTCTCTTGTATGAGGCTTTCCACCATCTTCCCTGGGACAGATGTAAGGCTAACTGGCCTGTAGTTTCCCGGGTCCCCCTTCCATCCTTTTTAAAAATTGGTGTGACATCCGCTATGCTCCAGTCCTCAGGCACTGTGGCCGTTTTAAGAGACAAGTTGCATATTACTGCTAATACCTACTATGCCATCACTATGCCATCTTCAACCTTGTTCCACAGGGATGACGTGTTCTGAACCGGATGCCACTCAGCTACTGTCGGCTTTCCCCCAGTTATCAGTTTAAAAGCTGCTCTGCAGCCTTTTTGATGTTGAGTGCCAGCAATCTGGTTCCATCATGGTTCAAGTGCAACCCGTCCCTCTTGAACAGGTTTGGCTTGTCCCAAAATGTTCTCCAGTTCCTGACAAATCTGAAGCCCTCCTATTGACACCATCGCCTCATCCATGCATTAAGGCTTCTGAGCTCTGCCTGTCTGGCAGGTCCTGCACGAGGAACAGGCAGCACTGGCTCCTTCCCAGTTCTCAATAAAAAACTATGTAGATTTCTTGTGATGTCTGCAACCTTTGCACCTGGCAGGCAAGTCACCATACGGTTATTATGCACATCATAAATCCATCCCTCTGTATTTCTAATAATTGCATCACCTAGTACAAGGAGCCTCTCTCCCGCAGCCTCGCACCTGATCAACTATACTAAGAGAGAGGTCTTCAGTCTGTTCCTCTTGTTTGTCTTCCTGTATCTCATCAAGTGTGATGAGGGAGAGATCCTCAGGAGGAACCTCTTGTTCCGCCGTGCATTCTTCATGAGGTGTTATGAGGGAAAGAGCCTCAAAATGATTGTGTAATTTCAGACTTTCTGAGCGATACCTTGGCCTTCTACTACTTCGGGTCACATTCCTCCACAAATCTACCTCCTGAGTTAATGAAGTGACTTCTTACTTGGAAGTGTGCCCTGTCTCTTCTTTGTCCAGGATAGTCTGCTCCGCTCTGTCCAAGAACAGCTCAAGCTCCTTGATTTGTTGCTGCTGGACCTTCTCTTCTAGTAGAGCAACCAGCTTGCACTTGCTGCAAGTGTAGTTCTCCACGCGCTTTGGCAAGATGACAAACAGGGCACAAGTGTTGCAGGTAACTACAGCTGCTCCCTTGATAACCAAGGTTCAAAATGGCAAGGATTACTAATGTTTAGCAACCATGGATAAGGTAACGCTTATTTTGGAGAACTTGTGGTCCTAACAACAGAGATAACAGCCTTGGTAGCTTTGGATGTGAAGTTTCTTCCTCTCCTATATGATACTTTGGCTATGGCTGCAAATGAAATATTTTTTATTAAAATGGCTAAACCAATATTGACTATTATTACCATTTAATAACTTATATGCAAGTGAAACTACAATTTTCTAGAAAATTACTACTGTACTAGAAAACAGGAGGGCACTGTAACACATTATGGATGTGCTGTCTCAGAATGAATTTCCAAACACTACAGCAGGCATGTCCAAAGTGCAGCCTGATTTAAAATTTTGAGTGGCCCTCAGCCTCTTCTCCCTGCTGGTTCAGCCTGTCACTCATCCTTGCCGGATGGCCCTTCCCTGTACTGGCTAGAGAAGTCAGCTTGCAGTTTTATGGTTTGCCTGCCCTCCCTCCCTCTGTCCATCCCCCCAGCCACCTGCCCTGCCTACCCGCCCCTGGCTCCATTGCTGCAGCATCTTCCCCACCTCCTTGAGAGGGAGGGCAGCATATACGAGCATCTTGGGTGTGTGGGGGCCGATTCCCAGGCCATGCAACAACCGCTAAGCCCTTGGGTGCCTTGAAACCGGTGCATTTGCGGCTTTTGCAGATGCGCACAGACCACGCCCTTTCTTCCCCCTTCAGGCTGAATGGTCGGCCCCCCACACATTTTCACCTCACCAAATCTGACCCTCCTTGCAAAAAATTTGGGCACCCCTGCACTACAGGATGCTAAGGACTAAATCCTCCACCTCTGAAGAAATCTGTACTCTTTCTTTTTAGCAGTAAACTAAAATGTGCAGTTGTAAGGCATCTATCTGAAGGTTAACTATTCTGCTTTAAAGGTTAAAAGAGAAGACAGGGACTAAAATCCTGTAGCTTAATGTAGCAAGTCACAAGTAGATAAGGCTAATTTGAATCAATGGAATATAGGGAACAGCTGATTGGCAAATCCTCACTGAGTCAATGGGCATCCTCGAGTACAATTTACTATGTTAAGTAACACAACTTCAGCCATGACAAATCAACTCCTCAGAAAACGTAAGTATTTGGGAGATGAGTTATCACATCTTTACATACCACAGAGAACCACAACTGTTTCAGCAATAACAGAGCTAGCATAGCTGGTCTCAGCCTAGCAGAAATCCATATCACAGATCCCTTCCCCCTACATGTCCCAGAATCAAGACACACCACCCAGATAAAAGTGTGAAGTGCACGGTATTCTTGAAGCATTTCAGAAAGCAGAAATGCTGGTCAGGATTTACATCTGCAGTCAATCTATGATTCACGCTCAACAACAGAGTTTTATTTTAATGTAATGCTGCAATGCAAAAGTTAAAGTGGCAAGACTAAAAGATTGGATTAAAAAGATGACATCAAAACAAGAAATTAAACGTATTCTGCAAACTCAGGAATTGTCCTGGTTGAATTACGCCCAGTTAGAAAGCTGGACGAAAGAATGGATTAGGAGAAATACACAACTTAGAGGATATACAAAATTTGAGCAATTTCTGACAACATATGAATCAGAGAAAGGAAATACAGGGAAAGGAACAGTTGGCAAATTATATAAAATAATTCAAGATTCATTTGAGAATAGGGAACAGGACACAATAAGAGAGCTATGGATACAAGACATAGAGAAATAAATAAATAATGATGAATGGAAAAGAATTTGGAATTTGAGGATTTTACGGTCATTATCAGTCAGAATAAAAGAAAACTACTTCAAACTAGTTTTAAGATGGTATATGACTCCAGTCAGAATGAATAGAATGAATCCAAAATATTCTAAGCTCTGCTGGAAATGCGAAAAAAAGATAGGTACCTATTTTCATTTATGGTGGGAATGTGAAATAGTTCAAAAGTTTTGGCAAGAGATTATTGAGGAGATAAGAGAAATACTACAAACTGATATTAAATGTGTACCGGAAATTGCATTGTTATCATTACCATCTATCAATGAATATGATGTGAAAACTAAAGAATTAATAGGAAATCTTATGACAGGAGCTAGACTGATTATTGCTAGGAACTGGAAACTGAAATCAGACCTTAAAATTGCTGAATGGTATAAGGAAGTGTGGGACATAGCACTAAATGATAAACTATCTTGTAATATAAAAGTTTTGAGAGGTGAAATAAAAAAAGATATTTTCTATGATGTTTGGGGGAAATTTATAGATCATGTACTATTAAAAGGGAAAGGGATACAACCAACTTATAACCCAACACAGTTCTGGCATAAAGGACCTTAAGAAGCCTATTGGAAGAAAAAGAAAAAAAAAGATGAAGAAGAAAGAGAAGATGCAAGAATACTGGGCGGTTTCTTGGGGGTGGGGGGCACTTTGTACTGTTTATGATTGTCTATTACTGTTTTTTTATATAATTGTTTATCATTGTTATTTTGTCTTTTTTTATGTTCAATAAAAAAAAATTAAAAAAAAAGTTAATCACACAGGACTAAAAGATGTCATGACATTCTAGCCAAGCAGAATTGTGCAGTGGCAACATGTTTATACTACAAATGTTGGCATTTCTTCTTGATGTATGTAATAAAAATGCAAGTTCTGGAAATAATAAAACCAGCCCATTGCACCATTGCCAGCTAAACCTTGCGTGCTCATACTTGTTAGAGATCTGTCAACATTGTACAAGCAAGTGGCAAAATATCTACTGGGGAGGTATATTATAGTACAGTATTTAAAGAGGTGCACAGGCTAATCCTGAACAGAAGCTGCTAAGGTTTTAGCTCCATTTATGTATTAGCTTCAACTTAAAGCATTTATTTTTCACAGCGTGCACTCACAATTGCTGTTTGAGCATAGTATCTCCCTTTATTTTAAAAAGAAGGCATCTCAAAACAGGTTTAACTAGAGATTGTAATTGTCACACAAGAAAATTATTTTTATTATGATGCCAGCTTTTTCAATATATGGAACAACATGCTGCCAAAAACAAAATTTAGAGTGGACAAACCTGCATAAATAAGCAATTTCTTGGAATAAATTACCATGCTTAGACAAAACACTAAACCATGGCTTAGAATTATGTGGATGTGACACAGCGCGCCTAGGACTTACACCTTTCCCTGCAGCTAATTTAAGCAAGCCACCTCTTTACCCTTACAGCAATCTGGAGGCTATACCCAAGGTCCATGGCTCACTGTCCAGTAGAGCAGTGTTTTTCAACCACTGTTCCGTGGCACACTAGTGTGCCGCAAGATGTTGCCTGGTGTGCCGTGGGAAAAATTGAAAAATTACTTTATATATAGTCAATATAGGCACAGAGTTAAATTTTTTAACATTTTCTAATGGTGGTGTGCCTCGTGATTTTTTTCATGAAACAAGTGTGCCTTTGCCCCAAAAAGGTTGAAAAACACTGCAGTAGAGATTCTATTTCCCAAGTCCCAGTTCAACTCACTAGCAACTCCAGCATGCTGGCACAATGTTAACCATAGTTTGTCACTCTAGACAAATCAAACAACCAGTTGACTTAAGGAAAAACCAAACATTTTCAGCTTTCCTGAGCCAGAAAAACAAAAAGTAGAAACAAAAATATTGCAGGACATTTAAGACTTAACCAAAGCATTTCACTGTAACCTTAACTGCATTTCACTGGAGTCCAATTCTTGAGTTACTTCTTTTCCTGCATGAAGTGGAATGATGTCCATGAAACTCATACTGAAATAAACCTACTAATCTTATAGGTTTTGTTATTATTGTTGCTGAAACAGACTAACACAGCTTATCCACTGAAACATTAAGTTCTCCTGGATGCATATTAGTGGAGTAAATGAGCTCAAAATCATTCACAGTACACCAAGCCTTCTTGTTATGTTTCATTAAAACACATTCACTGTTAACTGAATGAGTGCGCTATGCTTGTCCTATAGAAAGTTTGCATCTGCCTCTTGATTCTTTTTACAATACACTCAAATACAAAGCTGTTCTCTTTTGCACCACGTTTATTTATCCAACAATAGGTAAGGCTTCCACATATTTTCTATACATTAGTAGGTTTCACAAGACTGTGAACTAAACCATCTATTTGAAGGGGTGTGAACTAAACCATCTATTTATAAGCAGCAGCAAAATATGATGGTTTTAATTGGGAAAAAACATGTAAAGAAACTACACCATGGAATGTAGCCTTGGCCTTTAAATAAATGTACAAGTACTATATCTATATAACATATTTTTCTGCCTACCAGATGCCCCCCCTGTATAAGAACCCCCCCCCACTTTTCCAACCCAAAATTACAGTGTCACAACTACTCAGTTTTCTCCTTAGCTTACTTTGTGCATAAGATGACCCTCAATTTTTAGTCTAACAATTTTAGACAAAAATAGTCTTATACATGGAAAATATATAGCCTTCTGTGAGAAACCTAGGTGAAACTGAATTTTTCTATGAATGGCTTTGTAAATTACATACAGACTCACACTTTTGAAGATTCATGCTTTTCCATTCATTTATAGCTCCCTCTGAAATTTAAAACTGTGCTGTGAAATACAAAGTGGGAGATGAACATGTTTAAACTACAATTTTGTCTTTGCATGCAAATCCTACTTAAGAATGACAGTCATGAACATTTAAACACTGACAATTAGGCAAACACTCTGAATGAATTACGAACCTAAAGTGTGAACTTAAGTTTTTGACATAGCAAGTAATTGACTAATTATTCTAAACCAGGGGTGTCCAACCTTAAGGAGGGCCAGATTTGGTGAGGTGAAAATGTGGGGGGGGTGAACATTCAGCCACATTTAGCCCCTGGGCCGGACTTTGGACAAGCCTCTAGGACATGCAAGAAGGCGGGGAGGGCACTGCAGCAATAGAGCTGGGTGGCGGGTAGGCTGGCTGAGTGGCTAGGGGGATGGATGGAGGCAAGGAGGGCAGGCAAACCATAAAACTGCAAACTGACGTCTCAATCTGGTATGGCAGGAATGCGTGACAGGCTGAGTCGGTGGGGGGAAGAGGCTGTGGGCCATTCAAAATTTGAAAACGGGCCGCATTTAGCCCCCGGACCTGACTTTGGACATGCCTGTTCTAAACAAACACTTTATGTCTGATTTACTATTAACTCTCATCTCAAAGAAGTTCTCAAGCAAATAGTAGAAGGACATAGCCTTTTCCTTACTGCTTAAAGAAATACATTTCCTGGTATTCATCTGCTCCCTTGAACTTCTGAATTTATGTAAACTGCTATAAAATATCTTCACTAAGGAGTCTTTATATATTCTGCAATCAATCACATTTTGACTCCTGTGAGCTCTCCCACAAAATAGCTGAAGTCTTGTTGCTTAACAGAGTAAGTGTCAACTAGAGTAGGTCCACTGAAACTGTGCAGGTACTGTGACTCAACAACTTAAGTCTCACGGATTCAATGAACATTCTCTCCTCCTTACTATACTAATCAACAGGATTTTGTCTTCCACTGCTAGAGCAACAGAAAGCAATATCTACACAAAATATTGATCTTGCTTTTCTTAAGACAGTCAGTGTACGCCAGGCATGTCCAAAGTCCAGTCCGGGGGACAATTGTGGCTCCTTTTCAAATTTTGGGGGGTCCAGCGGGGGGAGCAAGGGAGAAGAACGCAAGCAAGTGAGCATAGCAGCAGCTGGCAATTATGCGTTCACTCACATTGCTCCTGCCTTGGAGAAACAGAGGTAGGTAGGTAGGAAGGGAAGCTTCCTCTTCAGCTGACAGGCCCTGCCAGAAGATGAAGAGGGTACTCCGCCGGGATGGAGATCCTCCTCCTTTCTCCCTGCCAGCCATTGGGGTTGGCCCCGGGGGATTCCGTGGCTGATTGAGGCAGAGAAAGTGAGATCTGGGCTGAGAGATGTTTTTTTTTGGGGGGGGGGATGGTGGTGGTGGCTGCTGTTCTTTTGCTGGTGCTGCTGGTGGGGTTTGGGGGGGGGTGTCCAGCAATCACTTGTGGAGGAGGAAAAAGACGAAGGGGTTCACTGGCATGCAAAAACTTTCCAGCTCCTCTTCCGTGTGGCCCATGGTGGGCACCTATTCCGAGGAGGCCAAGCAGAGCAGATGGGAATTGAGAGAGGAGTCCACAGAGGGGGAGCCGGGGGCTAGATGTGGGGTGGGAGAACCCTCGCCTGGACTCCGGCAAGGAGCACCAGAAAGCCAGCCCAGAAGAGCCTGAAGAGCCAGCATGTGTTATCCGTGACGGATCAGGAAAGAGATCTCGGTGTGTTGGTGGACAGCTCCATGAAGGTGTCTCCCCAATGTGTGGCAGCGGTGAAGAAGGCCAATTCCATGCTAGGGATTATCAAAAAGGGGATTGAAAATAAAACAGCCAACATTATAATGCCATTGTACAAGACAATAGTAAGGCCGCACCTGGAGTATTGTGTACAATTCTGGTCACTGTATCTCAAGAAAGCCATAGTGGAACTGGAAAAGGTGCAGAAGAGAGCGACTAAAATGATTCCTGGGCTGGGGCACCTCCCTTATGAGGAAAGGTTAAAACATTTGGGGCTCTTTAGTCTGGAAAAAAAGGCGCCTGAGGGGGGATATGATTGAGACGTACAAAATAATGCAGGGCATGAGTAAAGTGGATAGAGGGAAGCTCTTCTCCCTCTCACAAAATACCAGAACTAGGGGACATACACTCAAATTGAGGGCTGGGAGAGTAAGAACAGACAAAAGAAAATATTTTTTCACCCAGCGCGTTGTTAGTCTGTGGAACTCCCTGCCACAGGATGTGGTGATGGCATCTGGCCTGGATGCCTTCAAAAGGGGATTGGACAGCTTCCTGGAAGAAACGTCCATCACAGGTTACAAACCATGATGGAGATGTGTAATCTCCAGGCTTAAAACCAGGGTACTTCAAGAGCCAGATGCAGGGGAGTGGTATCAGGAGACAGATATCTAGTCTCATGTGCTCCCAAATGCATCTGCTGGGGCCACTGTGAGATACAGGAAGCTGGACTAGATGGGCCTTTGGCCTGATCCAGCAGGGCTCTTCTTATGTTCATGGCGTGGGGTTGCCACTACGCCGCTGCTACAGTCGCTGATTCTGCTCATGCTCCTAATGTTAATGGTTCAAAGAATGTCAGGCTGAATGATCAGCCCCCACACATTTTCACCTCACCAAATCTGGCCATCCTTGCAAAAAGTTTGGAATGATGGATTCAGACACTGGAGACCAGGATTTGAATCCGTTGCTCAGCATTGAAAACTCACTGGGGTAGTAGAACTGGTAAGAAACACTCCTTAAATATTTCACTTACCTTTAAAGCAGTATTAGGATCAATGTAAGTCGGTTCTGATTTGACAGCACATCATAACAAGAAAGGCAGCCAACAATTTAATCAATGTGAAGGTATTAGAATTCAATTCTTGCTATCCATATGAGAGCATATCATGGGAGAGTAAAATGAGCTTCCTCAACATCACTGGAGTGGCAATTTTTATTTCAATGTTTTGGAGACTGCCTTGCAGATTAAAAGCCAGCTGTTCTCACATGGACACTTTCCAACACCATAGACAAGAAGCAAACAACTACAGGAAATAAAACTAAACGCTGCATGTCAGACTGTTTAACACAATGAAAATTATTTCTGCATGCCTTGTACAGTAATTTCAATTATAACAATGCTAGGATTTTCAAAAAATCAGATGCTTAAAATAAAAATTTGCAATCAACTCAAACAAAACTTACATATCTCTTGATTTGAAAATTTATTGGAAAGTATCTGGGAAACCATGGTTTCATAACCACATAAAGACTTAAATCCATAACCATTTACCAAGCAGAAGTCTGCTACTTAATGGAATACTATGGCCCAAATCCTTGTGGTGTTTGCATTACTGCAGCTAATCACAGCTACTTGATAAGGTTCATTTCAACTGTGCAACTGGGCACATGACCAAAGACATGACCAACATGCATCCAGGTACATCATCCATCAGCTGTGACAACTTCGGCAATGGGATTCTGACCTATACATGTGATCATCACAGGTTTTCAGATGTCTTTTTGTGCATCTTATCATACTCTCTTAATACTAATACAAAAAAAAAATAGCTACCATCCAGAGGAAGTAGGGAAGGCTTCAAACTAGCAGGTCCTTTGATCTGTTCCTCCAGATGGCTACTTGCAGTTCTACGCACTACATCCTACACTCGCCATCTTGTATCCTGCTGTTCCTTTTTCCATCTGTTTGATACTTCTCTCAATGACTTCATGTATTTTTGGAGTGCATCAGTCTTCTGAAGAGCTGCCTTTCCCTCTCACAGCAGACTCTGGAAACTGAGTGCCAGTCAAAGAGGTTACATTTGAAAAACTTGTATAAAACATAACCTGGTTGCAATCATTCCCTCAGCTAGCAACATCTGGGACTTTTAAAACAAACAGCAAGGCTCCCAAGAGAAATAGGCTTCTTTACTTTCATTTAAAGCAGTCAAGAGGCTCAGGGTCTACACGGCACAGAAATATGCATCAGCAAAAATGGAATACTAACGAGTAACACCAATATTATATCAATAACACATGAATTTACTGTATAAAAGTTTGTTGGAAACATCTATTATAGTGTGTTCATTTTCAGATTGCATCCATCATTTTATTATCATATCAGATATGGCTACAGAGTTCATCAACTTGAGACTCACAAACATGAATTGCTTAAAATTTAGTAACTGCTTTAACACAATTGGGCAATTATTTCAAATTCCTGGAAATCAGTCAGAAAATTTTTGACACCTCCCCCAATCCATTGCTGATGGGACTAGATAATATACATGTCAGCCAAAACTCGAGGCTGTTTCCAGCTTACTTGACCATTAAGGCAAAATTATTTGAAGAAGAAACTGAATTACTTTCCTCTAATCTAAATTGGACCTGCTCTCCACGTTTCTTTAACCTATCCCCGGTCTTTGGCCATGATCTCTGTTATTTCCGCAAGCTAATTAATCCAAATAAGAGACGTGCTTTCCTGTTGGCCAGACTCAATATTTTCCCCTCCTCAGTACTCTCAGGAAGATACTTGGGTATACCATCGTCCCAGAGGCTTTCTAAATTTTGCCATCTTGAACCGGACACAGTCCCTCATATACTGTGCCGTTGCCCTGCCCATACTAGGTTACGCAAAGAGTTTTTAGACCCAATTATGTCTATGTTCTCTGGCCCTCCAGAGGAATACACAAGCTTTTTACTTCATGACCATTCTGAATGGGTCACCTTACAAGTTGCAGATTTTCTAGTAGCTGTTATTAATAAGAAATGAGAGTGTATCCCCTTTTTGGCTTTTACCTATTGTTTTACTTGACAATGGTTTACCATCACTGTTTTGGTTGTGTTCTATTTTCTTTGTTTTAATGCCAATAAAGGTGTATGTATGTATGTTTTTCTCTGTTGTCTGCTCTCACTCTTTTTGATAACTGTGTGCTATCAAGCTGATTCTGACTTATGGTGATCCTTTCCAGAGTTTTCTAAGTACAGAATACACATAAGCTGTTTACTAGTACCTTCTTGTGGGCACATTTTGGAACTGTGCAGCTTGCCTATGACTAAGCAGGCTGGCTCTTCTCTCTGGAAATACTACCTATCACATAACTAATCAACACATAGAGAAAAGGGAAGAGTAAGTCAAACAAACTAGCAATTAAAAGCCAAAACTATGGATATTTATGGATACACATCATCATATTATCCAGATAGTATCCTATATACACTAAGTGAAAGTATATTCCCCTTAAAATGAACAAACTAGAATTTATGTTTCATATATAGTTCAGAAATTATCACATAACCCATTCCCATTCACAAAATAGAAATTAAAAGCTCTGAAATAAGCATTAACCATTCTAGGGTGTGTGTGTGGCTTTATTTCAATAAAAATTAAGAAAAATTATGTTTGATGTTCCCTTTTAAAATTAATTATTATACAATCACAATGATTTTTAAAAATCCATATATTTGCTCTCTAGCACTCAGTAGGTGGCAAACATTTACATATTTTATATTAACATTCTGAAGAAAAGATACAAGCACCCTGTCCACATCCTCGGGTCTCAATAATTGAAACTCATCCAATAACACTGGACCTAAGCACGGCACAATGGACACACCGCTTGATTCTTCACCAATAGTGCAGTCCAATTCACTGCGAATCTGAGCAATTTCACCTTCAAAGTCAACAGCAAACTCATCACAATGGGCTGATGAGTGGTCCAGAACCTCCACCATATTTCTTGGTTGAAGAAGGTCCTGGACCACCCGAAACAGCTCTGCCGGACGGCACTCTGTGGAAGCAATATGGTTTGTGAAATATTGCCTTTTCACCAACCGTATCATCACAGAATAGGCCTGATAATGGGCTCTAAGCCATGTTTGATCGGACTCACAGTGATATTTTCTCCACTTGCGCTCCAGCCATCTCGCCTCCTGCTTCATCACCCACAGCTCAGATGTATACCAAGGAGCCATCCAGGCTCTGCATAAGGGGAGAGGGGGCTTAGATGTGATCATGTCAACCGTGCAGGACATTTCCCTTTTCCATAGGGTGACCTGAGCTTTGATAGGAGCACTGACCATATCAGACAGATAATCCCCCAGAGCTTTCAGGAAACCATCTGGATCCATTAGTCTCTGAGGGCAGATCATCTTAATAGATCCCACACCCTTGCAGAGGGTAGAAGAAGCTAATAGCCTAAACTTGACCAGAAAGTGGTCTAACCATGACAATGGAGTCAGAACCAACCCCTCCACATCCAAACTAGCATCCTCCAATCCCGTTGAGAAGACCAGGTCTTCTCATGTGTCAGGCTGTTGACATATTGAGATACCCCCGTAGTTGTCATGGTGGCCATGAATTCCTGAGCCATCCCATTCAAGGCTGTCTTGGCATGGATGTAGAGGTCCCCCAGTACCAACAGTCTGGGGGTCCTCAACACCAGGTCCAAGACCTCCTCCATTAGCTAAGGCAGGGAGACTGTTGGTACACAGCAGGGTGGGTGGTACACCAACAGAATCCCCAATCTGTCTCATGAGCCCAACACATAATACAGGCCCTCCAGACCTCCTCCCAAGGAGACAGGAAGTCTGGTCAAGGAGATACAACTCCTATAGACTATAGGAAATACATGCCAAGTCGGCACCCTCATCCAGAATGATGTTATGGATGAGGGAAGTCTTATTTTGTACCGGCCTGTCATTCAGCAACAGCACTGTGCGGCTTGTGGGCTCGCTAATATGGTCACCTGATTCCTTCCATCTAGGGGTGGAACCAGAGGAGGGGAGAGATGTAAGGTATCTAACCTCTCCTCTCCTACGCAGGCACGTTCCAATTACTGCCTCAATGCGGCGTGGCATGGATTCTATCAGCCGGTGGCACTGCTGAGGTGTTGTGGAAGACCAGGATGCTTCAATAGCAGCCTTCAGTTCCGCTGCATTGTTCGGCCTCATGTCCCTCATCTTTCTCTTGGCAATGCCCCATAGTGGAGTTTGTTGGCCAATCAAGCACGGTAATCCCATGGTCATTGAGCCAGGTTTTGGTATTTTTGGCAGTGTGGGCAGGTGCCAAGTCTTGCTGGAAAATGAAGTCAGCATCCCCATAGAGCTCATCTGCAGAAGGAAGCATGAAGTGCTCCAAAATCTCCTGGTAGATGGCTGCATTGACCCTGGGCTTAATTAAGCACAGTGGACCAACACCAGCAGATGACATGGCTCCCCAAATCAACATAGACTGTGGAAACTTCACACTGGACTTCAAGCATCATGCACTGTGAGCCTCTTCATTCTTCCCCCAGACTCTGGTTATACCTTCTCATTATTTCAATAGAAGCCAAGTCCAAGTCATTTCATTTAGCTGGACTCAATCCACTACCATTATCTTTTATTTCTAAGCTTGTGATAGTTTAGAAGTCATTCCCAACCTTGGGTGCCCAGAGGTTATTGAACTCCAACTCCCAGAGATCCTGGCCAGCACAACTTCTGGGAGTTTCAGTTCAAGGACATCTGGGGACTCAGGTTAGGAACCAGTGGTATAGAATAAAGCTATTATAAAACATTCAGACAAGAAAACTATTTAGAACTACACATAACTGAACATCATCAATAGATTTCTGAAACATTAAGACATTAAAAGTTCTTCCAGAAAAAAAGTTGTTTAGACAAGGATGTGACCATAAGCATACCAGCCAAATGAACAAGTGCTCCAGCTGCAAGCGTTTCCATTTTGTATGCAGTTTTCTCTCTTTTTGGAAAACAATTCCCACCCCAACATACAACACCTTCTCTAGTGGTGTTCTGGCCACTGGCTGGATTTTACGGTGACATGAGACCCGTGAGATCACAAAAAGAAAAGAAAAAGAAAAAGAAAAAGAAAAGAAGGCTAATGTGCTAGCACAGACTAACAAACTCTTCTGAAACAAGTTATATGCCATTTTGAATTCACTGCTGCCTTCATTGTTGTGTTATGTTTTTCTCTTATGCAGAGTTCTCTATTAATAAATGTAGCCATCCATTGCTGTGCTGAAAATAATAGGGACGGTGTTTAGGTTTTGTTTTCATTTTGCAGCAATGGTACTACAGTTACTTCACTGCCATTAACTCAAAGGTTATGGAGCTTTCAGACAGTTTCAGTTAGGAAAACAAACTACAATGCTGTTCTTGAAAGGACCCTTACACTTGTACATCAGGTATCTTCTTTCTAAATTAAGTTAGTATAAAAGGTAGCTCTTTGAGGACTGCCATAGTATTTTGGCAAATTCTGACAAGAGATATGGCTTTGAGCATTCAATTATGCAATAACCACTGCTTGTCAGTTTGTTGTAAGAAAACTGGGTGTATATGATTTGTACTTTTTCTTCTCTACATTTATAAAATGTCTTGTGATTTGAATTAATTACAGTTTTCCACAGTGAAACTCTATTATCAAACCTTCCTAGTATCATGAACACTAGGGTGGAGGTACAACTTAATTACCGTACTTACTTACTTACTTACTTGATTTTATACCACCCATATGACCAATGGTAAGTCAAAAAGAAAGAAAGAAAACAAAACACTGATGCATCATTTTGCAACATGGCTGGAAAAAGAACAAAAATACTCCTCAGGCCACATTAGTTGCCTCAGGTCCTTTTGGGGAGAAAGATGGGATAGAAACATTCTAAAGAAATAAAATAAATAGTCTCTACCAACATTCCATACAATGTATTCCATCAATTTCTCCAACATAGGAACAGAAGACTATCTTCACTATGTCCTATTCTGCTTCTACAGCCTATCTTTCACATCCATGTTTTCCCTCATACGTTCAATGAGTGGTAAAACTGCAGAGCTTGGTATAAACCTTCTCAGGCAATATCAGTTCCTGTGATTCAGAGGACATTATGCAGACTAACATGGAACTGGCATATAAAAAACAGCAGTCTAGATTTTACCTATTTTTAATGTGCTGCGGCTGGTTTGCTTCTGTGCCAATGATGCTGATACCAGAGAAGCAGCCCAATCATTTCAAGATTAGTCCTGAAACTCAGACAGGAATCCCATCATTTGGTGGGTTCTTCTTCTCCAGCAGCGTTTTGGAAGCAGTGGAATCATAACATATGAGCCACCTTTTTAAGGTCTGTCACATAAATATAGAGGATACATTTTCAAATAAAACATCTCTCACCACATGGGAGACCACACAGTTGCTCGCATCTTTTCTTTTAACAAGAAGAAAAGATTGACAAAATTACTTTGAAACCACTAATCATCCTATGGCCATTTTATTAAAAAATGGAAGGATGGCAGAAATTAAAATCAGTCTCCAAATTTTACAAGGGTAGTACTAATGTGAATGAGCAGCACTATTGTAATCAAAACTACTGGTGTACTGGTGTGTCTAAGAAACTGGGGCTAATACCTACCTGCCCTGTAGAGCAGGAGTAAGAGTGCACGAAACAAAAATAAATAAATAAAGATAAAACACAGCTTTCTCTAAAGACTCTGCATGGTATAAAAACAAATACTGTACAACACTGTTTGTAGAAGAACTGTTTTACCATCAATACATACTTGTGCATCCCACTGAGCTGCTTGCTGAGCCCTTCTTTTGCTAGTGATTACAAGTCTGAAGCATGTTCCTGGTAAAAGATGAGGTGTAACTGAGTTGCATGTATCCTAATAGCAAGCACTGAAAACAAAACCTTACAGAACAGTACATTTCACTGTAAGCCTTCAGCACAAAGTTCAGAATTACCCTGGCTGAACACATTAGCAAAATATCTGATGACTATAGCAGGAGCACCTTGCCTATAAATGCCCAAGTAATTCTGAGCAGGAATCAAAGAAAAACACCTGTGTGCATATCAACATCACCATTAAGTGCAGTTAAACAGCACAAGACCGCAGTGAGATATACATTTTGCTTCCTTCTCTTAAAGATCAAATTCTATGAGAAAATAACAAATTCCACAGATAATATTCACAATACTAACAAAAACATACTGTGAAGAACCACATTACTTTTTTAAATAAACTGACAATATATGTATACATGTCTCAGAAAGTGTTGCTCAAATTAGAGAATTATATCATATTCTGATGTTTGGGTTTTCCTCTTCTGATGTTTCCCCCAACATTCAGACCATCACTATATAGAAGATATAATGCTAAACACGACAACAAGTTAAAGTGACATGTTATAGCCATGGCTAATAAGACGACTACCAGTGTTCTAAGGATACAAAATTTCATCAGTTTTTTCAGTCTATCTGTTCTCATATGCAGACAAACGATGGCAGTGAAACTATGGGCCTAATTCATCATAATCTCCAGAGTCAGAAAGAAATTCCCTTGTCTGGGCACAGAATACACTACCTAGCACACATGCCTACATCCACCTATGGTACTCTTCATTTGAACAAGCTGAATTGTTTCACTCAATTTTTATCCAATCCCTATAAGTATTTTACTAGCTCATCAACTGTGCCCATTCTTCTCTGGATTATCCATCTCTTCACCACATTCTTCTCCAGAATTGCAAGTTCATGCAAGATCAAAAGCAGCACCTCCTCTGTAGCTTTACCACAAAACATATAGTCCCTCTGAAAGATTTGCCAAGTGTAGTTCCTCCTTACTTTCAGAAACGGATAAAAACAATGTAAGCAGACAAGCATTTGGTGAACTACAAGGCCTATACCTGTTACTTTTGCTGATGTAGTTTTTCTTCAGTCTTCAGTTGCATACGGCAATGACTTTTAATGACTTGCAGCAACGAGATGATTTTCATTATTAATATTCTGCATCTCTTATGGTACTATGTTGGCCTTTCAAGCCCCCTTCCCTTAATTTACTTTGGGCATGGTTTATGAAAGAAACAGTGGCAGGCTCACCTGTATGTTTTTGGTGTGTGTGTGTGTGTGTGTGTGTGTGTGTGTGTGTGTGTGTGTGTGTGTGTGTGTGTGTGTGTGTGTGTGTGTGTGTGTGTGTGTGTGTGTGTGTGTGTGTGTGTGTGTGTGTGTGTGTGTGTTTAGAACTTTAAAGGCTTTCCAGCTTAAAAGGTTTTCTGACATTAAAACAAAATAGAATAAAACAGAACTGATTCTAACTGCTGCTGTTTGTAAGCTCACGTCAGTTTCTTCTTTCTAGAACTTTGTAGCACAACAGTATTTTTTGGAAAGAAGGTTGAAATACCTTATTTACGCTCATTAAGATGACAACCTTAACAATTTCCCTATGAAAGGTTTTCTCCACTGCATTTATGGAAGACACACATGCACACACTTTCCAAGGTAACATTTGAGTAGAATACCAAGAGTGTCTGGAGTATAGGGCATTTCTAGAGGAAAATGAAAGCTATGGTGCAGACTATTTTAATTTGCAAGACAAACTAACAATCTAGAATAGAACAGAATCAAAGCAACTTTCCATTTCTGCAGGGTGCCAAACAGAAATATGTTCCTGATTGGATGATGTTTTCTCTACTGATTTTGCATAGCATTAGGCTGCTCTCAGAGAGAGAAAGGGAAAATTCCAAACTACCTGTCCGACATGCACTTGCAAGATGTGGGCGAGCCATCTGTTTATCCACACAATGGTGTGAGTAGGTGGCAATATAGCATGGAAAATACTCAGTCAAGAGCTACAAAACAGGAACTGGGCCTCAGAGGGACAATGTTGGTGCATTCAGAAGTACATGAGTTAAGCATAACCTACACATATTAAACATGAAAAGAGAGAAAGGACACCCAAATGAACTACAGGAAGCTGTGGAGCAATATGGCACTGTGGCTGTCAGAAGTTGGAGAAGTTGTGCAGACTGCAGGAGATGCAACACAAGGCACCAGAGTGGAAGGAATGAGGAACTGAAAGCTCTGTGCGTGGGAACAGCATTACCCATCAGCAAGGGCTTTGAGGACAGACAGATGTGTGTGTGTGTGTGTGTGTGTGTGTGTGTGTGTGTGTGTGTGTGTGTGTGTGTGTGTGTGTGTGTGTGTGTGTGTGAACAAAATGCAGGCGAATAGGAATGTCACTAGGTGTCTGGGAAAGACCTTGTGAGGAAGTCTTCTCAGGTGGACACTGAAATGCATCAGAAAAGTACATAAATGGGTGAGGCCAGAGCGAGGGCGGAGTCGTATCCCAGGAAGGACGACCTGTGCAGGCAGGGGAATGGAGGAGAAGGAGCGTACGAGGCAGTGTGTGTGTGTGTGTGGGGGGGTCTGGCGCGGGATGGCCCCTCCGGAGAGTTGGGAGGCAGGTAGTGAAAAGGACCCCCCCACACACGCCAAGAGGCCCCACTGAGCAGCGGTGCCTGCAGAGCCCCAGCGGGGAAGGGGGGCCGCCGGAGGAAAGCAAGGCAAAGGGGAAGGAAGCAAGAGGGCCTGGGGTGGGGTGGGGGGCGAGGGCGAGAATTGGGGGGGGGAGAGAAGAGGGGAGGTATCTTGCGCAGGCCAAGGGCGGCGGGGGGGGGCTTGGTTGTCGCCCCTCACCTCTTGACGCGGATGATCTGGTCTCGCATGGGGCGGATGTCCTGGAAGCTCTGCTGGTTGACCAGGCTGTAGACGAGGATGAAGCCCTGGCCGTTCTTGATGTAGAGGTCCCGCATGGAGGCGAACTGCTCGGTGCCGGCCGTGTCCAGGATCTCCAGCACCGACGGCGAGGCGTCCACTTCGATCTCCTTGCGGTAGAAGTCCTCGATGGTCGGGTCGTACTTCTCGATGAAGGTGCCGGTGACGAACTGCACGGTGAGCGCCGACTTCCCCACCCCGCCCGAGCCCAGCACCACCACCTTGTATTCGCGCATCCTCTTCCCGCAGGCAGAGCGGCCTCCAACCCCCCCCCTTCCCTTCAGCCGCCTCCCCGCCGCCCCGCCGCCAGCCGCTCACTCGCCGCCGCCGCCGCCGCCGCCGCCTCCACCCCGGGCGGTCACCCCCCTGCGGACGCCGCCGCCGCGTCCCTCGCCACCGCCGCCGCCGCCGCCGCCGCCGCCATGGCTCAGGAAGGAGGGGCGGGGGGAGAGAGGAGGAAGAGATGCAGAAGGCCAGGCGCGCAGCTGCTGCTGCTGCTGCTGCTGCTGCTGCTGCTGCTGCTGCTGCCGCGCCCCCCCCCCAGGCGACGGCGGCGGCGACCGCCTTCCCGGGCCAAAGCCTAATGCGGCGGCGGCGGCAGCTGAAGCAGCGGCACTGCTGCTCCCGTTGCTGCTGCCGCGGCTAGGCAGGGCGAACGCCCCGCCTCCTCATTCCTCGTAACCAAGGGAACCACCAACCGGACAGCGCCTGGGCGTCCCGTCACGTGCTTTGAACGGACACGCCTCCGCCCATTGCCGCCCCCCAACCCCCCAACCCCACGGAGGCGCTGAATGATACTCTCTCACGGTCGCCTTCTCTCCCCCCCCCCTCCCCCTCCCTCCCCCTCCTCACACGTGATGGCTCCGTCGCCTTCCCACAGTCGCCTAGGAAACACAGGCCCGCCTTCCCTCCTCCCCAGCCAACACGGTGGCTGGGAAGGGCAGGGCGGCGGCGAACCAACCAACCGAAGCCGACTTTCTCGTCACGCGCCTGCCCTGGCCACCCAATCCGGTGGGGAGAGTGCTGTTGCTGCTGCCGCAAGCGGAGTGGGGCGGAGCAAGAATCTCTGACTCACTGCTGCCCTCCCCCCCCCACTCGCCTGCCTGCCGGCCGTTGCTCAGCCCGGCTGAGGGTGGGACGCGGCGGCGGCGGCGGCGGAGGAGGAGGAGGAGGGGGGGAGGGTCTGCGCTTGGACACGGGTCGCCCGCGGGGGTGGGAAAGCGGAGTGGGGATTTGGGGGTTAGACTCAGGCGGAGGGCTGGGCTGGGAGCCCACCGGCCTCCGTGGGCCTTTTTGGGGGTGGGGTGGGGGTGGGGTGGGGTTTCTGGAGCGAGCCGGGCGAGCCGACAGGCCGTCAGGCCTCAAGTTGCATGAGGTTTCATGAGTGCTGGGAGAGTAAGAACTGACAAAAGAAAATATTTTTTCACCCAGCGCGTTGTAAGTCTATGGAACTCCCTGCCACAGGATGGGGTGATGGCATCTGGCCTGGATGCCTTCAAAAGGGGATTGGACAGATTCCTGGAGGAAAAGTCCATCACAGGTTACAAACCAGGATGGAGATGTGTAATCTCTAGGCTTTAAACCAGGGTACTTCAAGGGCCAGATGCAGGGGAGTGGTATCAGGAGACAGATATCTAGTCTCATGCGCTCCCAAACGCATCTGGTGGGGCCACTGTGAGATACAGGAAGCTGGACTAGATGGGACTTTGGCCTGATCCAGCAGGGCTCTTCTTATGTTCTTATGTTATGTTCTTATGAGGCGAGCCCGGCTCAGAGGACGTTTTTTTCTTTTCCCCGCCTGAGGCGTCGCAACAAACAGCCCCCCTGCGCGACCCACCCCAAAACGGGGAGCCGGCAACGCCAGGTCGGCTCAGGAAAGAAAGAAAAAAGGCCTTCCGTTGGCCCTGCCGCTGCTTCCATGGCGCCAGAAACTGCGCTGGCTTATGAGGTAGCCCCGTCCTTCTGCCTCAGAGGAGAGGAGTAAGCAGGGGCTGGCCCGGGAAGGGGTGGTGGTGGGGGGCTGCAAGGGCGCTTTGCTCCGGGAAACGGCCAGGCCCGGCGTTGTGCCGCTCAAAGAGGAACGAGGAGGGGGGCGCGAAAAGCCTACCCCCCCCCCCAAATAAAAGGAAAGAGCGAGCAGGTGAGGAGATGGAAAAGGGCAGCAGGAGGCCAGCCGCAGCCGGTCCCCCTTGGCTGCTCCCGCCACTCGGGCTTAGAAAGCCAGAGAAGGGCCTCCTCCTACACGGCACGCTCTTCGGAGCTCTCTTTAAAGGTCGCCCCTTTAAAGTCAGACACGGTCGGGGCTCGAAGCTCACCAGCCCCCGCTCAGCCCCGGAGAGCGATCCTCCCTCCCTCCTTCTGGCTCACCAAGGAAAAGGGTTTTCTGCTTTTCTGGTGCAGGTAGGATTGATTTGGCTTGGGTCGGTTCCAGCACCTGTGGTGGCTGGAAAAGATCGTTCTAAAGCAAGTTTCCCTCTTTCATTTTGCCAGTACAGTTGTGAAGTGGCTTAATAAGCAAGTACAGTTGTGAAGTGGCTTAATAAGCAAGCAGCTTGAGATTGGCTAATGGTAGTATCGCTTCCCCTGTTCAGCAGATTGGGCCCACTGTGTCACACAAACACACCCTCCCAGAAAGATGAGATTTGCTTTGATAAGATCCCTGTTGGGTAGGAAATACACCTTCAGACCACCCCTGTTTCTGGATTCTGGTACAACAGAGCAGGGGTTGTCAAGCTTGGCCCTTGCCTTTCTGGCTGTCTAGTGACAGGGAGAAGTCCCAAGTTTGTGAGTTCAGGCTCTGGGCATCTTCACCAATCAACTGAATATTTTAGGACAGAATTAAATGAATTTTGTTGCTGCTATGTTGAGAAAATGGTGAATCTGAAGCCATCTGCAATAGTGTGTGTTTGACAGCTACACAAGTTGAGTACTGTGGTTGCAAAGCATGTATGTACAAAAGCAGTCCACACATTGTCTTCTTGGATCTCTTCTCATCCCAGCTTTTTGCCAGCAAAATATATCCACATATCTACAGTCTTATTGATTCTGGGGATGTTGTAACCATCTTTGTCAAAAAGCTTGGCCGTCAGATTATTCCATCCCTGCTTTGGTTAGCCAAACGGGCATGTATGTGTGTGAGAGAGAAAGAGAGGAAGAGAGAGAAAGTAGTGCTAGGCCCCAATCATCCTCTCTTTCCCAAAACTGCATCCTGCCATCCCAGTTCCTGAAGGCAGCAAGCCAGCAATCTCACAGAGCTTTTCCAGAAATTCTAAACAGCCTCATACTCTTCTCTTCATATTTAAATGCCTGTTTTCATCTCATATTGTATAGCTTTCCAGGTAAAAAAAACAGGTTTCAAACCCCATCCTGGCAGATATGAATGAAACAAATTCCAGTTACTTTCAGTAACCTTTCAGATATGGCTATTTAAAGTTTAGGCTGCCAGGCCACTGAAGGGAACAACTACCTAGAGAGTGAAATACTCTTCACTTAGCAAAATAATAATCACATAAAATGTTAAATAACAATCTATACTTGAGCTACTGAGACACTTAATATTGTAATTATTATTAACTAGTTTATTTAATTGATCTCAAGGCAGCATATATGGCTTTCCTCCCCATTTCATCCTGACAACAAGCTTGTGAGGGAAGTCAGGTTGAAAGGAAGTGACTGACCCAGGGTCAACTGGAAAGTCTCATAGCTTTGTAGGGCCTTAAAACTGGATTTCTGATCCATTACTCTATTGTGATATTAATGGTGATAGAGCTACACTTGTGCAGTAGCTGTTCCTTGTTGCTGTTGATACCCACAAATCTGAAGCTTGCATGCTATTGTATTCCCTTTCCTATTTAAGCAGTAATTCCCCCATTTTTCTTTTGTTTGTAAATCCATATTGTTTTTTTACCTTTATTTTTTAACTCCTTGGTTCTAGGCTACTTTAAGCAAGACATGCTTTGTCTCCTTAAATCTCTCCTTCATCTGCTAGCAGTTAGCTGGCAATCCTCTACCATATCATTCCTCCTGTGTAAATCAGCAAGGATCATATCCAAATGTGTTTGTGTGTTGTGTCGTTACAGCCGTGACCGACTCTTTGTGACCCCATGTCCGTGGAGTTTTCTTGGCAGGAATACTGGAGTGGATTGCCAGTTCCTACTCCAGGCGCCTACAGTACCTGGTATTCCCTGGTTGTCTCCCATCCAAGTACTAACCAGGGCCAACCCTGCTTAGCTTTTGAAATCAGGCGAGTTTGGATGTGCTTAGGGCATCTAGGCAGCTTCATATCAAAATACCTGTACCTACTTCAGTGTTATATCCTGGCTCAAAAACTTCTAATAAACTGCCCAGAGTGGCTTTTATGCCAGATTGTGCAGTATATAAGTCAAATAAAAATAAATAAATAAATAAATATATAAATTATATAAATACATAAAATAGTTGGACTGCCACTCCTTGCATTCTTTGCTGTGGTAGTTAAGAATGACCTCTCCAACCACATCCAGAAGTCTGCATTTTGCACCCTACTCTGAATCAATGTTACTAATATCAGATGCAATATTCCTGTTTCATATGTGCACATTAACATGGTAAAGGGATTTGAGTGTATCAGGAAAGCTCAAAGCAATTCTCTCAGGAGGCTAGATTTCATTAGTAGTCTTTGACTCCCTAACGGGGGTCACCAGAATCAAAATGATCAAAGTTAAAACATCAGACTGAGATGAATCCACCCTCTTGAGGAAAAATGGGTTCATCATCAGAAGAGAATGAATAATTTCAATAGCGATAGGGGCAGAGAAACTCCTGGAGGTCAACTACTGGTTGGCTGCTATAGTAGAAAGCAACACTGGCAGAAGATCGTTCACAGACAATGGCTATGGCACGTTAATTCTTGTTAGTATAATGCAGACAGAAGTAATGGTAAAACACTTCTGAATAGTTCTTATCTTGAAAACTCTGATGAGACATAATCTGAAAGGGCAATCATAAGTTGTCTGTGAAGATTCTCAGTCATCCAGGTGAGTTTATCTGAAAGTTGAGTCATGACTACTGGACTTCTTTTTCTTGAGAGACAGAAACATTTCGCTGCTCATCCAATTCAGACCATTGTTCATCTTAAGAGTCTATCTCAGACCAGGGTGACAAAGGGTCAAAGCTGACTATAAGATGGAGGACTTGCACTAGCGGTATTCAGACTGATGAAGCTGTTCGGATGAGCAGTGAAACGTTTCTGTCTCTCGGGAAAAAGAAGTCCGGTAGCCATGACTCAACTTCCAGGCAATCATAAGTTGTAAGGGACTTGATGACAAATAAGAACAACAAAAGTGACAACTGATTTAGTGGCCATTCTCGGTACAGTACCACCTTCCACATGCCATGCAGATCCACAATGGAAGCATAATACCAGCAAACTTTGTAGTCTGCAGTGCTGGCACAAAATCTTTTGTATTTCAAGGAACAAGTCAGAACAAGTTTTAAAATAGAGTTGAAAGTCTTTGCTACCTTCAGATAATTTACAATTGCTTTCTGCTCCCTTAAGCAAAATGACATAAAGAAGTTTCAAGTCAGTTTGACTCTGCTCATAGTAGCCATTGAGTCATCCCACTTATAATTAAGGAACTGGTTCTTGAGAGGTGTCTAAGCATATTGTACAACTCATTTGAAAATACTTTCATGGGGATCCTTATATGTATCAGATTCTCATCTGAAAATTCATGTGGTTTTAATTAATGCACCATGCACAAAGGCACACCCAGAATGGGTGCTTCTGGGCATTTCCTCCAACATCGCCACAGCTATACTAGTTTTTTCCCTTAGGTGAGTGAAGCAGGCCAGCTGGTTAGGTAAGAGGATACTGAATTATGCAAGCAGTGACAATACTGGGGCAAAAGATATAATACAGCAATGAGGTAAAACTAGATTTACTCACAAGAGAAAATATATTCCCATAAGAAATTAGAAATAGGTAGAATATGGCTTTTTCTTTTGCTTGCAAGTAGATCTAATAACAGCATATTATATTTTCTTTTGGATAGCATTCCTCAAGATAGCATTCCATCATATAAATACCTGTCTATTTGCAGTGTTCAGTTGGGAGTGGAGAAAGGAAAATTGGCTATGCCATTTTGAAAATGAAATTGTTTAAAGTTCCAATCAAGTGGATAATTTGAAGAAGCTGTTAAAAGAAAATTAGAGAGTCGTAATTCAGGGTATCCAAAGAAAGTACTGGATTGGATCCACATTTGGACTCACTGAAACCAAAGGGATAATTACCTTGAGGAATTCAGTCTGGATCAAGTCAGGGGTACCCCGTGGTGGTGAGGTACAGTGCTCCTTCAGAGACCACTGATGGCACAATCCACTATTATTAAGATGTAGCTGCAGTTTTATGTGCATTTAACCTGAATGTATCGATCCCCAAACTCAGTGGAACACAAATTTCAATAGCTATCCATTCATTTGCCTTACAAGTATCCCTTCAGGGAAACCATTCCTTACAGAGCATAGAAATGGTACTTTTTAGGTTATAGATAAAAATAAAATAAAAATAAAATATAAAGACAAAAAGTGGTGGCACCTTAAAAACTTATTTTTAAGAGCTTTCATGGACAAGTCTATTTCATCCGATATAAGAGAAGGAGAGTTAATATGGCAGGGCATCAAAATATAGATAGCAGAGTACAGAGATCATGGTTGGTTGGCTGATCCAATACAAAAAGCTACTTGGGGGCAGTGTCATGTGTTCAGCTGAGTACTCTTGGTCTCCAAACTGTTTGTTTTAGAATGCATTATTTAAACCCAATGTTGAAACCTGCTACTATTGAACATTTTAAAAAGCACCTTGTTAGCATCTTAAGGTGACATCTCTGTCTCTGCCCTGCTAACTTCTGAAAATTGTCATCAAGATTTCTTATATGATTTTATCCATGGAAATCTGATTTCTACAGGCGCAAATAACAGTGCATCAAACCATATTTTCTCTGCTGCATATGATCATTTTAGAACTGCAGAGCTAGAAGGGACCCTATAGATCATTGACTGTAGTCGCACCCTCTCATCAGTCAGCATACTATTTTCACTGTTCTTTTTCTAAAGATCTTTCTGTATTAATCTGGCAATTTAAATGCTCTAAAATGTTTGCCAAAAAATCTCTCTGTGTTAACACTCAGATATGAAGAAAGAAGGAAAGAATACATACCTTTTCTATCTACAGAGAGTGGAAATTTAACCGGACATCAAAGTGAACAATATATATTTTGATCCCATTCTTACCTTGATCCTATTGGGGAGCTGAGTTCTCTGTTTTGTCAGTCACAGAATCAGTAGGCTTTCAAATCAGCATGAGGCAAACTTTCCAGCTGAAGGTTTGGAATCAGACACTCAACCCTGCTGTCACAGCAGTAGAATGTGCTAACATTGATTACATAGTGTTCTTAAGTACTATAGATTAAGCCCTCAACCTGTTGCTTACTGTACCATTTCAATAATTGAAATTATTGAATAGCTCAGTGAATTGGTCTCTGACTGCAGAGCCAGAGGTTGGGAGTTCAGTTCCCACAATGCCTCCCAGAAGTGCCAGTGTGTGTGTGGCCCTGGGCAATGTGTACATTCCCAGGATGCTCCCAGAAGAAGGAAATGGTAGGGCTTCTGAGTACATTACTCTCTACCAGGAAAAGCCCCCACAGGCTGGCGATAAGCCAGAATTGATTGACTTGATGGTACACAATTATTATCATAATATAATTCTAGTTCCTTGGGATGTTGAGAGTTATTTTTAAGCCTTTTAAAAATCCACATGGAGATTTTGCTTCTTGAAAAAAAAAGTAAAATACTGTTTCAGATAAAGCCTTTTTCTAGAACAACTCTTTGCAAGTATCACATCACTTTTGTTAAAGGTTTTTACTTAGAAAAAATTACAGCTCTGCTTTTCCAGCATCTCAGTCCCCCACCTCAAAATCATCATGTGGTTAGCAACCATTGATTCATTTAATACTAGAAGCTTTATTTAAACATATGGCTTGTCTCATCTGGGCTTTTAAGATATGGTGGTTTGCTTACTTGCAAGTGTTTATAAACAAGTTGAATATGAGATATGTACCAGAAGGCAGGATTTTTAGGACCATGGCCACTGTTCTGGCCCAGGGAAGCACTTACCTTTCTGCCAGTTTCCACATTAGCTGGTTCACATACTTTGACAGTTTCAGGCACCTCTTTATACCTAAAACCCTGGACATGATGTGTTAGTGCCACTAGGGAAAACATTAAACTGCAACAACCTTCCCCATCCTTCTAACACCTTCTAACATTCTGGGCTGGTTTGTTCTATGCATTGCTAAGCTAGAGCCCTTTTCACTCTTAAATTAGTATCTTAGATAATGCAGGTGTTCTCTGAAAGGGCTTCTTACATATAGCAAAACTGTGTTCCTATTAGTAAGACATAGTTTTACATGAAATGAGTATATTTTGTTAGTTAATAGTCTGGGATCCTTATTCTTAGTTCCACACTAAAAATTAATGAGGAAAGATTGCATAAATTAGGATTTTTATTTAGAGACTAGAGGGAACTGGTTTGAAGGGAATGGTAGGTTCTTGGATTAAATATTAACATAGTAGAAACATCTTACTATATTCTTTTAGAGCTTCAAGTTTAAAATAATTATGTAACAGATTCTCAGTCTTCCTTACACTCTAACTCCTATGAACTAACTACTATAAACTCTACCATAGACTACAGTTCTCAAACAGACTCGAAACTCCCTTCAGCTCTGTTATTGGTCAGATGTGTCTCCTGAGCCCTTGCACCAACTTTCCTTAGACTGATAAAGCTACTTGGATGAGTAGTGAAATGTTTTGATCTCACAAGAAAAGATGTCCAGTTGCCATGATTTAACTTCCAGACAACCTCACCTGGATGACTGAGAATCTTTATAGTCATACCCCACCCATGAGTATTCACAACAGAAGTATTCAAAACTGCTTATACATAAACCTGATATAAGTAGTCAAACATAAGTTTATACACAAGGGCTCAAAGTGATTGGAATCATCACATATCAGAAGGAAGCAATTCAGACCACTGATTCATTTAACTCAAAATTGTTGGCATGAATCAGGGGCACCTCTGTTAAATTTCATGAAGGGTTCTTCCCTAGTCTACTTGATGATGCCATGGTTTGAATCTTGGATTATTTTGCAGGCAGAGCCCATATTCTGCTACTGAGTTAAAGGATATCACCTTCCCCTCAGCCCCCCCTGATATTTTAACATTTGTATTGGTTCATTACAAACAGTTATCTAAGTCTTTAAGTGTCATTCCAATAGTTCACTCCTTGAAGGAGGTTTGCAATATATGTGTGTTAATGTAAAAAGGAAAAGAAAGCCATCAAATATGTTCTTAATTTCTGAAGGACATGATTGTGGAAAAATCATAATTTAGGACTTTCATTGGTTCATGTTTAGTACAAAAATAGAGAGCAATCTTCTAAGACACCCAGGAGGTGTTTGATATTTAGACATAACAAATGAATAGCTCTGCCAGAGTTCCTTTGTTAAAAGGGCAGTCATTATATTTCTTTAAAATCTGAAAGAAATTCAAGTGATCATTAGCCTCTAAAAAACCATTGTTGTTACCTTGTCCAATCCCGGAAAGCTGGTCAAAGCATTATTGCTGGGGTTTTCCTGTTATTTTGTTTTTGTTACAGATGTATTGAGGGCATATTTTATGTCAGTGTGTTTTGTTGGCCATGTTCCTTCACCACTGTTCCAGCATTCCTTGTTTTCCCTTCTGAAAAAATAGACAAAATTAGTTTTCTGGCTCCGGTTTGGAGAGGTAACACCATTTGTTTGTGTTGTGCGCCTAGCCTAATCTTTTAAGTTGTCCTTAACAGTGAAAGCTATTTAAAACATCACTTTAAAAGTCTGTTTAAAGGGAAAGGCAAAAGAAAAGCAAGAATTTGAATCTTCTCTGAAGGTATACATTAATACTGTTATTTCACCTATCAGAGGAACACAGGACTGCTTGACTTCGAAAAGGTAACAGAAATAGATTCAAAATAAACAACTTTCAAAGTTCTGTGGTTTATTATCCATACTTATGGTGATAAGACAAATGTAAGCAAGCAAGCACAGTCAAAGTCTGTCCTTGGACAAGAGAAAGAATGGAAGTTTTTCTGTTTCAGCAATAAGAAGGGGAGGAACCTGACAATGGGTGCTTTTACGCGACCTCTAAAATCCACTGGCAACTTAAATTCGGACCAGAGATCGTGGGGAGGGAGAAAAAACGGAGAAAATAATGCAGGCTCACCTCAGTTCACCTCCGTCTTCCAGTCGGAGCAGCCCCGTAGGGATTCCTGTCTCTTAAAGGGACAGCGGGGACAAAAAAACAAACAGAAGGCGAGGAGAGCCCAGCATCCACAGCTTTACAATCCGCATCGGAAAATTACCTCCGGAGACCAGGTACTTGTAAAATACGCTGGGGCGCGCTTAGGTGGGCGTGGTCGTACTTAATTTTTTTTTAAGTCCGCAGCTGGTGGGAAAACAATTTTAAGGTCCGCATCTGGGAGCCCTTTGATTGGGATTTTAGGGGTTGTGTAAAAGCAGCCAATGCTAAGTAAGGAATGAGAAAGTCATATTTTGAGCACGAGTCCTTTGGTTGTGGGCAGGCTACCTGGAGGCCTCTGTGATACAGCTCCAAATAGCAAAGTGCCTGGGCTGAAAGACTTAAGGCTTAAAGAAAGCGCTGTCTAAATGCAAGTGATCTAAGAAACTGACATAAACACAAGTGGCTACAGTAACTCTATTGTGATTTTAAACTGAATTTAATATGGTTTTAACTCAAAAACAGGAGAAAATACCAGGTCAGAGAAAGCTGACTGATTCTTTTATTCTTATGAAACAGAAAAAGAAAGGAGAAAAAGGAAACTGTAAAAATTACAGTCCCCTTTGTACTACACCTAGACCAGAGTTGAAAGTACAAGAGGATGCACAATCAACCTGGTGGGATAACAAGGCTATATGTCAGTGATGGCGAACCTATGGCACAGGTGTCAAAGGTGGCACTCGGAGCCTTTTCTGTGGGCACCCGACATTGCCCCTTCATAGCCACCTGTATACAGGTTAAATTACTGTATTGGCACTCTGCAAAAAATTTAGTGGGTTCTGAATTGCAGTTTGGGCACTCGGTCTCTAAAAGGTTCGCCCTCACTGCTATATGTGATCAATGTACTCCAAATCTGAAACATGCAAATGCTTTGATATGTATATCATCATTTTTACCAGAACCTGCCTTTTTAAATGATGAAAATGGACTTGGTAACTGCTTGGATTTGGAGCTGGTAAACACACAGTGCATTTTGCAAGGAAGATTAGTACAAAATATATTTGAGGAACTATCAAACGTAAAGTTAACATTACATAACCTGATATTAGTAATAGCGCAGACAAAGGCCCCCACATTACAGGATAAAATATATACAGAGGGCCCTGTGAATACTATAGTAGCATTAAATAAAGCACAAATGGAAATACATGAGGCTGACAATCAGAATGTTACAGTTTCTGAAATTAATATTCCAATGGGGGGGAGAAGAGTCCAAAATGCCTATATTGTCTCAACCCGGAATGGAAATGCCTTGCCTGGCAGTAGAGGATTGAATTTTGCATTGGAAACCTGATGGTGTTATGGCCAGGAAGGTGAGCAAAAACAGGCATGGAAGTAGAGGGCTGAAATCTAAAGGTTTGAAACCAAAAAATAAAAAGGGTAAATCTATAAAGAAAACATCAAGGCAAAAGTGAAAAAGGAGACATTCAATTTTAATGGACTCTTTAAAATCCTTGAAAATGATAATGAAAATGAAATTGAAAAAGAAGAAAGGAAGTGTATGGAGGGAAAGGCAAAGAAATCCAAGACATTTAAGTCAAAGAACAAGAACAAGACTTAAGACCCAAAATCAATTAATTACAGAAGAAGCAATTAGCAAGGAGAATAAGAGACATTATGTTCTCCCCATGCTACCACCAGTGAAGGAAGACAAAAATGCACAAGAGGTCATTCAGGACTTATTGATACCAAAGAGTTTTCTAGTATCACCGTCACCATCAGATCCATCCTCCCTGAAATATGACAATGATATTAAAGGTAAAACATCAAGGTGGACACAGAACACTGACATAAAAATCTGGGAGCTTAAGCTTTTGTGGTGTAAATTAATTTTTGCAAATTATCCAAAACCTAAGGGACAGCTATCACAGATACAATGTAAACTGCATCTGCTGCAATTGTTGGAAGCATTTGTTCCCGGAGAAGTCACCTTAGAAAAATATGCATATTGAATATCTCATTTATAATTATAAGAATGCTCGGGCAGTGGTTACTTTGCATGAGAGACTATTGTCTATTAAGTTATATAGGAGAAAATGGGACTTTTTGAAAATAGGATTAATTGTCTCTATGCTGTTTGAAAATACAGCCAGCCCTATGGCCCTGTTAAAGAGAGGAATAAGTGAGGTCCAGCATGATAAACAACTAAAAAAAGAAAAAGGTTGGGAAGATCTTATACAGTGGGAAGATGTAGAAACTACATCCGCTCCTTTTCCTCCTAATTGTGATAGACAGAACATAATAAACCTAGGAGATGTTGAACCAAAGATAAGGAAGGAGGCTCAGATGGAAATTAGAAATGATGATGTTACCAGTTTTTACAGATGATTTTTGAGTCTGTGCTTGATTTGGAACCAGTGTCCAATAATTAAACTGAAATAAAATAAGGAAGCGCAAACACTGAACTGTAAGTCTGATTTATTGAAGCCAAGCCAAAAGTAACAGTCAGTGGTCTGACCCTGGATGGTGTGAGTGAGCCCTGATAATTTGTTCAACATCTGTTTTTATACACAAGAAACCAGTTCAAAGTTTCCCTCAATCTGCATTGGTGGGTGATTGTTCACAGTTGTCCTGATGATCCAATTTCCTGTGCCACTAAGCTCTTGATGGTTTACTCCTTGAGTAAATGTTCCATATATTGATGGCCTATTGTTCAACTGGGCCCAGTCTAGCAGAAACAGGGAATGTGGAACTCCAGATTCAATCCAATCTCCTGTCCCTCAGGCACAGTTTACCCTGGGGATAATCCTCTCATCCAGGTGTTCTGGGTGAGAGTCATATACTTCCAGTTAAATTACATTCTTAATGTATTCAAGTTCCTACAATTTATCTAGCCAGAATAAATGTTTTGGAGTCTGATTTCTCATGGTATCCACAAGAATGATCCTTTTCATAAATGGTTCAGTTTTCCATCTCGGGATCAAGAGGAACAAGATCTTTCCTTGAGTAGGGAACCACTTATTAAAGAGGAGATAGCTCTCATAGATTAATATAGCATTTTACCATCAGAGGCACAAAAGGAAATTATAGCAAAACTAGAGGTCTTAAAAGAGCTATTGTTAAGCAAACAATGAGATCAGGAGGGCCAAATGGGAAAAGATTAATTAATTGAAACTGAATCAGAAAGGAAAAAAGAGCTAACACCAGATAGTTGGGAGTACAAAATGGACTCCAAGGTAATAAGAGATAATTTGAAATATGTAGTTATGGCAGAGTTACTTTATGGGCCAAAAAACAAAGAAAATGTATTAGATTCTAAAGTTTTAGTGGCAAAAACCACAATTAGAAAAGTTAAATTATGGACAGATATGAGTTATTTAGAGTATTTGGGTTTGGCATCAATGGTAAAACTCAGAAATGAAGGATTCCAACCAGGAGACCCATTATATCTAACGTAAGTACAACACACCCTCAGTTGGAGCAGATTGAAGTTTTGGATGAGGTGGAGGATAGAGACTGGGGAAAGCAGAGGGAGCCACAAAAGAATGTAAATTGACAGAGTATATCACAGGTGATCCATATGACTGAATAGCTAGATGGCATACCAATAGCATGCCCAATACAGAGATCCCCAAAACCCCAAGATTCCAAAGCAGAACAATTAAACATACCAGTTGGTATAGTTTCATGGAATATAGCTGGGTGGAAGGCAAATGAAAATAATATGAGGGTGAAGTCATTTCTATCTAAATACTCAATATTAGCACTTCAAGAAACATGGTTCCTTGTAACAGAAAACCTAGTGGTGCCAGGTTTCAAAGATTGAGTAAACACAGCACAAAAAATAAACGAGAAAGGAAGAGCCATATGGGGGTTAGTAGCTCTTGTGACACAAGATTTAGGATGGGAGGGTATTATGGTTGAGACATATCTGACAAAAATGTGCTGACAGTTAAGATGCAGACTCAAGATCCAATGATTATTCTGGTAAATGTGTAAATGCCAATCTCATCCCAGTATTGTATTATACTTCCAGTATATGGCTATGTTTGGAACTTTTGTTAGAAGATCTTAGGATAAGATTCCCAAACGTGATGCCTATATTATTAGGTGATTTCAATGCAGGAATTGCGAATGGCTTGTCAAAAGTTGTAGAAAAATGTGGGATTTTTGATGAAGATACTTTAGACTTACATTATTGGAATTCTCAGGATAAATTATGCTGGTGTAAACCTGTTTAGGCTATTATATATGTTTGACATGCATATATTAGGAAATAATGATCACAATTCACCATATCCATACACTTATTTTTCCCAAAGGTCAGGGAGTGTGCTAGCTTACATATGTATCCCAAGATAAAGAGTTCATTTATTTTCTGGCATAACTGTATACCCTATGGTGAACAGTGATCATTAGCCAATAATAGTGGAAGTAACAGCTAAAACAGACCAGAGGAATGTAAGCCCACAAGATCAATGGCTAGCTCAAAATTTAACAATACAAGGGGAGAGGATACTGAAATGGCAAAAAATGGAAGTAAACAAAATTTCAGAATTTCAAAATTCAAGTTACTGCTTAAAATTAAGAAATATCATTTCTAAGAAATATCATTTTATCCTGGTATGATAACATAAACACAGTTATGGAAGCATATTATCAAATCTGTGAGAATATAAGGCGCTGCCTAACAACATATACAAATCTAAAGCAAACAGAAGATAAAAGGTCCCCATGGTTTCATAGGGAATTCAGTTTGTGGAGAAAGATGACGAAAACACAAGCAGTGCATGATCAGGAGACACATAATACTGTGTTAAAACTCAGACGTGAATATAAACAATTGATTAAATCAAAGAAAAGGCAATATCAGAAATTGATGTGGGCAGAGCAACAGGGTTTAATGTAACACATTTTGGCACTTAGTGGCTGACAGAATTAATGAAGCAAAGTCTGTCATGGATATTCCTATCCCAGGTGTCACATGGGAATCACATTATAGAGAACTATTTAAGGAAAAGAAAGATGTAAAGCAGACTGACAACCCTGAGAATCAAGATGCAAACCTAATACCTCAGTGGTCACCTGTAACAGTGCTTGAGATTAAAACACCTATTCAGACACTGAGGAACAATGAAGCCCTAGGAGAGGATTTTTTACCCCCTGAATTATTTAAAAGCTACTAGACTGGTGGGCTTCTATATTGTCTGGATTGTTTACACACATAAATAAAATGGGCTACATACCAAAAGGTTGGAAATCAAGTATGATTAGACTATAAAATTTTAGCGACAATCCTGGCAGGGAGACTGAAAAATTTTCTAAAAGAATACATTCATATGGATCAGAATGGTTTCCTCCCAGGAAGACAGTTAAGAAATAACATCAGGATCATTCTAGATGTGCTAGAGTATTATGAACTCCACCCAGAAAGAAAAATGGCAATTCTATTTTTAGATGCGGAGAAAGCGCTTGACAAGGTGAATTGGGCATTCATGATACACCAACTGAAGAGTATGGGATTTGGAGAGAAATTCATAAATTTAATAACATCTATTTACTTCAAACAAAGAGCAAGAGTATTAATAAATGGGGAATTATCACCAAGCATAAAAATAAACCAGGGCACTAGACAAGGTTGCCCGCTATTGCCCTTATTATTTATCTTAGTTTTAGAGGTATTGAACAGAGAGGTTAGGAAAAATCAGAGAATCACAGGTCTAAAAATCAAAAACGAAGAGTACAAATTACAAGCATATGCGGATGATTTGGCTTTTATATTAGATGACGCGGAAAAATCTGCCCCAATATTACTTAAGGAAATTGAGGAATTTGGTGAAGTAGCTGGACTAAAAATCAACAAAAATAAAACAAATTTTTTAACAAAAAATATGCAAAACCAAGAAGTAAAACAACTTACAGAACTAACAGGTCTCCACACACAGAAGAAGATAAAATACCTGGGTATCCAAATATTTATCAAGATGCATCTCTTTGAAGGAAGATAACTATGGGAGTCTAATAAAGCAAATACAACTAGACTTAAGAGAAATGGAATAAAATGCATCTTTCAATTTTAGGAAGGATAGCAACACTAAAAATGAACATTCTCCCGAAAATTTTTGTTTCAAAATATACCTATCATTACAGGGAAAACCTTTTTTCAGGAATTAAATAAAATAACCTCTAAATTCATCTGGTCAGGAAAAAAACCCCAGGATTAGAAGGAAATCGAGTATGATGATCCCACTATTTAAGAAACTTATTCAATATAATCCCAGTAATTACAGGCCTATTAGCCTAATTGATATCCAAGCAAAATTTATGCAAGACATCTCTTGAATAAATTAGAGGACTGGGAAGAAGAAAATTCCATCTTTGTTGAAGAACAGTCAGGCTTTAGGAAGGGACGCTCTACTCTAGACAATTGTTATATGTTAATCATTTAATAAATATACCATTAAGGGTGGGCAGCTGTTTGGAGCCTTTATTGATCTAAGTGCAGCATTTGATTCGATAAATAGAGGTCACTTCTGGGGAAAAATTTGCAATGAGGAATATAGATCCAATATTATTGCACTTTATACAGAAATTACATTGAAGGTGAGAACAGGTTTAAATTTTGCACTGACAGACTCTGTTAAGGGATGCATCCTATCCCCTTTCTTATTTAATTTTTATATTAATGATGGGATACCATTTATATACAATCAGAGTTAGCAGAACACTTTGTAAACATATTATTATATGCTGATGATATATGCTGCTTATCAACAACCAAGTGGGTATGAGGAGACTTGAAACAGTTTAATATCTATTGTCAAGAAAATGATTTATGTATTAATAATAATAAATTCAAAGTGGTTGTATTTGGCAAAAACGGAAAACTCATAGGTGGTCTATAAATTCTAAAAAGTTATAGCAGGTTAAATTTTACTGCTATCTGGGCATTAACTTTGAGGCATTAGGATGCTGGGCATTGCAAGTAAAGAAAAATATATTAAAAATATAGCTTACAATTGGTTAATAAAATCCAATTTTAATTTTTTTTAAAGCTAAGCTAATTCCTATGTTAATTTATGGTTCTGAAATATGAGGCTTTGCAACCATTATGAAAATTGAACAGGTTCAAACACAATTTTATAGGGCTATCATGGGAGTTTCAAGTTCTACCCCAGCACATTTAATTGGAGCAGAACTTGGTGCAAAAACAATCTCAGGTTTGATTCGTGTAAAAATTGTAAAGTATTGGTGCAAAATAAGTAGCTTAATGGAAGAAAGAGTGCCCAAGATTTGTTTGGAGGAGCAAAGACTACCTAGGTGTGAAAATTCATGGTTAAATAATCTGTTTAAGCTCTTTCCAAAATTTGGTTTTTCAGCTCAGGCTTTAAATCCTTTATGTGAAGATACAATTCATATCTTTAAGCAAAGAGTTGTTGATGTTGAGGCACAGATTGATATATCTGCTTTTGCATCTCTAGTAACAACAAAATGGTTGGCCAACATAAAAAACCTGAACCATTATGAACAATATTTAACAGTTCCAATGAAAATGCAATATAGAAAATTATATACTCGCTTGCGTTTTGAATAAATGGATACTATGATGAAATGGGGTAGGTTCCAGGGTATCCCTATAGATAATCGTTTATATGTGTTTGTGGAAACCCTGCTCTTGAGGACTTAGTCCATTATGTACTTGATTGTCCCCTATATAGTGATATGAGAAAAATATTTACAGCACGTTTTAAAGAAGCATCTCAGAGAAACTGAGTTTTTTAAATTACAAACATCCAATATAGATATAATAAATAGAGTTGCAATATTTGCTTTTAAAGCCACTACATACAGAGCTAAGTACTTGGATGGTATAGGTGTAAAATGACATAAAGATTCAGAAATATGAAGATAGTCTCTTAGAATGTAATTTAAAGGTTATAATGCAAAAGTTTTTAAATTGTAAAGTTACTACTGCCTTAGGGGATTTTGGTTAAATTGGTTTAAGTAAACAAATATCATATTTTATACTATATTGTAAAGTATTAATTAGAGATGGGCCTGGAACGAACATTTTTTCGTTTCCATTACCGTTTGTCGTTTCCGTTACGTAACAAAACGACAAACGAAAATTGTGATGAAAATGAAACAAAATGAACAGAACCATGAAAATTGTGGTCGTTACGTTTCGTTTCCGTTAATGGCGACGCACAATGAAATGAGCTGTTTTAAATGTTAAAAAACGCCCTGGACATCCGTAAAAACGCAGCGATAATTATTTATATTGTCTGATAATACCTACCAGGGGGGTTGGGGTCCTTAAAACATTTGTTTTTGTCTTCTCCCATCACAATGTATTTTTCTTTTCCCTTTAAAATGGATGTTGCCACCAGCCACAAAATGGAGGCAAGCCATGTAATGTGGGATCATGTTCAACCAATAGCATGCCCAGGTTGCAGACTGGGCGGGCAGATCTGGCAGCCACAGAGGGCATAAACAGCTCTGGCAGCCCCCGTCCTCCTTGCAGTCTCTGGTGGGAGTTAGGGTGGGATTGCTGTCTCTGCGACTCTAGCTTCAGTCCTGCAGCCTCCCTGTGTGCGTGCGTGCTGCGTACCTCTCGGTGAGTACCCTCCCCTGCCCCGCAGTGCAGTCACTCTGCGGCTGCCTTGCACCCTGGGCAACGCCCGCCGCTGCCTTTGCAGCCTCCCTGCATACCTAGTCTATACTGTGTCTCTGCCAGCATCCTTTTTTTTTTTAGTGTTTTCCCTCTGGTCTGGGGCGTTGGGGGATGCCTGCGCACGGAAATGCTTTAAAAATCGCGCAAAAAGCGGGTAGAAACAACAAACGAAAAAACGAAAAAGGGTAACGAAATTTTTCAAAAAATTCCCGACAAACAGAAACAAACTGAAACAGACTTCTCAACGACAAACGAAAAACCAAAACACCATTTTTCTGTTTCGTGCCCATCTCTAGTATTAATATTAATAAAGTATTAATATTAATATTGCTTATTCTATTGTATAAATATTTATTCTTATGGCATGATAGCATGTTTGCTCGTTTGTAGTGTATATTTTTAGTTATCTGTCAATTATGCAGTAAAGATTCTATTCTATTTCTTTCTGAAAAATAATACTTTGCAAAATTATTTGTATTCTTTTATCAATAATCATCTCCAGTTAACCCTTTGTCACAATAGAAGAGCAACACTATCATTCAGAATTGATGTGGTTGAACATTTTAACAAAAAACAGTAAGCAATTTGAGCTGAGGAATGGGAAAATCAAGGTAATAAACAATATCTGCTAGAGCAGCCTGGGTATCCTGTAACCCCCTAGGGCTAGGCCAAAACAGCAGTGCCTCTTTGTGTTTTTTGAGGAGGGAAGAATGGCTATTTCTAGGACTGGTGCTGCCTGTGGTGGATGATGTGGGACCAAAATTTCCTCTCTGCTCCATCTGAAAATGCAGCTCCTTTCACTTGACAGTCAACAATGGAGAAGATAACTGACAGTTCTCTAATGAAGCCCAAGATCTCTAACCAATAAGGTGTCAGTGCAAGCTCACCACACACTATATAACTTCTTGTGGCTGTTTAGCTCACCAATTTATGGTGCTCTGGGGGAAATAAGATAATTTTTGGTAAACCACTTCTGAGTATTCAGAATTGACTTGATAATACATTATTATTTATTAGTTTAACTAGCTAGATTATACATTCTAGATTTTCTCCCTGTCCCTTCTAACTTGCTTAGTTTACTAAACAGCTTGCTACAAGGATTGAGTGTGTCTGACTATGGATGAATGCCTCTGTTCTTTTGTATGGGCTATGAAAGCTTCTCTGAAAGCACTAGGAAGAAATAAATCAATGGGGTAGATGGAATATCAATAGAACTGCATCAATCCACAGAAACTTATTTAGAAAACCAAACAATGGCCCACAGACTGGAAATGTTCAATATATACTCCAGTCCCCAAGAACAGATATGCCAAGGAATGCAATAACTATAGGACCATTGCTTTAATTACTCATAGAAGTAAAGTGCTAAAGTGTTGCAATAAAAACTTTTACCTTATATGAAGCAAGATATACCTGACTTTCAAGCTGGATTTCAAAAAGGAAGAAACATTTGAAATCATATTGCAAATATCACTGGCTACTGAAATGTGCCAAAGAATTTTGGAAGAATATCAGTCTGTGCTTTATTGACTGTTAACAAAACCTGGATCATGAAAAGCTGTATGGTGTTCTGAAATAAATGTGTGTGTCAGCACTTGATTATCATGATAAGTAGGAACTGGCAAGCCACTCCAGTATTCCTGCAAAGAAAACCGCATGGACATGGGGTCAATAAAAGTCAGTCATGACTGTAATGATACAACAACAACAACAACAACAAAACCTGTTTTGTGGACAAGAGGCTACCATTAAGATAGAATGTGGAAATGTAGTATGTTTTTTGACTGTCCAAAGTGTCAGAGAAATATGCATTTTATCCCCTTCTCTGCTCAGTCTGTACACAGAACTCTTATAAAACACCAGAATAGATTCAGATGAAAGAGGAGTAAGAATGGTGGAAGAAACATCAATTGTTTTTATACTCTCTCTCTCTCTCTCTCTCTCTCTCTCTCTGTCTGTCTGTCTGTCTCTCTCTCTCTCTCTCTCTGTGTGTGTGTGTGTGTGTGTGTGTGTGTGTGAGAGAGAGAGAGAGAGAGAGTCAAAGAGAGAATGCAAATAGATGTAAGAAGTTACTTTATTAGGAAAGAATGAAAATTGTCAGTGATCAGTGACCATCAACATGTAGTATTTAATAAAGTTATGTTATTCATCACATAACTTGTTCTTATTCCTCTCAGTTGCCATTGAGATTCATAGAGCCTTGGGGTCGACCAGGACTCATATGAGACATAAGGCACTATGCCTTTATTGTAAAGGAAACGATGCCCAGAATGTTCTTTATCTTCACTGAATCAAAGAGGAGCTGTTCAATCTTCTGGATAAATGCAACATTTTGACTACCAACTGACCACCCAACTCAAGCAACACATGGATGATGTATTGCCTCAGTGGGAACTTGTGTCTAATGCTGAAGTGTTACCATCTGAAGATAAGTCACAGTCCAGTCTTGCAGCATGCTCAGCTTGGAATGAGGGACAATTTGAACACTTCTTAGAGCACTCCTACTCTTTGTTCTACTCATTTTAAAAGAAAAATTGTAGATTTTTGTGCAGTACTAATTTAATATAGCAGCTAGGAATCACCTTATAATTTCTTTTCACTCCTTAGAACAAAGTCATTCATCACATTGTTCTAATTAATTCCAAATCTGCTTCACGTCGTTTCCCTTTTTTATATGATTATGAGTTTCTTAGTTCAGGCACATAGTGGTGCAGTAACCAAGCATGGGAAGCCTTCAAGAATAGCCTCATGTTTGCTTGTCTTAACAGGCCTTCTTCAAGACCCCCTCCAAGCATGCTCCCATTTCTTCTCTGTTTCCTTGGTGAATGGTTTCCTCGTTTCCATTATGTTAGGTTCCCTTCTAACAGCTTCAGCATTAGGTTTACACATCATCTCCCTTTTTGGGTGTTTCTAGGTAACCTTGTGTACCAAACATCTCTAAAAAGAGTAATTATAAGTATGACTAGACAGTGAATTCATCTGGGACTGGATCAGCTAAACAAAGTTGCTTGAAAGTCCTGTATGAAATTTAGAACATTCCTTGTATTCACACACAAGGTTTGTCACTGAAGCAATAGAGTTTTTGAGGTGTAAATAAGATGAAAAATAGATTCTACTCAACAGGTAGTAAAGGAAAGCTGAATCCCCTCTCCAATATACACACACATTTATGGGTAAGTGGTATATTACATCATTGAAATACCACTGGAGTGAAACAGTGTTGTCTCGTATTCTGTCTTCACCACCAGAGAGGTGAGTGTTTTTCTTCTTTTATTTCTAATTGGTTTATCGCTTCATTGGCTTTCTTCTCAAGTGAAACAGCACCAGACTTTTTTAAAAAAAGGGTGGGGGCAAGGGGAGAAAATAACATCCACTGCATCCTCTCTTATATTCTTGGACTTGCCATCAGGTGACACAGCACTGGATTGTATGGGAAAACAACTGATCCTGCTTTGTTTCAATACTGGCAGTCACACATATTGGAAACCAAAAACAGCAATCTTACCCATGTAAAAAAAAAAAAACAGTAGCCCCTGCCAGTGATCCAAAAAGTCCTGGGAAAGGTTTGGGATGGTTCACAATAATCAGGATATTGTGTAGTTGTCAGAAAACCGATCTAACCTAACCATGCCAAATGCAATCCAAAATATAAGTAATCCATCTGGTCTTATTGTGTTTGAGACCAAGATTAAAATAATATCAAATTAGTCCAGAGAGTATACTACAACTCCAATTCCTGGTATGGTTCTTGAAGTATCCATAACTAAACAAGAAAGTGCAGTTGTTACAGATCACTGTACTTCGAAACAAGGTAAATGTATCTACAATTACTTTATTTTTTTCCTAGTTTTAAAATTGTTTTGAATATGTCAGTTCTGCCCTGTAATATTTTAAAGATTGTTATAGCTTAACCATTAATAGACAAAATTCCATGCCATGATAATGATATCAGTTAAAGTGGACTCAAGTTAATGAGTCAGGACACGTCTTTTCTTTTTATTTTCTGACAAAACTCCATGATATGTTTTTTTGCTTGGATTTACTACTGAGACAGAAGTTAAACCTGATAATTCAATATTCACCACAGATCCCTGTAAAAAACAAAACATTGAACCATTTTGAAATCGGAATGAAAAAAAAATGGAATGAGCATCTTTCAGATTGGCTACTGCAATGCTCTCTACCTGAGGCTTCCCATCAGGCAGACTTGGAGACTACAGCAAGTACAGAACATGGTAATAATGATAATAATAACTTTATTTTTATGCTGCCTTTCTCCCCAAAGGGAGAAATGAAGCCAGGCTGGGGGCTGGTGTGACTAAATTTGAACACACCACTCCAGTTCTAGCCCATCTCCACTGGCTATCTGTTGTGTCCCGGACCACATTAAAAGTTTTTTTTTGAATATTTATTTCACACAATATAGTCAAACAAAGTAGACAATTATTGAGAACCAATTTACAGAATTAACACAAGCAAACTCTATACCTGTCCCCTTATCTGTTAGTAATACAAAGGAATTACGGATTCCACAGTTGATCGGCTGTCTGCAAATCTTTCACAGTTTCTGGGGGCATTATCTAAACATCTTTCTATGTATTTTATCCCTTGTTCAATTGTCTGCTTCTGGGCCCAGTTATATAGTATCTTCCAGCTCTCATTTACCAAATGTCTTGGGTGGTCTCGCAGCGCCTCTGAGAGCATGTCCAGTTCTGCAATGTCCAGTAGTTTTTTCAACAGTTCAACTTTGGTCGGTATTTCACTTTTTTCCATTTCTGGGCCCAGAGCAGTCTAGCTGCCGTGTATATGTACAAGAGAATATATTTTATTTTTTTGTCTATAATCTCTGGCATTATATTCAGTAACAACGTTTCTGGTTTAAATTTCAATTTAATTTGTACAATTTCTTGTGCCACTTTCCACGTCTGTCGCCAGAACTTCTGAGCTTCGTCACATGACCACCATGCGTGATAGTAAGTCCCTGGGTTCTTTCTGCATTTCCAACAAACATTATTTGACCCTTTTGACATTTTGGCTAGTTTTATCGGAGTGAGATGCCACCTGTGAAACATTTTAAATATATTTTCTCTAAGACTAACAGGTTTAATTAACTTATGACTATCTTTCCACATTTTAGTCCAATCATTCCCTCTTTCTCCCTTTCATCCTCCAATTCATATTCTAATAAATACGTGTACATTTTTTAAATAATTCCCTCATTTGTGTAAATCCACAGTTCATCCACCTGTATTCTTCCTTCAAAGAAACCCATGCATTTGTCTTTTTTATACCTTGATTCCAGTTTTGCCATTGACCACCAATCTGTCACTAGACCCAATCTCTCCAGCTCTGTTTTATCTTTCATCTTCTTCTCTTTAGTCAGCAATTCTTTGTAAGTGAGTAGAGACCCCTTTGGATTTTTTATTTTCAGGGTAAAGACCTCTATTGGTGCTACCCACTACCACATTAAAAGTTTTGATGCACATGTTTAAAGCCCTTCATAGTTTGGGACCATGATACTTATTGGGGTATTCCCCCATGTTGTCAGCCCAACCCACTGCATCCTCCAAGGCTGTGGTCCTCCAGGTAGTCCCCACAAGGAAGGCTACAAGAAATTGGGCTTTCTGTGTAAGTCATCTAAAAGAAATTGGGCCTTCCTCACTGTGGCACTGACATTGTGGAACTAGCTCCTGATAGAGCTACACCTAACTGCCATACATGTTAATATTCAGAAGGAAACTTAAAATACTTATGCTCAGGGAGGCCTTCTATACTGACTCTATGTGATGTACACTTCCAGTTCCACTGTTTTATTGAGAATTTGTTGGTGGTACCATTTGTTTTTATTTGCTAATGTTTTAACTCATGTGTGTGTGTGTGTTGTAGTGTATGTCATTCATCACTACTACTGTTGTTGTAAGATAACCAGAATAGGACATTACACTCAAGGAGCAATATGTAGATCTAAGAAATAAATACAAATGAAATAAGTAGATAAATCAGCTGTGAGAAACAGTATGTCTTATGAATGACTCTGTAAGCTTCTGACCAGTGGGATTGCTGTCTTTCCAAAGGTTGTGGGTGTTTTATTTTTATTTTTGTTTTAGTCTCGGATACACCCCTCTAATTCTTACAGGAACAAAGGATTTGATGTCCTAACAGCTACTTGGGAACTTTCAGGCATGAACAGTGCTAAATACTTCTATGTGTTTGAGTGCATGCCTCCCCTGGGGTACCTTTTATTAGAAATGATTTATATGGGATACTTTCATATTTTGAATGCTTCCTAGGTTCATTCATCCAGCATTTTCAGGATGGCTTTAGGATGAGGGGGCAGGCAGGAAGACTCCTGACTGAAATCCTGGTAATTGCTGTCAAACAGTACTGACCAATACTTCCCAACTTTGGTTCCTCAGATATTGATTGACTACATTCCTATTGGTTGTTCTGGTTCATTATGTTGATACTTGGAAGTGCAGCAACATCTGGAAACCCAAAGTTGGGGGAGGCTGGCATGAGACTTGATGAATGACTATTCTGACTTGATATAAGCCAGTTCCTTCCTATCATACTTTCCTCTGATACAGATGACTAATGTTCAATATAATACGAACTTGCTTGTACTGTACTAACTTTTTGTCAGTCATGTTAGTGCAGATGATCCCACAAAAGATATTTTTCCTGCCAAAGAATGCATATGACATAGTAGTCAACACCAGAACTGTTGGACTAAAAATGATTTGTCTTAATTCAATAATTCCATCCAAATACACAATCCTGGACATTTTCAGTAGTAGCTGTATGGTCACCAGTAATGAGTTGTGACATGTAAGTAGTACGATAATTACTGGTACTACTTTAATAAGGTTCTCATTACAGAAATGTATACTTTCTGCATCTCTGTCCTTCCAAAGAAAAATCAAATGAATGTTCAGGATCAGGAGTGTTATACAGTCCACTCCTAAAGAGTACCATTATGATTTGGACATTTTCCAAAGCTGTCAAAATCAGTCTGATTCGATTCTGAATTTGGGACTCATAGTCTGGACTGTGAAATGTTTTTGTATTTTTAAATAGAAATGATGCTTTGAATGAGATTGGTACAAAATAAGCAGCATCAGTTGCACAGCATGAAAACTTTCTGGCATGATATGGAAAGACAGATGTCCCATCAAGGAAAAAATGCTGAAAAGGTTTTCTGAGAGCATATGCAAAAGATAATTGAGAACTGATGAATAGAAATTGAGCATATCTTTGGCTAATCTGATAACTGTTAGCTAAAAATATAAAGAGCATGCATTGATACTAGAATCCCTCACATTGTGGGTCTTGACTATACAATGCTGAATCTACTGAGAGAAAGGTATTGTTTATGTGTCTGGCTAGGAGCATTATGCTTTCCCCAGTAAAACTGCTGGTCACATAATTAATGCCACAGAAGAATGTAGAAGGAGGCTCCCAGTTATTTCTGGTGGATAAAATGCTGTACCGTAGCCAAAACTGTGCTCATGACCTGGGGTAGCTAGGTAGTCAGTCCCAGGTAGCCAGCTCAAAGTTGACTCAGCCTTCTATCCCTCTGAGGTAAGTAAAATGAGTACCCAGTTTACTCTCTCTCTCTCTCTCTCTCTCTCTCTCTCTCTGTGTGTGTGTGTGTGTGTGTGTAGAGAGAGAGAGAGAGAGAGAGAGAGAGAGAGAGAGAGAGAGAGAGAGAGAGAGAGAGATGAAGCCTGAATAATTAAACTATAAATTGCCCGGAGAGTGCTTTAAGCGCTGTGGGGCAGCATATAAACAGCACACTTTGATTTGCTTTTGTATTGTATGAAAACGTGAAAAGCTGAGTCACAATGGATCTTAAATAACAAACAAAATTCAGTCCATTTCCATTAGTCAAACATATACACTACTTGAATGTTGTTTCTTATTTCAGTGGTTGTTAATTTTTGTTTAATTTTAGATTTCCTCCAAGCATCTCAGGGATACGTACATGGTTCCCACTCCTTTAATCCTCACAACAGTTGTTTGGAGTGTGTGAATAGGCTATGTTTAAAAATGGTAACTAGCAAAATGGTGTATTGTAAAGCTGAGCGGAGAGTTGAAGCCATATCTTCCTACTTTTATACTTCTATACAAGCATGGCTTTCTATACTTGTAATAATAATTATTCTTCCAATCTTGACTTAATAATTCACTACTGAGTGAGGGTTTTATATACAATCATTCATAGGTATTATATATCTCTATTTATATTTCAGCCATTTTGTAAAATGACACCTGTAACTGCCCTGTCAAAGTTAAATTATTCTTGATGGGTTTGAAGAATATACAACCTTCAAGATTCTCTGCCCATCTGTTTTTACGGGATTCTGTGGCAGTCCTGGATTATGCTGAGTGTACGAGAAAGATTGAAAGCATTCAAACACCATCTGTGTGTTTGAAAGTAGATCTGACTAAAGTCATTTGGCTTATCACAGAACAAAGTGTGGAGACCTGAAAGTGTGCTCCTTGGAGTATGTGAGGGATAGGCAGACAGGGGGGTCGTAACATAGAGCATCATATTCACCTGTTAGACAAGTAGATCTACAAGTACATATCTATTGCCCAAGGACAGAAAACTGACAGTCCTAACTTATTTTAGCAGTGCACTGTGTACTCTGGCCCAAATCCAGTTGTATGTTAGCTGTGGTGTCAGGTTTTTTTAATCACTTGCTCTACAGACTTTCTGTGGAAGGTTTTCAAGGTGAGGAGCTCCACGAAGGAGGAACATTGTCCACATATGGTCATGGAATCTGCTTCCGTGGGTACAATGAGTGTTGGATAGACTGCCTTAATGGCACGTTCAAGTGTCCATCAATTGGGAGCCTAGGCAAAATGAGTCCTTCAAGCACACTATACAGAGACTAACATCTGCCCAAACGTTCTTGATAGAGGTTCTTTGTTTGAGACATCCTATGAAGCTTTCACAAACATTTCACTGAAGAAAGTAATCTAGAAATTACTTTAAATGGTGTGGTACATAAAAATGAAAATGAGTTATCAAAATAAAATGTTAAAAATATTTGGAGATGGATGTCCCTTTTGTTAAAACAAACAATAAATCCAGATGACCCCAAGGGACACAAGGTGGCACTACAGCTGAAGACATGAGTTTTTGTTCTCATCCTTTTCATAATTCATAGGAGGCTGTGGAGCACTTAGGATCTGACAGAACAGCAAGTGCGTTTTGTGGTTTGCTATTAAAAAGATTAATGTATGCTCTAAATTTGAGCCATGGGATAAGTAACCTAATATACATTAATTGTTCCCATGTAGTGGGGAAATGGCTGAAGAGTTGGGTGTAGCCGTCCTGCGAGGGTGTAACCCATACCAAGCATGGGAACCATGCTTAGTGTTTGAAAACATCATTTGCATGTCAGTACATATTTTCCATGTTTAACTTTAAATACAGGCAGACAAATCTGAGATTGAAACACCTTTACATAACACTTCCATCTGTAAATGTGATGTCTTCTCATCCATCTGCAATATTCTGACAACTGAAAAAGTTTATAGTTACCTAAATTAATGAGAGGTATACAGTTAGTTGTAGGAGGAGCAAGCCTTTCTCTATTGTCACCCCCCCCCAAAAGTCTCTTAAATCTTTAGTAAAGGAGATTCATTTTTACATTATAATCTGACGCTGCCAGGTATTTTTCTTATAATTGACATTGAATAGCCAATGGTGCCCAGAAAGTGCCACTTGCCTGATGTTAGAGTCCAGATTAAAATGTCAAAAATAGCATTTTCTGAAAGCATTTGCAGTATTTAGCATTAAAAGACCATATTGGTGCTGTTTCTTCTTGGAACCAAGCCTAGGATGATCTGGCATGCTTCCTCATCACACTGAGTGCTTCCAGGCTCAAGGTGAAGGGCACATGTGATGATGGCTGTTCCACTTCTTTGGCTTCATGGGATTAAATATCTGGAAGTTGTCTTCAGTCCTCCTACTCAAGTATGTGCTTTCTGGCTGAAAAGACATGGCTCAAATAATGGCTATTAGAACAGACAGCTCTGCGTGGAAGTATGGATGGGGAAAATGGAATGTGAAAAGATAAATATCCCTTCTTCACCCTGACTTTGTTTCCTACACAATTTATCACTGGACATCTATATTATAACACTTGTATGTACATTTCTTCTGAACACAGCAGTTTATATGATCAATGTACTGATGACTCCTATGGTAAAATTTAGACATTAAGACACAGGAAAAGGAAAAACAGTTCCTTCTGGTTGCAGAAAATCTTTGATCGTCTTTCATGATTGTCAGTTAATCATTTCATTTTGTATGTTTTCTGTGTTGTAATTTTAATGCTGATTATAATTATCTGTGGGAGTACCCTGTTAATTTTGATTACCAAAAACAAGGCTGCAATTGTGTTCCCTACCATCATTTAAACCCACTTTGTTTTATCTGTTCTCTGGAGCAACAAACTAGGCAGACACTGAGCTGAAAGTAAAACAGTTACTTATTTTTGTTTGGAAAATATATTTACAGTATATGGAAGCCAATCATTAGATGGCCAATGGTGTGCCAAGATAGATCACATAGTCCAAAGATGGGGGATGCAGGCCATCCACAAGAGAGAGATGATCTCCTGGAGAACACAAGAGGATGGATATCACGACAGGAAATGGTAGATCCATTTTTTTGGGAAACTAAGAAAATGAGATAATCAGACAGTGAAAGGGGCCTATACATCCTACTCCACCATTCAGGTTTGGTGTAGTTTATAAATATACTACAAAACAGTTCCATTGTACAATGGACCCTCTTATAACAAGCAGTTTGTTTAACAGAAAACCTGCTTAAAGGAAAAAAATTCCAGAGATGGGGGGGAAACGCTTAACAGAATTGCCTATGGGGTGAATCCGTACCACAGAAAAACGGTCACAATTAGGGATTAATCTGTTTTCAATGCATTCCTATGGAAAATTTGTATAAATAAAAATTTGCTTAACAGAATTTCACTTGGAACAAATACATTTCTTTATACAAGGTACCACTGTATAAATATACAGAGAGCCTTACAACAGAAAGAGACCTTTTGGATCTTTAAATTGAGATCACATAGCCCAGCAGGCTTAAGTACCGATTGGGATCTACCCTCATATATCTAATGAGTAAAGATGTTAAGGGCTAGTTACATAGGCTGTATATCTCTTTAAGAGAGCCACATCTGATAAGAGTTGTCTATATACAAACTAGCTGCAAGGGAGTGTTTGTTATTCACCTCCTACCACTTTAGTAGGTAAGTTCCACAAGATTATTCTTGCATTTGGACAGACTCTTGATAAACACAAAACAAGCTAGGTGATATATGAGAAATAAACTTGGAGCTTGTTGTGACTGCCCAGGGATTGCCTATTTCAAGCATTATCAGGAAACTAAACATAGATATTTTATATATAAATATACCCTGTATTTTATACCTTGGATTCCTAATGTTTTGTACGTAGTAGCATATATGTACTGATTTGTACACAATGCTTTACAGTTTATGTTTGTTATGTCACTGATGATGGAGTTATAGACCATTGCAATATTTATATTAGATATGTTTAATATTTATTGTATTAAGTTTTATATTATTGGATATTCAGTTTGGTACAGTAGGTGGAGTCCCCCCGCCAACAGTTGTAGTTTTTATTTTGTACTCTCTAATTGTTAAATTCTTCCAACAGAGCAGATTTGAGGGGCCTGGCAAGTCCTCCCAGATACATGTTGCAGGCATTGCTGGTTTGTGATTATGCTCCAAGTAACAGTATTCCTCAAACGTTATCCATGGAAAGATGAGGCTGGCTTGTTTGTAGGGTTGTTGGGTGTGTGGGGGGGGATAGTGCTGTTGATGTGATTTAGGTGTGATAGGAATTAGATTACTACAATTGCAGTAAGTGCCAAAGATAAGAAAGGTCAGCTCTCTCAGCAAGTTTCCAAATGAGCCTATACTTGTAGGGAAACTTCTTATTATTATGAAATACAGTATAGCTGAGTGGCAAGCTACCTTCTGATAGCATAGTGCAGTGTTTTTCAACCTTTTTGGGGCAAAGGCACACTTGTTTCATGAAAAAAATCATGAGGCACACCACCATTAGAGTGCTGGTCTCCGTCCATCTCCTCCTGCATCGGTTCCTTTTGGTGACTCGAGTCACGATGTCTTCTCTCCGCTGCTGCGCACACTGTGCTCGGGCGGGAAGGAATTTGGAAGATGATGTCCTCTGTGATAGGTCCAGGCTGGAGTCTTGACCAATCACAGCCCGGAGATCAGAAAAGTGGAGGGTGTCCCCCTGAGGAGCGCCAATTAGCGCCCCTGCTGGCCGAGGGTGGGGTCAAAAACCCCACTCCTTCATACCCAGGACACAGTCCAGCGCCCGCCTAGTGGGCAAGAATTTGACATTTTTTTAAAAAAAAAATTCGAATTTTTCAATTTTTCCAACGGCACACCAGGCAACATCTCGCGGCACACTAGTGTGCCACGGAACAGTGGTTGAAAAACACTGGCATAGTGGTTCCAGGGTATAGCTCTCAGAAGATGAGAAAAATACCATAGGTTCTTGGTATTTGGATGTTATACTGTAGTCTAGGCCTGCTTCTAGGGCCAATATTAGGTTTTTTCCCACTAGAGACCTTTCCCCTTTTTGGAAGTGGATTGTGGTGTCCTTCTGCAGAGGGCTACAAACCTAAAACTGCCATTTATGATGCTCTGAGAAACTCATTTGAAAAACCCCTTTCAGAAATTGATCCATATTTAACGATTTTAATGCACTCTTTCTAAGTGTCTTGATATGAGTAGTTCTTTATTTATTTCAGAGGCAATCCAATGGTGCTTCCGGAGTGGGAGGATCAGTTAAGAACAATCATTGCTCAAGGCATGCCCAAATTTATTCACAATCCTCTTGTTTTTTGGGAAGGTGCCTTTCATGGCCCCCCTTGGGGAGTTTGAAAAGTTCATATTCAGTTAATTTGTGATCAAGGCTGCATGGTGACAAGAAAGTAAAAATAACCATTTTCTTTTGCTGGTTGATCCTCATTGCAGAACAGCAGTGCTTTTGCAGTTAACTAGGCTCCTGAATCATTTTCAGGAGTGTTTACCAGATGAGTTTACATACATCCCACATATACAGTATATAGCAATTTTCTTAGTCACAGCTGAGATGTATAAAAAAGGAAATAACTTGTGAGAAACTACAGGATGCCTAATTCTTTGAGGAAAGGTAGAACACTAGGACAGTCTTTTGTCTCTGAGACCACCCCATTTATAAAACAGAAAAACAGAGGGATCAACTCTTTACATCTATACTCTCTACAGACCTTCCTGCTCCCATCTTCATAGCAAGGCACGAGTGTCTATCTGTATGATAATAATAATAATAATAATAATACCTTTATTGTCAATCTGTATGAGCCATTGATTGGAAGTCAAATCAAGGACAACATGGACCAGGGTTGATTGAAAGGTGATTGAAGAAGACAAATGGACCAGGGTTGGTTAAAGGTCTGGAAGAAATGGAAAAAAGGAGGGCGACCAGGATAGTTAAAGGTCTGGAATAAATGTCTTAAAAGGGGTGACTTAGGGAGCTGGAAATGTTTTAGCCTTACATAATGAAGGTTGAGAGGGGATATGATAGCCATATTTAAATATTTGAAAGGATGTCATATTGAAGAGGGGACTGGTTTGCTTTCCATGGCTTCAGAGACTAGGACTCCGGGCAATGGTTTCAAACGACAGAAAGAGATTCAATGTAAACATTAGGAAGGACTTCCTGCTGGTTAGAGCTGTCCAGCACTGGAATATGCTGCCACGAAGGGTGGCGGAGTCTCCTTCTTTGGAGGTTTTTAAGCAGCAGGATGGCCATCTGTCGGGAGTCCTGTGATGGGGTTTCCTGCATGACAGGGGGTTCGACTGGATGGCCCTTGAGGTCTCTTCCAACTCTATGATTCTATAATCCAGGTGGGGTTGGCTCACCCCCAAATTTTAGCAGCAAGTACCATTAGTCACCTGGGGGTCAGAAGCAATTTAGATTTTCTGCATTAATTTTTCTTTCTTTCTCCTCCCTCACTTAGCCTATGAACTTTCATTTTCCAAATGGCTCTCCAGATGAATGTATCACTCGTAGCACAGTGGTTAGGTTTCTGGCTGCGAAATATCGTTTGGTTGTTTGATACCCCACTATGCCTCCTTGATAAGGGCTGAACTCAAGTCACCCATAGGATCCCTTCCTGCTCTGTGGTTCTAACATATAAGGTGAGACAGCTTTGCCTTCAGCTGGAGGCAGATGCTCAATATGCTGTCTGTTTGAACAAACTGCTGCAGAGCTACAAAATAAGGTACTGGTGTACAGGATGACTAAGACTATTACCTTTGCCCTCCAGGTCTTGCTGGTCATTTAGCAAATCGGGACAGGCTTCGCAAGACCTACATTCCAGTGTCTAAGCCTCCACTCCACCTACAATCTGGTATAGCTATACCACTTTTAAAACTAAACTGAATGATAGATCTCAACAAAAGAATCCATTTGCTGAGATGATGTGGAGTAGGCAAAGCCCAGCATTCCAAGCAGGGACCCAACTGTGGTTTGAAAATGTATATGCAGTGTTACCTTGACTTATGAAATTAATCCATTCCAAATGCATTTTCGGAAGTTGGATTTTTCATAAGTCACATCGTGGTATCCTATAGGAATGCACTGATAATCAATTAGTGACCTCCCGCCTATCGCGGGGGTTAGGGACCCAACTCCACCTGCAACAATTGAAAATCTGTGATACACAGATGCAGGTCAGGTCAGGCCTGGGGGGCCTAGCTGGGGGCTTTTGTACTTACCCCCAGCCTAGCGCTACCCTGAACAGGCCTGCGAGGGCCTTCCTGAGGCCCCAGAAGGGCCTCCCCGCAAACCAGAAGTGACTTCTGGATTGTGGAAAATCATTTCTGAGGCCTCCAACAGGCCTAGAAAGGCTCTCGGAGGCCTCAGAAATGATTTCCAGTGATCCAGAAGTCACTTCCGGTTTGCAGGGAGACTCTTTTGGGGCCTCCAGAAGGCCTATAGGAAGGCCCTCACAGGCCCATTTGGGACAGTGCATCCTGTGGTAAGGCCTTTCCCCTTGCCC